>CM055871.1:41821111-43035111 GCA_029582165.1 Portulaca oleracea
TTTTGAAAACTTCAAAATTCAAAAAATTAAAAAATAAAAAATATAACTTTAAAATATCTAAAAGTATAAAAATAAAAAATTTCATAAGAAAAATTAAAATTAAAATTTTAAAAATTAAAATTTCAAAATTAAAAATTTTGAAAATTTTAAAAATTAAAAAATTAAAAATTAAAAGTTTAAAAATGTTAAATTTTAAAAACTAAAAATTTTAAAAATTAAAAAATAAAAAATAAAAATTTTAATTTTTAATTTTTAATAATTGTAAGTTTATAATAAATAAAAATTAAAAATTAAAAACTAAAAACTAAAAGTTAAAAATTAAAAATTAAAAATTAAAATTAAAATTAAAAAATTAAAACTCTAGCATTTAAAATTAATAATATAAAATATAAAATACAAACTATAAAATATAATTTTTAAGTTTAAAATTTTAAATTTTAAATTTTAAAAAATAAAATTAAAAAAATAAAAAAATAAAAATCAAAAGAATAAAAATAAAAATGTGGTAAGTTTCTGTAACTTTTGGTAAATTTCGATAATTTTCGGTAATTTTCGATAAATATTTACCAAAGTCTACTTACCTTTCAAATTTACAGGCTAGTCCATTTGATACAAATACCATGTCGATCATTTAGCACATTGTTCATCTAATACTCATACACCGTAGGTTGACGCTGGCTTTAACGAGCTTGTTTAGGGTATATTGATTGTATAAATTTGAGATCTACTTGTTGAAAGCTCTTAGTTCTTCTGCCATTAACACCCTAATAACTTCCTCCGTAGCTTCTTGAAACCATTCAAGAAGATGCTCAAACAAGATTTCATATTAGTCCCCATTGTTCAAGACCCTCAACGAATAAAGTCTAAAAAATAAAATAACATTCTGAAAAGATGCAATGTGCTTATTTCTCTATGTACAATTAACGCCAAAATTACAAGGGCCAATCATCTACCCAAAAAATAAGCCAAAATTTGAATTATGATACATCTGGGGAATATCCACAGTAAACGCATTGTGCAAAAAGTAAATAACCACAAAAATCAGCAAAATTACAAAATTTACAGCAGAAGTAAAGATGAATAAATACAGTTGGGTGTCAAGAAAACATACCAGGGACATGGGGTATGTTAACAGCAGCCCCTTAAAAAGTGGAGCTGGACACCCCTAGATGTTTTTACTTCCCACCCTCTTTTAACATCATTTTAGTTACGACGGCTTAAAAAAAAAAAAACCAATGCTAGCAGGCAGTAAGACTCCAACTAAGGTTTCATCACCATCATCTTCCATGTATTGCCTCACCAGCTAATAATTGTGCTTTGCATGTTTCACTTGTAGCATCATCTTCCTTCATAGGCGTTGAATTTCAAGAGGCATACCGGGGAACTGCTCACAACTAAAATACACCTACAGACATTAATCTGGAATTAGGGACATATTAGAATAAAACATAACGATGCAAAACAGCATACAAATTCATTGGGAAAAGCTTGCGACTGCCTTAAGAAAATATCATACTAGTACGGTAGTACCAAGACCTTTAAGAATACAGAATAAAACTTGCATTTTAACTCAGATGGTTTGCCTACAGCCACCCACAAACATGCACCAACTCGTCTTCTCCTAAAAACTTGCATTTTAACTCAGATGGTTGACCTTATTTAGCTTATATCACATTTTCCTGCCACTTCCCTCCCAACTTTGCAAGGAGATTTTGGTCAATAAAGTCCATAAAACTTTCTATTTAACTCCTAATTCTTTTGATTTTCTTCAAGCCAAACACAAAAGGTCATTTTTAGAATTTTTCTTTCCATCTAATTTTCCACGAATTTCTAGGAAGACATAGGAGAAAATCTTCTAACCAATGAAAACAAAAAGCAGAAAACAATCATACCTGAGTTGTCGGGCATCCTTGGTGTGAAGCAGTCCATAATGCTGAAGAAACTAAACCAATCTCAGCTATTGATAACAAATATTTAGGCATTAACTTCTGTCAGTGTCAAGTCAAAACAGAGCCTATGATTCTACACTTCAACCTGAGTTGCACTTGGTTCCAATGGGTTGCTGAACTGAGCTTGTATGCTGCTTGCAATTTCCTTCCTTGAGAGATTCTACCCTAGAGATATAGGAACCTAATCAGCCTATCTAAACACGCTAATGAGAAAGTCCAAAACTCACATGGCTCCTTCTGGGGCAAAAATACTGTTTCACAATTCTGATCGGAAACCAGCTAGAAGCACCCTCACACTTCACACCTAATGCTCTAGTTTCATTCGAATGCAATGAATAGTAAAGTGCCCGTCTAACCTACAATGGAGCATATACTCTGGTACTCCAGCTTCAGATGACTAACAAGCAAGCAAGGCGACTGGGAGCATCAGGAGGTACAGAAACTTTCAACTCCTGAAGGTATCCCCCAAGTAAGAAGATTACAACCCGCTTCCAAGGTCATTTGACAACTGCAGTATCCCACGCATCTGAAGATAAGGGTTCTCCAACAATTTTTCATTATTGCTCTGCACAATAGAGTAGAAAACAAGTAAAAATCTGTTGCCAGCCAGCAAAATAACGCAGCATAAAATACAAAACCACCTAACAGCAAGTCAAATCCATGCATCTAAACAGAGCACTAGGATTATTCTAAGCTTTTATCAGTGCAACATGCACTATGAGTATAGAAACCAAGGACTGACTGATAAAATCATACCTGCTGCGCTCGGAAGACAAGTTTCTGAAGCATACGTTGATAATTGTCAAAATCTGCTGTCATCATTCTCTGCAAATTTATAAATACAGAACCTTCACTGTCAGTACAGCATTTTTAGCATTTATGTAGTAAATCCAGATCACACAATAAAATTTAAACAAATTTCTTGCCTTTAAAAGAAAAGCCGAGGAGTAGTAAGCCACCCTCGAATCTGTATCATCGAGAAGTTGTCTGCAAAAAAAGAACATTTACCACTTTGCCAATAAGAATAATGAACAGCCCCTTCACCTCCACTAAAGAAATTACCTGAAAAAATCTTCTCCATCGACCTCTTTAAAAGCCTTAGGGTCTGCTGTGCATTTGGCAATTAGGAGTAAAAGAAGGGCAGCACGGATGTCAGATGTAGCACCTGGTAGATTACCCCGTCCTTTGCTACCAACAGAAACACCCAAAGCAATATTATCTGTCGCTGCACCAGCAAGCTGAATCAGTGGCCAATAAAATAGGACTGCTGGAACACGAGCAACCAATTGTATTGGAACAACTGCTCTTCCTTGAAGAAGCAAAGCTGCCATTGAAGATGTCTCACAAACCAATGAGCTATAGAAGTTATCAACAAGCTCCAGTCCTCTCTGCTGAATATTCTCCTGCAGGGGTACACATGCACCATGACTGACACCATTGGTATCAATGCTACGTGAGCTTCCGTTAAGCTGGCCTCCATCTCCAGAAGCTACCCCAGATACTGGAGGAACTTTAAGGCATAGTTGGGAAAATAGAATATCACACATCTGCATAGAGTGAACATCAACGTGGAAACTTAATCACAAAAACAAAGTGCCTCTGTAGAATGTACTCGCTATATATTCACCTAATAAAAATCTAATCATATCACATATCAAACAACACAAAACCTAACCTATGTGAGCTGGATTCATGACATGACAGTATATAGATACGGATCCAAGCGTTGGACACTAGTGCGTCCAAATTCGACATGGGAACATTGTCCAAACATGGACAGAAGAAGGTGGGGGGTTCCAAATATGAACATAGAATATAGTTGTCTTACTAAATCACATTAGCCCATCTTTTTGGGTCAGCCCAATCTTTAATATTATAGATATAGTCATATAGATCTCCACTTGGCCGTTACCCCTTCTTTCTAATAGTTAACACACCACATACACTCTACTCTAGATAGTTCACCTTAACTCACCAATTCACCACTCAAAGCAATCCTCCAACTATTGTTCTAGGGGAAAATGGGTAAGGAGGGGAAAAAGAACAGGAAAAAAAAATAAAATCCAAAGCAGCTCTTGAAAGACAGTGATGGAAGCCTGGATACCACTTCATCTTGGGAACATGAAGCTTCCAACAATCAAACCACCTTCCCCTTCATATTCTTTCAGTGTACTACAGACTTCAATGCTAGTAGTATATATGATTAAGAGTTCTGGCTGGTATAATCTCTCAACATTTTCTTATCAACTCTCCCACCATTGCATTGATGCAAAAGATCAGGTTCTGTATGAGCCCCCCCCCCCCCCCCTTCCCATAGGAATTGCACCCAAAGCGTCCTACACTACCCCCCCCCCCTTCTTTTTGAAGGAACTGCTCTCAAAGCGTCCTACAACACAGTTAAACTAATTTAGGTTGGTCTAATCATGCTAACAGGTTTTGATAAGTCTCAAGAGCATCCTTTCATTCTATGAACGTGTCAAGATTCCATTCTAGGTTTTGAATGTCAGTAGTCCCACCTTAGGGCAGTCAACAAGGTAGACCAATGATCTCACACTCTCACCTTCAGAAATAAGTTCACAATTCCCCAACAATTGAAGCTATTCATTTATCTATACCATTACAAAACCGAAACCTACTTTCGCCCGCTGATTTGAAAACATGATAGTTTATCACAAATAGCCAGTATATACCTTTGATTCACTTTTTCAACATCATTACATGTTACTGCACCATCCTATCTCAGATTGTGGGGACATTTATAGGCTATATGATTATAGAATCATCGATAACTTGACCACTAATTGATGACCCATCAGCTTTTTTTACATCAGATAAAAATACTGTCTAATATTCTGTTTCCTTGGCTGTGATTTAGGAAATTTAGAAAATAATTTATTTGGCATGGGAATTTTCCAACTTGCCATCCATCCCTCTTAATTTATGCCCCCCCCCCCCAAACCACCCAAAATAAATAAATAAAAAAAATGGTAATGAAGAACTCCCAAAGAAAGCATATTCTCTACTCAAGTCACCTAACTACACAAGCAACAGTAATGCCAGCAATTCTTGACAGCATAAGTGATAACAAAGTCTTCCAAAAAATTACCTTCAAAATGTTGAAGTGATCTGTCTCATTTATTTGAGCCACCAGGGACAAGCATTTGCTCATGATATCTATCACTGAATTTGCCTTTTCAAGACTGTGGTCACGACCACGAGAGTCGCCTTCTTTGCTGGATGAATTCTCTACCTCATTCTCATCCAGCAGAAACTTGCAGCGCATGAGAAGAACTTCCAAAACAAACAAGAAACCTGCTCTGATTGCAGTATTCTTTGACTTCAGCAAGCCACACATAAGCCAGATGGACAGAGGAATGTCTGGATGAGCAGAAGGATCTTTGAGACCAGCAAAAGCTATTTGCTCCTTCAAGCTTCTGATGCTCGACAAAACATTGCCTCCTCTCTCCTCACTAATTTCAGATATGAGCAGATCACCTAGCCAAATATACCCATTCCGACGGCAAGCAATTCTGTCTGAATGAAGAAGAGAATGTAGAGTAGCCCATGACAATTTAGCTTTCCCACTAACATTCCTCCCCACAGCTCCATCCTCGATGCTTTTTAGAACTTTGCATGATTTTGTAAGCTGTCTCATATTGGAGAATTCTTTCTCTAGATGAGTAAAGGAACTTATAATTGAATCAAACTTGGTTGTTATCTTCTGGAGGAGCTGCAAATAAGAAAGCAACGATAGAATATGCAAATAAGAACTTGTACTAACAGTTTCACCTCTAAAATATTACCTCCCAGAGTCCCAGATGAGCAACCATAAACCAGTGATGGCATGAGATATATGAGACCAACAATGCAGGTTTATTCTGCGCATCCTAGTGAATGTTTTTGGTCATATCGCAACCACTGCTTTCTCCATTTTGAGAAAATAGATTAACAAGAAAATGCAGAAGCTTCAACTGGTGGATTGAATGGGTGGGACCAGGCAACTGAAATTATTATGTAAAATTTCAACACAATTAACATCTTTTAGTTACAACTAAACAGAAACCATCTATCTAGACCACCCAATAAACGGTGTCAGCCAAACTCAGCAAGTGGCCAGGAATCTAACCTGGAAAAAGGTATGCAAAACCCAAGCCAGTGACCACTACCTCTAAGCGGCCATAGAGCAGAGAGCACCAAAGTTAGAACTGGCCTTAGACAGGCAGTCAACCTCTATGAAGATTCCCTAATGGGCCATCAATTTAAAGTAGCTAGGGAGGGCACCCCTTTCCAACTTTAGAGTATACTCTCATATAAATTATAAAAAGGAGAACAAGCAGGTGCAAGTCTTAAAATCATAAAGTAGAGACCCACATAGCATTAAGAGAGAATAGAAAGGGAAAGAGAATTACAATGTTCAGCTGTTCACTCTCAGAATATCTTGACAATGCAGCAGATACTGATCTTCTCAAGAGCTCCCCAATGCCTTCAACCCCTAGCTTGACAGAAATGTGGAAGGCGTCTGGAGCATTAGCAAGAGAAAGCAGCATTGCAACAGGCTGAATCTCGCCAATTGCAAGCTCAGGCACCCCAGTAGCAGTATTTGCTATACTGATGTGATGCAAAACGTAGTCAAAAATCAATGAATACAGATTTCGTCTCTCCTCTCTTGTTTTAGCAACTGCATACTGCAAACACAGTGTAATAAGTCAGAATCAAAACAGCAAGCAATATGTGTGCATCATGTGCGTGTTCATTACTTCCCACAAACAAAGCTCCTACCAACCTACTCAGGATTCGGAAATTTGTGAAAATTCTACTATATTTGCCATGTAGATTTAGTGATTTCAACAGAGATATAACACCATGAAACGGTGAACCAAGATATCTTTACAGAAATTTAAAAGTGACAGTTTAACAAATAATTCAGTAGTGAGTACTGTCGGCAACTATCTGCTCCTAAAACCCTAAGATGATATTGAAGCACCAGGAACAACCTGCTTGATAAAACCATTCCTTGTTTTCCTTGAACAGGTTGCCTAAGGACAGTTTTGGGTATGGTTTTGGGAAGCTTTGGATCCGGGCATTTGGGTTTGGCACATTATGATCTTCACAAAAATGGATGCATACCTCAAGGAAGATAAACTCAATTCCTCCTATCAAATCAACCTGTTCAGCAAGAAACTTGGGCCCGCTTGTTGTAGTGATGTTTTCTTCAGGAAGCTCGTAGAACATTGTTGCCAAGATTGAAAGGAGCTTTGAGTGGACAGCTTCAGCCCATGTACTTGTCCTACTAATTTCAATCAATGCTTTCATTACCTAAAATTTTGATGGCACAAGTCAACATTGTATCCTTATAGAACTTGGACCACAAATGTAGTGCAGCTAAATGCAGATACGCTGGACAAGCAGACTTTAGCATCAGGGTCGGTCCAGGTGATATACACTTATACAGAAAAGTCAGTCAATCTCATATTGTTCCCTTGGTTAAGGAGAGGGAGTAATCCAACAAAGATAATTACAAACAAGGCAGCAAGATAAACTATAGAAAAAGCAACTGTAGCAAACACGATAGCTCATCTTCATCAAACAATTGCTCTCACCTAGCATATATAAAGCTAACCAGTCACAAAAACTCATCAATGGAACCAAATATGACAACCAATTCATCACTTAAATTGCATATGAAGATTTCGGAACTAAGTGGTTGAAACGGAAGAAAAAATAATGCATTTCTTACGAGAACACATACACGCAATCAGTTATACAAAATCAAGCAAAATTAATGTCATCAGTTAAGCACATCATTTATACTTCTGGCAGTCACAATAATGCCGTTGAAGCAAAGAGGCAACTTCCAAAAGCATTTTAGGTAAACTAAAATTTAACAGAGACAATCACGCAAAGACACTCACCCGTATGTCAAGACCCTTCAGTCGACTCCTGCGTATTCTGCCTCTATCACAGACAAAATAGAGTAAACAACTTAAAGCAGACGCCCAGACAGATTCTTCTTTCTCCTCTACCTGGAAATCACAAGATCAATACGATTTACATAAGGCTTAGAAATATTATTCCGTTCGGCAATCAAGCGATTAGAAAGCAAAGAAATCTGCACACACAGTTCAAGAAAAACTAAATAATGTTTCTCACAATAGATCTTGTTAAAATCACATGCTTCTGCAGGTTATTGGTGGTTAACTTGTCAACAAAACTCAAAATAAGAACTTGAAAGAGAACTATTGCAGCGGGAACTGTTTCTCTTCTAGTCAGAAAATACAACATACCCTCAACAGCCTACAAGAGTGGATAAATGTGCAGAGACACTCAATCTCAGTCTTGACATGAAAGTTAGACAATTACTTCATGATAGAAAGCTAACCGAAGAAAAAGAAAAGGAGAGTCAATTGCATCAATTATTCAATTGCCAACTATGAACTTGCCATGCTTATTCTATATATGGTGAAATATGTGCATGTTAGACTCATTTAATCTCACATTACTATTTACTATACCTGAACAAGAAGCACAAGAATCTCATAAAGGATGTTCAGGATCCATGACTCGAAATTATCAATTGCTGAGAAGTCTCTTGTCTTATAAGAATTTGTTCCCTTATTTTGAGTCCCAAGTTGTTCCTCATTGTCAAATGATGGCTCTTGGGGATAATCTTCTTCAATGGTTGAAACTACATCAGGCACAACTGGCTCCAGCAAGTGTGCATGAACAGCAAGATTCAAGATCAAGTCAAAGGCTCGAGTCCTAGAAGACAACCTTGGGGAAAGAACCATATCCTAAACAAAAAAAATAAAAAATATGAGCCGAATTCATTAATTGACATAACTAGAAACAAATAGCAATACTTTCAAGTTTTCAACGAGATACCTCCAACATAGATAGAGTCAGTGGAGCAGCAGACTCGCAATCCAAAACATACCTGCAAAATTAGTGAGGAAAAAAAATAATTAACTCTCCAAAAGATGCACATATGTGGAATAGCAAAAACAGTTCCGTACAAGATGTATCATTCTATTCCATATCAGGAGTACATTGAACCTATACTCAGCAATCATAACTTGTGGTTGCTCAATCAGAAGTGGATAGCCATAGTGAAAATATCGACAATGGAACATACATATCAATAACAAGTTTAATTAGGACGCTGACAGCCACATCGATAGATGGCTTCGCACGGTGACTGTTCAAGCCCGTTGAAATGGTCATCAAATTTGCATTTGGCAAGGATGTCTCTGAACATACAGCTGCTATGACCTCGCCTACCTCAGTAGGATTCAACTTCAGAGGTTGTTGTTCACTGGAAAAAAAAATAATAATTATTAAAGGTAAAGGCAAACTACAATTAAACTAAAAAAATGAATACAGGCAGCACATACCCATTATCTTTGACATTTTTGCTTTTAGAAACGAAGTGGCATTCTTCATGAATTACATTAGCAAGCCATAAAAAGCAATCCTTAGCCCCCCCCCCCCCCCTCAAAAAAAAATTTTTTAAAAAAAAAGAGCAAACACCAGCGGAGCCTGAGCTTGGGAAATTCAGTGACATCTTATAGCAACTCATGCCAACCTAGACAAATGTTACTGGAAGTGCAAACTGGTTAGCTGCCCAAGAGGCAACCAATGAACCATGCAACAATTATGCATTTTTCTGCAATGGTAAGCTGACCCAACCCAATGGACCCCTACATTAGAACAATCCAATGGACCTCAGGCGGGCTGGGGGAGAGATGAGTGCCAAAGCTCATGTAGAACCCAAAAGCACAATATCACCAACAATTCAAAGCAAAAACACAGAATTGCTTCCATCCAGATTCAAACCTGGGTGGAGGGGGTGGCAAATGGACCTCAGGCGGGCTGGGGGAGAAATGAGTTACCGTATGTCAAGTAAGCGAGAGGAATAGATGCCATTGATACAATCAAAAGGATTATAAGTTTGATATCATCCCAAGAAATAATAAACCTTTAGACCCAGGTGATCATGCATGAGTACTACCTATGTCACAGGCAGAGGAGATGAAGATTTTATCATCCCTGACAAGCACAGACATTACTCCTGACACAACTTGCAGAGAATATCTTAAACTTTCCAGCAACCAGACACGAGAAAACAATAATTCTTTACGAGCACCACTGCAACAGGCATATTTACAAAAATTGGCCGTTCATGCATGATAGATTATATATCAACAATAGTCACTAAATCACTAGGATTCTCGAATTTGAGCAGATTTTGCAGTCATTAAAAAAGTTCCACATCTCAGCAACCTCTAAAAAGTAAATAACAACAATAGCAGAAAAATCATCATGTAATACCATGTCAACTGGCATTTTACCTGTAATGACGATACTGGAACAATGGTCTAGCCCGTAGACGAAAAGTGCTTACTGAACAATCCTCCCTGATGGAATAATAGGAAGAAAAAAAAGGTCAGCAACAAATCTTCAAAAGTCTTAACTCCTAAAGTGTCACAAAAGTGGGTTACACTATAATTGTCAAGAATATAATCAGCTAAGAAGCAAGACTCTAGATTGCGGCTCCTTTAACAGGTTAAATAAGAAGTCCATGTACCCATTTACTGAAGACAAAAAAAAAATAAAGAAAAAGATGACCCCACCACAAAGCATTCTACACAGATCTCTAAAACCAAAACATAATTAGAGGTAGAATTATAAAGTCCACGACAATCCCACGGTAAAAGACCTACTAATCCTCAAACTGCAACAGGAATACATCAAAATTGTTTTTGAATCCCATTCTCACCCTGATTTCTCATGCTTGCAAGCTAATGGCCAATTTATTTATTTTAGCTTTACACATCATATGTTTCTTTCTGATACTAAGAATGTCATGCGTAAATCTGGTTGATTTAGTTAGCTTCGGAGGTCATTAGTTTCTTTTAAAATACATCAGATGCATATTTAGCTGTGTTTGATCCTGATAGTAAAACGCCATATGGGTCCTATCCTTAGATTAAAAAACCACGAGGCAGAAAAAAGTGCACAGGTCCCCAAGGCACGAAGCGCAAAGTAAAGGTGTCCGCTTCACGCATGTGAGGCGCACTATTGCGCAGCTTTTTTCAAGCTATATTTTCATGCAATAAGCTCAAAAAGGGCCTCAAACAATGGATTAGAAACTAGCAATGTGGCGAAAAATCATGCAAATCGTCTTTAACATAAGATGTAACCCCCAAATATTCTTCTAAAGAAATAAAACAAGCATAGTCACACGAGAAGAGAGGAAGAAAGGGAGGGAATCACGTGGTCTAGGGTTTCCTCACACAACCCTAGAAGGGGGTTTTTTAACAATACATTAAACATTTCATATTTTTTTATGAGCTGAACGGTAAAAGCTCCATGAAACGCACTATAAGGCGCAAAAGGCGCTGAGGGGCGGAGGTGCGCGCTTTGTAAAACTAAAATCTAATGGGATAAGACATCTAATCCCCCACATCCATCACCTTTATAGAAGAGAACATCCTCATGCATGGAAGATTGAATCCAGCTCTAAGTAAGGATAGAAACTTTTATGAATAAGGAGGGAATTTATTAGAGTAATGTTGACGAATCCATCCAAAACCAAGATGTATATTCTTTACTGTACAGCACAGATAGAATAACTGAAAGATCAATTACTTGGCAGAAAACATCAAATACTAAACAAAGCAATCCTATACAATATACGACAAAACATCTCATTCTGGTATCCCCGTCAATGCTCTAAAGAAGGCTCATTGTCAAGAAAACAAACACAAACCCAAACACCCAGTATGCATCCTTCCTAAGCAAGATCCATCTAGATCCAAATGCAGATAACCTTTTCTAGAGGCAGAGAGCCGCTTTCATTTGATGGATGAGAGACCTACAAAAGGTAATTTTTTAAAAGAAACTAAACTTATCAGCGTCACATTCTTTACATTCTCACCATTGCAACTAATGTAATCTTAATAAGAAATGTCAGGGTGCACCATATCACAATTTATTTATTTATTTTTTTTACTTCTACAGAAAGACGATGCAAAAGCAATGCTGAACATAGATAATACTATCATAAGCACATGTAAAGAACTTGCCATATCTGCTGTGATCCACATTTTGTACGCTTCGAGGCTGTTATAATTCTTAAGTGGTGACGAGCAGAGGTACAATTGCTGCCTGATGACATAGACGTGGGTTGTAACAGTTGATCCAAGTACGGCATGTCAGTCGTACCAAAGTGCTTCCATGGAGGACCTTTTCTAGAATCAAGATCCGCAACAAGCAAGGAAGCTGCTCCCACTTCAAGCAAACTAGGTCTGCCCAATCCCTGGGCCTTCAAATTATGATCACTGTGAAAAGAAACAACAAATATGACATCCCCTGATTAAGCTATTAACATGGCAGGAAGTCCTGAATGAAGTCAGAGCCCTTCATCAGAACATAGTAAACATGCAACAATGTAGAGCATCATTAATTACCTGTCAACCACAGTACCGGTAGAATGTTCATCAGCAGCCCAGCGCCACTTCAAAACATCAGAACTAATGTACTCCTTATCTTCAGGTATTTCAAAACTTTCGGTCTTTCTTAAGCTTGGAGCAGCTAAAGCGACATCTTTTCTTCCTGATGATTCCCCATTATTTGCAGGACTCAACTGAGAATTAAAAGATCTACTCAACATTGATGACAGAGAAGGAAGGAACTGCCTTGATGATGCAGGGGCTCCAGCAAAAGCAGCAGGTTGAAATGACCGCTTTGGAATGTGCTGTGCCACTAGTGAACGAACATAATTCAGCGACTTAACAAGTGCAGCAGAAGCAAAACTAGAGACAGGCAAAGGTGTGGCACAAGTTGATGGTGTCTTTGTAGCAGTAGGTTGTTGGTTCAAAGAGTGTGACCATGGCAACAGTTTTCTGCTGAGACCAATATCACATTCAGCAAGTATATGTACACAAAACCTATCAATCTGCAGCAGGGTCTCTTCACTAGGCTTGTATCTGCGCACACGCATGTTAACATTAAGTATGTGAAATGAAAATACACAGCAAGGCTGACAATTTGCAATAGTAATATCAATAAAGCATTACAAACAGAAATAACAGAGAAACTACACAAAAAACCCATCTACCAAAAAATTCAACAACATAAACCAACCATAAGCTCCATTAAATCTCAAAACCATGCTAATTTAACCAATGAAATTATCAAAACCCTAGCCTCATCTCCTCTCTGTCTCTCTAGAAAACCCTAATCCTTGTTTTTAAGACACTGCTATTGGCTTTTGCTGATGGTAAGACCCAATTTCTCTCTTATCCATCTTTTTCTAGTAGTTTCTCTTTAAACAAATGTTCTCTCTGCATTTGTGAATCTTTCCATACCCTCTTCTAACAACTGGTATTGTGTCTCCATTTGTCAGTCTTCACACAGACAGACAGATAGTTGTTAAGTGTTTGCTGAATGAATCGATCTGTAAATTTCGTCAGTGATAGTGCTTTTGAATAGGTGAAGGGTAAAATCATATTTACAGTACAATTAAAAAGTAATACACCATGCAAATATATAAATAAAATACTAAACACTACGATTTGAAAAATAATCAAAAACTTCAAAGGATAAGATTTAAAATCTTGGCAGCCCATAGCTAGCTGTCTTTTTTGCTTAGGCCTTTGTACCTACTTTTACTCTCTCAGCTTATATCAAGAATATCAGTGCAGCAGTTTCTCTGCCGATGTATGAGATATACTTATTGCCGAACAACTTTCTCCAACTCTCTAGTCTTTTCCCTAGCTTCTTTTCATGCCCCCTGGCCTCGCACAGAGAAATGCCAGCTGGAGGTCACCAGGAACAATGGAGAAGCACCAAAAACAGTGGAGAAGCACCAGAGACCATAGTAGTAAAAATGTGCCATGCTTTTATGACTTGCATATCCCAAACACATCCCCCCCCCCCCCCCAACAAGACTGTTTTTCCCCGCTCTTTTTGGGAGGATTCGTATTTCACGTATCTGACACATATGCATCGCATACCCCAGCATGTCCACGCCAGATACGTGTCTGACACCGATACGTTACCCAAGATGATCTGCCGGTACTTTATAGGACCTTGCAGTTGGCCCACTTGTACCTTAAAACACACAAGATACATGAAAATTGCGCGGTCAAAACTCAAAAACCTACAACAAACACTCAGCATCCTAAAGAAACACCAAATCTGACAATAATTACAGAAACGAAAGCTCCACAGCCAAGTGAGCTAATAAAACAAAGTTGGGAAGTTGACAAATACCTTAACAAATACCGTTTTAACAGTGCCACACACCTAGCAACCACTGCAGGGCTGCACAAAAGAAGCCATGATCAGTGACAACATTGCTGATAGCTGGATGGTTATCTAAAAAAGCACAAGAAAAGCAAGGCACGTCTGCAAAAACGGAAGAGTAAAGAATGCAAATTTTCAAACGTGAATGGTTGATATGACCACTGTCTATGACAAGGGACTGCCTCCTATTATTTTTTCGATTATTGTCTGTGATTTTCAAGGTAAGTAGAAAAGCTTGTAGGATATGTACAGTGAACTTCCAAACTCACAGTTAAAGAGCAAGTCGCGTAGCCACTGCTTGGATTCCATCCAACCCTTAGTTTAAAAATGGCGCGCCTAGGCGCAAGGAGGCAAGAGGCTCAAGCTTTGGCGCCTCAGACAGGATAAGACGAGGCTCATCTAAAAAGCCTATGAAAGGCACTCATCCAAAAGCCAGCTGTTTGTGTGCCTCTTTTTGAGCCTATTGGATCGAAGTGAAAGAAAGTAATTAAAAAAAAAGTTATCTTTTTTTGTGTTTCCTTCTAATTCGACCCCTCAACCATAAAACGCTTCCAAAAACACTCACAACTTCCAGTCTTCTCCATGTAGGAATGATTTTCATGCCAAGAAAACATAAACAGAAAAAGGGTGCCTCACACCCAAAAGGCATGCAGTTTTGCCTCGAAGCTCACGCTTAGGCTCCATGAACCCTTTGAGCCTTGAGCCTTTACAATCTAGCTCCAACACCTTGTTTTGGGACACGTGTCCAAGCATTTTGGCCAAGCGTTTTGGCCAGGGTAGACACGTGTCCCGGGTCGTGTCCTATGTCGAGTAGTGTCGACCCGGGCATGGCACCCTGAAAGAGCGAGTCCGGGTAACGTAGGTGAACACTATTAAAAGTTAATGTCAAACAAAGAGATACAAGTAGTTTAGAATGTCTGCGGAATGTTCAATTTATATCAGCAAATAACACAACAAACAGCTAATATTTGCAAAAATAAACTGCATACCTGCGGTCTCTCTCCGCAAGGGTATGTTCTAAGATCACACAATATGCAAGGTCCGTGGTTGAATGAGTTGCTAGATAATCCTGCCATTCATGAGGCCCTTACATTAAAAAAGCGCAAAGGTCCCTGGGGATTTTTCGCACAAATGCCGCACCCAAAAGATAAATAATTAAAAATAAAAACAGAGAACTTTAACTGGAACAGCAAAAAACTGAAAATAGAGGGCCCACAAAAGTTGTTTCTTTCCATCTTCATGTACAAGTGCAACAAAGTTGTTTCTTATTTTATGTATATATTGCTATTTTTATTTATTTTATTGATTAATTAGTGATTGACTATAGTGCCCTTTTCATTTGGTTGTCATAATAATTAATTTTGGGCATCCGTGATAAATTTATTAAGAGCTTACAATGGGTTTGTTGATTAGTGATAATAATTGAGTAACTAGTGATAAAAAAATATTTTACCGGTTTGCTGATTAATGATTTATGATTTAGGTACTAGGTGTCGGTTGTTCAACTTAGTTTATATCACATTAGTTTTAAGGATAGCGGCATATTTTCAACCCACATCCTTGTGGACCAACCCTCAAGTACTAAAGTTGACGAACTTATAAATGCAATTAAACTTTATATTTGTCCAAAGTCATCAAGACACCTCTTAAACACCATCAAGTCCATGTTAGTAACTATGTGTACAACCGCCAAACAATGTACACATTACCTACACAAAATACAAGTTCACACCCCAAATGTAGATGTTCCTTAAAAAGTTCCAGTAAAACAGCACCCATTCTTAAGTTGCGTGGACATAACTAACTAATTTTATCCCATGACTCACGCTTTGCATATTCATGTCACAATAATAAATACTCAAGAGTCGGAGCATGTATGTTCAAGCCACAAAACACTAATCTTCATGGCATAGCGTGTGTTCATGATGGCCCTGTATGTGCACAATACAAAATCGATATCCAAAGGATGTTTCCAACAACTAAACTCACATTTGATTACCTGAATCAATCTATACTCACTTACATTGGAATATTAAGAAATTCATAGCACTAGAAGTAAGATAATCAAAAAATAATTCAACATAATAAGACAATACCATCGCTTTCTCTTAACCATGTCCATATTCAAGAGAATCACTTAACATTGCCTGGGTAAGATACATACAACGTAAGTAATTTGCCATTTACTTTACATTATTAAAAAGTACCCATCTTAAACCTAAGAAATTAACTTCAACAAAGGGAGCAAATGAAAAAAATCAAATAAATTAATGCAAAAAAAACACTACCAGAATTTTCTATTTTCAACTAAACTAGCAAATACTAATGGAGAATTTCTCCAGCAAAACAACTCAGTTTTATTTCACTTAAAAAAGAAACATGTCATAGAAAACATAAATAAAATAACGAGGTTCAAATAAATCTTACTCTCTTAAATAATAATAAAGCAAATGGCAAGAGAGAGCCAGTAAAGCTTTTTTAAGGGGTTAGAGAAATTAACAGACATATGGCTCTAGACTTTGTCTTTTGGGAGGAGGAGGTTCAAATGAAGGGCAAGCGACTAAACCAACGGAGAAGATCAAGGCGGAAGGGAATCAGGCACCACCAGAGGATGTAAATTCAATGTGTGAGGTAAAGGCAGAAAGTATCCAGAGATCAACTAAGGAAATTTTAGGAATTTCTAAAGGAGGAGGTAGCTTTATAAAAGCAGCTTGGTGGTGGAACGAAGAGATCAAAGAAAGAGTTAAGGAAAAGAAGGAGGTGTACAAGGCTATGGTGAACAACTAAAATGAGGAAGAAAACCTAGTTAACAAGGTCATGTAGAGGATGGACAAAACGGTAGCGAAAACAGTAGTCATATCAATAGAGAATGATGCCTATGAAAGGCTATGATGCAAATTTGACACGAGGGAAGGGGAGAATGAAGTTTTTAGGATAGCAAGGAATGAGAAAGAAGAACAAGAGATTTAGAAATAAGGTGTATTAAAGATGAAGAAGTTAAGGTATTAATGGAGGATGATAGAATAAATGGGGAGGTGGAAGAGATACTGCTCAAAACTTTTCTAATGGGGGTATGTTGGAAAAGACCTATAGAGGCGTGGCAAAGCACTGTCCGCAACAATCCGATTCTAGGTGTTGTAAATGTTTTACTATGGAGGAGATGAATGAGGCCCTAAGGAAGACGAAATATGGAATGGTTGTGGGTTTGGATTGTATACCTGTGGAAATATGGAAATATTTGGGCAAAGAAGGGTTCGGTTAACTTAGCTATTTAATGTTATCCTCATGATAGTGAAGATGTCGTATGAAGGGAGGACTAGCACAATTGGCCCTTTATACAAGAACAAAGGTGACACCCAAACTTGCAATATTTATAGGGGAATAGAACTACTGAGGGACACCATGAAGCTTGTGGAAGAGAGCGATTGAGAGGTTAAGGATACAACAATTCAAGAAAGACAGTTTGGTTTTATGCCAGGGAGGTCAACTGTAGAGGCCATATATCTCCTAAGCATGCTAATGGAAGTATGGAAGTATACAGATATAAGAAAAGAGATCTACATGAGGTCTTCATTGACCTAGAGAAAAGTTATGGAGTACCTGGGGAGGAGTTATCGAGATGCCTTGAGAAAAGAAATGCCTTGAATTCTTATATCAAATTTATTGGAGATATCTCAAGGAGTTTAGACCAGTGTTAAGACCCCAAGAAAGGGCCCGGCAGATTTTTCAAATCAATATCGAGCTACCTCCAAGTTTAGCAGTTAGGCCCTTCCTATCAGAGTAAGGTTGTTAATCCAAAGGTGACAAGGATTTGAAGAATAGAAGGCTGCTAAAGGAGGTGAACTTTTGGATGAATTTCAAGTTTTAACAACCAAAGAAAAACCAGGCAATTTTTCAAGTTCAAAAGAGGAATCGCACAAGAATGGCATTACCAAAGCCTACTTAAACTTGGCTTGAGTCTTTTCCTATTAAAGAACTTAATATTTGCAAACACAAATTACAACAAGGCGGGGAGTTACTTTGTAAATACTCACATACAAGGGGCCACCTACACCCTCAAAAAAGAGTGTGTCCATCAACCAGCCAAGTTACACTTTAATAAACACAAACCATATATTCCGATTTTAGAAAGAAAGAAAACTACTGTAGGAAGAAGTTGAAAACAATCATGGCATTCACATAGAACTATGTAACTCAACACCACAAAATTGAAATCTTGGATCCACCATTGAAAACAAAACGGTGGATACAATAATCATATAAGGGTGTCCCATCTTTAACTTCAAATCTGATAAATACCAGCATGTTTCTAAGGACTTTCTCCAGAGCAGAGTTAATGAGATGAGATTCCCTAACAGATGGAGGAGACGGATTTTTTATATCTCTACTGTTTGATCTTGGTGCTTGACAACTTGTCAATGGAGAAGTGTCTTGCTTTTTCTCCTGTTTGCAGGGTCTTAGTCAAGGGGACCCCCTCTCTTGTCTTTCATCCTAGCAATGAATACTATTAGCAACCTTGTGAACGAACTATTGAAGTAGGCCTTTTGGAGGGTCTTCTCATGTCTAATACCCAATCCAAAAGTTTGTTGATTTCTCCCTTACTTTTTAGGGACGATACCTTGGGCTTTTTTTTCAACCCCTTCTTAAAGTAATTTAGATTATCTGAGATGTAGTCTTCTGCTTTTTGAGGCAGTCTGTGGCTTAGAGTACATCTCATGAAAAATGGTCTCAATCCTATAAGAGAAGAGGCTGACGTTTATCTAGTACAATTTTTTGGTAGTGGGGTTCAGCATCTTTCCTTTTCCTAGCTTGGCCTTCCCCTCCAAGCGGAACTCCTCTCATATGCAAACCAGTATGGGATCCTATCGTGTAAAGATTCCTCAAGAGATTAAATAGCGGGGAACCAAAGCTTCGCTTCAAAGGTGGCAGACGTACTTTATTACAAAGCACTTTAGGTTGTCTCCCTATTTATGTCATTTCTCTTTTCATCATAAATACTAGTGTGGCCTCACAATTAGAGAAAATCATGGGGATTTCCTATGGTCTAGCAGGCCAGGGATTCTAATAAGGGCCTTCATTAAGTTACACAATGTGTGCCATCCAAAAATTGATGAGTGGCCTTCATATTAGATATCATTTGATATAAATGAAAGCACTTAAAGCTAAGTGGCTATATAGGTTGGCTAAGGAAGGGGATGCTTTTGGACGATAGGTTGTTCTGACTAAGTATGGGGTTGATGGGCAAGGCTGGTGGAGTAAGTAGCCCTCTCTTGCCTATGGGGTTGGGTTGTAAGAAATCATTATGGGTAGTTTTGACAAGTTTCGGTATATGGTGAACTTGGAGAATGGGACTACAGTCGTGTTTTATCATGATGTGTGAGGTGGAGATCAGCCTCTAAATTATCAGGTTCCATATCTTTTAGGGCAGCACAATTGAAAGAGGCATCTTGGGATGGGAATCAAAACCATTGGAACATAACTTTCATAAAAATCGGAATGATTGCACAGTGTACAGTATGCTCAATTTTTCGGCCTTCGCCCTAATAATAAGATACCCCTTGAAGGTAATCATGGCATTCTTCGCCCTCCTAACTTATGTGGGCAAGCATTTTCAAAATAACTTCTCAAATTAATTTCCATATTCAAACTAATTATCAGTACACAGGTGTCACATGCTTCAAGTATTTTCACATTCAAAATAACTCATATTCAGAATAGAGTCCCATGTTTAGGTTTGGGTTTCACTTCCTCACACTCAAACTGACTTTCTTCCTTGTTTCAACTAAAATTAAGAACCCCCACCAAAAAATCAAATCATAATTTTTTTAAAAAAAAGCCCTTCTCTCCAAAATACCATCATCAACTCTTCCGGTTGAAACTGACATTCACCGGGTCACAGGAAAAGCATTCCCATTAAAATGTCTATAGCAGACAAAATCAAGAACAAAATCTCAACTGCACAGAAGTATATTAGACCAAACAACAATCCAACAATCACCCGAAAGGGCGTGCGTATGTTGATAATTGTGAAGCAAATTGCGAAAACAAAAAGAAAAAGCAAGAGAGTGAGGAGATTGGTACCCGAAGAGTTCGAGAAGCTTCGGAAGAAGAGGTGGGGTGGTGGTGAGGGGAGAGGGCAGAAATGGATGAGAAAGAAGAGGAAGAGGAGGAGGAAGAAGATGAGGAAGAAGAGGATGAGAGTGAATCAGCGACGGCACGTCTGAGAGGCTCAGGAGGTTTCTTCATGGATGAAGATCTCAACCTTGAAACAGCAGGACCCAACCTGGGACCATGGCTAGGGCTCCTTGAAGGGCTCTTCTTGTAACTCATCGACGACATCTATGTCTGTCTGCAACTCCCAACTCCCTTGAAACTCTGAATTCCTGCTTCTGTTGCCTCCCCGGTACCACTGCTGAAACTCGAAACAATGGAATTCCGATGCATCAGATTCAGAAATTCCAGTTTTTCTTAAATTTCGGTCTACCATTAGTAGTGTGTTACCACCTATTAGCTGTCACCCTCTTCCCTTCCCAGTTTTGTCTCTATGACTATAATTACTCACACGACCAAGGGCTATATTTGTCATTTTCTAACCTTTAATTTAATTCAGGAGCAAACAAACCACTGCAATTTATTAGGTGTTTCCGGAGCACGTGCTCTAGATAGTATGATTGTTCATAATCCTGTCAATTTGGTCGGGTCGGGTTGGGTTCGGTATGCCCCGTATTCCAAATTTGTTACATTTTAGGTTTGAAAAATCGTGTCAGTCTCAGGTCGGGTCGGTTTTTGCAGCTCTAATTGTTCGATCATATATATTAGATTGTTCATCCACATATATTAGATTGTGCAATCTTATTACAATGATTGTTCACTTGTAAATATCTAAAGCACATGCTTCGGGTGCATGCAATATCCCCTCAACCATCCAGCACCCCAAATGGTGACACGTAGTAACCCAAAATGATTCGGGAGCGTACTCATAGTTACCCGATTGGATCCTCTGATGGTGAGGATGAGTGCGACTTACTTGTTGATCTAGAGGATTCTATTCTTGAGGCTACGATGGGTAGAGTCATGAACAAGAAAAAACATAACATGTTGATGAAATATAAGTGGTGGCTTGTTAGAGAAGCAACTTGTAGAGTTGCTCTTGGCCAAAAGGATAAACGGAAGGCTAGAAAGAATAGGCTTGCGAACATCTTGGAATACGATATTCTTGATGATATTGATGCTGAGATAGATTGAAGAGTTGTGATTATTGGCAATTATATAGGCGTGTGAGTCCTCGATGACTCACTCAAGTGAAGTTGTTGATATTTTAAGACTACAGTCGAATGAGAAAGTTTTTTTGGTTGTAGTGGGTTTGCAACTTGTTGTATTGCTTATGTTTAGCAGTTTTCGCTGTAGGCCTTAGTCTTTTGAAGTGGGTTGGTTACTGTTTTGTAATGTTGTTTTGTTGTATTTTATGAACCTTTAAGCCTTTGGCTCTCAATAATCGGGGGAAAAAAAATGATGACACGTAACATTCAAGGGATGAAGTATATGCACACATCCAAACCCAACCCATACTATGCAATTACACTTACACATATTGATCATCTTCGTCAACCCGGCTTCGCACCTTCTTCTCATACTGGTACGTTACTTCATCCAAATATAAAACTAGTTTGAGTCTCTCTAGCGACTCCTTGTATCTTACCAAGAGTGTTGATTAGTCCTGTGAGATATTTCTAAGGACGGTCGCAGCAAGGTTGATAGCCCCCGTTGTAAAGTTGATACTGACAGTCCAGCCCTGCCCTATGAAGCCCCTAATGCCAAAAACCACATCCCTGATATTGTTGTCTTGATCAAGCTCAATGTCATTTGTGGACGCAAGGAGATTAAGGGCACTACATAATGTACAAGTATATCAGAATTGGATAACCTGAGCCTTTAACAAAAAGGTCAAGGATCGCACTTTGCAAGAAGGTAATCTGGTGCTTAAGGAAATGAGGGCGCATGTGCAAGATCCAAGAAAGAAATTTGCACCCAATTGGAAAGGGTCTTATGTTATCATTGACATTTTACCGGGTGGATCAGCTAGGTTGATGATAACAAGCGGAGACGAAATGGCTCATCTCACTAATTGGATCAGCTTAAGCGATATTATGACTTATTATTATTGAACCAAGCAACTGAAAGACCAACTTTCTAACACTTGGTGAAAATCTGAAGCAATGCAAGGGAACTAATATTCATAAGGAAATTTGGAGACAAAGATGACATTTGCTTAAGCTGCGGGGTTCCTAATAGGGAGTGTTCACTTAAGAGATATTATTGGATTTGGTCTTTTCTGATGATGTTCTTTCCTTTTGCTCAACCTGTTGGATGGCGGTGTAGGCTGACTTCTCTCTTCAACTTTTTTAAAATGTTCCTTTTTATTCTCTTCTTTTGCCCGATTTGCCTCAATGAGGTTTTCAAACCAACTATTCTATAATTTTTTACTCATTTTTTTCTCTTTTTCCTTTTTGTTCTCTCTTTATCTCGCTAACCTTGGATTCAAGAAATTAAAGGATGCGAACAAGGTGTATGACAAAAGTAGAAGGATAAGAGAACGTGAATTTATCAGAGTTGGATTGTAAGGATGGTAGAAGTACAAGCATATGTCGACAACTTGACATAAGTGAGGATGTATGTTACAAATGAAAATATTTGGAGTTCAAAATTCATATGTGAGCTTCTTTCACTGTAGCCTATCATATCATAAAATTTCACTTCAAACAACTAAATTTGAAGTTTGCTTTAAAGCTACAGTTAGTTTGAGCAGCCAAAAAAGTTGGTATGTGTGGGGATAAATGTTATGAAATTAAAATTTTAAACTCAAAATTCCTATTTTGAGTTTTTTTAATCAATTTTATCGTATCGTAAAATTTCGAGCCAAATTGATTAAATTGAATTTAGATCTTAAGTTTTTCAGTCAAATTTAATAGCAAAAAAATTGATATAAGTGGCGATATATGTTATAAATAAAAATATTTAGAGCTCAAAATTCATATTGAGCTTTTTTAAATCAGTTCATATTTGAGCTTTTTCTGCTCCATACTATGTAACACTCCAACACCCTTAATTACAAGATTAACATTAAATAATACTAAACCTGTGATTAGCGCAGCGGAACACCTATGGTGGAGGTATTACCGCCGTCCCCACTCGGGACAAGGCTACAAACCCAAAAACACCATTACAGAACACTTAAATCATCAAGTAAACATGCAACAAAATACTCCATACTTAGGAACCACCAAAACATGAGAATTGGAATTTATACAACCATCAAAGATATAACTATATATATAACCACCCTTTCCCATAAATAAAACGGCCTTCGAAACCATAAAGACCACCGGAGTCGGCCAACAACGTCGTTCGTGACTACCTTGGTCGGGAAAACTCCTACTTTTGCTTATCCTTGCCTTTAACCGGAGAGCTTGGACCGCCTAAAACAAAACATTAAAACATACGCAAAAATGAGTGGGGAAACACTCAGTACGTAAACCTCCAACACGTCAAACCGTTCGAAAACGGTTTTAGTGCCGGCATTTAAATTCATTTTAAAAACGGGGAAAGGGATAAACAAGAATAAAAATAACTTGATTCATCAACATAAAAGGTAAAGTACAAGAAAGGTAAGATAGGTACTAAAACATAAGTATTTGGTCCCTTACGATCGATGCAATGCATCTCACACACGCGCATGCCCAAACCGATCGAAGTTTGGATTGGGTGACTGCTGAGCAGTCGACACTGGCCAGGTCTGGACACTCTGATCAGGAGTATCATACATAAAAAGAGAGCTATCACCTATAAGTAACTAGCATAAAGAAAACATAAAATGGGACCTTTTAAAACTGTAACATAAACATTAAAGCACAACTTAAAATAATCATGAAAACATTAAATGATAATAAGGAGCGAAAAGTTGGACAATTCGCGTACCTTGGGTAGTAGAAAGATCTAGCGACGTGCCTCGAGTTTGGGACGGTTTGAGCGACTTGGAAACTATAATAAGAGCATAAGAAAATTGAGAGCTTTAATAAAGTCCTTTGAAATTTACAAGCTAGGATGAAAGTAATTAAAACTTGATAACATAAAAGGGATGAGAAAATAGAAATTTCAGTTTTTGGACAAATCGATGATTTGATGATAACTTGAGCTAGAAAACTCGGATTTTTGCAAATGAGTACTTTTCGGAAAAGGAAAATCACGCCCTACAACTTTGTCAACTGGCCCGAAGGCTAAAAATGAAAGGAAGGGCTCGGAAAAAGGCTCGGACAGAAGCAGAGCACTTGGAATTAATCATGCGGCTTGGAAATTTAAAGTGAAACTTATGGTGAAACTTGAATAGGATCAAAGAGGCTTATGATGTAAAAAGCATCCTCAACAACCAGCTTAGAAGAGTATAGAATTGGAGTCCTTGAAGGCTTAAGAAGAGAAGATGTTCGGCCATCGAAGACATGAAAGAAACGTTGTCAAGCGACGGAAATTAGATAAGGACATGATTATGAATTTTGGAACGTTTACGAACCGATGACCAGTGATTTGAAAACATAGAAGGAATGGTCCTTGGACTATTTAGACATCGAGGAAACTCATAAACTTGTTAGGAAGTCAAGGTACCACTTAGCCATCAACACCACTTAAACGAACTTAAGATCTCATCACTTTACCCCATGGTTTGCTAGTGTTTCTATAAACCTTTAGGAGGTAATCCCAAACACTAAAATAGCTTAAATCAACTTTGAAAACCTACTCAATCCATCTTAACAATGACACAAAGGTCGACATCTCACTAAAGCCTCATAGGAGCTCAAAAAGCAACCTTAAAGTTAGAATTAACTATTAAAATTCTGGGCAGCGACTTTGCCGACAGCTCTCCTTCTTAGCCTCATATCTCACTCACCCGATATCGTATGAATGCAAACTTTATGTTTCCGGAAAGCTTGAAGAACGATCTAAAACTTTTATGTTTATCACTAAAGCCAATAAAGTCTCCAAATGGACGAAAACTTAGCAAGAAGTTACTGACTCAGAAAACGTATATAATTGCACCCTTTCACGGTTTTGCTCGTATCTCAGGCTATACATATCGGATTCTCGAAATTCCAAAGCCTAGAGTTAGATAATCACTTGGGCTATCATTCCCAGTAAAAATCCGGGCAAAATTCATACTTTTCATCCTCTGTAAAAATCAGATTCCCAAACAGAAACTTTAATGCCCTTAATCCCACTTCTAATGTTTGTTTAAGCTTCTAAATCATACCAATTCACAACTAAACTTCAAATTAGCTAACATTCATCATATTTCCAGAAATGAACATTAAAACTTACTCAAATAACATCATAAATCTCACATGCAACCATGGATTAAATCATGCTACTTGAAACAATGCTTGTACTAGCACTCCTTCCCCAAATTCTCACCAATTCATATCATTTAAGCACAAAATCACATAATTAACATAACCAATACTTACAATCAGTCCCAAAATTCAATATTCCTTCAACAAACTCACATGCACAAAGATAGAATCATCATCCACCATAAATCTATCAAGAACTCTTCAAGAACACCCAAAATTTACATGCATTCAACCCAAAACTTAAACCCTAATTAACCTAACTTAACCACAACATAAATTCATGCTTAAAAACATAAAAGAGATGAAGAACAACAAGAATTACACAAATTAGAAGTGAAATTTCAGATTAGAACATAAAGAATAGAGTTAGGGTTTTGAATATATACCACTTGAGAGAGAAATTGGAGAAGGAAACAAGAGAGGAGGGAAGGAGGGTGGCTCGGCCACCCCTGGGCCGCCGGCCGGTCGCCGAAAACGCCCGGACAGGGCTGCTCGGGCCGGGCAGAGGAGAAAGGGGGAGGAGGGTTGTGGTGATATGAATTTCTGATTTGTAAAAAAATGAAAATAGAAGGCCTTATTACTCCCCCCCCTTGTATATATAAATACACTCCCTTAATTAAATTAAAACACTACTTGAACCATTCTTCTAATTAGTAATTAGGCTAACAAAGGTGTCATTAAAATTAGCTAGGTAAGGTAATTGGTAATAAACTAGATAAAACTAATCAACATAAAACTTGATAAAATAGTTTAGCATAAATTAAATAAAATTACTTGGGAATAAATTGGGTAAAATTAACTAATACTAAACCACATAAAATAAATTGGTAGGACATATTAATAAAATGAGTTGAGCAATAAAATGTACTTAGGAAGGTTGGGTAATATAAATCGTAAAAGAAACGGAAATTAAAATTAATATAACCTTCTTCGGTTACAAGCGTAAAATTGAGAACGATAAAATAAATTATAAAACTTATCGTAAAAGTATTCATAAACTCGTAATAATAACTTTAAATTCGAGATAACATAAAATCAACCCGTTTAACCATCGCCTTGCTCGAGACCTGCCGCGCATAAAAATAAATAATAATAATAACAGTAATAACCATATTAACGTAAAAGAAAGAAAATTTTGAACAGCGTAATTTCGTTAATCACTGGGATTAAGGCCTTAATTAATACGGGTTTAGGGCGGGTCGTTACACCCTCCCCCCTAAAAAGAAGTTTCGTCCCCGAAACTTGCTGTTGGATTACTCGCGTTCGAAAAACCTTAAAAGAGGTGCGGGTAGCTTTTCTTCATGTCTTCTTCGGCTTTCCAAGTGGCTTCCGAGGTGTCTTCATGATATCGTATCTCATCCTGAGGTTACGGTCATCATCGTGACGAACACCTTACGCGGGTTATTCATAAAACCTTGAATTCATTTATCTTTGCATCGCTTTCTAAGACAAGTCATTGTCAGGGGGCATTACTATCTCTCAAAAACCCCAAAACACTGGGTTTTACTTCTATTAATTATCTGAACACTCTCTTCCCTTCATAAATTATATGGTAAGAATGTTTTCTTTCTCAGATATATCCATATGACTTTTATTCCTCTGGAAGAAGAGCTAATCTTTCTCCAAGCGTTCTATATTCTTGACTTTATGAACAACTTAATCGTAGAAAGTCTTGACTCGAAGGTCCCTAGTATCTCCTTGAACAACTGTTTCTCTACACTTCCCACTTTACCTAAGGTATCTCGAAATTTCCATACAAATTAATACCTTTATACCTTGCTTTTCCTTACTTTATTAAGCTTCCCTCCTGACATCTATTTCCTATAAAAGGTACTAACAGGCGCGGAGGAAAAACATGATAATAGGGAGATGCCATCGATAAGGGGTAGAAACATGAATTCTGAAGTCAACGACGAAGTAAAGGTTCACACTGATGGATTTAAAGCTTCATGGAGGAATATAGGTATTCTTTAGTCCAACGACACATGTATATACATTAAGAAAACGAGGATCAACAAAATATAGCACATTTGATAAAGATGATGATTACAATGATTTCATGAACAAGGAAATTCGTAAGTACATCGAAATGAGCTTGATTTGAAAAGGAAAGATATTAGGATCAATCTTCTGATTTCTGAATTAAGGGAATTAATGTTTGGAATGCATGAATATTTTACAGTAACTTCCTGGAGTGATAGAGCATAAGTTATTGATCTTAAACCGAGTATGACTTTTATTGAAGCTGAGTTTTGGAAATAGTATGCAGATTCATGGTGGAACATGACAACCACTTGAAAAAGATAAATCTTAGCGAGTAAAAAGGGTCATATGAATCTAACGAAGTCTATCTCTGAAGAAATAGCGAGTTAATAGCAGTCAAGAGTAGGTAATGGTCATGAAGGAATTGATCACGAATTGGTAACAAGTCGATAAAGGCAGGTTATTGAATGCCTTAACGTACTGGACTGATAACAATGACAGGATTTGATAAAGATTCTTGAAAATAAACAATGATAGGAAACGAGAAGCTTGGATTTGATATTGCGATGAGGGGGCGAACTTTACCATGCGGACGTACAATGAGAGCATGGAATAAAAGTTGAATTCGAGCAATGAACTTGAAATATAAAGGCCAAGCAGAAGAGGTTTGGTCCTCACAATGGTTGTTCATTAATAGCTCTCCCCCAAATATTAGCTTCTCCTTTCAAAAAAGAGGTCCCTATTGTCAGCTTCTTATCTTCAGGTACCTCAACTACTTCAAAAAAAATCTTTCCCAAATCTCTAAATCATTCTCCTAGTATCGCGGGGTCAGAACTTCCCGCATAAGAGGTCGGGTTTCTCTTGGCTACCTTATTAGCGTAGTTCTCTTCCCTAGGCTAGCTTGCCTGTCTTACTGGCGGAAAAGGTATGCGCCTGAGTAACTTTTTGAATTAAAACCCAAAGTAGTCAGGGTCACCATTGTTTATCAGTTCTATCCAATTTTTATCAGTTCTATCCAATTTTTGACCGATTCAATCCGATTTTGTTCGATTCATGCCATGTTCATGCCGGTTTGATTAATTTGGTAGCTTAATTATTCTTGAAGTATATGAAATTTTTTTAACTCATGACCGGTTCATGCCGGTTTTGACTAGTTAAACCGTGACCCGGGTCAACCGATCTAATCCGGCTAAACCGGTTCACCATTTGAACGATTGACCCACTAGGTCAACCGATTCGGTGACCGGTCCAATTTTGACAACATAAACAAACTTTCGAGCCAAACAATTGAAGTTGAGTTTCGCCCTTAAATTTCAGTGAGATTTAACAGTGAAAATCGATCTAACAATCAAGGATGGAAAACATTTTTTTCTAAGTTGAACAAAGAAAATCAGTTTCCTTCCTTTAGAGAAAAATAATTCTCTTCAAAAATTATTTTCCTAATCTTTTTTAAACCAAACACTAAAAAATTGACTACCAAACGCACCCGTAATATACAAAAAATCTTGGGATTTTGTTTTGTGTCTACGTACGTCTTGACAAAGATACCTGAAAAAAAGATGCAAATCTGCGAAATCTCTCTTTTTTCTTTTTTTTTTTTTTGTCGAGGTCGCCGAGTAAAATGTTGTGTTAAACATGCATCCATCTCTTCAAGGAAGAACCAAACGTCCCAGCAGAGATATGACATATATATGTGTGCAGGCAGCAAAATGCGACCCGATTCAAAAGCTGATGTCAAACCACGAACAAGGTAAATTACAAGTTACAAGGCTATCTGCCTGACAGCATTTTAAGTCAAAATTGAGACGATTGATAATTTGAGGTGTCCCTTAGATGTTACAGCTAATACGCCTGCTGTGGAAAACCATTGACATGAACAGAAACAACCGGCATCACGCCTTCAACTAAACCAATTGCCTCCATCTCTCACATAGATTTCAGGATAACAGCAACAGTCAATGAGCAACATAAAAGCAGTGGGCGAAAGCTCTATCATTGCATCCAGTGAGTATGAGGCTTCTTCGTAAGGATACTTCAGCAGCTTGTATGCCTCATTATAGTTGGCTGAGCTGAGGATTTCTGAGAAGCCAGGCATCCACAATAAAAATTGACGACTTTTCTAAAATCGCAACTGCAAATACAAAATACGACCAAACTGTTAACATGGGTGTGCAATAAAAGGGGAAAATGAAATTTTAGGCCAGACAAAAATTTTATCAAGTGCAAACAAGGAGAAGCTAATATCTCGAATTTTATTGCCAAAATTGATGAAAACGCCACATATGTTCAGCGCCAAAACAAAGCTGAGGTTTGGTGTTGACATGTAAGTGTTGTAGGCTATTGTTCACAAAAATTATCAAAGCCAAAACCAACTCTCAATTAGCCCAAAAATAAAAGTATATTTGGAAATGTCCGTTTTTCTAACTTTCCTTGAGGCAGACGCATGACAATTACTTGGGACTTACCGCTTTTGGAGAAATCAAAATTTTTGAACGCCAAGAAGAAGCTTCTGACAAATCATACTCTTCACATTTTACTTTCTTTATGTAACGATCCAGAGCATAAGCATTGTCATCTATGATTTCAGTGGATATTGCATCATGCGCTAATTTGACTGCTGCCATCTGGGAAAGTTGGAAAGTCTCACCAACATGCTGCAATTTCCGTGCAGTTTCTTCCAAGCCAAGCATCAAAAGGGTGGACAGGAGAGATTTCAGCTCGCGCATGGCACCAGATGTCATGGCCATACCCTTGAGATGCTCCACCAGAGCCATTTCTTCATCAGGACTGCAAAATTATCATACCAATCATCAACATATCACTAGATGCCAGCATTAAAAATTGGGAGGGGAGATCACACATTTCCAAAGACTTGAGTACCTGCCAGCACGAATCTTTCCTCTATTTCTCTGCCGCTTAGCTCCTCTTGCCTTGCTCGGGGTGCTTGAACTGACAGAAGCAATAGAACCCTTTCTTGATCTGTTAGATAAAAGTGAAAATGCATAAATAACTTAAAAAATGGAGCTCAGGATTGATACTGCAACAGTTACAAGCAATTCATCGAAAAAGTGAAGAACCCGCAGCACAATAAGGATCACCAGTGCCCACTGTTCTAAAATTTCAAGTATTAACAGATCATAAGCATGCTCATTGTTCAGGGAACTCAAGCAACTGGTTAAATATGCAAAAAAAAGCAGTCACAAAAATTATTCAAATAACGTGTGCCAAAAATAGAGCCAGAATAAGAGAAAGACACAAACATGGTGCACCTATCTGCCAATAGTCAATTTAGACATGGATAATTAAAACCTCCAGCATACATACGAAAGAAAGACAAATTCATCAGAAACTCTCGCATGTGCAACACGAAACCAGCATGAGCAGATCATACATCTTATGCACCAGTGAGAATGCAACTTGCAAGACACAGTACTAGAACACACATTTGACTAAATATCAGCAGGGAAAGCATGATGCAGAAAAATTTATTATGATCAACCCCAAAAAAAAAAAAAAAAAAAAAGAGCAAAGGAGAAGAAAAGTTCTGCATACCCAGTAGTATAAGCGCTCATGCCACTAAGATTACTGCTAGTTTCTGATACAGTATCATCATCAATGTCATTCAAAGAATGTTCCTCCGATCGGAGTTTTGCTGCAAGCAGTAATCTTCGTTGGCGGACAGCCAAATAGCGAGCAAGATACTTTCCAATCTTCTCAAGCCCTTCCTCAAATTCATTAACCAAGCCACCAGCACATTCCACTGATGCATTTTTCACTTCCGTGATTAAATCATCAGACCTGTGCAAAAATGCTATCCGTAAAGCCTCCTCCCATTCCCTTGCACTAATAAGCAAGCTGATTGCAGTATTAGCATCTCCAAGATATTCTAAAGCAATCTTGGCAGCATCCCCTGGTTTACCAAGTGCTTGGAGTTCTTCACAAAGTTCATGGGCCAGCTCCAGAACCTCTTCTTTCCCAAGCTTAAGAAGACCAGCGACAGTAAGTGCTCTGCCCCAAAAACCACCAGCCCGATATGCTCTGAGAGCTTTTTCAAGAGAGGAGCAGCATGAAAATGTAGCAGCAGCTTCCTCAAAGCATTTCTCATCCATGAGATGGTCACCCCATGCCTCATAAATTTGCTTTCTCTTGCAAGGGTCAGTAAACAACTCAAGTCCAAGAGGGAACAGTTGAGGCTGATCCTTGAGAAGAGCCATGCATTCAGAATAATGTGCTTCCCCTGCAGAAACAATATGTTTTAGAGCTTTCTCATACCTCCGCAGCCGAAGGTCAATTGTGTACTGCATTACAAGTGTTGGCAGGCGTTGCAACTCTTGAAGGATAGGAAGAAATTCCTTTGGATCCCTTTGGGCATTCAGTGCCACAATTGCAGCAAGGTTCAAATCATACAGGCCCAGTGCAGCTTCAAACACAGCATCAGGATCAGATAACCACAGCAGATGCTTCAGAGCCTCTTCAGCAGATGGATAAGATGATCTTCTCTGGTCACTGGAACCTGAAAGTTCTATTTCCCTGGTAATCTTTATTCTAGCCAAAGCTTCCTCAAGGGCCGGAGGATCACTTCGAGCAAGAGTGGTCAATATGCAAAGCTCCCTGGCAGGACTTTCAGCCATCTGCTCCTCCAAAGCCCTCCTTATGCCCAACAGCACTGACGAAACCTTGTTATTATTATCAGAATCCTCCTGCCCCCTGGCATTGACATCTGTCACACCCTTGGTAGAAGGGAATGCAATATATGTCTTGTACAAATTCTCACTTGTGTTCTCATTCTTCATGGCACAAATAAACTCTGTAATATGGCTCAGATTGTTAACTTGCCTCACAAACTCAGACACAAATGGAAGAAATGCTTCCCATCCACAATAGTCCACAAGTATATTGAAATCTATCCTGTGGCGCCTCACCATTAGTAGAGCATCTTTAAACCGTCTTTGCGCTAAAGCATTAACGATCGAGGTCAAGACCAATTTTCTAGGATAAATGCATTCTAAGTTGCCTCTGATTGTTTGTAGTATAACTCCAGCTTCATCTCCATGAAGGACACCAATAATTTTAGCACCCCTTTCCCATATGTTTATAAAACTTCTATTCTCCTCCCCTCTTCTTTTGCTGGCGTTGTACAGGAAGTTCTCATATTTGACCGCAGCATTTCCATCCAAAATGTCAGAGATGTCAATGATGTATAGCAAATCCTGTTTGGTTGCAAGAATCAAGTGAGTAATCGCTTGATCAGAAGAATTAGAGTAAAGTGAAAAGGAGCTGCAATTGTTGCATAATATTTCCCCATTAACATGAAGCACACCATGCTCATTAAGCCCAAATAGCAATGCCTTCAAGTGTACACTTCCATTTACATAAGCAGCAGTCATCCACGGGCATGATGAGGACAGAACAACATCATTACATTTCTCCAAGTGTGAAGAATAAGCTGATTGAGGGATGCTCGCCCGTGACAGATACTCAAAAAGATCTCCACCATTGAACTGAACGAATGCTGAACCTTTTTTGATAGGATTAGAAGCAATGCTAATTACCAGCTTCTCTACAGTGATTTTACTCAAAATTGTAACATTCCAGCCTGAACAAGTTACAGAATCTGGAACGTGGTCTTCAGAACAAAGAGCTTCAATTTCCACCAATTGATAGCCCAGCTCCTCATTCTTAGATGGGGTCTGAAGAAAGTATGTCTTATGATTGAATCCAAAATGGGAAGCACCAACAAGTGTATGGGAACCCAACCACTGAAGATGCAAAAGGGAGCCAAATGATGCTTCTGAAGATGAAGCTTCAACAAAGAACTCTTTTCCTTCTAAATCTTCCCAAAAGGAAAGAACAGGAAGCTCTAGAATGCAGAGGTGCCCATCAGACAGAAAGGTAGCCAATAGGTTCTTTGAGCCACTAGAATAAAATGCCAATTCTCGAACAGCAGATGGAAATCTAAGTTTGAATAAGAACATTGGTGGTGGAATCAAGGCTAGAGAAAGAGGGGTGACTAGTATATTGGTATCATCAATGACTAATGCCACAGAATTCTCCATGACAGCAGTAACCCAAATAAAATTGTAGACTGTAATCTGACCACTTGAAGTCCAACACACCAGCTGTAATGGCTTTGCAGGATCCCACATTAGGTGCAGTCTCTCTTGTCTGGAATATCTAATTTCCTGCTTTAGATACCAGTGATTGTTGCTGAAAGACCAAACCTTCAAAGCGTAATACCCCTCACACCTGACAACAGCAGCTAGAAGATCAGAATTGCAGTTCCACTTCAAGATTTCTACATCAGCATCTACAGGCTCATTTATGCTGAACGAGCTTCTCTCCAATCCATTCCTCTCAAAAAATACAATTGATGCACACTCTCCTTCATTTTTTCTATCATGCACAGTAGCAATTTTCGCCCCACTAGGCATCCAATCTAAAGCTTGTGCACTCAAACCCTTCGGCTCCGAAGAAGAATGCAATGACCCTGAATCCCGCTCCCACACCTTAATCTTCCTAAGCAAAGGAGAGTTTGGCACATTACTTAGTGTAGCAAAATACTTTCCATCACCCCGCCAAGAAATGGCGCCTCCACACTGATCATTGGCATGCTTCATTGACTCACCTACAAAAAGGAAATTACAAGGATATGTCAATATCAACCAAGAAAAAGACAAAAAACGAATTTCTGCATTAGCAATCACAGCAACAAAACTACATTACTGTTGATTTCATAGGCAAGCAATACTCAACATGCTAAGATTGATTACAGACTCACGACTGTCAGCTAGGGGTGGGCAATGGGCAAGGCCGTCATTAAATGGACCGGGCCAAGCATTTTTTTTCCCTCGTTCCAAGCGGGCTAGGCTCAAGTGGGCCCTAAACAGGCTCTGGACTATTTTCTGGTTCACTCAGTGTTGATTACTCATGCATTCACCACATGCTATGACATTTGTTAATTGTACTAGGCTTCTAGTTGATGCACTAATCACACAGAACAGGCATTTAACAGTCTTTTATGTTGGTCTAAACACTTCAGCTGCCAACAAATCAAGGTAAGTCGCTAGGTCTATTGCATGTGGCCCACATACCCAACGTAGGTGGGACCTTTTGAGTATCAATTTGGGTTTGGGTGTTAAACACACCATTCATTAGGGAACGTGGATCTCCACTTTGCAAACGCTTAATCTAACTTAGGCTTTGGAAGGCTTACCAAACCCGGAAACTATGTGGAAAAGGGTAACGCGAGGGTATTTCTTTAGAATAGAGTGAGTGAGGGTGAGTTTAGGTAAAAGTTGAAACGTTGAGTGTTAAAAATATAGATAAAAATGGGTAATTCAAGGTTGAGTTGGGTAAATGGGGTATTTACCCTTCTAAAGAACAAAGCCACCCAATCACATATCATGGAATCACATATTGTCTTACAGATTAAAACATAAAAATAAAAATAAAAAAACAAGGTGCTAAAAGGCACAAAGCGGTCCTGGAGCCTAGGACAAATCGTCTTCCGTCACTAGCCATTGCTATTCAAAAGAGTCAAAGCTCAAAGGCCCATCATTGGCATTGGTCGGGCACGGGCCTTTTGGACTGCAACACACTACATATATATGCTTTTCCTTTGCATAAAAATCATTTCGCATGAATGGACTAGAAAAGAGAAAAAGTTTTGAATGGTTCCTGGAGGCATTTTAGGGTTGAAGTGATCGAATGGACACAAAGCAAAAAAAAAAAATCTTTGTATATAGTTCTTTCATTGGGGTCCAAAAGGTGCAAAAGGGAGTACTAAAGGCGTGCTTTTGGTATGAGTCTTGGCTCACCCTGTCTTAGCGCAAGGTGTCAGTAGACTTTGTGTGCACGGCTATTACCCTCCCCCAAAAAGATGTTTTCATAGGGTGTGCAACGTCCACATTTATAAACTTAGGACCCCCCTCCCCCAATTCCTCTTCAGATATGGGACCCTTTCTTGTCTCATGACATTCTCCCCCACCCAATCCTATGATGCTCTCGTCACAAATGCCCTTTGCTTACCCCACACCATTGGGGTGCTTGGCACGAAATTGAAGTCAGTTCGAGCCGACTCTGATACCACCTGTCACACCACCATTATCCTCTACCCAAGAAGATGTCTTGATAGAGAGTGCCAACACCCAAGTTTATAAACCTACAACCCCACATTTCCTCTTCCGAAGTGGGACCTTTTTTATCCTATGACAATAGGGACGCATCAGGCTCACCTTGTTAAACTAAGAGTGTGTTTGGTTGCAAGAAAACACTAAGGAAAATGGTCAATTTTCCCAAGTTGAACATTTTTTTCCCATGTTAGGATGTCATTTGTCAATGGAAAATATCTTCCGTGAAGCCTACAATTGGGAAATTTTTTCCTATGGAGGGGGTAAGGTGAAAATTTTCAAGGAGAGAAATGGGACCTAGAGTTGAAGTTTCCAAAATACCTCTACTATAATAACCCCAAATAATTATAAATAAGGGTACTTTGAACATTTCAAACATTTTTCCAAGCAAATTTACAACTTCAACCAAACACTGCAAAATACACTTTTCTAGGAAAAAGTTCCCCATGAAAAATACCCCTAGGATTCTACCAAATGCTCTCTAAGTATGTTGTCATCATCAAGGCATTCAATGATTTAAAGAAAAAGTATGCCCCAACCAGTTATCCTAGAAAACATCAATATCCTTCAAGTCCATCTGTCTGCTAGATTTTAATACCCTAATGCAAATGAATGAAATTACAAATTGCAAGATATTAAGGAAGAGTCCTTACTTACGTCAAGATCTTGAAGATGGTCCTCATATGTTGTTTCATATAACACATCCCAATCATGAGTCATAACAAGTAACTGGCCTAGACCAGTTGCTACTACAAGTAGATCTCCATCTGGACTTGGAGATATGCACTTGACACCACCATCAACTCTACCAACCACTTCAATGCTATTAGAGTCGACCTCATGAAGTAATAAGAGACCAGTAGAGGTCCCTATAATCAATGCATCTTTTTCCATGAGATAATCAAAGGAGGTGATGGCTTCGTCCACCTCCAAATCAAGTGGATGAGCTTCTGCTTGTATAACATTTCCACTCTGAGCTTTGGCATTCTGTTAAATAATGTATATGGGCGAGACTAAAAAAATTAAAACGCATAAGATAGATGGAAACACATAACTCCTGCCTAACAGTTAAGTACGCAACATAATTCCTGCCTAACAGTTAAGTATGCAACATCGAAAGATACATGGGAGGAGTTGAGAGGACTCCAAAGATAATAGATTCATGACCCGTGCTAAAGGCACCAACAAGACAGGAAGATTGAAGTCTGCTTCTACAGAACTGCCTAAGACGAAGCAATCACCAAATCCATTTAACATCAAAAGGTCCTCTACTGATAGTTTAGCAATGTTAATATCCTTATCACTTAAACCTCTTAGAACCTTTCCTCTTTCTATAGCCATTCTGTAAAATTCTTCAAAAAATAAAAAGGTATTGAACTCAGTTACACGAAAATCTTATCAATTATAGCATGAAGTTCAAGAGTAGCAAAACACCCATTCCTTCAATTTTAAATCACCCCATACTGCCTCCAACGAAAGTTCTAAGAAGTTCCCAAGTTGGTTGTTCACTGTTTAGCAAACCTAAAACTTGTACCTTTGGAGCTCTGATAGGCCCCTTTTCTTCCATAAAGCAGAAATATAGCAATGGTAGTACAAACTTCAGGCAATAAAACACCCATCTCCTCAACTTCGAATCATTCCAATTACAGTTTTAGATGTCAGGTCAAATCAAGGGATTACAAAGAATACAAACATGAAACTAGTCTGAAATGAAGCACTACACAAGCTTCAGTTGGAGCAGATTGAAACATTGGCAAAGATAGAAGTTACCTGGGGTGAAGGGAACTGGGCAGAGTAAATGAAATTGGCAGAAGAAGCAAAGAAGATGCGATTCCGCTCGATGTCAATGGCGGAGAATAATATACGCTCTTCGGCACCAAACTGCAAGTCTAAGCTAACTGAAATCTCAGATGACAGTTTCAAATTCTTCATCTTCTCCTCCTAAAAACCCCTCAAGAACGAGAGAGAGAGAGAGAGAGAGAGAGAGAGAGAGGAAAGGCGTTGTAGCGAGGGTTTAAGAGTTCGCAGTGTGCTGCCTGCAGTTAAATTAGTTTCCGTCCCTGCCATTGCTCGTGGGCTTTCGTATGTGGGTTAGTACCGTCATTGGCCCAATTGACTGTTACTTTTGTTTGTGGACAACAAAATGCAAAGCCTCTTATTTGGATCTCTAACTGGACCTATCAATCCGATCCGTCGGACAGGTTTCAGGTCGGTCGTATATCGGATTCGGATTAATATGGGCCCGGTATACTTCGGGTTCGGATAAATACGGACGATACATTTTGGTTTCGGATCAACCGAACAGGTTATCATTGCGACATTTTTCCGGTTTTTCTTTTTAAGAAATGGTCTTTAAATACTACTTTTTGTACCATATACATAATAAAATATGATTATATTTTAGTAATGATAGATTATTGTAACTATTTTAACTTAAATTAGAGAAATAACAAATAAATAAGTTGCGCTTATAGTTTATTAGTTAAAAATTCCAACGAAAAGTCACAAATTTTAATAAAGTTGAACTTAAAAAGTTAATTTTTCGGGTCAAACGGGCGGTCGGATTTTTCGGCGTATTTCGGGTTTAGTTGAAAAAATCGTGTTCAAAACTCAGGAATTTCGGGCGGGTTCAAGTCGAATTATCGGGTCGGAAATTGTCATGTCTATCTCTAACAATATGTTTGGATTGGAGTCATGAGAGGAGAAAAAAAGGAAAAATATATTAAATAATATTGTTTATCTTTTTTAAAAAAATAAAGGGAAACGTACTACTTAAATATAATGTTTACAAATGGTGGTAGGCAACAAACCCACCACCTGAACACCCCAAACAGCAAAATGGGAGCCCCAACCACAATCAAACATGAAATAAAGGAGTAAAGGACCATTCTGCATCCAAAAGTCTAAGACCTCATTACCATCTACACAAATGTACTATTTGTGAATGGTCCTTTACTCCTTTATTTCAGATTATTATAAAATAATATTTACCCTACCTGACATTTGTGGTAATAATTGTTATACATTCGATATTTGTGAAGTAATTTTTATCTTACATGACATTAAGTGTTCATATATTTAAACCTCCTATATTTTATAATTGATTTTTGTTGGATTTTCCGATGAAGATTAAAAAGATATATATGAATTGACTTTTTTACCCTTGATATCAATTCATATGACTTTCAATTAAACATGAATTAACGTTTTTACCGTTAATATTAATATATTTATATGACATTTAAACCCCCAACCTTTTCTCTATTTTATTTCTTCGAAAACCCAATCTCTCCCCATTTTGAAAATGAAAACTCAATTATAAAATATCTTATAAAATATCAAAGCTAAATCAATTATAATGGAAGAAATATCTTATAATTAAAATGAAAAATGAAAATGAATTAATATTAAGGGTAAAATAGTCAATTTATATTTATCATTTTAAATTCACCGGAAAATCCAACAAAAATCAATTATAAAATATCTTAGGAGATTTAAATATATGAACACTTAATGTCAGGTAAGGTAAAAATTATTTCACAAATGTCGGGTGTGTAAAAATTATCAACGTAAATGTCAGGTAAGATAAACGTAATTTGTTCCATTATAAACTAACCTAAGACTTCATTACCACGATACAACTTAGTCAGAGCTTTGTTCAACGAGTCTCTGAGTAGTAATTTCTTTTCATAGTGGTATGCTCACCCAAGTGCAAAGCTAGCTTCATTTTTCAAGTGGATGCTGGTATTTGACGAGCATGACAGTTTGATCATGTGAAATATTTGCAAGAACAGTAGCAGCTAGATTGATTGATTCTGCCCCCGCAATTGGACAGCTGTAACCTCCAAGGAGAGCTCTTCTTTCTTAGCCTCTTTTCGATCGAGTGACATTACTTCTTCGGTCCGAACTAAGGAATCCCTTAGATATGATGAAAAATGGATCTTGTTCTATCCTTAATCAAAGATTTCTTGATGCAGGAGGTCGGAAAGTCATACGTGGAAACTTGCCTATTCCAGACTTGCGACACCGATGAGACCGACACCCTGAAGTTCCCCTGAAATTAAGCTTTGCGATGGCTTGGGGTGTGTTGGAGCACCTGGGGTGGGGCCCCCTAGGGGAAACCCATATGAAGCTACGAGAATTGCTCGCTCTTCCCTGGAGAAATCGACTAATGAAGCGTATAAGCCCTTCTGGCGTTTGAGGAAGGCATGATCTTTTGTTTTAGAGATTTTCTAGAATTTATTTGAAAACGATAATTCCTTTCTTGCGACATCAATGAGACCGACACGTTGAAGTTCCCTAATTCAGTCTTATGGTTCTTCATTATCTGCATATGACTTATTGTTCCTAGGTGCTCTCTAGCTTTCTAATGCGCTCATGTACCCCCACCGGAGGTCCACTTCGCTTCAGGGTCCCATGTTGATCATAACTGTCTAATCCTTCTCCATGAATGCCCAAATGTTAGAGATCACCTCCCTTAGATATGGTTTGGAATAAAGGGCACCTATTCGAAGTGTTTCAATCACATTAGATTCCAGATCAAATTTGATATCATTCAACCACATCTCTCAAACCATCTTCAAACTCTCACGCAATGTGAAAATAATAACTTGCAAAGGATATGAAGCTCCAATGAAGCAGCTCTTATTATCATACTTAGTGATCACTTCAAGAATAATCTTGTACGCAAGAGGGTGTTGATGACCTTTCTTTTCAAGTATGAGAAGTTAGTCCTACAGATTTTTGGCTATCCAAGAGTCATTGGCAATATTATCAACTATAACATCAGTAAAAGTTAGAAATTGCCTAAAAAGTAACTAAGTTCTGGCAATCCAAATATACCAACATACAAAAAGGAATGGGGGTGTAGCAAATTAGTAACTGATTTCTGGTGTTAGGCGAAGGAACCAGCGTCTCTGGAAGAGGCGCGAGCATGTCAAGACAAGCGCTGGTCGCGCCTCCCCTTATCGTCCTTCGTTGTTGAAGTTTCTTGCGGTCTTTTTTTTTTCCTTTCTTTTCCTTTAAATGTTATTTTGTAGTGGCAAACTTATAATTATTGGCATCTTTCTTTTCCACACTCTCTTATTCATGTCGAAACTACTTAGATCCTGGATACTTCAGGGTCTAATTAGTTCCGACATAGTAAGTTTTTCACTAGTGCGAGCTTGGTTGATAATACTAGCTAAGTTTTGGTAAAATTAATGAAGGATATGTAAATTTAAATTGGCCTGAAATAAATAAAATTTAAATATATACTGATTTATGTATACAAGAATACACCCTTAGTCTGTGCTATTAAGCGTAGGAGTGTAGTTATTATATATCATGGATATTTTTCTTTTTATAATATAGCTGAGTGTTTTTAGTGACCTAGATTAGACATATTTCACATTTGATGATGGTCCAACACGCTTACATTCAACGATGTTCTATTTCAGGGGCACAATTATACAATATATATTAGATGCATCCGGAGCATGTGTTTCATATATTTGTGAGTGAACAATCATATAAATCATAGTGAACAACCTAATACATATGGATGAACAATTATAGAATTTGGAGCACCTAACAAATTGCAACAATTATAGTATTGGCTGTCAAATTCATGAATTAATTAAAATTACGACTTATAATTATCTGTTTTGGCTGACAAATATATTATAGTGATGCTGTTTCCATTAGAAATCAGAATTATAATTTTGAAGCCATGTCTCATGTAATCGTGCTTATAATTAAAAGATTATAAACTGTAGATGTTGTGTAGGCCAGGCAAGAATTGACTAATTAGTAATGAAATTGCATTTACTAAAGGTAAAACAGAAATAAAACAAAAATATGATAAGATAGAATAGTTTACGTGTTTTTGAGAGGGGAGAATGAGTTGGCTGCCATTAATTAGCATAATGTAGATAGCTGAATTAAACTTTGATGACAATGGGGTGACAATGAGGCCCATTAAATTAAAGGTTGCTTGTTTTCCATGTTCTCCACAACAAAAACCAGACAGCTCTAAAGGAAAACAAACTTAATTCAATTTGTAGTCGTACAACATTATACTATGTGATATTAGGTAGCCCAGTCATTCGGTCAGGCGGGGTTTTGAGTCGGTCGTATATCGGGTTCGGGTAAATACGGGTTTAGTATTTTTCGACTTCGGGTCAACCTGACGGGTTATGATTGCAACTTTTTCCGTTTTTTCTTTTATAAAAATGGTTTCTAAATACTACTTTTTATACAATATACATAATAAAATATGATTATCTTCTAGTAACAATCTATTATTGTAAATATTTTAACTTAAATTAGAGAAATAATAAATAAATGAGTTGCGCTTATAGTTTAATAGTTAAAATTTTCAATAAAAAGTCCCAAATTTTGATAAAGTTGAACTTTAAACGTTAATTTTTTGGGTTAAACAGGTGGGTCGGGTTTGACCCATTAATTTTTGGGTCCGGTATATTTCGGGTTTAGTCGAAAAAATTGTGTTCACACCCCAAAAAATTCGGGCGTATTCGGGTCGGGTTGTCTGGTCGGGTCAGAAATTGTCAAGTTGATGCTGATAGGATTGTTTGAATCATTGTAGATGTAAAAAGGTGTAGATGTAAAAAGGTCAAAAAAATTACTCGGAGGTACCCCAATATTTGGGGAAACTATTTTTCGGTATCCCAACTTTTCAAAACTCATTTTGAGGTACCCTTACTTCTTTGGTTAGTAATTGTTTGGTGCTTTTCCGACCATCAATTTTATTAAGTGACCGAAATACCCTTATTCTTCTTCTTTAAAGGTATTTCTTAAAAAAAATGGAAGAACAAGGATATTTCGGTCATTTAACCAAATTGATGACCGAAAAAGCACCTAATAATTTCTATTCCAAAGAATAAGGGCACCCCAAAATAAGTTTTGAGAAATTAGGATCCCTGAAAAACATTTCACCAAAAGTGAGGGTAACTTGAGTCATTTTTTTTTGTAAAAAGGTGATCAAAAACCACACTCATAAAGAGGGGCAGGTGTCTAGCTTTTGATGCTGCGTCACGCAGGATAGGTCAACTTGTAACTAAATATTAATTAACCTACAATACAGGTTATATAACCACAACAAATTCCTCTTTTTAAATTTCAAGTGGAAGATTCAGGGTCTGTCATTTGTTGAACTTCAACTATAGTCACAGCTCACAAGCACACGCATGAACGTATACCACAACTTCCATTGGGTGTGTCATTGGATATTTTTGTCGCATTAGGTGATTAGGAGGCTTACCACAAATTTCAACACCAAATGGGAAACTAGGTGATAATCACCCAGTTTCTTTTTTTTCATAATTTGTAAGGTAAAAAAGTTAAGAAGGCATCAAAGATGCTATAAAATTCTCAACAACAATAAAATATTAAGAGTTCAGCAAAATAAGAAACAATACAACTCGTAACAACGAGATTACAAAAAAAATAAAAAAACAACCAACTATCTAACAAGACTCTTCTTTTGTTCCATCATATTATCTCTGAAAGTCTGAGTCACAGTCTCGTGATGATCATGAGACATTTTCAATAACCGCACAACCCTCGCCGATCTGCGAGCCTCATCATTAAGTCTATCTAATAAGACTCTTCTTTTGTTCTAGCAAAACATCATGAGGTGATCATTACGTTGTTTCGAGCACTTAATTGGAATCGGTGTCTTTAAATCATAAAATTTAAAGGTAATATTATTATGTCCAACTCATTCATAATCCATCTGTCGAGATTTCGGAATATTAATTTTGGTTATAACTTATAAACCGTTGTTACTCCACCTTCTCATTTTATCTCTTTACTTTATAAATATTTTACAAGTGTATAATATTCTTCTTCAATTTACAATTTCTCACATACTATTTTCTTAATAAATTGCAATATAATGTTCTTGTAATAACATTTTCGTCATAAATTTAATACACCTACATTCTTCTAATGTAGAATCCTATATTGAGAAAGCCCAAAATTTTAAAATTTGACTAATATATAAATCTGTATCTGTATAATAATTAAAAAGAAAAGGAGTAAGTAGCATTTTTAATATATTGGATGTGATATTGCCTGCTGTGTATATATTTGCATTTTCGATGGTCTTAAAATTTTCTCCAACTAATGTAATCCAAATCCACAAAAATTATAATTATATTGCATTATTATTCAATCATTGCACTACATAGTCTCGACTCCTAATCTGTGTTCCAGTGACAACCTTTCCACCAAATATTATAGGGCTTTTAGAGTGCTCAGATTGGGACGAAACCAGGATTTGATATTATGGGGCCAAATTACATGTCATTGTATCGCATAAAAGAGTCAAATGAATAAGTTTTAGGCCCGGTTCTTTTATACGGCTAGTTGCGGTGTGGTGCGGCGTGGAGGAAATGAGGTTATTAGGTTGGGAAAAATTGTGATGGATCGGGAAAAATTATGATGAGTTGTGGCGGAATATGAAAAATCTAATTTTTAATAAAAAGATAAATTAAATTATAAAAAGTAGACTCATGAATATAAACAAATAAATTAAATTCAATATCTAATTAAAAAATCACAGTAACTCATAAACAAATCAATATTTGAACAACATAAGCAAGTTTGAATTCAACAGACTCATGAATATAAACCTATTAAAACCACATTACTTTCGAACCTTATGAATATCTGAAGAAAATAAACCTATTAAACAACATAAGCAAGTTTGAATTCAACAGACTCATGAAGGATTTGGGAACTACAATGGCGGCAGTGGGTACGGTGGATCTTTGCCAGATGCGTCTCTCCGAGTCTCTGTAAAATCTTTGTACACCTGAATTTAAGAGGAGTAAATTACATTTACCTGACATTAAGTGAAAGTGATTTTTAATGGTAAAATCTTGTCACTTCTGATGAGAAGTGACCGAATTTTGCCACTAAAAATCACTTTCACTTAATGTCAGGTAAGATGAAAATTATTTCACAAATATTGGGTGTGCAAAAATTATTACTACAAATGTCAGATAGGGTAAGTGTAATTTACTCCTCTTCCTCTCAATCAAACTCAGAGTCAGAATGTTTTTTTAGTTTCATCTCGTTGCTTTTAGAGCATGTGTAATGGTTAGAATTCATTTCAATGACTCCACCAATATTCTATTCCATTTCTTAACAACAATAAGAGAGATGTATTACAACTTTAATATTAGTTTTAACCTTAATCCTGAAATTTGGCGTTAATCGGAAGATAAATTCAAACATGAGCTAGAACCTAGAAGAAAAAAAAAAACAGTACAAGAGCCTTTTTTTCAACCTACAAACTTTAAAATACTTTTTTATTTAACCCATAAACTTTAAAGTCCCAAAAATAATATATTCTAAGGTTAAAAATGCAAATAACCCGTATATAATTGTCCGGGCACAGAAATGACAAACAAAAATGAAACGTTTGCACAGAACACACACACCAATGAAAATCAGCAAATAACGACCTACCATCTAATCCGAAAAATACGTATAAAAATCATTATTTGTGCACAAATAAAGGGGTAATGCGGTGACTGTAGCCACTTTGGCTAAGCTAATGGTGATGTTTGTCACTTAAAATTTTCCATTCTTAGGCAAAAAGTGAGTACATGAAAACTCCACTATGTAACCATAGTTTTTGGTATATTCTGCTTGGCAGGACGCTAAGGGATGAGAAGGGTAATTAATCAGCTCACAAAAACCACTTTTAAGTAGTGGAGTCCCTAGGATTTCAAACATGAAAAGGCACCGCGTCTCCTATATATACGTACTCTCCTGCATGGCTAATGCTTCATCATATCAATCCATTCATATATAATTAAACACTCGCAATATATAGTAGTATATTCATGGCATCAATCGCATATAGAGTGAGTCATGCAAAGTCGTACTTGGCAATAGTATTTTTGCAATTTGGTTTCGCAGGGTTGGCTATCTTGGCTAAGTTTGCTCTCAATCAAGGCATGAACCATTATTCTCTCGCTGTCTATAGGCATGCTATAGCAACAGCCATTATATCCCCCTTTGCCTTTGTGCTTGAAAGGTACATATCATGTACGCACTTTTTTCTTAAGTAACTTCTCACGACTAAATTACCAACCTTTTTTCCAACCAATTTTAAATAGTTGGAAAAACCAATGCAACCATATTAGCAACCATTTCATATTCCAATTATTTTTCAAAAATTTTATGTGGGAAAAAGGGTTGGAAATTCCAACTACTTCTAAAATGGTTGGGAAATTTTCTTACCATCCTTTTTTACTATTTGAAATTGGTTGGAAAAATGGTTAGTAATCCGACCATTTTTCCAACCATTTTCAAATAGTAGGAAAAATGATGGTAAGAAAAATTTCGAACCAATTTTAACAAAAGTGGTTGGAATTTCCAACCTTTTCTCCCACTAAAATTTTTGAAAAATAGTTGGAATATAAAATGATTGCTAAAATGGTTGATTTTTCCAACCATTTTAAATTGGTTGGAAAAAAAAGGTTGGTAATATATATATTTTTAGCAGTGTCTCCACAAGCTCAACAAATTTTTAATACAATCCATGGTGTTACAATGTATATATATAGTTTATTCTCTTGCTTTTTTTATGGGTGAAAACTTATTGCATGTGCATGTTTGGCTGATACAGGAAGGTGAGGCCACACATGACTCTATCAACTTTCGGAAAGATACTGTTGCTTGGGTTATTGGAGTGAGTATATATCTACATGTACTGATCTTTGCAACGTACACTTGGTTTCTATTTTGTTAGTTAACCTTGAAAATTTACGGTACAGGCCTGTAATTGATCAAAATCTTTATTATGCGGGGATGAAGTACACAACAGCGACGTTTGTTACTGCATTGAGCAACATTTTGCCTGCTTTGACATTCGTAATGGCTTGGATTTTCAGGTACGTAGAAAATTAAACACGCATTGCATGCATGCATGTGTACGTAATATATATCATATGTTGGATATGATGATGGGTTTTGCATTTGAATTTTGAATCTGACATTTTGAACCTTAAAGTTTGTAAATTTGAATAAAAGGGCTTAAAGTTTGTGGAATGAAGAAAAAGGCCCCTGTCTCATTTTTTTATTTTCCTCCCATGTTTGAATTTATCTCCCGATTGACGTCAAACTTTTAGGACTATGGTTAAAACTAATATTGAAGCTATAATACACCTCTCTTATTCGTGTCGAGGCTACTTAGACCCCTGAGTACGTGGTTTTAAGTAACTCCAACATGAATAAAAGAGGTTTATTATAACTTTAATATGAGTTTTAACCTTAGTCTTGAAGTTTGATGCCAATCGGGAGAGAAATTCAAACATGGAAAGACAAAGAAAAATGTGAAACGAGCTTTTTTTTTCACCTCACAAACTTTAGGGTCCTTTTTTTCAGCCTACAAACTTTAGGGTCCAAAAAGTTAAAGTTGAAAACTAAGGGTTTAGAATGTAAATACCCCTAAAATTCGGGGTCCAAAATGCAAAAAACCCTATGATGATTATTGATTAACATTGATGAGTGCTGCAGGTTAGAAAGAGTGAACATAAGAAAGGGTCGTAGTTGGGGGAAGATAGGTGGAACAATGGTAACAGTTGTAGGAGCGACACTTATGACACTGGTTAAAGGCCCTGTTGTGAAACTGCCATGGACAAGCAGGAGCAGCATCCACAGCTCCAGCAGTGATCCCAACCAACAGAACCCCATCAAGGGTGCTATTATGGTTTCTTCTGGCTGTGTTTGTTGGGCTGCCTTTGTCATTCTCCAAGTAATTATTCACTTATCCTATACATACATTAACCCCATATATCCCGGCCACAAATACCTGCCATTTACCCTATCTGATATTTGTGGTAGGGACAATGATACACATCTTGACTCAAGATGGTTAAGAACCATCTTGAATTGTGCATAATTCACATCATTGTAATTTCTAATAATATTTTTTCAAGTAATTATATATATTTATCAAATATAAAAGTATGATATTTATTTGCTAGGTCAAAAGATATTAATGATAGCCTAATTTTATCAATCATCGTATAAAATACACATTTTGTGTATTTTTTTATATTTATGATAACATATAAATAAATAAATATTTTTAAATAATTTATAAGTCATAATAACACTTAAAGTAATGAAACTTACCTTTATAATGGTTTAAATATACTTACATTTAATTTTTTTTGGGTGTTTTACATAAAATGCAAGATGGTTAATGACCATCTTAAGTCAAGATGTTTATCATTTTTGTTGTGGTAATAATGTTTGCACACCCGACATTTATGAAATAATTTTTACCTTACCTGACATTAAGTGTTTATATATTTAAATATATTTGATTTTTGTTGGATTTTCCGGCAAGCATTAAAAAGATAAATATGAATTGACATTTTACCCTTAATATCAATTCATATTTATCTTTTTAATGTTCGCCGGAAAATCCAACAAAAATCAAATATAAAATATTTTAGGAGGTTTAAATATATGAACTATCAATTCATATTTATCTTTTTAATGTTCGCCGGAAAATCCAACAAAAATCAAATATAAAATATCTTAGGATGTTTAAATATATGAACGCTTAATGTCAGGTAAGGTAAAAATTATTTCACAAATATCGCACGTGTAAAAATTATTATCACAAATGTCAGTTAGGGTAAATGTAATTAACTCTTCATTTTTATTTAATTTAATTTTTTGGGGTTTGTAGGCGATTACGCTGCAGTCATACCCAGCAGAGATGTCCCTAACGGCGTTGATATGCATGGCTGGGACCATAGAAGGAGCCATAGTTGCCCTTGTCATGGAAAGAGGCAATGCTTCAATCTGGGCATTACACTTGGATTCCAAGTTAGCCGTCTATATCTACAGTGTACGTTAACAAACAATTTGTGATGATTTTGAATCCAAATTATAGATAGAAATAAGTTAGGAGTTGGATGATAATGTGCAGGGGGTGATATGCTCAGGAATAGGATACTATGTGCAAGGGAAGATAATGAAAGAAAGAGGTCCAGTTTTCGTCACTGCTTTCAGCCCTTTAAGCATGGTCATTGTTGCTGTCATCGGCTCTTTCGTCCTTTCTGAGCAGCTCTCTCTTGGAAGGTAATTTACTAGCTACTTAAAAATTTTAACCAGTTTTGCTAAAATGGTTGGAAGTTTTTCCTACTATTTGAAAATGGTTGGATTACCAACCATTTTTCCAACCATTTTCAAATAGTAAGAAAAAGGATGGTAGGAAAAATTTCCAATCATTTTAACAAAATTGGTTGGAATTTCCAATCCTTTTTCACACATAAAATTTTTGAAAATAGTTGGAATATAAAATTATTGTAAAAATGGTTGGTTTTTCCAACTATTTTAAATTGATAGGAAAAAAATGGTTGATTATACAAATATTTTTAGCAGTGGAACAGTAAACACAACAATGAAAATGAAAGGCTATGAATTGTGGCAACTGGCAATGTAACATTTTCCTTTTTTAATGTATATATTATGACAATCCAATTGCAGGATATTGGGAGCAGTTGTGATAGTGACAGGTTTATACCTAGTGATCTGGGGAAAAAGCAAGGATGGAAAAACTAGTGACAAAGCCAATGATCAACACATTCTACCCATTGAATCTCCTCCACAATCTGATGATATAAGCCTCACTCAGCTGGGAGGGGTGACTCACAACAAAAGTGATCTTAGCAGGGTTAATGCCAATGAATCAGTCTGATTAAGGATTATAAACAAGCTAAACAACCAAAAGAAAGAGGGCAAGATCTAAGGTCCAAATAATCCAAACCAAATTTTGTTCTAATTTCCAGCTTTCTCCTTTCAAAAAATTATGTATTTCCGTGATCAAATTTATATCATATGTAATAGAGTGGTTTCTACTATTTGTAACTTGTAGCATAAGACAATGCTATTAACGCTGGATTATTACGACGAGATGTATCTGTGAGGAGGAATTTAACTTGTATTCATTAAGAAATAAACCTAGAAATGATAATTGATATTTTGCAATATGTTCCATTTTAACTAAAATCTGTTATATTTTAAAGCAATTTTTTAAAGATTAAATTAGTGAAATATTAAGTCTCCTACATCCAGCCCGCCTAATTCCTTTCTGGACAACCTCCCACCTCACCAATATTAATGCCTTGCACCTTGCACTTCCTTCCCACCCCCCAAAAAAAAAAATTGATAAATTTTAAAGAGAGAAAAGATTGTCAAAGATTCTTTTTTCTATACTTTCTATTCATAATCAGTATATATATATATATATATATATATATATATATATATAGTTGGGAAAATTGCTCTCTAATGTTGAGTTAAAAACTGACTTTAATACTCCGTGTAAGTGTGATGATTTTTTCAACTAAAGTAAAAAAGAGCTTCAAGATAGTGTCAACGACTCTACAACATAAACTTGAGTATATGCAAATGGTTAAAACTCTAACTACTAGCTTCTGGCAAAAATTGCCCAATATTTTCTGAATTCTGATCCATAAATGCATTTCAATACAAAAAGAACATGGGAAGCCATGGACTACAAGGGCTATATTGCACATATTTGTGGCTGTTTCTATGGGTTGAGCATCATCTCAAAAACAAGAGATTTAAGCAACACTTGTGTTCTTCTGCTCCTGGTCTTGTCTCTTTGGACAAGCAGATGATATATGGCCTTTCTCCCCACAATCATAGCATATCCTCCTCCTAAGCTTCCCTGATCCAACTCCACCATTGTTATTATTATTATTCTCATTCTCAACTTTACCATTCTCATTCTCACTCGCAGTTTCGGTTTTCACTGAAGCAGTCAAGGATGCAGAAGCTCCCAAATTCCTTAATTGCCCCTTGTTCGGAGGAGGGACCGCACATCTTATTCTCACCGGCCTCCCATACACGACTCTTTGGTCGAGCTTCAATGCTTTTGTGACAGACGCTTGATCGGCAAAGTCTACGTGGGCGTACCCTTTGAACTCCCCCGTCTCCTTATCTTCACCAAATCGGATTGCGGTTATGCTGCAATCTGAAAACAGCTTCTTCAAATCATCTTCGGTGATGTCCCATGATAAGCTTCCTACGTATATCCGGTTGTAGCCAGCTATGGCTGGAGGGGAGAAGTCGGTTGTGCTTGTTTTTGTTGTGCGGGTTGACTTGTAAGGTTGGATTTTCAGGTATAAACCGCCCCTGAAAGAGGAAATCGAAGATACGTGAATAATATGTATAAATACTTTAGGAAAAAATAGTCGTTTAAGGGAGGAAAGGTGATTCTCTCAGCGCACGTACATGTCAGCTCCATCCAAGGCAAGGGCTCTCTTAGCGGCCTCTTCAGTCTGCAAGGTACACCATTATATCATCAATCTTACAATGAAAAGCCTTTAGGTTCAAAAATAATCAACTTTATAGCAGTATGCCGCTCTGTTTGGACTTAAAATTCATTGGAGAGAAAATAGTATGGAAAATTATTAGAGAGAAGAAAAGAAGAGGATGAAATTAGTTTTTCAATTGTGTTCAGGGCAAGAAAGAAAACTGGGGCAGAGAAAAAAAAATTACAAAACAAAAATAATACTCACTTTCTCTGGCTTCACTTTTTCTCTCTCAGGCTATCTCGTTTCACTCTCTCTCACTCTACCGAAGCATCTCATAGATCTGAGTTCCATTCTCTCTGCCCAATACTGATCTTGCTTTCTCTCTGCCCAAACATCTCACAAAGCCATGCATCCAAAACATGAATAACCTCGTGGCTTTGTCACTTCTCACAATCTCCTTCAACCAATTTGAAGAAATCGCTCTGAATTAATGGCGATGAATATCATCATCAATTGAATGGTTTTTTGAAGTCAAACAAAGCATTCTTAGAAATGACAACACTGGAGCTGGAGCAGATGATGCTAAAGAGAAGAGAGAATGGAATGAAGGGGATTTGAGACGAGCAGCGAGCCAATGACCCAATTTCGAGGAAGATGTTGAATTTTTCAGACATTCCTCTTGTTTTTGGAAGAAAGATTAACTTGTCTATATTGATTTAGTTTTCCATCTACTTTTCCATGCAATATTTCCTCCCTTTATTTCCTTCAGTCCCAACATGAGAAAGTTTTAATTTTCCAATTCTTTTTTCCTTTCCGTCATAATTTCTTAGGTCCAAACAGACCTTATGGGAAGATGGTTAAAGCTGCCTAGTTTTGGCACTACTCGGGTGCTGTTTTGGGTTCTTCAAAGTCTTGGCGTACAAGCATGGTGATAGTTAACTATAAATCTAAAGAAAAGAACTCGGAATCCCCATGCTGGATTCAGGAAAAAAAAAATTTAGCATCCATGTGCTTAATCAGTAATAATTGTATTCAATATTCAATGTACTCTGCCCATAAAGACTAGCAAAACCCTTATGTATAGGTAAACAACCTGCCTAATACGAAACCTAAAAGAAATAGGAAAGTAGAATAATATTCCTAAACAACTTAGTTAATTATAATTATTCACAAAATGAATAGGACACTAAAGCATATAAAATATCTAATTATTATTCCTAAACTTCTTCCTAAAATAAGTCTTCAGTCCTCCATCATTTCTCCCTGGCTTGCAAAAACTCGCCTCCTAAGAGTTTGCTTGTAAATACTACTCCTACAGCTCAGGTGCAACACAACGGAGCTCATCTTCTAGAACCTAAGAATCATCATCAGAAGAGCGACCTTTCCAACGAACCAGGTAGCGTTGAAAGCCACCACAAGTAGTACTGACAGCCCCATCATCAAGAATGGATTCAACCTCATCAACAGTCAAGGGAACCACTGGAGGTAAGTGGGGCACCAAACAAAAGAAGTAGCAGAACCAGCTATGACACTCGCAGAACATGTAGGAGGCTCAAAAGTACCTCGATAACGTGTCAAATCCTCAACATTGAAGATAGGACTAATCGACAATTCAGGAGGTAAATCAAGCAAGTAAGCATGGAAGCCAAGACGTTTTACAATGCGATAAGGACCTGGTACTCTCACAAAGAGCTTTTTAAAAGAGTTTTTAGCAAATAGTTCAAGGCAAATCCAGACCATCACATAATCTCCTTTGTTAAACTCCATCTTCCTACGATGCACATTAGCGGCAAGTTTATAATTTTCATTAATCTGTGCAACTTTCTATTGAACATCGGCACGCACATCATGAATGTTTTTAGCAAAATATTCAGCAAATTCAGCAGGTCGATAATCAACAATAGGCAATGGCACTAAAACCAGTGGAAGACAAGGTGCAACCCCATGGACCAGTTCAAAAGGACTCCTACCCGTGGACTTATTCACAGAGTTATTATAAGCAAATTCAGCAGTGGGTAACACCAAATCCGAAGTGAAAAGCATTTCCCCTATAAGACACCTAAGAAGGTTACCTGACTCCAGTTCACAACCACAGTCTGGCCATCAGTTTGCGGGTGAAAAGCAGCACAAAATATTAAGTGAGTAACAAACAATTTCCACAAAGTTCTCCAAAAATGACTCACAAACTTTACAGCTCTATCACACACAATAGAAGACCACAAGCCATGGAGACGCACAGTTTCCCGAAAGAATAGTCTAGCAACATGTGACGTGTCTGCAGTTTTAGTACATAGGGATGAAATGTGCCATCTTAGAAAACCTATCTACCACAGCAAATATACAATCATGACCTCTAACATTGCAGGGAATCCCTAAGACAAAGTCCATGGTGCCACAAAGTGTGTGGAAAAGGTAAAGGAGTGTATAAGCCAGTGTTTTGCTTCCTAGCCTTTGCAAGTTGATAAGTATGACATTGAGACACAATTCGAACCACATCCTTGCGTAAGGAAAGCCAAAAGAAGCGGCTATCAACAAGCGAAGTGGTTTTATCCCGTCCCAAATGAATCCTTCTCTTTAGGAATTGCTCGCCAAGCGTCCTACCCAACCCATTGTACAAATTTCTCGACAAGCGTCCTACATCACAAAATATGGCTATTTCTGCATCCCATTTCCATGAAACTTAAGTGAAAGCAATGTCCACTTAGATTCAAGTACAAACAATGTTAAACTTGAAGAACAAGGGAGCTTGATATTTTTCGTGTTTGTGTTATGGGGAGGGGAGGGGGGAGGGGGGAAGCCATGTGAAACGGTAGAGAAGGAAGAAACTAGCGACAACCAAACTACTTAACCAAATAAAGAAAAAAGTATGCCAATCCAAAAATGGGTGGAGAAAGTAGCAAATTTTATCAAATTTGATTTCTTCACCTTCCTCTCCTTATATCTCTTTTTTTTCTTTTAAATCTCTACAAGGACTTCAAACACAGTTTGCTCCGAGGAAAAGATAACCTCCATCTCAGTGAAAAGGTTGTGGCGATGATGATGTTAAAAGGAAGAGGGGGAAGCTATTATGATGGTGAAGAAGGTCACAGTGGCAATTTTTACTTGGTATCATAGATTGATGGCATTTGCTTCAAAATTTTTCAAATTTCACCGATTCCATCAACAATAGCAAGTGACACTGGCATTTTTTTACTTGATTTCAAACTTTAATGGTTTTTTTTTTTTTTGAATGGTTTCAAATTCAGTGGCATTTCTTACTTTTTGGAATAGTTGAGTAGCAATTTAATCCAAGCATCCCCATCAATAAGAGGCCTAGTGGGTAAAAGCTAAGTTCTCAAGCTTAACTCTTCCCTCCCCCCATCTCACTCCCACATACTCTATGTACTTCAAGATGGGTATGGAATATAACCCTCATTTTTGGATAACAATCCAAGCATTCCCAAACACGGGTATGTCTAATTATGGGTAGTTATATGTCAACATACTTCCCTTTTACATGTCTAAGCACTTATATGTGCTTCAAACTGTTATCCTTGATGTCTATATCAAGCTCACAAAAACCCCTGGTGCTTCAAACTATTATCCTTGATGTCTTATTGGAGAAAGCTTTCAGACTTCTTGAAGGAAACATACTACAAAACATAACAATACCTTTAAGAGGCAGAAAAGAATGGGACTAGGAGATAAAATTGAGAGATAAAATGGGACATAGGATATCCAATTAAGAGACAGGAAAAAAAGTAAACATATATTTCATAGTGCCAGAGAACTGCAATCTGATGGCACTCAGAAGTGTATCACTACCCTCAAAGCATAAGATTCTATGATTAAAATGCCATCAGCAGAATCATAAACACATTATAGAAACTCTCACAAAAGAAAAGGGATGAGAAAGTGTACCTTGAAACTAATAATCGCAATTCCTCTAAACTTTCCACTCTCTGGAAACATCATGCAATCGACATCTGTTATGGTACCACAATGATCAAAGTAACTCCGAATATCATCCTCTGTTGAATAGTAGGGGATCCCTCCCACATAAACTTTCTTAGCGCCTTCCTCAGTAGTTTGACTGCAAAACCCCCCAACTCGAATGAGGAGTTGCTTAAATAAATAAAAATAAACAAAAATAAACCTTTTTGGCAATAGAAAAGCACTTGCTCACACATTAAAACAAACCAAGGGCGTGAAATTTTTGATAGCAGCATCCAAAGACCAATTCTCAATACATGAAATAACGCACATGAAATCGGGATGCTAATAATGAAATGTCCACTCAATACCAATCACCTAAGCAACAGAGCTACATCCTCACAAAAATCAAGCTGGTTCGTTCAAGTATTGGAAAACTAGCCAAAGGGTAAGACACAATACCCCTTAGAAATCACCTCAGCAACAAAAAGGCATATACATTCAGATAAACGAAATAGAGTTGATGGGAATGAACATGATACAATACCTATTGTTATATTCAACTTTCTGGGGAACAATTTGCTCAGCTTTTGCGCCATTTGCAACATCAGACTGTTTTTCTTCTTTCTCCTCCTTGTCTTTCTTCAGCTTCTTCTTCTTCTTCTTCTTCTTAGGATTCTTCTTTTTCTTCTTAGATGCCTCCTCTTCCTTCTTCAAATCCCCACTTTCTTTCTTGCGATCCTCACTGGGTTTTCTCTCTCTCTTCCTCTTCTTTCCCTTTCCATCGCCATTCTCTGTTTCCTCAACATGGGCAACCTTGTTTGACACCCCATCGGAGTCGTGCGAATTCAGGGTTATTCTTCGTTTCTCTCGCTTAGACAATCTGGCTTTATGGGCTGATGAGTCCAGTAGTTGTTTCAAAGATTTGGGGGCTTCTTCAGGGTTTGTTCGATTGGAGTCAGAGTTGTTTGTGGGTAGAGTTTTAGCTAAAGCTTCTGCGAGCTCCGCTCTTAGTTTTTGCTTCAGCTTCTTGTTTGATAACACCATTTTCTGGGTTTTCTTCAAGCTTTTTTGGGGACGAAAGAGGGAAACCTTAAACCCCACTCTAAAAACGAAACCCTTCGGGTTGATGTTTGCAACCTCGAACGCATCGTTTCACCCCTGAATTTTGGTGGATTGTAGCTTTATCAATTCGTTTCTTAGGGCTTCAATGTTTCCGGCCCAACCATTGGGCGCTCCAATAGGGTTATAGAGCAGGGATGATAGCCCAAAAACGCATTTGACAATTAAGAATGCGAAGTATCAAGAAGGTCTAATTTGTAATAAAAAATTAAAAAAAAAAATTTGTTTGTTTTTATTTGCCTTGCATTACCACTTATTTCAATTTCTGAACGTCCGCTCACCATCCTGACATTCGAAACTACCTCCAACCACTCCCAGCATCGGCGACCGACGCCCAGACCACCCCTTTCCCTCTTGCCGAGCCCCCCCCCAAAAAAAAAAAACTCTCTCAAACTTTGGTGCATCTTTCTCGATTGTCTACATGGAAAATTATGATTCGTCTTTGTAGATTTCTATGGATATCAATAAAGGTGAACTATGGTTTTCTTTACTGGCATCTGGGAAAGACGCGCCAGAATGATTTTGAGGGACTTAAGGGCGAGTGACGAGGGTGGTGGTTGTTGAGAAAAATCAAACCTAGCTTCATCACTGATGTAACGTCCCAATTTTCTTTTTTCTTTCTTTTTTCTTTTTTTTTTTTTGGAGTCCCTTCATTGATTACAAACCTTCATGGATCTAAGTATTATCATTGATGAGTAAGAAGGTAAGAGGATGTATACCTATACATGATAGGCCCTAGATGATTGGGGTCCAAGGGGCTATCTTCCGACGCTGAGGACTCAACACTGACTCCCATAGGTACTCCCTCGAATACACACTTCAGATTTCTCCAAATAGGCCAGGTGAGCCTTGGTCGAGTGTCATCCCTATTACGGATCTACCAATACTCGAGGCATTATAAAATAAAATAAAATAAAGAAAGATCTCATGACCCACAACCACTGATTAGTGAATTAGGAGAACTAGGGGCCTTAGCTAATTGAGATCTAGGATAAGTATTTTATCTTATTGCCGTTTAGGATAACCCCGAGATCTAAAGGTTGGGCCTTAGCTGATTGAGATCTAGGGGCCATCTTCCAAACACTATGGCTCATCACCGACTCCCGTAGGTACTCCCTCGAAGGCATGCTTCGGGTTTCTCAGTATGGATCGAGTAACCTCGAATGGGCGTCTTCCCTGATAGCAATTGACCAATATTCAAGGCCCTTATGACTAATTCCCCTTGGAATCCTTAACTTTAATGTCGTTAGCTTATGTTATTACGGAAGGGGGCATGTTGCTTCTCATTATGGGATGGTCTTACAAGTACATGATAGAGTCTGTGGAGTTTGCTTCGGTCATAGTGAAAAAACATAAAGCATACAATCATAGGCATTTCTTTCATCCTTATTTAATGGTACCCATAACCCAGTTCTCCGTGCCTTCGCCACTTGTGTCACTTGTTCCCTTCAAGTTCCGGGACTTGCCTCAATGGTCAAGGTATGATAAGTGTATATTTTATTGTCTTTATTAGGTTGCTAACTTGTATATTTTAGCTAATTATGTAATATAATCTTGACTTTTAATATCGAATTTCGTGATTTCTTCACTTGATTTAGAGATTGGTTATGGGAGTGCATGATTGTAGGGATTGCATGGATGCATGGATTAGGGAATGTGTTTGAATGTTATCTCACATGGATTGGTGACGTGGCATGGATACATGGATTAGGGCATATGGTTGAATGCTATGTCACACATATTTATGGCATGGCATGGGGTTTTTTTTTTTTTGTATTTTTGGGGTTTTTTTGTATTTTGGCTTTTGACTTTAGCATGTTAATTTATTGTATATGTACAATTTATCTAAAATATCTGGTACAAAATCTGGTGTCTACACATTCGCATCAACAAGCACCTTGCACATCTCATTATCACTCATTTCAAATAACATTCGAATGATGTGATTTGCAAGGGACACGTGTGTGGCCTTAATCGTGTGCCCTAGTTTGTTCAGTTTGAGTAATGACCCTAAAAAGGAATCCACCCCTTTCTCGGTGCAACACTAGGCCTCAAGTCCTACAATTAACTCTTTCATCCACACAATCACCAAGTCAGCTTTCCAAGCTACGATGTACTTAGGATTACATATAAATTCAACACAAGAGTCTAGCTTGGAACTCTTCTAACTTACAGTCTCTTCATATAGATATTAGAAGTGGTCGGATAGACTCTGGAAACTGTTTATGTCTATGTTGAGATCAACATTAGTGTAACCTTTACACTTAGCTGCTCTTCACCCTTATGAAGTAAGGACATTTCTTTACTTCAACTCATGATCTTGAGTATGTTTACCGCAACAGTCCAAGGTTTCAAACCAGTTGAAAATCTGACTGTATACACTCAAGACATCAGCCACGTGCAACTTATACATATTATGGCATACGTAAATCAGAATAGAATACGTTATTCATCTACTCTCGGTCTTCAAATGTCAACTACATTTTATTTTACCAAGTGATGTGTCATTTATGATAAGATCAAATCCTTCTTGAAGTTTTTTGAACCGATTCAGCAAGTTATCAACATAAGTAGTTTGATTGAACCAATCAAATGTTTTGATCTATCTCCATAGATTTTAACTTCACGTGTGTATTGGTCCTTGCCGAAGTCCTTCACATTTGGAAATTCTTCCTAAGCCAAAAGCTTGACAAGACTCCGACAAAGGAATATCGTTTCCAACTAAGAGTATGTCAACCACATATTGAACCATTAAGATAATTTAGCTCTCACTGAGTTTCTTACAAGTACAAGAACTTTTCAGATTCTTTTGGAGATCAAACTCTTTGATCACCTGATCAACTTATTGATCCCAACTCCTAAAAGTCTGTGAAAGATCACAAATACCTTTTTGCAGCTTAAGGACCCTTCCCAACACATTTGGGAACTTCAACACCTTAAGGTTTTGTCACATACACAAACCATTTCCAAGACCATTCTAGGAAAATGGTTTGGACGTCCAATCACCATTTCATGGTCATACCATGCACTATGGTTAGGAGTATCCTAATGGACTTATGCATCACTATTGGTGAAGAGGTCCTTTCATAGTCATGACTATGAGCCTGAGTCCTTAACAACCAGTCGAGCATTGTAAACATCCATTTTACCATTCATGTCAATCTTTACTATAAAAATCCTTGGGACATGGAGTCCATGTTGGATTTCATGACGTTAAGCCACTTGATTGAATTCTTCCTTTCAAAGCATGCTTGTAGGTTGTAGACTTATCACTTCCAAAAGTAATACACATGTGTTAGTAGCGAGATAACCACATCTCTGAAGCTGATGCACCTGTCTACCCAACCTACCTAAAGATTCTTTCACAAGTTCTGAATCCAACTAGCCCTTAACTCCTTAAGTCCGGTCCTCAACACTTTTGAGCCTCATCCATCTGAACCTCGACTACTTAACATCATCCCACACTTGTTGAAGTTCAGGAAGTGTTTTGAGTGAGAGTAGTAAGGTATTATGGATAGGTAGGGGAGAAGTAGTATGTGGCTCATAAACTTCAGTAAGTTCATAAAATCTCCGTCTCTTTCTCTCAAAGATGTGCCCAATCTCTAAGGTGAAAGCTTTTGAGACACAAACACTCTATCATAAGAACAAGTGTAGAAGAAGTACCTCTTGGTTTCTTTTGGACAATCCACAAAGAAACATGCATCATATCTGGGTGCGAGCTAGTCATTGGTCAAACCTCGACATAGCTTTTACAGCCCCAAATCTTAAGGAAAGACATACCATGAATATTTCCTCTCCATATTTCATATGGTATCCTTTCAGCGACTTTGATTGGAGTATTGTTCAAAATGAGACAAATAAACAAGGAACATTAATTAGGTTGTGTTTGGCAACAATTTTCGGTGTTGCTCGTAACATTAAAGTTGGGTATGCCAATGTGCTAACTAACGATAATTTAGCAATTTGACAGGAATTTCTTAAATAGTTAAATCTTAATAATGTTAATGTTTACTATGTGGTGTAGCAGTTCTTAATTTTTGGTCAAAATAACACACTTTGAAAATTTTTCTTTCAAATTGTCAATGTCTTTTTTTTTTCATGAAAAATCGATAGTCAGCATTCCTAACAACTTAATTTACCTTGTAGACTTTGTTTTGGATGCTCATTCGATCAACTATTTGGTACTCGTGAAACTAGAATAGCTATTCAATGCGTAAACTGTTGTATATTGTCCAAAGTGCCACCCTGTACTATCCAAATCATCATCATAGGCCTAATGCATTGGTTTTATTTAGTTCTAATACTACTATAATGACTGGACCTGTTAATTGGGTTGGGTGATCGAGTTTCGGGTCGATCGTAGATCAGGTTCGGATAAATACAGGTCGGATGTATTTCGAGTTCGAGTAAATACGGCGCGATGTATTTCGGTTTTGGGTCAACCCGACGGGTTATAATTGCGACCTTTTTCCATTTTTCTTTTTTAAAAAATGATCTTTAAATAATACTTTTTGTACAATATACTTAATAAAATATGATTATTTTCTAGTAACTATAAATTATTGTAACTATTTTAACTTAAATTAGAGAAACAATAAATAAATAAGTTGTGCTTATAGTTTAATAGTTAAAAATTCTAATGAAAAGTCACCAATTCTAATAAAGTTGAACTTAGAAAAAAAATTCGGGTCAAACAAATTCTAATAAAGTTGAACTTTAAAAAAATCGAGTCAAACCCAACCAGTTCAGGTTCTGTGTATTTCGGGTTTAGGAGTATTTCGGTCACTTAATATAAAATTGATGGTCGGAAAAATACCAAATAATTATTAACCCAGAAATTAAGGGTACTTCAAGACGAGTTTTAAAAATTTGGATACCAAAAAATAGTTTCCCCAAATATTGGAGTACTTCTAAGTAATTTTTTTGAAAAAATCGTAGTCAAAATCCAGACATTTCGGGTCCAGGTCGGATTATCAGGTCCGGGGCAGAAATTGACAGGTCTAATAATGACAATATATTCGAGACTTCTATAAAACCAAAAATATACTACCTCCGTCCCAAATTGTTTGTCCATCTAGCTAACTCCCTTGTCCCAAAATGTTTGTCCATTTTATAATTTCAATGATTGTAATTCCTATTATACCCCTAATAAAGACTCTTTTGTTTCTTTTTTATTTTTCTTCACATGAGAAAAGTAAGGGCAATTTTGGTACATTACACATTTTTCACCCAATTTTCCATGACCATTGGACTTTTAAATATAATTGGATGGACAAACAATATGGGACAGAGGTAGTAGTATTATTTATTAGACGAATAAACTGAAACATGAAAAAAATGTAGTATTATGACTTATAACAATAAATACAACTTTATTACAGCTATGACAAGTATATTTATGTTGAAATGGTTAATATTGGTTACCTACATTTACATAGGTACAATAAATTGCTTTATATGATTAGTGAGAATACCTAAAGCCTTTTAAAGCTCTGTCTTGGAAGCAACCGGGCGCAAGGTGCATGCTTTTGTGATTGGAATAAGAGGTTTGCAGTAAGTACCCTCCATTATATTTCTTGCAACTATTTCATTGGCCGCTTCAGTGAAATGATAATCATCGAACAAAATAGACTCCTTTGGGTTGGCGCAATTGTTTCTATTTTTGCAAGGTATTAAAGGATCCTTAAATCCTGAATCAAATTATACAAGAATTTTAACAAATATGTTTCATTTAAACTCATCCCAAAATACATAAACAAAAGTATATATATATATATATATATATATATATATATATATATATATAGGAAAATTGGATTATAATAATCGCAACTTTTACAAATTGAACAGCGATAATCCCTACTTTCAGTTTGTATTCTGGTGGTTCAAAAGAAAATAAAATTGTATTGTAATGGGACGCCGCCGAGTTAAAGGGTGGTGACTCGGTGGTTTGCTGACATGGACCGACGAGAGTGTGTTTGACCAAGAATTCGGATCACTAGAACATAATCAACTATGAAATGGGACCACCAAAATACAATAAGTATGTCAATGGGACTACTAGAATACAATAGCAATTTAAATGGGACCCTAGAATGCAACTACAATAATAATTTCTTGGTCAAACACACTCTCGCCAGTACATGTCAGCAAACCACCGATCACCACCCTCTGACTCAGCAACGTCCCACTACAATACAATTTTATTTATTTTTTGAACCACCAGAATATAAATCAATAGTATCAACTATTGCTGTCCAATTTGTAAATGTTGGGACTATTATAATATATATGTATATAAGACCATGAGAATTGAGGTATAAATATATCACACAAGCACCACGAATACATTCAAAAAAAAAAAAGCAATACACGATCACAAGTTAATATTATTTGTAATTGAAGACCCTGTCAATCTACTTGACAAGCCCTTGATGCATAGGTTCTGTTAACTTGAGATTTAAATTGAAAGCCAAAATTCTCTGGTTGGCTAAATTGGCATTGACAGATTAACAAAGAGATCTTGATTAGTTCCTTGTCAACAAAAAATTCTGTCAGAATTGTCGAATTGTAATAATCCAAACAATTGACTTGAATAACAAATATTTAAACTCTGCCTTTTCATGAGCAAAAATGGAGCAAACAACTATGGAAAGAATCAAGTGTCTTGATGGTCACAAGAAATCCATGTGAAGAATCATGAACAGAACAATCAAGCCCTAGATTGGATAGAAAGAGATAATTGGTTGTACTTTTCTTATCGATTTCATATTTCTTTCGAGCTCATCCAAAATTAATGATCGTCTTAAAATTCCTTTATAAAGAGAGAGTGAAGAAGAAAGAAGAAAGAAGAAGTGTTGAATTGCATAGTTATAAAAGAGTGTAGCTAAGTTATAGAGGATTTTTAGTTTGCTTTTGGTGGTTTGATCTCATTTTCCTATATGCCGGATTTAAAGACGCATCTTATCTTTTTGAATAAAAGGATCTTTTGACAACTAATTATCAAAAAAAAAAAAGTGAAAGAATATAGTAAGCATTTGCTTGTAAGCCAAGGAGATTAATAGAATCTCCCACTAAGTTGTAGATCAAGGGTTTGCCTACTATTGGAGCCACGTTTTTTTCCCAATATGTTAACTTTCAGCTTCATTTGAATAAATATAAAGAAGTTCCTTTGTGTTTAATTGATTATCTCTAAAACATTGCTACAGTAACCTATTTGTTGTAAGAATTATGCATACTTGGCAAAAAGAAAAAATTCAACAACCCTATTCACTCCCCTTTCCCCGTCCCTCTTCGGTTCTTTTAATTGATATTAGAGCAGGCCCACATCCTAGACTAATTGCTCGGTGGCAAAGATTACGTCGGAATAGGAAGCTCTAAAATTTCATATGGACGCTCCTTCACAAGACTGTCAATATTCAACGACTCTAACTTTGGACATTGAAAAAAATTAATGCAGATCTTCCTAAAAGAATATGGGATATGGAATAAGGTTACCTTTGAAAATTTTGCGTCAAAATTAAAAAGTATACCAACGCCTTCATCACATTGGATCTAATTACGTTGGTCGATAACCCGAATATTGATAGACTTAATAATTGACATTATAGGTTGTTCAAACAACGTGAAAAAGTAGATGTATTTAACAAAAAGTATTAAAGAGCTTCTACTTGTAAGGATTGACTTGTCAATAGAGATAAAAATTCTCCATACTTTCACTTGACTATGAAAAGTAGGAAGGTGAGAACATCGATTCTTTAACTTAAGATAGATGACAATGATTGGTCGGAGGAGAAAGATATTATTAAGGGGACATTTGATCATGATTTTATGTCTAGGTTCATAACTTTTCATTTGATCATGATTTTATTACATTCACCCTACTGTGATAATAATTTTTGCACCCGTGAAATAATTTTCACCTTACTTGACATTAAATGTTCATAAATTTAAACCTTCTAGGATATTTTATAATTGATTTTTGTTGGATTTTTCGGCGAACATTAAAAATATGAATTGACTTTTTTACCCTTAATATTAATTCATATGACTTTCAATTAAATATGAATTGACATTTTTATCCTTAATATTAATCCATATGGCATAACAAGGAACTGTTGAAGAAGAGGAGTGTGAGATGAATCGACTGTTGGTGTTTTCTATTTGGAGTTTCGACACATCTTTTTCCAGACAAAACAATGAAATGGTCATTTAAGTCATTTCCTTCTCAATATTATAGGCAACATGGTACGTTCACATAGTCATATAGGGATATTATTGTATTTTTCTCATTTTTGATGAGAAATAACCGGATTTTGCCACTAAAAGTCACTTTTACTTATGTCAGGTAAAGTGAAAATTATGTCACAAATGTCGGGTATACAAAAATTATTACCACAAATATCAGGTAGGGTAAATGTAATTTATTCGATTGATTTACCTACTCTAATTTCTGTAGAGGATAATTCCTTATTAATCAAGCAAGCCTTAGATGATGTACCTTCTATTTTGCACTAAGTGATGTTCAATCGGAATAGCTTAAGATTCTTCCTACTAATTAGCCTTTTCATGATCAAGGCGAGTTTCAAGAGAGGGAATTATGGTTTTTTTTTTCTTTTTTTGCTCTCCTCCTTTGGATGTTCAATAGCTTGGAAGAATACAAACATGTATCTTTGATCTACATGATAAGAGTTTTGCAAGCTGGTGTTTGTCTTCTTTTTTTGTGTGATTGTTTCTTCCAATAAAAAATATCATATTAGAAGGGGTATATAAATATGGTAGAGCATAAATTGCAATCTAACTAATGTTAGGATCATCAATATTCCCACCAAGTGATGACTAACAATAGTGATTGAGTTACTTTGAATGATAACTGTCATTTAAGTTTTGAAGACAATATTAACAGCTAATATACGTTTCAATTATGGAAGTTTGGAATCTGATGTATTGTAATACCCCCGATATATGAATAAAGTGTGGCTTAAAAGGATTGAAATGATTACTAATATCACCAAGGTGCACCTTCTTTTATGGTAGCTCATTCATTGAGAACTCCTCAGTTAAGTGTGCTTGGCTAGGAGTAGTCTCAGGATGGGTGACCTCTTAGGAAGTTTTCTCAGGCAATGTGCAAGCGAGGACGAACCACGATGGAAAGACTTGTTGTAATTTATGGGGTCAGTCAACAATCCTTAAAGCGATTATTGGTAATGTCCGCGGCCCGGGAGGGTCCGGGGTCTTACAGGTGAGGTGGGAGGTGAGAATTGTCCGGGTTGGTTCATGAGCCTATGTGGAAGTGCCAAAAATGAGGATATAAGTTGATGTAGTCAATGCATTTTTTGGAAAACAACTCCTTCCTTTGTGCTTTGGTTTAGTAATTTCCTTTATTGTCTTGTTACATTGTATGGTTTAAGTTGTCAAATTTACGTTTAACAAGTACAAGTGTTTCTATGTTATAATAATCTTCAAATATGTATTGTTAAAAAATTTCAAGGATTTTGTAAAATAAGTTGGGAATTGAAATTTAATTTTCTGGATTAACGTACTATACGTGTTGATGAAAAAATATAGATATGACTTAAACATAAAGTGACCAAGGTTAAGCATAATATTGTGACAAAGTATTGTAAATGATTTAATATATGGGAAATTAAAATGTCAGAATTAGAAAGAACTCACCAAACTTAGCTGGATTTTGGAAAAGTGAATATTTTGCAGCGTAGATATCAACATAAACAACTGACACGTCTCTGTGATAACCCAACCAGTTTTGTAACATTTCCTTGATATTGTAGTTGAAAATGTGAACAACATCGTTCATAGCCTTATTACAACCAACCTCATCCAAGGGAGGATGACCAGAGATAGTATTTAAGCACCCTAGAGGACCAACATTGTGAACCCAAAATGTTCTTCCACCCGAGTCATAAAGATTCTGAATGCAAAAAACACAAATTATCACAATAATTAAAATGATTGTTTCCCTTTCCCTTTATTAAAATTTCTAGTATTTACATAATGCTTAGCATAAGACTTATCTAATGTAAGATGATTTTATGGTTAGACCAGGGTTACCGAGTTTTGGGTTCAACAAATGGTACCCAAATATAGTTTTTTTGATCGATTATTGGAATGTAATATCAATTATTTATCATAAAATAGGATCTTTAAAATTATTATACCAAAATATGAGGCCTGTTTAGTCATTTTTTTTTTGGAATGAAGGAGTATATATATATATACCTGAATAACATTGAAATATTGGCTCCTTGCCACGAAAATTTTAGTATAATTCAGCAACGTATTGTTGATTCGGTTGGAGTGGATGTAGACAACATCATTGTGACCAATATCTATGGTGTAGAGGGCCTTTGAATACACATCTGGGGGTGGTCGGTGAGTCTCGTTCTTCAATGGCATTGATCCGTTTCTAAAGAATAAAAATTTTACCAATTGCCCTGATACCACGTTCCCAACAGAATTTCCGCAAACAGCAAAGTTAACACCGTGACTGTAATCTTCTTCGTATCGTGGATCTTGTGCATACCCGGGTAGATATTCCCATCCCAACTTCTCAGCTGCATGCCAAAAAATCACCCTAATTACTCAATCTCTACTCATATAACTTCTACTGCCTCTGTTTTTAAATGAGTGTCAAATTTTCTAACTACTTTGTCTCTATTTGTTAATTTTACAATTTTAATGATTAAAATACCTATATTACCCATATTAATAATGCTTTGGAAATCTAAATATTACTTAAAATGTGAAAAGTCATTGTTAATTGAAAGGGGTATACTTGTCCAAGTGCAATTTTTTTACTCAATTTTTTAGAAACATTGGACTTATAAAGTTTGTTAACTTGACACTCAAAAAGGGACAGATGTAGTATATTATAATTCAAATACCCTCTCCCAAAATAATAATAATAATAATAATAATAATAATAAATGAATAAATAAATAAGAGTCATGTTATTATTATAAAAAAGGATTATTGGATGATAATATACTGAACTTTAAAGGTATTGGACAATAATACACTGAACTTTTTTCTTGGACTCTAATACACTGAACTTTGAGGGTATTGGACAATAATGTACTCAGACCAATTCAACTGGTGGTTGACGAGGTGGTTGTCCTACTTTGAAGTATCGTTTTTCTATTTTTTTTTCCAAAAAAATATATTAGTCATCCTGCTTATGTGTACTTTCTTACACGGCAAAAGTTTTTCTGAAAAAATAGAAAAACGACACCTCAAATAGGACAGCCACCGCGTCAACCACCAACTAAATTGGTCTGGTGCATTATTGTCCAATACCCTCAAAGTTCAGTGTATTAAAGTCCAAGAAAAAAGTTCAGTGCATTATTGTCCAATACCCTTAAAGTTCAGTGTATTATCATCCAATAATCCTATAAAAAATGATTAATAGGTCTTTATATTTTTTATTTCTGTTACCCATGCCATTGGGTTAGTAGTGGTCTTAGCTCCTAAATTGTGTTTTGTGATTTTGACTGCTAAGTTTTGATATTGTGTCATTCTATTAATAAATCACTGGTGAATGTTATGGTTTATTTTGGAAGTTTTGAGCTAAGTAAATTGTTTATAAAACCCTGTCATATTTTGTTATGTACTTATTTGTGAACTTGACCTAGCCTATGTTTTACCCGCATGTCCAACCCAACTAAAGGAGTGTTATGCTACTTATTGGACTACCCAACTCATCCTTTCATCTTCCTATTTTTCTAGGTTACGTTCCCGACTTCCTGTAGTGTTCGAGTTCTTTGATGGTATCAGAGTAGCGTAGCGGAAGCGTAGTACTGGGTCAAGATACCTATAGGAATGCCTCCTATTATAGATTTTATTTTAATGGGAAGTTGTAATTTATGATTTTCTATAGTCTTTGTCATATGATTAAGTATCCTTCTTAGTTACTATTCAATCAAGTACTCCTTTCGAAGTTAAGTATATTTTTGTATCTTGAGTTTGTTTAGTCTTTTGAGCCTTGCATGCTTGTGGGGTCTTGTCCTACAAATATGCGACATATATCATATCCTGAGTTTGGGGCATGACAATAATGAAGTAAAGTCTTACCATAATGGTTATAGTCATCCCTGAACCCCCATTTACAAAGACGTTTTGACTACATTACCTTGTTTTAACTTTTATATCATAAATATATAACAAAATCATAACGTTATGAACATTTGATAATTTTACACCTTGCATCGCACTTTCTTGGGATTTTTAATAATAAAGCAAATTTCTAATTAACTTATCTAACAACAAGTGTCATAATAAAAAAAATTGGACAAACTTTATAAACAAATTTATGTACATATTACCGATTGACTACGAATAAATTACCCTATCTGAGGTTTCATATAATAATTTTTATACTCTCCATCTTTGTGAAATAATTTTTTATCTTACCTTACGTAACCGATAAGTCCGTTTTACCCTACCTAAGGTTAGTTGTAAGTAATTTTTAATTAACTTGTGATTAGCAGTAATTGTTACTGAAGATCTAGATCTTCGAATTTCGTCATTACTACTGAAGATGTAAAATCCAAGATGACATTTTAATGCCATGAAATGTCACCATGGGAACAAAACATGAAGCAATCTATAATGAAATCTCAATTTCTGTCATCTACATTCCATTAAACTTTCACTAACCTTTTAATTTTTCTTACTATCCTCTCCACTGACGATCACGTAGATAAATTATAAACCCTTTCGCGTGATCGTCGATTTTTCACCAAAATGTGAATCTACCTATACCACCATTAAATGTCACGATTAAATACAAACAACTACCAAAGACTTTCTCCCAAAATCCGCTCGATATGCAGATGTTTCTGTTCATTATTGATACATGTATAATTAAAGACGAAATGAATTTCTGAAATCGATATAAAAAATTTATTCCCTTTCATAACGAACGAAGCAAATAAACAAAACAATTTTAACCAGATCAAATTTATACATAGTTATTGATTCATACACTTCATGATCCAAGTTATTCACTATGAATTTTTTTTTTAAAAATGATCAATAAAGAATACCCTTACTACAAGCTAAACACTTAATTATCTAAGCTATCGGTCGTGCGAAAAATTTTGGCGACCAGTACAATATCGACCGCTCTGTTAAGCTGTCGTAGCCTTGTTATATTGTCGTCTTAGAGTAACTTACAACAAACCTTAGCGAGAGTAAAAATCACTTACAATTTGCGAGGTAGATTAAGATTATTTCACAAAGGTGGGGTGTAAATAATTATTTTACCAAACCTTAGGTAGGATAAAAAATATTTAGAGTTTATGTGAGGTAAGCTAAAAATTATTTTACAAAGGTGAAATCTGTAAAAACTATTACGCCAAACCAAAGTAGGGTAAATGTTATAATTAGGTTTTATTATTGATGATATGAATTCTCGTTTAAGGTGTGGTACCTAAGCCAAGCATAAATCCAAACTTTCCCGTTAGTCTACTGTAAGGTTGTGTGTTTTCCAATGTATTGATTATGCGATGGATGTAATTAGAAGGCGTGTTTGGGGTACAAGAAAACAATTTTCTATGAAATAATTTTCCTAGTAAAGTGATCTTCAAAATATTTTTTCTTGTAAAATGATTTTTTTAGAAAATGAATTTGCAATTGGAATTTTCAATTATTTGGTACAAATTTCATTCTCCTAGAAAGGATAAAAAAGAGGATATTTTGCTTGACGACAGTGACAACTATGAGGCAGCGGCGGAGGAGTTAGTAGCAGAGAGGTAGCGCTAAGGATACTCGCGTAGGGTTAGGGTAGACAAGGGAGAGGGAGGAAGTGGACTGTTTGATTAACTTGAGCCAAGGAAAATGTAGTTTCTTAAAGTTGGACTCAATAAAATAATTTACATATGGAGGGGGAAAATGATTTGTCTAGAAAATGGTTTTCCCCATTTTCTGTCCACCGAACACCCAAAAATGGGCCAATCATTTTTTACAAAATTGTTTTCATCCCCACCAGACACACCCAGAATTGAAATTTTCAACTAAGATAAAGGTCAACATGACGTATATCAACATGAAGAAAGCCTGACATTGGTCATGGAAGACCAAGTCTCGTCCATTGGTCATGGAAGACCATGTCTCGTTCATCGGCGGGCAGACAGAACACTAATGTTCACAAGGCCAACAAGGACAGTACCATGCTTAACATTGGTCATGGAAGACCATGTCTCGTCCATCGAACGAAACCTCAGAGCCCTTGTAGCCCAAGTGCAAAACATCTCCGGGTAACTTCAGGGCCAACATCGTGGTGAATAAAGGAGATCGACATGTAGCCTTATCCGTCCTCCTCCCATTTTTGAGTCAAGTGACAATGATAGAGGCTTCCCTCGACGTTATGATCGTCGGGAGATAGGAAAACGACCCGCGCGAGATGAATTCCATGATGTGAAAATTGAGATCTCGGAGTTCAATGGCTCCACTGACCCCTTCGATTATGTAGAATTGATGTAATCAAGGCATGAATTTTCAACATCAAGGAGTATACAGACAAAAAGGTATTTAAAATCATCAGCCTAAAACTCACCAAAACTGTGTCGCTTTGGTTTAAGAATGTGAAGCCATAGAGAGATGAGGAAGGTAGAACAATAATCACATCATGGGCGAGTTTGAAACAACTGATGAACCAACGGTTTTTGCTGAATACCTACAAGGAGTCACGAAGAAGTTCTTCACCCTTACGCAAGGGAAGATAAGTGTGAGTGATTTGATTCCGGAAGTTTGAGCAACTCTTCATCAAGAGTGACCTTCAAGAACTCGAGGAGCAAACCATGGTGAGGTTCTTGAACTGGTTGAACCCTGCCATTGTCGAAAAGATTGATATCCGACCCTAACACTACTTAGATGAACTCTGGAGTTTAGCTCTCAAGGTTGAGAGGCGAAGGGAAGAGAAGGCCACCACCAAGCCTATGACTCGGCCTTTCTTTCCTTCCCCTACCAAGCTTCACTACTCGGCTACTCTAAGGCTGCAAGAGGCTCCCAAGTCCACTCCTCCCACTAAAGTTGACAAGGGGAAGGGCATTGCTTCCCCCGCCCCCCTCCCTTCCCCCCTCGGAGCTTCCCTAGATAATGGAGGGAAAGAAGTGCTTTAAGTGCCAAGGGTACGACCATTTTCAGGCCGATTGTCCAAACTGGAGGACTTTGACTCTTTAAGAGGTTAAAGAAATTGATGAGAAGCTTAAAACTGCGCAAGAAGACCCACCATTCATTCTAGGGGATTGGGATAAATTCGATGATGACAACCTAGTACCCTCACCAACTGTGATAGGAGATCTTCTTGTCTTGAGAAGGGTACTCCATACTCAAGAATCCTCTCTCCACAAGGCATAGCGGGAGTGGTTTTTCAAACGAGGTGATTTGTTGGAGGAAAGGTTTGCAACATCATCATCGATGGGGAGTTGCACTAATGTTGCATCCACCTTCATGGTAGAGAAATTGGGTCTTCCATTATTGGCCCACCCGAAGCCCTACACCCTTAAGTGGCTCAACGACTATGGCGACACTAAGGTAACCGAGCAAGCTCTTGTGAATATGTCTATTGGTCCTGCTTCCCATGATTATGTTATTTTTGATGTGGTTTCAATGAGTGCTTGTCATCTCTTATTAGGGCGACCATGGCAATTCGACAAGCACACTATCGATGACAGGTTGAAAAACACCTACACCTTTATTCATGTTGACAAGAGGGTCCGACTACTTCCTTTAGCCCCGCATGAAATATTACCTCATAAACCTTGGGTGGAAAATGAGAAGCCTAAACACATGAGCGAAACACGGGTAGAGAAAGCCCTAATAAAAGGGAAGAAAGTTTTTTCCTTACTCCTCTTAGAGGCCAACAGATGTGAGGAGAAACCCATTCGACCTCTTATAGCCCCTCTTACAGCTTGGTTTGACGATGTCGTCCCCATGGATTTGCCACGCAGGCTCCCCCTGGTTCCCGACTTCGAGCATCAGATTGACCTTGTGCCCGAGGCTCCTCTTCCCAATAATGCAGTGTATTGCTGTAACTCGTAGGGGACCAAGGAGCTTGAACGACAACTGGACGAGTTTATTTCTAGGGGCGTCGTCAGGGAGAGTATGGGCCCTTACTTCGAGCCCAACTTTTTGGCGACCAAGAAGGATGAAACCTATCAGATGTGTGTTGATAGTCGAACTATCAATAACATCACCATCAAGTACTGATATCCTAAACCAAGGCGCGGCGATATGCTTGTCGAGTTGCACGAGTCTCGCATTTTCTCCGAAGTCGACCTTCGGAGTAGGTACCATCAAATCCGAATGCGGGAAGACGACGAGTAGAAGACGACCTTCAAGACCAAGGGTAGGTTGTATGAGCTACTTGTTATGCCCTTTGACCTCTCCAACGCCCTAAGCACCTTCATGAATGAGGTATTGAGACCCTACATTGGCAAGCTTGTGGTGGTATATTTCGACGACACACCCTCGTCTACTCTAGGTGTGAGGGTGAATTTTGCACACCTCAAATTGCTTTTCTCGGTTACATTGTGCCAGACCGAGGGATCTCGATAGATCCCTCAATGGTGGAAGCTATTCAATCAAAGCCCATTCTCTCCACCCTTACGGAGGTGAAAAGCTTCCACATCTTTGCTTCTTTCTACCGCAAGTTCATCAAAGGTTGTAACACCTTCACGGGCCCCGTCACCAAATGCAAAAGAAGGGTACCTTTGAATGGACAAAATCGGTTCACGGGTCATCTGAGAAGCTTAAGGCCAGGCTTTGTGAAGCTTCGGTACCAGCACTCTCGAACTTCTCGTAAGTTTTGAAGGTTGATTATGATGCGAACAAAGTGGGCATTGGGTATTCCTAATGCAAAATCAAAGACCCATTTCCTACTTCAACGAGACACTCAATGGTTCGAGGAAGAACTACTCTATCTACGATAAGGAGTTTTATGCCCTCATCACCTTTTATGTTGGTAGACTCTATGGCAGAAATCAAAGTTGTTGTTGAGTCGCTCAAGGACACGTTAAGCGGTACGACACCCTCATCGCCTCTCCAATCTCCACTACTCTTGCCGACCCAAGCCCCTCTATTACCTCGAAAGATGTTCCCTCTGTTGATCCTACTGATTCTCTTCCCCGCTAATTGAAACTTTGATTGTTGATGTTTTCTCACTTCTTTTGAAAAACTTTTTCTATTGTCTTGGCTAAACATTTTGCTCCGAACTTGCATTTTGCACGAAACGCAAAAAGGGGGAGAAAAACTTGATGAACTATTGGTCTCTATCTAAACAGGAACCACTTTTGCTTATTGATTGCTTGCTCTATGCTTTCTGTTTTGTATAGTGTCTATTATACATATTGTTATGTGGAATGTTGCCTTTCATACAAAAGGGGGAGAATGTATAAACCCCTTTTGTGTAGTGTTGAGGATGTTGATGAGTAACAAGGCAAGGACCTTGACGACACACTACCAAGGACACCTACAACACATGGAGATGTTTTGATATGAAAGTCAAAACTCTTCTCTCGGAAATTCTTGCACACACCACTACCTTGTTAGGAGGAAATTGGTGATAAGCATTTACTAGAACATGAAAAGGGAAGATTTCTGGTCTACTTAATTCGTTTCCAAAAGCAACTACTACAATATAGGAATAAATTTGTGTGTAATCCCTGTAGGAAATCAAAGCATTGCAACTCTGGAAATAATAAGAAAGAAAAAGGGAGAGTAGCCTTTAGCAGCTAAAAGGAAAGTTGTAACGCCCCCACCCCTCCTGGGTCGGAGACGTTACCGAGAACTGCTTTATGGATCGGCGAGTAGCCCCACAAATCACCACGGATATTTCCAGCTTGCTTCTCCTCACTCTCACGCTGCCTAAAAAAATGGGGAATAATTCTCAACGGATGAGCTACCTCAAAAGCAGGTACACCTTGGTGACGTAAGTTGTCATTTCAATCTCTTTAAGCTACATTTAACCATATATGTGAGTTTTTACAATCATCCTTACTTAAGCGGACAATGTCTTCCTTGTGCCTCAATCCAATCCACAATCTTTGCCCTGCTAGGTGACTACCCATGGCTCTCCCGTCTACTGGCACTGCTCACACTCGCGGGTCAGCTCTGATAGAATCTGTAACACCCTAAACCATCCCGTGTCGTGGACGTTATTGAGAAATACTTTATGGGTTGACGACTAGCCTTACAAATCACAACAAATCTTTTCAGCGTGCTTCGTTCTCGCTCACACACTGCCTGGAAAACTTCCCAGGAGGTTACTCATCTTGGGACTACTCCTAACCAAGCACGCTTAGATGGGGAATTCTCAACGGATGAGCTACCTTAAAAGAAGGTGCACTTTGGTGATATAAGTAGTCATTTTAATCTCTTTAAGCCACATTTAATTATATATACAGGTTTTTACAAAAGCGTTCAAGGTCTGATTGAAAAGGAAATTGAAAAAGGGAAGAAAGGCACATTGATGGATATAAAAGGCAAAACCATCGCTTTCATTATCAAGAAAGAAAAAGAGTGAAAAACTTGTGAGTTAAATTATGTCATCTTTGTAAGTATTCAAAAGAAGTTATTACTGAGTTTGTTACCAATCTACTTGTATTGGTGAGAAGTGTGTAATAAGTTGGGAAGAACTGGTGAATTAGGTAGCCAAGGGAACTTGGTGAGGAAATTATAAAAGAAGTTGAGGACTTCTGTGAGTGATTGTCGATCAACGTGGCTTGTGAGACAAACTAGGTGTAACTAATCCAAGGCATTTGGTGCTTGGTCAGTCAGAATGTTTGTAACCACCCTTTTTATTTTCGATTCAACTAATAATATTATCCCATTTCATTATCTGATAAGGGCCTTAAAGTAATTTAGGGCTTATGGTCTAACGTCCTTGGTTTGTAAGTGTTTAGAGTTTTTTATAATCCTATTCCTCCCTCCCCCTCTCCACTCCCCTCTATGGTTCTTTTACACACACAGATAACATACATTGTTGAGCATTTTAGCTCATTTTGTAATTACATTGTTTTGCTTCAAATCATTGAAATTAAATAAGCAAGGTAAAATAAGGCTAATCAAAATTTATAAGATTGAGAAATGTTGCAAATAATTACATATTTAAGGTTATGGTTTGATAACTTTTTAGTTAACAATAAAATGCTACTGATTTTTTAAAGGATGTATTTTAGGCCTGAGGAGTTTATCGTCCATCATTTTATTCATTATATATAGCATACATTGTTGAGCATTTTAGCTCATTTCATAATTACATTGTTTTGCTTTCGAATCATTGAAATCAAATAAGCAAGGTAAAATAATGCTAATCAAAATTTATAAGATTGAGAATGGTTGCAAATAATTACATATTTAAGGTTACAGTAACTTTTCAGTTAACAATAAAATGCTACTGATTTTTCTAAAGATGTATTTTAGGCCTATGCAGTTGATCATCTATTATTTTATTCATTTATAATTATATTTATCATCATATTCATTACTATTACTACTACCATCACCACCTAAGATCATAGTTTTCTTTTTCTTATTCTGAGACATGTACCCAGTATTATTGTTATTCAAAAATCAAATCTTAATGGAATCCCATTAAATATAAATATATAACTATTGTCAACGTCTTGAAATGATTAGTAATGGTCAAGTTCATGAGTGATCATGTAATTAACCATGGCCCTTAATGGCAAGTTGAAAATAATTACATCATCCTAATTAACATATTAATCTAAGCACTCCCTATGATGTTGCCTATATTTCACATTTTTAATGTGAAATGTTAGAAAAGATAATGATTATTGCCATTGTTTTAAAATTTCTAAAATGACAGATATAAAAACTACACTTGTAAGTGATTATAGGATCTTCGCCAATTATCACTCTTACAAGTTTTAGCATGTGACAATTCAATCTTAAAAAATTGATAGTTAAATTCTATTATCTTCGATAAATTTTGAGAGATAAATCAAGCAACAAGTTTAAGAATGTGATTCAATTTGATTTTAGGAAATTTGCATGAAAACTCACCGATGTAATCTATCATGAGATGACCATCGCTCATTCGCAGACATTTTTCATGGGACGGCATCCAAGTTTTACAACATCCTGTTGCACACTCATGTGGTTTAAAGTTTCCTGCGGTGTCTGAATTTGAATCTCCAAAATTAAATATTGCTGGGTAATTACAGTCATTTTGTCCATTGGAGTTTTGAAATAGAACCAATGCTGACAACAATTGAATAACAATTGCTAACCTTACTTTGAATTGAAAAACCATTATTTCCCCTCTAAATTTTGTGAGTGTTTTGTTCACAATATGTTTCAACAACTTAATTTTATTAAATGCGTTAACCTCATAAACATGGTGATCCGCTAATATCGGATTCTTGCCATTGGACAGGTGGATTACAAGGTTTGCATCTTACACAAATCCATTTATGTACCAACATTTTTTAAAATCCTTTTTTTATTAAAAAAAATGGTAACTACTATAAGGATTAGGCAGTATTTCTCAAAACTTCTACTTATGTTGTCCACAATGAAGATATAAAATATTTATTGAGGGATAGAATGCCACACAATAGAAGAATAAATACAAAGACCAAATTTAAGGAGCCAATCAACTGCACAATTTCCTTCTCGAGAAGTATGTTGGATAGAAAGTTTTTCTTGAAAAAATGTTTCCTGCGAAAAAATACATTACAATGTTCGAAAAGCTTTTATGTGGTGCCGTGGGACCACACATTACCTTTTACCCTCACTATATGTCATTTGATGTCACATATTTTCATTTTTTAACTAGTTTTTTCCCGTTCTTCCGAACGGGTGTTAAGTGAGGGAGATAAATACAAAATATAAATAATATAGGAAAATAAATAAAAATATGTTGAATGCAAACGTGGGGGTATTAAGTTACGGAGACGAATACAAATATAAATAATTATAGGAAAATAAATGATAAAAATGTCAAAAAATATGATGAATGCGAACATGGAAGAATTTTTTTTATTTTTTTATGAAAGGTTAGAATTAAACTTAGGTAACTTTTCAAAGGTTAAATGTAATGAAAATATGACATAAAACTAATTGAATTGTTGAGGGCGAAACTATTACACTTAAACTAACGCCCTGTTTTTTCCTGTCATATTTGTGTGTTCAACAAATAATCACAAAAAACTGATATTTGTAGTAATAGACTAATAATTAAATTATTCATTGATTGCCAAATTTTCTTGAGTAAGACTTTTTTCTCTCAATTTACTTTTACAATTAATGTTGATATTTTATAAATGTTTATCCCAAATTTACTTTTAAAATTTTTATTAACTGTAAAGATATTTTTTATTTGTACATCTTGGATACAAAAACATGGTAATCTACACTATAAACAACCAAAAAATTTTGATGGTAGTTTTTTGGAAGAAAAATTAAAAGAAACAACCTTAAATAATTTGAATACCAATTTTTGTAACTTTTATGAAGTCTATTGTCAACATGGTAATTTATATTCCAAAAAGCCAGAAGCCATTTACACAAAGCTATTCTTTGTAGCTTTTCACAAAATGGCTTTTCGGAGGTAAAAACCCACTTCAATCCGCCAACCAACCAAACACTTTAAAATGACTTTTTGAATAGTCAAACAGCCAAATGTCCCCAAAAGCCATTTTCTTCAAAAAGCCAAACACCAAACACCCTCTTAGTCACAAAAATAAATAATTAAGGATCGATAAATAATGAATCTTTTAAATTTTTGAGCAACTACTACTATCAAAAGAGTAGATTAATTGAATGGGATATACATTTCCACATTCAAAGAATATTTATTTAGTAACTTAGAAATAGTTAGATCTCAGTGGACAAAAGTTTACAAAAGCCAATTAAGCATATCCAGTTAAAAGAAAAAAGTTTCAGCCATTAATAACAATTCAATCCAACATTGGTCTCTCTCCATTGTCTCTATAATCTGCGTTGTCGCCCTTACGGTCTCACCCTCTAAGAAAATAATTTTGAGCAACTACTACTATCAAAAGAGTAGATTAATTGAACAAGATATACATTTTCACATTCAAAGAATATTTATTTAGTGACTTGTTTTATTCATAGAGTCACTTAGGTTTTATCCCTGAACGTCTTTTTCATACAGATTAATCACGTAAATTGTGTGAATAGTTAATTGTTTTGCTTTAATAGTGATTAGAAATAGAATTAGTTTGACCGAAAAACAAACCCGATCGATTTAGCAATCACATAGGAGGCTAGTTTGGTGTGTAGTTTAGCAAAGTTCATGTGGGAACGATCTTGATACCTACTACATCTACACCCGTGCACTTGCGGCGTACCAAGATCATACCGGGAAATTTGAGGGATGGAATTTCAAGATCAAGATGTTATGGAATGAGAAAGATAAGTTTATGTTGCTTTATACAAGTTTTATTTGTTCAAATTTATTAAGTTTATTTATCAAGATTATTATTAATCAGTCGTAATTTATTTGATTGATGTAGTTAGATTCTCGATCGATTGTGACAATGAAGTTTGATGTTTATACTCAAGAGGTTCAAGGAGTATATGATTAAATTGTCTACATCGAGATAAGTAATTTATTTTAATTAAGTTGGCATTTGTAGTGACATAGTTTTCTTTGATTTGAATTGGGTTAATTCAAATGGAAGGATTAATTAGAAACATGTTGAGATTTATGATTTATACGCCTAGCTTGTTAAGTCACCATTTACAAGTTTTCAAGAAAGTGTAGTGTTAAGGTGTTCTATAAGTACATTTTTTTTGCGATTATTTCTATTGCCAAGATTTTAAGTGCGATTTTATTAGTATCAAAAGTAAATGTCATATTAAGTGAGTTTATGAGTTTTATGGCATGTTTTTCCATGATTAAGTACATATATATGTTGTTCATATATTAACTGTCTTGTTGAATATAAAGCATGATAATTGTTTGGTTAAGTTTATCATGATTATTTATAGGGTTTTTGGCTGGGAAAAATCCGTACTGAGGGCCTTGTGATTAAGAATAATCCAAAGTGACTTTTTGGCTGGTGACAGTCTATACTTATTCATTATTTTCTCGTACTATCCCAGATTGAAATTCCGGCATTAGAATGCTGATGTGGCAACCGGAGCACGTGCCCTTTTAATTAAAAGCATGCCACATCAATTTTTTTAAAATTCTATTTTATCGTTTAACTTACATTATTCACCTTGCACTTACATTACGGGGGGAAAAACATTTGCACTAAATTAAAAGCATGCCACGACAATTTTTTTTTAATTTTATTTTATCGTTAATTGATGAAATGAGCATGTGCCTTTTTAATTAGTCATATATGTACATGTGCAAGTATGTATGCCAATCTATATGATTCACATGTTTAAGTTTATGTACATGACTAGTATTATTCTCCACTAGAGATACAAGTTTGCTTAAGTTAAAACAATGTTTATTAATTCATGGAAGTTCTTGTTTCATTAGTATATATGATTTTGAGATATATACTTGTGTTGTCTTGTTTGTTTCATGTCTTGTTAAGCATACATAATATGAATAAGGTGCAAGTGTTCATGACATGTATGAGTTTGACATGAAAATTTATAAGTTGAAAGAATATGGATTCATGGTAATTTATTTCAAAATGAATTCATGTGATTTAATTTCTAATTAGTTGATTATGCAAAGAAGGTTTATATGTATGCTCATATGTCTCAAGTCTTTGCATTTAAGTTCAAGTTGATTGTCTAATGTGAGTTTATGTTTATGGTGCTTAAAGTTTTGACAATCATGTGTTTACAAGTGTTTGACAAGTATTCATGATTGTAAGTTGTTTAAATATATATGCTGTTATATATTTTGATGAGCACTTATGTAAGTATACCTTGATAAATTGTCTTGGTTGATCTAAATTTCAAGTATGCCAGTATGCATGTCAAATTATCAATCAATCATGTTATATTGACTTTTATTTATGTTTGAGTCATGACAAGTTCAAAAGTAATCATATGATGTTAATTAAGTACTTGTGATTAGTAAATTATGAGATTAAGTTCATTTATATGATTGTATTGCGTGAATAAGTTGACCATGACATGTTTTTCCTATTATTAAGATATGAATAAGGTATTTTGTTCATATGAATACAATTAGAAATGTCTATTTCTAGTTTGCCATGGTAGTAAATAAGTTTTCACACATAAGAATGTTTTAATAAGTTTAGCATAGCCTAATAAGAAATAATGACAATTTATATGATTGTATTGCGTGAATAAGTTGACCATGACATGTTTTTCCTATTATTAATATATGAATAAGGTATTTTGTTCATATGAATACAATTAGAAATGTCTATTTCTAGTTTTCCATGGTAGTAAATAAGTTTTCACACATAAGAATGTTTTAATAAGTTTAGCATAACCTAGTAAGAAATAATGACAATTTATGTGATTATTATAAGCATAATGGCTATGGGTGTGTCATAAGTAACATAGACACAAATTTATTAATCTTCTCTGATGAAATGTACTGAGTTAGGTGGGTTGCTGTCGTTGGGCTAGACCCTTCTGTCATGTAATCTTCTCTGGTGTGTGTTGCAGCTGTCATTGGAGTTTTGGTCTCTGTCATGTGTCTTCCCTTTCAGTTGCTGTGTGGCTAAGCTGTATGTTGCTTGGTTGTGCTCCTTTAAGGCTCTTTGCCTTTCTTGAATAAAAGGACTTCGTGCCGCTAATTATCAAAAAAACATAGACACAAATTTATTCATAAGTGCAAGCTTCTCATGTTCAATGACCTTATTATTACCAAGATGATTTTGTTATTAAGAGTTTGCTCTGTAATACATGAGATAAGTAAATCTTTATGAGAAGGTTCATGTTTTACATGGCTTGTATGCTAATATATGTGGCGTACATATTGAGGCATATGGTTATGGCTTGTCAAGTATATGATTATGTAAGATGTAAGGATAGTCATGACCCAATGTATTCATGTGTATAAGTTAAATACATGTAGTTGGTTTTACCGCCATTTTATGAGATTATAAGTGTTCATTATATATGAATTTAAGTAGTATGTATATACTATAAGATAAATTGTAAAATGTATGCATGGTGGACTATGTGCATGATCATATATTTGAACGCGTGATGCTTTCCTAAGTTCATGTGTTCTAAAATTGGATGATCATGACTTTATTTGCTAATAGTCTACGAATTAAATTTGCATGTTTGATATGCATGATTTAATCAAGTTTGCTACGAAAGAAAATGTATATGACTCTTATATACATTAGATTGGTATGCATTTAAGTGGTTTTGTTAGTACATTAGATCATGAGTAAAATTGGCTTATGGGATGAATGATATGAGCTCCACGGTTTAATGTTTAAGAAGTGGATCTAATCATGTATAAGGAGATATGACCATAATTAGAATGATGTTTCATCATATGAGAAAATGTCATATAACTATAAGATGATCATCCAAGGTCATGAAGGTTCATCCTCATCTAATCAATATTAAGATATGTAATAGTTTCATTACATATGGTCTTCAAGTTTGTAACAAATGGTTAAAGTATAACAGTTTAAATTACACACAAGATGAAATTCTAATTTCTACGGACTTAAGTGGTTCTTCAAGTTTAAGATGGAATAGACTTCTTCCATGGGAAATCAAATAATACTTTGATTTTGACAAAGGTTATAACCATGAAATCCAAAAGTTGTTTGGATATAGTTATACAAAGAACATGAAAATCAAATGTTAGTTTGATTTACAAGGTTTCAAGGCAATAGGTTATAACTATGAAATCCAAAAGTTATTTGGATATAGTTATGCATAGAACATGGAAAATCAAATGTTAATTTGATATATAAGGTTGTTCCAAGGTACGAGTTATAACTATGTAATATAAGGTGCTTGGATAAAGACATAGTGATAAGGAAATGAATGCGGAAAATCAAAACAAATTTTGATCTTGTAAGCATTTCTTTCAAGGTAACTATGCAAGTAGTCTAACATTTTGGACAAGGTTATAGTTATTAAGATGTCTTTGTAAGGATTATGAGAATTGTCCATGCTATTTGGATAAGGTTATAATCAAGGTTATGAGTTTGTGAGTTTTTCGTAAGCATTACAAAATAAAAAATTACTTAGAGGTACCCTACTTTTGAAGAAACAATTTTTTGGTACCCTAACTTTTCAAAACTAATTTTGGGGTACCCTTACTTTTAGGATTAGAAATTACTAGGTGAATTTCCGGCGAAACTCCGATTGATTCAAATCATTTTCGTCCACAAAAACAAAGGGCATTTTCATCCACAAAGACACTTAATCAATTTCCCGCCTAAAACTCACCGGTGAATTCAAATCAATGGCCGGAAATTCACCTAATTATTTCTAATTCTAAAAGTTAGGGTACCCCAAAATTAATTTTTAAAAGTTGGAGTACCAAAAAAACATTTCACCAAAAATTAAGGTACCCCTTAGTAATTTTTTGATTTCAAAAGAATGCATAGTTCAAAAGCTTGTCGGCTACTAAAACATTTGGTTTGTAAGTTCATTTGAACTCATATAAAGACAATATATAAATTTTACCAAAGTCTATAATGCGATGGTTTAGACGTATTATGACAAGGAGCAAAATATTTCTTACCTAACCATATAGTGTGGTGGTGTAATAACAACTATGATTAAGGGAAGAAATGTTAAGTTTAAGATATGATCATGATAAGTAAGATCATGGAAAGATATGTATATACATGATCTTAGATAATAGAGGACACTCAAAAGTATCATGGTCAAATTTTGACAAGGTCACAGAATTATCTAGTGGTCCTTGATTAGGGGGATGGAATAAAGCCATTTATAAATTGTCAACAACGGAGCTACTCACACTTGACATATGTGGTCAAGTCTTGAGTTCAATAGTCGACGACGTTGTAGGACAATTTGAGCATCAATTCTATGATTCATCCCAAGGTCAAGTGATGCTCAAGGATCGTAATGATAAGGAGGTTTGAGTCCATGACTCATTAACAAACTTTGAAATCTATAAGATGGGGAGCGTAAAAGTCTGCCTATGCAAAGACGTGAAGTTGACTGCTTCAGATAGTCTAGGGATGGGATTGATTGTCTTTGCAGAGGGTAATGGACACATGGCCAGTTATAAATAGTGTTATTTTTCTAAGCAAGGTTTGAGTTGTACGTGTGTTATGTATCCAATTAGTCAAAAAAGGATGAAAAGTTCAAAAGCTTGCCGCCTACTAAAACATTCGGTTCAATTTATTATTATTATTATTATTATTATTATTATGTTTTCCGTAAAAGTAATTAAATAAAATAAATCAAAACAACCAAATTATTTACATTATTATTCCACGTTATTTGGATAGGTTACATTAACCTCTCCAATCCAATCCAATCCAAACTTATCTAAACCTTACACAATTTTTCCCAAAAAAATCATCTTCTCTAAAAACACAATTTTCCCAAAAAATCATAACTTATCTAATCCAATTCAACTCCAATTTAATCCAATTAAACCTGATTTTAACCAATCCAAAGGACAGGGCCAAAAAAATATAATTATTAAATATAGGGCGTACACATTTTTATTTATTTTAATAAAATTCACGTAAATTAATATTAAAATTTTACTTCTAACTCATCTGATACGTGTCACTACTTTCACATCGTTACGGGTGCTCTAATTAATCAAATAGAGGGAAAAATCTTGACAACCCCCGCACTACTATGTCCATTAGGCATCTTTTTCCCTCATTCACGTATTCTCCACGATCACTCTATTTCCCACTCGTGTAATGAGCGCGTGTAGGAAGAGCGCGTAAAGCATGCCAAACCTTGTTTTAGTTAAGCAGATTTTGGTAACAGCAGCTCTCACGTATTGTTAACCACACCAACCAAAACCAGACACGCCTTTCCTTCTTCCGATTACTACTGCTTGAAATGCCGAAAATACCCCCACGTCCGCCCTAAATTTCCGGTTTCTACCCCTGCCGTTTTTCTTTTTCCTGTTTGCAGTAGTATATCAGATACACTGCTCTTTCTTCTAATCAGGAAATTCTTATTGGAGAGAGAAAATGGTAGAGATGGTGACACTTCACACAGATCGTCAGGGAGACTCTGAGGAGCGGCTATTATCGGGAAACGCCGGTGATGATGGTGGTGCCACTACCGGTGACCAGTCTTGGCGGTTGAACTTTGAGGGTTACCAGTTTTCTCCTCAACACAAGGAGAAACCCCCCAGCAAAATCCACGACTGTCTTGGGGTTTTAGGTAAATTAATAAACCTTTCTTCTTATTAATGCCTTATTTATTGATCCTTGTTCAAAAATAGTAGTTGTTATTCTTCCTGGGATTGCATGTTATTATGGCAGCGATGTTGCTTTCTGGCTAACTACCTCGATGAATTTAAATGCTTGCTGTAATTGCTATAATAATAATTAATAAATAATCAAAATAAAACAGCATGATATCATTGGTAAAGTGTGACATATATGTTAATTAAATAAATTTCTGGGAAATTTGAGCGGTTGAGGAAGAAAGAGAGTCTTTTCTGCTTTTAGATTTTATTTTTAGGTGATTTTGAGCGCTCATGTGACAAGAATATAGGCTAAAATAGGTTGATTTTACACTTTGTAAGGGTATTAGATGCCTTGTGTTGTGTAAAGGTTGTTTAACGAAAAAAGAATGATGCCAAATTAGTGATGGCAGTTGTGCATCTATATAAGATGGTGTTTATCAAGCTACTCCTGTTTGCCTAAATCAACTACCACAGTCAGGTGAGCTAAAGTCTTGAGTATAGATGTCAGTATGAGAAGTTCATGTAACTTGGCATGATTTTTGCTTCCAATTTATGTCTGGGGATTCAGTCTGGAAATTGGTGGTTACTGGTTTGCATGATATGTGATAGGAGATATTGTTGAGTGTTATGTGTTATCATTGTGGAAATATGATGTTTGTTTAATTCATATGATCTTTTTTGAATGGTTGGTTTCAGAATGTTGATATAGTTTTTGATAATACTTGTTTATGGATTCGGAAAGTTATCTTGTGCGGGGAGTTTTCACGTTGCCATTACAGTGTATGTGCCACATGTGCTTTTTGGAGTTTCCAGGGCCAGAAGATGATGTAGCTGAGTATTATCAGCAGCAGGTAGAAATGCTGGAGGGTTTCAGTGAAATGGATGCCTTAGCAGAGCGTGGCTATGTTCCTGGCATGTCAAAGGTTATATGCTTTTCCCCTTGAGAATTGTCTATGTTAGTTTTGCTTGATATGAAGAAAAGGGTTACTCCAAACCAAAATAGTCCTTGGAAAATGGTTTGCTTTTGACTGATTATACCGTTGCTGCAGGAAGAGCGAGAAAACCTAGCAAAAAGCGAGACGTTTGCTATTAGGATATCAAACATTGCCAATATGGTTCTTTTTGCTGCCAAAGTTTATGCATCCATCCAAAGTGGTTCGTTGGCTATCATCGCATCAACCTTGGATTCTCTTCTTGATCTTCTATCGGGTTTTATCCTGTGGTTCACTGCATTTTCCATGTCGACACCAAATCCATATCAGTATCCTATTGGAAAGAAACGTATGCAGCCACTGGTGAGTGTTGGTTTGTTTGCTTGACTGTCCTGATATGCTTTTCTTTGTTTATTTTTGTGGGTGTTGACTGTGGATAAAGGTGTGAGTGTTATTTGTGATGAACAACAAAAAGAGTATGAAGCGGGGTGTCAGGTTTTAAGTATATTGCAAGCCGAAGAGGCAAAGTTGCAGCTTGCATCTGAAGCTCTTCATAAGTTCTCTTCAGCATTTGATATTCATGGTTGAATTAGTTAAATCAATTAATGGATGAAGCGGTGTCAGCCTTTGGCAGCTTCATATTCACTATAGTGTCATACATACTCATCTTGGTCATAAACCGTTGGAAAGCTTGGTTTGAAGATTTTGGATTTCAACCTCTGTGAACTGCTTTTCGATGTTGAGTAGAAGGGTTCCTCTGTTCAGAGTAAAGAATTTTACAGACTCCCATCTGAAAACGAATATGACAAACAGGTCATGAGCTATGCTGCAATCTTCCGTCCTGAGGACACAGCAATGCCAAACTGCTAGATGTCAGAACTTCCAGCAATTGTAATGTTAATTATTTTACTGTTTAATCATATATTGGCCTTAGAAATTTTCTGTTTACTTTTTATGGAAATTGAGCTAATAGAGGCCATAGGATGGGTTTTTCCCTAGTGGGAGACACCACTTGGCAAGTTGCTGCCTGTTCTTGCTTGGTTATCTTTTGCTGCCACACCAACATACCATGGATGTTTCACTTACATTAAAAAAGCGTAAGGCATGAAAAAGTGCATAGGTCCCTAAGGCGCGAAGCACGAAGCATAGAGAGAAGGCATGCGCTTCACGCTAGCAAGGTGCACTAAAGCGCAGTTTCGTCCAAGCTATATTTTCATGCAATAAGCTCGAAGGGGGCATCAAATAATGGATTAGACACAACCAATATGACAAAAAATCACGCATATCGTTTTTAACAAAGACATATCACCGAATATTCTTCTAAAGAAATGCAACAAGCATAGTGGCACGAGAAGGAGGAAAAAGGGGAGGGAGTCGTGCTAGAAGAGAGGAAGATTAGGAGGGAGTCGTGTGGTCTAGGGTCTCCTCACAGCTTAGAAGGGTTTTTTTAAAAATACACTAAACATTTGATATTCTTTTTATGCGTTGAATCGTAAAAGCTCCATAAGGCGCACCATAAGGCGCGCAGGGGCGAGATGCACACTTTCTGCGCTATAGCGCTTGAGGCACGCACTTTTTAAAGCTAAGATGTTTCAATTTGTATCCTGTCCCACTAGTTGTGAAAAGCTTAGAGCCTCAAATACTTTCCTCATATCAGCATAACTGAATGCTTTAAAGTTTCATTTGATTGATCACCACTGGTCAATTGAGTCCTCTTCCCTGGGTAAGATATCCATAACGATTGAGACTTATCTGTTGATGACGACAACATTTTACATGGTTCCCGATTTTGTGGTCAAAGGCAGTCAGGTAGTCTTGGAAAACACATTATGTGACTTTTGGGATGAAAATTAATTAGTTCTGGAGTTTGGTGTGAACTTATCTGGATATGGCTCCTACAATACAAAAAGGTCAGAACCCCGTAGAATCCTGAACATTAATGTTGAAGTAAAAATGCTGAAGTTTGCTTCTTTGTCTTTCAGAAAAATCAACTTACAATGTTTTACTTGAATTACCATGTGCAGGGAATCCTTGTATTTGCTTCAGTTATGGCTACTCTGGGACTGCAGATTATCTTGGAGTCAGTGCGGCAGCTCTTGTCCGATGTAAAGTTCTCTCTTACACTTCCCTTTGTGTGTGTGCTGCACTGAAATGGGTTGTGCACTACATGCTTGTCTACTAGATACATGCATGATGCATATCAGATACACCTCATTTCTTTGTGAAGCAAGTAGAATAATAGATGCATACTGTTACACCCTGAGATGACACAATATGTGCTTAAAGCATGTTTAAAATGAAAAAGGACCATCGAAACCTATTCTCTGATAAGCTATGGGAATTGTAGTTAGTCCATCATCAGCAGTCACCAGATTTTGCCCTTCTCTCTGTGTTTGTGCCCCTTGCAGTTCTTATCTGTCCAAGTCAGGGAACCCGCCCTCACTAGCTTCATAGAAGCACTCTATTTTCCTTTACATATTTCCATCTTCCTGCCTTTACTGTCATCCCCCCCCCCCCCCCTCCATGACCCCTTTGTTTCTGTTACCTCTATTTAAAAAGTTTGATATGATGCATCTCAATGTGTCCTCTTCTTGTGTACTGCTGTGTTTTGACTTTTGACCTGTTTGAATAATTACAGTTGTTTTTTCGACCTTTGTATACGCCTCCTAAATTTTGTTTGACATATGTCCCAGGAAAGCGATTTTAGTCTGAACAAAGAGCAAGAAAAATGGCTTATTGGAATTATGCTGTCGGTCACTGTGGTCAAACTTCTTTTGGTGATTTATTGCCGCTCTTTCACCAATGAGATAGTTAAAGCTTATGCCCAGGACCACTTTTTTGATGTTATTACCAACATCATTGGCCTTATTGCTGCGCTTCTGGCTAATTATGTCAGTGACTGGATGGATCCTGTTGGAGCTATCATTGTAAGTGCTTATATTTTGTTTTTCTCCTTGTTGTCCCTTTCCTGTATCATCTGTGTATCTTTTTTTTTTTTTTGTTTTGTTTTGGGGGGGGGGGGGGGAGACTGTGACAACATGGATGTGGATGAACATGGCATTTTGGTGAGCATATGAGCAGATTAATTTCAGCCCTCTAATTACAAACCAAGGGCTGAGATTAAATCTAGAAATTGAACCCACTCCTCCCATCTTTCCGGCTGGAATGTAGAACCCCACCATCGCCACCAGTACTACACATTAGTCACTCATTCCTTGGCCCTTTCTCTCTCTGTCTCTCTCTTGCTTGCACAGCGACCTCTACAACCTCCATTGACACCCAAGTTGGTATTCATTAGTTACATGTTAGCGGATATCCAATTACTTCGGTGGGACATAAAGTATTTGAAGAGAAAATACATGAAAGTAGAGAAGACAGCAGGAAGCAGCGGTGGAGGTCACAACGATGATGATGGGTGTGGCCATTGCCAAGTGCTGACAGCGGGATTTGGCAGCAATGGTGGTTGAGCGAGAAGAGAGAGAAAGTACGTTAGGGTGTAAAGTTAAGAGTGTATATGCAGCGGAAGCATTAATAGGACGCTATGACAGATTTGAGGATAATAATAGCTGCAAGAGCAAAGATAAAGGGAGAGACGCAATACTTAACGTAGAAACCCTAATCGGGAAAAAACCACTGGCTGGGCCGGGTGGCGACCAATATTCACCGGTAAAAAGGAAATTTCCTTGAACATAACTAGGAAAGAAAATTTCTTGATAGTTACCAACTACATGGAAATCTAACAAATGTGGGAAACCAAATAATGAGTCTAAGAGTATTTGAGTTATTTTGGGACACAACTTAATAAACACACACACACACACACACATATATGTATGTGCATGTATTATGATTTATGAAGGATAAATAGGTTGAGTTTATGGGTTCTGATGGCTTTGGAGCAGTGCTGTTTTAATGGTTCTCTCTGCATGATTGCACTTGAAGAGCATTGAAACCATAACTTGTCATTGTGCATGGTTTGGGGGGAGTATTGATGGTGTGTTGCTAAACTGAATAGAGGTTACCATCTCTTGGGCAAGAGTGGATTTTGGTCAGAAAAGGCCTCCATTTTATGTGATGCTGATTTGTGCTGAGTGCATGTCAGGCGTGTTTATTGGCCTCAAAGTTGAAAACTGACAAATGGTTGTGTTGCAGCTTGCGTTGTACACAATACGTACATGGTCGATGACTGTGTTGGAAAATGTGAATTCTCTAGTCGGAAGGTCTGCAACTCCGGACTTTCTGCAGAAACTAACATATCTGTGTTGGAACCACCACAAGGCCATAAGGCACATTGACACTGTCAGGGCCTACACTTTTGGGTCTCACTACTTTGTTGAGGTGGACATAGTGTTGCCAGCTGACATGCCCTTGCAAGAGGCACATGATATTGGTGAATCTTTGCAAGAGAAACTCGAGCTTTTACCTGAAATAGAGCGCGCCTTTGTGCATCTTGACTATGAGTACACTCACAAACCCGAGCATGCTCAAGCTCATTTGTAGTCATTTCACACTCCCTTTTCTCCCTTTTACCTATGCTATGCTATGCTATGCTTCAAAATGGTTTATGCAACTCCTTTTATGCTAATTCCCAAGTATTTAAGTCTAGCCCTGCATTACGCCTTTTTATTTGAAAAATGGTGTATAATCAAATCATTTACTTGTATAGTTATAATCTCTTCTGTTTTTGGCTCTCTCCTCTGATGCAATCATTCATTGCTAGTAATTTGGTTCAGGGGTAAAATGGTGTATTATATCATAGAGTATGTTGCTGAAATGTTTATGGAGTTGCCTTGATTTGGCCTGCAAGTATGTAACTAGTGAGAAATTGTAGAAAAATAGGTCTGAAGAACTTGGTTATTACATATGTCAACAATTGGTTGGGTAACACATTAGTAATTGTTAAGTTTTTATTATCGAGTTGCTGATCTTGAAAGAGTGAGATATGAGCTTTGAGGTAAAAGAAGAGGTATAACTACCCATTAATTAATCAATTTAAAGCCATTTATTGTGCTTTTTATGAAAATTGTACATGGATAACCTAGCGGATAAATACCATATAAAGGGGCCTAATCTTACACTTGTGTGCTCAAGCCGCCCAAGTCAAGGCAAATCAATCCTCCAAGTGGCCCAAGGCTTCCAATTCAATCTCCTCCACAATGTGGACGACATTCCCTCAAAATCCTTCTCTTACTTGCATGAATATCTCATTTTATTTCCTCTCATTTCATAAAACAACATATTCCGAAGCTACTGTTCATTTATTTGACAAGACGCTCAAATTAATGAGGGTGTGGCTCATTAATTTGAGCGTCGGATTACTAACCATTTTTCCAACCAATTTCAAATAATAGGAAAAAGGACAGTAGAAAAAATTTCCAACCAATTTTAGCATTTAGTGGTTGGAATTTTCAACCCTTTTTCCCACTAAAATTTTTGAAAAATAGTTGAAATATGAAATGGTTGCTAAAATGGTTGGTTTTTCCAATCATTTTAAATTGGTTGGTAAAAATGGTTATAATACACATATTTTTAATAGTGATTGTAAACCCAGAATCCAATATGCCAAATCAATAAATCACAAACATAACACAAGAATACCTGAATCTATTGCAGTTATTAATCCTCCTCAAGCGATGTGGTTAAGTCTTCCAGATCAACACTCACTTAAAAGAGAACACGCAAAAAAAAAAAAAAAAAAACCCTCTCACTGACGATGAGATATCAGGGAGAAAATAACGTGTGTGACTTGGGGATTATAATCATATATATAACAGTAAATTATTATTATTCCGCTCATCACGGAATAATAATAAGTCACCGGTATTCACACATTAGAGCCTACATCTTATCTGATACATTAAAACTTAATATATATACTTATTGAATCACTTTTAGTCGGATTATAAACTAGGACAGTTATTAACTTATTATAATAAACACATAAATCGTTTACGAAATAAGGTCATTATCAAGAAGGATACAATTCAGCTTCGTAAGGCTGTCTTTTCATCATTGTCCTGTCGATCGTAGATGGGGCAGAAACAAGAAGGAATAATTTTATAGATAAAAACTACAAATTTGGTAGGCAGTGTATCGCGTCACTGAAACTATGTCCTTATACATAGGTAGTCCAATTCTCAACATACCAAGTCTAATGCACCATTTGTCAACTCTTAAATTGTTCATTTCTTTTTTAATTAAGATTAAAAAATCAGTCATTGGCGACTAATGAAAATTAACCATGAATGAGAACGTTATCATCAACAAAATACATTGTTCCCTTCCACTTATTTTGAACTAAATAAGGACGTTTGGTTTCAAAAAAAAAAAAAAAAACTAAATAAGGACATGGCAAATATTATAATTTCCAATTTTGTTTGCAAAAAAAGATTAAATTCTTGGTTAAAGTGAATAAAATAGACTCGGATAGTTTGTGTATATTAGATTCAAATACATCAAATTAATTGATCTACTATAAGATTTTATAATTATTTTGATAAAAATAAAGGTGAGTGATAATTTATTTGGAAAAATTATATTACAGTTACCATTTAATAAATTATTAGTCATATATAAATCACTTTAATAACATGAGTCATTTCATTAAATTCTTTAACAAAAATACTTTTATTGGATTTTGTCTCACCATAATTTATAGGCGCCCTGGATGATCTCAACTAAGAATTTACTTAGTTATCAAGTATATCAAGTAAATTATACAGAGTAAACATAAAGAAAATTGGATTTTTGTGAACTGAACTATAAGAGTCAGAATAACAGTAAGTCGAAGTTTCAAAATTTATTACAATAAGTTGAACAATTAAACTCCTAAGTTTCAGTATACCAACATCGAGTTGCTCCAACTTGAATGGTATTTTGACAATTAGCTACAATACAACATAATAACATTTTGAACTATTGTAATCAAATATATATGATATACTTTGGACTATGACAATCCAATATATGATAATTTTTGGAGTAATTTATGACAATTTAAATGAGCATAAATACTCTTTTAAAGTAATTTAAGTGAAAATCAAAATAGTTAATAAACTTGTTAAATTAAGACACGTGTCATTTTCATTGTTTGTTGGTATTAGCTTTTGACTCATCAAGAATTTTACCCTTTTAATAAAATAAAAAAGCACAGTGAGGGTGGCCTGATTGTCCATTATCAATATTAGCATTTAGCAATGTTTTAGAATTATTTTTGCTGAGACTTGGTCGAAAGAAAGAAAGAAAGAAAGAAACAATAAATCATTAACAAGTCCCTATATTTTATTGTTATTATTTTAAGGGTTCTCTATTTTGATAAATTGTTATAGGGTGACATTATCTTTGCAGTAATTACTTATTGGGGTTATTCCGACCAATTTTTTGGTTTAAAAATGCGTGAAACATTGATTTTTGTATTTAAGGTTGTTTTAATTGAAGTCAACTATCATTTTATGTCTTAATATTTAGGGTTGGTGAAAGATATATAACTCTAATCAACAATAAATACTCCAATTAATGCTTTGTTCGCCGGAAAATAGTTCGAAATGTCCCCCTTACAACAAAGATAATGTCACCCAACAATTATTTATCAAAATACAGGGTCCTTAAAATAATTAGATCAAAATATGAGGACCCTTTAGTCAATTTGAAAAAAAGAAAGAAAGAAATAATTTATGTAAGGAATTAAAGGAAAAGATTAGGTATAAATATTTGGGCATGGGGGTGTGAGAATTGTGTGTGTTTGTCCATATCCATATATCAATGGAGAAATGGTACGCATCATCCAGCTTCAGGAGCACTGAGGATGGTGGACGTCCTCCGGTAAAGTTGATACCACCGGTGGAGGACTCCGATTCATGCTCGGCGTTGGAAGCTTCCAGAACGGCATTCTCACGGTGGAGCTCCAAAATGAAGGGGAAGACTCCTTCAATGTGGATCTCAATGTTTCTCCCATGCTACCCTTGGATTCGGTCATATCAATGCAAAAACAACCTTCAGAATGATCTAATGGCTGGTATTACCGTTGGTCTCATGCTTGTTCCTCAGGTTACTTACTTAACCTCCCCTTAATTAATTAATTACCTTCTCACCCTAACTTAACTTCCGCTGGATCAATTCAAACTGACATTTTGACCACCAATTGTCCAAGTTATTGTTTGATCAAATAACTATTCTAAACATTTTATCTATTTTAGCAAATTTTAGACTTTTGATTACTAAAAATATGCAAAAAGATTAGTTAAAAGTTTGGATCATTAACAGTAAAAAAGTCAGTCTAAATTAGTTTTGATCAAGGCATCAAGACTGAACCATACATATACATGATTTCCTAGCATCTTCCTTCTCATCTAAACTTGTGTTTTTGAAATTATACCATGTTTTAATTAATTTAACACAAAGTACTACATTTGACATACATGTATATCTTACACCAAGGCACATCATTCTGAAGCGACTATAGCTGTCTGGGGCGTACAATTCATGTGTCCAATAGCTAGGAAAGACAACAAAGTTAGTAAATCAATGCCGTTGTTTATAATGCAATACTACCTCATTCCTATATTATCTGTCACTTTATAATTCCAATGACACATTAATTACTAATTTATCAAATTCACCATTAATTATATATATATATATATGGAAAGAGATTAGATATGCATTCCACTTTCTTTTGGTTGTATTTGAATCCATCAGGGAACCCCAATGAACAAGTCATTCAGCTTCGATTTTGAAGAGTGTCTTTCATTTTCGCCCATATGTAGATTAATTGGACATAAGGGAAAGAAAATGAAAATAATATAAGGTTTTAATAAAGGTGCTAAGGCCAAACAATATATATATATATATATATATATATATATATATATATATATATATATATATATACATATATATATATATATATAGGATAATTGGATTTTAATAATCCCTAATTTCACCAATTGAATGATGGTGGGTAATACTTTCACTTTGTATTCTGGTGGTCCAAAAAAATATAATTGGATTGTAATGGTACCAAATCCACCTCCACATTCTTCTTATTTTTTTCATTCCTACACTATATTGTTTTTGTTTTTTTCGTTTCTGCCCCCAGAAAGTTAATGAATTGTAGTTTCTAAAACATTTTTTAAATTATTTTTTTGAGACTCCGAATAATTATTATGATTTTTTAAAGATAATAAAAGTGAAAAAATCGTAAAAAATAGTAAAAAAATGAAAAAAATTGGGAGAAACGCTGTAAATTCATTAAAAATCATTGTAAAGTGTTAATACTAAGTTTTGAATCAAATGCAATACAAAATCTATGATTCTCTCGAAAATATCCCACTACAATCCAATTTTTTTTTGGACCACCAGAATACAAAGTGAAAATGCGATCTTGTAATTTGTCGATTGATGAAAGTAGGGATTATTAGAATCCAATTTTCCTATATATATATATATATATATATATATATATATATAATCATTTTTAATATTATCTTCAATAAAAATAAGTGTAATTATAACTCACTCCATGATATTAAAAGAAAACATGCTGTAAATTTTTAGTCAAATTCATATGAATTTCCTTGTTAAGGACTAGATTATAAAACAGTACTGTAAAGAAAATTTTTCAAAGAAGTTGGCCTCACCATAACCTTTGGATGAGATGCTAATGCTATCATGTCCAAGAATATGTCTCCAGTCTCCACCAAAATCGTCAAATTGAATTTGCTCAGTAAAAGTAAATATTCTTAAATGCTGATATAATATCATATAAGCTCAATTTTTATCAAATAATATGATTAATGATTAGTTTGGACTGATACTATATATATAATATATATGCACGATACTGATGAAACAGTCGAAAAAAACAATTAAAAGATGATATAAGCTATTACAAATGATAAAGAAAACAACCAATAATTCAAACAACACGATGATAATAATAACAAACAACAACTACAATAATAATAATAATAATATAATAATAATAATAATTATTATTATTATTATTATTATTATTACTATTATCGATATTATTATCATTAATTTTATTGTCGCCTTTGGCATTCCATTGACATTAACAATTTTTGAAAGATTACCATTAAATATCTATTAAAAGTAGAAATATTGGATTGTTGTGCCCCATACTTTGAACTTGGGGATCATATTAACTCGAAACTTAGTATGACAGTAAGCTAAATTGTGAAACTGTTGGACTACAATACTCCGTCACTGAGTTAGGTGAAACATAAGTATGCTAAATTGGACTCCTGTAGGTATAACATTTCATGAGTTGGAGTTTAGTATACCATAGTATAATGGATCATTGCAATAGTCCAAATATTTCAAGAATTAGATTGTGGTACAACAAACCAAGACAATTCGTTTCACCCAAGTCGATGACAATGAACTATAGTCTAGTAATTTCACAATTTCATTTACTGTGATACCATTTCAAGTTCAGGTTACTACGATTTCAAAGTCTAAAATAAGGTGCACTAGGGCCCAATTTTCCTTAAAACTATACATATATATGTGCAAATACTTGCATGCATGTATATATACACATACGTGCGTACATGTGCATTTGGGCTCACAACTGTGTGATTTTGGGTTAGGTTTATAACTAGGTTAGGAAATATATTATTTTTGAGGAAAAAGTGCCAAAACGAGTGCACTAATTATTATTGTTCAAAAAGAGATACATATCATCAAGGGTCAAGACAATAGATTCCTCGGGGCCTCCCTCCAACCAAAACTGATCACCCGATTCGTAGGGTTGAAGGTGAGTTAGGGAGTGAGCAACTCTATTCCCCGCTCTAACTATATGGTGCCAATATATAATTGTAAAACTAGTTGTTATCTTCTGAATTTCTTCGATGATTACTCCAATGGCATTCTGACCATGGAAATCTCCTTTTAGCTTTTGAATAAGTGTGAGGCAGTCTCCTTCGACCATGACTGTTTGGAAACCCACGTCCCAAGCTGCTTGTAAGCAAAAGAGGCATGCTTGGGCTTCCTCAATTTCGACTCTAGAGAATCCTTGAGCCTGGTTCTTTCCTGCTACAACTATTGCTCCATCTTCGGCTCGGATGACAAATCCCCATCCACGTCCCCAGTCCCCAATTTTTGCTGCATCAAAATTAATCTTCCATATCCCATTTGGGGGTGGTTTCCAGAGAACCTTGGTCTTCGTTTTTTGCAGTCTGGTGCACGGGGGGAGCGAGTGAAAATCTGTCAAGGTATCTCTAACCATTCTCCAAGAAGTTTCCACTGGGATTTGCACTCCTTGACAAACATATTTATTCCTCACATTCCTGCACTGCCACACCACTCCTATGTAGGTTTCCAGCAATTCATCATCCATTTCATTCATATCCTTGTAGATATAATCAATGGTTCTAGGAAAGCTTGGCTCCCAATAGGACACATCAATGTCTGAGGCTTCCCAAAGAGTTACCGACAGGGGACACGCAAAAATGCTGTGTCCATTAGTTTCGGAGTTGAAACCGCATACTCGACATCTCCCACCTGATGTTGGGAGAATTTCCCGACCCAAACCCCAGGCAAACAGTCGTATGCGAGGGGGAATTTTAATTCCCCAAAGCCTTTTCCACACCTTTGTGTTTGCTGTATTGCTAGAGGATGGGTTGTGTGTTTGCTTGGCTTGTAAGATCAACTTATATCCTGTCTTCACGCTGTAACCTCCATCTCTAGTGTCGTTCCAAAATTAAAAAGTATAACTTTTGGAACACGTGTATAATCACACCATAGATTTCAATGCGTGGTTAACAAAAGAAAAGAAAAAGCTGGCATGAAATTAAAAAGTACAACTTTTGGGTCGTAAGGTCCTTGTTAGATCAACTTGAATATGCTATGTACTTCATTTCCTTAACCATGATATTTACTGAATTTAATTGAATGATTAGGCAATGTCTTATGCAAAGTTGGCTGGGTTGGCACCAATTTATGGACTATGTAAGTACACATTACCCAATCTTTTTTTTTTTTCCTTCCTTTGCATGTGTTTTTATTAGTTGGCCTTGTAAAAAGCATGACGATCGAAAATTGTGCTTGTTGAACAGATTCAGGGTGTATTCCTGCATTTATATATGCGATTTTTGGTTCTTCCCGGCAGCTTGCAGTGGGACCAGTAGCATTGACTTCTCTCATGGTGTCGAATGCATTAAGTGGGATTGTTGACCCATCTGATGCACTCTACACTGAGCTTGCTATCACATTGGCACTTATGGTTGGTGTAGTTGAGTGCTTAATGGGTCTCTTGAGGTATCTACATGTATCATTCCTACTACCTTTATTTGTGACTTTTCTATTGTATGTGTTAGGATTTAGGTCAGTATTAACAACATAAATGTTGAGTTGTCCCACATCGGCCTTTGACACCCATATTGTGGTGTTTATAATGGCTTGGGTGCCTCAACCTCCTAGGCTAGCTTTTGGGGTTGAATTGGGTTCAAGTCCATTATTTCACAATAAACAAAAGAAAAGCAATAATAAAATCAAAGATTTGACACAAGGTTTCGTGAGGAAAAACCCAATCTCGAGATTAAAAAAAATCACAAAATGATGCACTATCGAAGGATTATAATGTATTTTCAGAGATACTCACAATCTCTCACGTTATAGAACGATGCACTATCAAAGGGTCTTAATTAGGCAATTGGAATATTATTATAGTATTTTTCACGTCTACCGAAAAACAAACTCAGTGATAAATTGGATAGTGAATCTCAGTCATTCTTTCAACACTGCCGATCTTTGGATATGTAGCCCTTCGGTGGCTTTCTCTTTTATTGTTCATGCAGATAATTTTGGAAGATGCCTTGATAGAAGGGTCGCCTAAGAGTTTGATGCACATTGTTTACCTGAGTTTTTAAAAAATAGCCCTAGAATAGTCTTCAAGCTGCAATCAACTATTTGGAGACCAAGTTGTATCAATTACAAAAAGGAAATAATTATTTATTTCCAAAACTTGGATCTGAATGGAATCGGGACACTTCCCGACACTTATCTTGGTGTCCAATGTTCTTAGAACATTTATATAGTAATATGTATTCTAACTATTTGTTAATCTCTGACAGGCTTGGATGGATTATCCGTTTTATCAGCCATGCTGTTATTTCTGGCTTTTCCACTGCTGCAGCTATAGTGATTGCCTTATCTCAAGTAAAATACTTTCTGGGCTATCATATAGATGGAAGTAGTGAAATTATACCCCTCATCAAGAATATTATATCTGGATTTCATCAGGTATATATATCTCATCACCATACAATTCTGCAAATACTTTACATAACAGTTTGTTCTTCTTTTTTCCCCCTTTGGCTTGTGTATTTGTCAGCATCTTACACCTTCTGACCTTTTTATTTTTTTTTTCATATTTTGTGCCTTTCTCCCATTGTAGTTTTCATGGCCTCCATTTATGTTGGGATCTTTGATTCTTGCTGTGTTATTGATCATGAAGCACTTGGTAAGAAGAAGTCTAAAAGTTTGTTTGCAGTTTCAGCTATATGTATTTTGGGCAGGAATCTGATCATGATTCTGATATCATTGTGTTTAGGGAACAAGAAAAAAATCCCTAAGGTTCATTAGAGCAGCAGGACCACTGACTGGAATCGTTTTCGGTATTCTAATCGTACAAATATTCCATCCATCTGCCATTAGTGTGGTGAGATACCTTGAAAATAATCTCTTAATTAACTTCAATGGCTGCTTATTAATTGACTTATCTTTTTTAATGAGTTTGATTCAGAACAAAAAGACATTAGCCACCTAAGAGAAGTGGTGATGATGAATGCCGAGTTCTTAGATAAAAAATGCCACTAAACTATGTAAAAATGGCAAAAATATCACTCGAAAAAAATATGTTATAAAACTGCCATTAAATTATATTTATTGTGACAAAATTGCCACTTGACCGGCTGAAAACTTGTTGTAGCCGGTTTCACAGACCCCCACCCATCATCTTCCTCCTTAGGCCTTCCCCCCTTTTCCTCTGCTTTGTCCACCATTATCACACCTTCTCCCTCTGTGTCTAGCCCAAAAAATTAGGGCTTTTCATCTTATTCTTCAATTGTTCGTTCAAGAAACCCTAATTCCTCACAAAAACCAACAATACCTCCAGAAATTTAACATTTATCGCAGATTGGGGTTTTGGCAGAAAAATACCTTCAAATTTGGTCACCAGTGAGTGAGCAGGGTAGAATTTGGGGGTTTAGTAAATTAGGGGTTTTTTATGTTAGTTATGTGATTAGTTAAAGTAATTGTTAGGTGAGATGTAATTAACCTGCTACTTTAGGTCACCAGTGATATCCAACAAGTTAAAGTGACAATTTGTCACAATAAACATAATTTAACTGCAGTTTTACAACATGTTTTTTTCGAGTGGCATTTTTATCCGAGAACTCGATGAATGGCTTAAATTTGTTTGACTATAAAAGGCATTAACCTGCTTAAGAGAACTAACTAGTACTATACTTTATGAAATTCAAAGGAAATAACTAGGCATGTTTTGTTGGCATGCCATTATGCTCTCTCTAAAATCTCCAATGCCTTGACATTGTTACATAATTGTCATCTTGTAGTCTAAAATTCTAAATGAGTAAGCAATTTGGGTGCAGGTTGGCGAAATCCCTCGGGGTCTCCCACCATTTTCGATCCCTAAGGGATTTTCTCACATCAAGTCCTTGATCCCGATGACATTTCTTATAACTGGAGTTGCCATACTAGTAAGTGTTATTGTCAACAAGTGTTCCCAGTGTGTTTTCCGCATACATCTAAACTTGCAAATTAAACCTGTTACATGTTAGGAATCGGTGGGAATAGCTAAAGCACTGGCAACTAAGAATGGCTATGATTTAGATCCAAACCAAGAGGTATCGTTTTTCATAACTTTAGTTAATCTGTTTTCAATGCTAGATCCTTTTATCTGCCTACTAATTAATTAGAACCTGTTGGTTGACAGCTTTTTGGTCTTGGTGTTGCCAACATATGTGGCTCATTCTTTTCTTCATACCCTTCTACAGGTGAGAATCAATATTCTTGATAGGTGAACTTGCATATCCTTCTACATGCGTTGTTGGGCCCCTCATTCTTTTCCCATTATAAATAAATGCAGGCTCATTTTCTAGATCAGCAGTTAATAATGAAAGTGGAGCGAAAACTGGTCTTGCTGGAATTATAACTGGCATTATAATGACTAGTGCCCTCATGTTCTTAACTCCACTGTTTGAGACTATACCTCAAGTATGATACTTATATTACTGATTTGTTCAATCAACTATGTCTCAATTCATTAACCTTTTTTATCAACTTGACAGTGTGCGTTAGCTGCCATCGTGATTTCTGCTGTCATGGGCCTGGTAAGTGCATTTCAGTTATGGAATTCAGACTTAAGTTTCACAATCACTTTCTCTTTCTGACATCTTTCATATCTTATTGTAGACATGGATGTGGCTATATATGCTTACATTTCTTTAATGTCTTTACTATAGCAACATTAGGATCATAACAAGCTTACATATATTTGCTAGCTCATTAACATTTAATAGCTTCTATGTTCTAACTATCCTGAGATAGGATTTTAGTATTATTATGACATTATATTGTGATTCAAGGACTGACAATGCGAAAAGATTGCTTCGTAAAGTGAGAGGTGTCAAATTTGGTTCACAATCTAAAGAGAACCCCGAGTTTATTTTGCTTTGAACTGCTCTGAAACTTGGATGATTTTGATTGCAGGTGGATTATCATGAAGCTACTCTTTTGTGGCGTATAAATAAGAAGGATTTTTTCCTTTGGGCCATCACGTTTATTGCAACATTGTTCCTTGGAATCGAGATTGGCGTACTTGTTGGGGTGATTTTCTTTTATTTGGTTCTATATAAACTATCTTTACATTTCAGAACTCTGAATGCAATATCATCCCTAAATTACTGTTGGGACTAGTTGTTTTACATAGTAATTACGACATAGCCATACATCTCTAAAGACGAGGATTTTTGTGTTATGTTCCATGTCTTAACTCTATCTTTTATACTGATTTCTACTAAAGAGTAAGTTCTATATAGTATTAGTATGCTGCTAAATATTGCATTGAAGGTTTATCGAGTTCCAATGAGCATTCTTTAAGTTACAATTTTTTGTTGAATAACTTAGAGGGATTTATGCTAAAGACTTTTGTTTGATATCTTGTAGGTTGGTTTCTCTCTCGCTTTTGTGATCCATGAATCAGCAAATCCACACATTGGTAAGTCCTAGTTGACAAGATCTGCCTTTTTCTTTCATTACATTATATGGACTTGCCATAAGAGTATGACAATAATCACAATATTTGGCACAGATGTGTTATATGTTTTCTGTCCTCATAGTCGTGTCTGAATTTTGGAATAGTTGCTCAACTTTTCATTTAGATTTATGATCAGCCATACCCCATTGTAGTTTAGTATGTTTAGTTGTGCGGAAAATGATTTTGAAGAAAATGAATTTTTCAAGGAAAATAATTTTCTATCTCAAATTTGCCCTTATTTAGAGTCTAACAGATCCATGGGTAATGTAAGGTAAGGTAAATAAGTTTTTATAATTTTTGATAAATGATAAATTTTAATTATTTTTCAATACTTTTTTGGTAATTTTCAGATAATTTTGGGTGAGTTTTAATCAATGTATGTGAATAGTTAACAAAATTCAATTTCTTTTTATACGTAATTTACCTACCAATATTTACAAACTTACAATTTACCCATGACTCTTACAGACTCTTAGACCCAGTTTTCATTCATCAACTAAGCTAACACTTCCCCCCTAGAACTTATAACATATGTGTAGGATATTTAAAGCTTAAGGATAGTTAAAACCCTAAGGAATGAAGTTGTTATCTATGGCAAAAATAGCCTTACAAGTTGATCAATCAACCGTTAACGTAAACCTAGTAAATTAGCCTAGGGGTGTCTTTGGTGGAGAGGAAAATCATTTTCCATAAAATGATTTCCGTTTTCAAGTGTTTGGCGGCCAAAAAATTGGGAAAATCATTTTCAGTGAAAACCATTTTCCTCTCCCCTTTGTAAGTTATTTTCTTAAGTCCAACCTTATGAAAATCGAATTTCTTGCTCCTCGTGGCCCAAGTTCCTGGCGTTCACTCCTATCTCTACTGGAAACAATTCATTTTTCATCTAGTTCTTCCTCTCTCATCCGGCTCCTCATTCTCACTCATCCTTTTTCTCTCTCATTCAGTTTATGCCTACTAATTACCGTATTTCATTAGTTTCGAACCTTGACTGTAATTAAATTTTGGGGTTCTTCATTGCCTACTAATTGCCGTAATCTAACTAATCTCCACCCTGTGTGGTCTATCATATTTTATGCTGTTAATTTCTTGTTTCTGAAGGGCAATTTGTTAAATGTTGCAGCTATATTGGGGCGTCTCCCAGGCACCACAGTATATCGAAATATTCAGCAGTATCCAGAAGCATACACTTATAATTGGATAGTAATTGTTCGCATAGATGCACCAATATATTTTGCAAACATCAGCTACATAAAAGACAGGTAATGAATAAGGGGCTCTGTATTCAGAAGAGGAAATACACTACTTATGGCTGATGGTCGAACACTTGAATTATTAATGATCTTTGGTTTTCAATTTTCTTTATATATTGTTGGGTTTTACCCACTAATTTGGATAATTGCCTTTTTTTTGTCCTCCGTCTTATAGGTTGCGTGAATATGAATCTAATCCTGATGAATATACTACACACGGGGTAGATGTTGAACAAGTATACTTTGTGATCCTTGAACTGTCACGTAAGTCTCCATTAGTTCTACTCTTTGGGCAACTAACTGTTCTTTGGATTGGTAACTCTTTCCAATCCAATCAAATCCAATCCAGTCCAATCCAAACTTTACACCATTCCCCAAAAAAATTCCTCTCTAAAAACACAATTCCCCAAAAAAGCATCATATTATCCAATCCAATCCAATTTAATCTATCCAAACCTCATTTTATCCAATTCAAAGAACTGGCAAAATGAAGTCTTATGTCTTCTTTTGTAATTCTACAGCTGTAACATACATCGATTCAAGTGGAATTCAACGACTTAAAGACTTGTGCCGTGAGTACAGATCTCGTGGCATTCAGGTTTGTTTTTACTGTGGCAGTCCCTAGCCGTGATTTTGTTGTTATGGAAGTGCATCTGAAAAGCTTGGCATATTTTCAGATTGTGATTGCAAATCCGAATCGACAAGTTATGTTGACACTGACAAAATGTGGGCTGGTTGAACTGATCGGGAAGGAGTGGTTCTTTGTAAGAATGCATGATGCTGTACAATTATGCCTTGAACGCATTCAGGAAGTGAATGGATCGACATCTCCTACGGTATCAGAATCAGAATCAGAATCGTTCATCGAACGTAAGCCGAGTTTGGTTGTGCATGCTGTTGATGATTTGGAAACAGGTCATCAGTTACAACACCCACTATTGCCTCCCACTCTTCATTAGCTACCAACTATTGGGGGAACTTCTACATATTTACCCCCCCCCCTGCTTTTGTGACATATATAGCCTCTACTATTTTTCATTTACTGTAATCATATATATTTCCCTTGATTTTCCCCCATATTTATGCACATCACAATGCCTAGTATCCTGCTGTATGGAACCACCAAACTCGTCATGTAATTTGTCAAACAGAAAATGTTTGAATGAGAGTGAAGATTTCTGTCTTTATTGAATGTTTGAGCCAAGTAAATGATATCCTAACAAAATCTGTTTGTTGGTTAGCTATGGTTGTGTGATACGTGACACCAAATAGCTAAAATTTCCTCAAAGTACTTGTATCCTAAACTAGGTCAAACTCTCCAACATTTCTCCAAAACAGGATTTCGAAAAACTCAAAAAATAGAATCTTTTGAGGCAGAGAAGCTTGTTACCAAACCTACAATCAGCCCTTACGTGATCAGACCAAAGCACGTTCTATGCCTGTTCTAGACAATGCTCTACAGCATTACAGCCTTCAGTGGTTAATTGTCATGCAAAACAAAACTATCAAATGCTAGGATTCCAAGAGAAGTTCTCTTTGCGAATCTCCATTCCTGTTTCTTTTGAGCATTGAATTTCCAAATAACTAAAGGCCTAGAAGCATAGAAACTTATTTCATAGTGATTCCTTTAAAAACAAGACACAGTAGAGCCATGTTGATGGAAATCAAAACATTCAAACCGTACCTAAGAAATTTCCTTGACTCGTCATGCAAACACCCACTTGTCCCTTGGAACATGATCCCTTTTTAGCTACCTATATATATCGTATAAGCTCAACAGCAAATTTTCCTTTCTTTGTCACGTTGATTTCTCCTATCTGTGACATTAGAGATCAAGTATCAGCTCCATCAATGACTTGCTCAGAAGGTCAAGCAGCAGAAAGATAGGGTAGACATACCTTTAATCTTCCTTTGCCACTGACTGACACAACATCACCTGTCCTGAGTGGAGCTCCATTTTTCATCACTGTACTCCAGTTAACACGGACATCTCCTTTGCTAGAAAAAGGACGACCCCAGCAGCATGAGTTTGTGATCATAAACAAACAAACACTGTTCAGCCTTTCCCCAACTTAACTAAATCACAGCAACTAGCTCCCAGGAAAAACACATCAAATTCCCAACTCAACTCAATGACCAGAAGGATCAATCTGAGAAAATAGTAAAACTAACCTAACGGTTCGTGCAGACTATCGAAACAAACCTTGAACAAAGACAATTCCATTTGGAAAGCCTTTTTGTTTTTCCTTTGAGAAGGGGGAGGTTTGAAAGCATAATCACATTGATGTGAAATAGAAAAAAGTTCCCCCGATGGTCAAACCATTTTTGTCAGTGGGGCCTAGTTAATCAGATTATTTAGTGAAAGAAAATGACCTTGTAGTGGCCCCTGAAGTCATCATAATCATGGTTAATAGGATCCCATATCCCTCTCATGTAGCTTTCTATTTTCAAATGCCGTCAGAAACAATCCCCTAGAATCCCCTGTGATCGAAGATCTAGCGGTTTGTCCATGTTCCCAGAAAACATGCTACAGAAGAGGAACTACTATTTGAATGCTCACTAGATGCCTAGGTGATAAATTGGTCAGATAACATGCTAACTCCACTTTTGATAATAGACTCCTATTGTCATAGTGCATCCAATTAGCCATCATTACAAGATACCAAAAACAATGAATGAGTAGAAACTTGGAAGCATAAATGTACCTTATCAAATCAGCAAATTTCGAGCGTGAAATTTTAAATCCAGCACTAGCTAAAGCATCAACTCTTAACGATGACTCCACAGTCTTGAAGGTCTTTGTGCTGCAATTAACAAACAATTATGCAAATTTGCCGATAGTAACATCTGAAAGAAGATGGAAGCAAACATTATCACCACCTTGGAGGTTCATACTCAAGTGCTTCCAGTGGAATTGGTGTACAGGACACGGGAACCTTACCAACCTGCCAAAGACAGACTGCTTTCAGAAACCATTTTGAGGTATGTGATCAGTATTTCTCACTCGTATTCACAAATAGTTTTGCAGTAAATAAAAAATAAATAAATACATAAACTATGTAAATACAATAGAGTAGTTGTGAAACAGACGTTTCTCCTCTTATGTCAACCAAGTCAGTAACCCAGAATAAAACCATCGATACCTTGTCCAATGACGAAATAATATAGTCAACAAGCTCTGGAACTATGAGGACTTGAGCCCCCCTGTCTCCCTGCGAACCCAGAAATAAACCTGTCAGGATATAACGAGAAAGTCATAGCCATGTACCCTGCCAAAAGGACGCACACACACACAATGATGCAAACACAGAATGAAAGCAGAAGCGGAAAGAAGATCACATTTATATCCCTTGCTTTGCCAAATTGACAAGTATGGTCCTCAATATTTCTGGAACTGGAAAGAACAGGTATGGAAGGCTGAATTTTGTATATAACCATTCTATGACTCCAATCCATAAATACAGCACAAAAAGCTAGCAACTTTTGTCCCTCCCCTCTTCCGTCTCCCATGCCTTCTCTCACCTAGGGTTTATGCATGAGATAAGAAGCGTAGACACTGATACGTGGTACGTGGTACGGATACAACAGGACACCAACACGCAGACACATTGATTTTAAAAATTGTTGGGTATCACACGTACAGTGGACACATACTATGAAAATAAATTTATTCTATTCTTTATGTATTTATGACTTATGTTTTCAGCCTTGGAGAGAGTTGTGTTTGGCTAAAAACAATAGAAAAATTTTCACAGCATGTGCATTTGAGTGTCCAAAGAGTGTCAGTGTCCGATACATGCAGGACATAGATATGTGAAGCTGGGTGAAGTGTCTGGGCTTCTTGGATGTGTAGGGTGGCTTACTGCTAACAAAGTTTTTATTAAAAAAAGAAAGAAAGAAAACTCATTGATCCTTCATAGTTGAAGAATCATTACACGAATAGGAGGACAACACATTCCTTATGCAACCACAATCCAGAACTCTTTAGAGTGTTTACCAAATTAACGTTTCAACCATGGAAATTTGACTATAGCAATCATGCTATACATTAAAAACCAGAATTTCAAATTCCAGAAGTACATCATGAATCAGGGTCAAAAGAAAGAAGAATATATAGTTAGCGAGTTAAATACGTACTGGTCTTAAACGGCCTCATGAAACAAATATCGTGCTTCAGCAAGTCCTTGCCTTGAAAAATTGAAACACTGTTATGGATTATACCAATTGCAAGGTATGGGACTTGTCCCATATTGATTGTATAGGCAATTGATGAGGGGCTTATAAACCGAATGGGATCTCTTACCTAATAGATTAGTCTTTTGGGATGAGTTCTCATGTTTGGAATGTAACAATTAGTATAAAACCCAACTCAAAGTGGTGGCACCCCAGAGTGGTGGCTCAGAAGAGCTAGTCATGACCAATGTTACCATGACCCGCGAGAACTAGTAGTGGTGGCTTGGGAGAGCTCAACCATGACCAACAATGATGTTAGCCTTAGCCCTTAAGGGGGGTCAAATGCTATGGATTAAGGTATGAGACTTGTCCCACATCAGTTGTATAGGCAAATGATGAGGGGTGTATTAACTAGTTGGATCTCTCACTCTATAGATTAGTCTTTGGGATGAGTTCCCCTGCTTGGTCAGTAACCAACACCTCATCCCCAAACACTTCCCTTTCCCCTTATGTTACCTAAACTATGGGCAAGCAAAATAACCGGAACCGGTAAACTGAAATGCAAACTGGGCAATCCTAACCACGCACTGGGAAAACTGAGCCAGAAAAGAAGAAAAAAAACACTGTTAGCAAAACCGATATGTTATTTTGTTCACGACTTCTGAACCGACAGTTAACTGAAACCAAACCGACAACATTTTTCATTTTGTATAAATTTTATTCTTAAATTTACAGATTTATATATATTTATGTAATATTGTAAACTGTCTGATTTATTAGCCAATTGATAATATTGAAAAGCTAGTACTGTTGGGCTACTAGCTACGCTCACAATATTTGTTACAATTACAATGATGAATAAACTCACTATTTGATAAAGGTTTTGCATGAATTAATTTTTCCAAACAACATCCACTGTAGAAAAGTAATTAAGATCAAATACACAATTACTAAAACCAAAATACGAACATATAGAGTAACTAATATCATTCACGAATTTGGAATGTGAAAGCAACAGCTTGTAAAAAGACGAAGTCGTAACTTAAAATCAAATACACAATTAATTTTCAAAGATCTGATGAAGTGACTTTGCAATCGGTTAACAGTGGTCAAACGGCAACCGAGCTGAAAAACTAGTTACCCAATGTCCGGTTTACCCGGTTCTGGTTCCGGTCACCATTTTCCCAACAAAATAAAAAAATTGATTAACCGACCCGAACTAGCCTAAACCAAACCCCACTCACCCCTAACCTGAACTTGACTATACCCACATCCAAGTGTCAAGAGTCGGACATGGGGATCGTCAAACTCAACAATTTTTTGAAAAGCTTGCATGTATTTTTGGTAAAAGATGGAGTTTTGAGTGTTGATACTCATGTCCCAGTGTCAAGTGCCGGACAAGGGTACGTGGGAATCAAAATGAAGAGTCTGGGTAAAATAGTTTTCTCCAAAAAAAGAAAAAAAGAGAAAATAAAAAGGTAGGATGAATGAGCAAGAATACGTTGGATATCACAACTAGCGAAATCCAGAAATCTAGAAACCTAAATTGTCACAAGGCACCAGAGAGGAGTTATGCAAACCATGGTATTGCACAAATAGCCATATATTTTCAATAACAATGATATATATGTAATGAATAGAGTAAATGACATACCTGAAGAATAATATCCCCAAGTTTTTCTCTGGCAATACCGGTGCCCAGCAGTGAACCAAGGAAGTCACTGTGAGAAGGTGGTTGAAAGCCAAAGTTCCCTGTGATACTGGAAGAAATAAACATCAACCAACATTTGACATTAAATTCCAAAGTTTAAGAGCAGGATGTCAAACATAGTATGGCCTACCTCAATGCTGCAACTGGAGTAGGGAGAGCGACGAGGACTTCTGGATGTCCAACTGAAAGTCGACAGCGCTCTGCCTACAAGACTCACAAAATACCAAATTACATCACAAAGTAGACCCTTTAACCCACAAGTATGCCTTGCATTGGATTCGCTGAAAGCCAACCTCAGGATATCCTCCATTGGGAATAGCATCTACATCAACTAGCTTTTTAAGAGCTGCCATTGCCTCATTGATTATAGGCGGGGTAAGAAAATCTGTATGTAGAACTTCTCTCCTCAGTGACGCCCGATTTGCCTGGAATGATACCCCAAAAAGAAATAAAATCAAAGCCATTGAGACCATCTCCAAGTATATGACCATAAGCATAATTCTGATCTCAGTCATTGCAGACCAAAGAGGGATTGCAGCTAACCTATCAAGCATATATAATAATTACCATTTCGAGAATATGTTTGACCTCTTCAATTATACTTTCATCTCCAACTCCTTTAAGCAAGATGTCTACGTCAGTCTTCGAGGCTTGAGTCAAGTGGCTGGCCTCTGCAACAACAGCTTATGCATTTTAGTTATTTATATCGACTCGCTTGTACACTTAAGCCCAGAAAATACTTTGCTATAAGGTTAGAATTTACTTTGTTATCAAGAGACCGATACCAACGAGAGTAAAATGATTGTTTAAACCAAATCAATCTCCTTGCCAATATAACATAAAATAATAATCAAAGAAACAAATGACTGAGCCATGATAGTTTTATAGTTTTTCATCTACAACCATATGAAGTGAAATTAATGAGAGTTCTAGAATATAGGAGAAAGATAATGTAAATTACAGTGGAAATCTTTATAGTTTTGTAGGTTCCTTGCAATTTGTTCCAAAAGTACAATATCATATGTCATCATAGGTAGAGCTGTAAAAAAACAGTCTGATCTGAAACCTGGTTCAGCCCGACCCGGAAAAACCAGGCACGGTCATAAAATTTTCATCTGAATTTTGACTTCAACCAATTTGATCAAAAATGCGGACACAATATTTACCATTTTGCTATTGACCGAAACCAATATTGACCGAATTTAGGCTTGTCCGAAATGTCCGACCCGGAAAATACCTAAAAAACCTGGTATTGGACATCAACTTTTCGCGAATCGTCCAGGTCTGAGATGTCCCCAACCCAAATTTTAGAAAGCCCTAATCATATGTTTCATGTCTGTAGACCAGATGTACTCAGCGACCAGTAATCTCTTCCATTATTGGGGTGGGGGGGCAGCTAATACTCAAAAAATGAACCATCATCCTATACTGAGGGAATGCAGAAATACTTAGGTGTACCATCCAAATGACTCCTTTGTTCTTAAACCAAAGTCCTCCATTACTTACCTTATTCATGCTAATAGATCATATACTTATGCATCAATACTCAAAAAAAAAATCCTCTCTTTTTTTTTTACTGGAAGTTGAAAGGAAAGTCCAAAAGAATTTGAAAATGGACTGAGAGCTAGTGGAAGAGAAGCTACAAATAAGCTAGGATTTAGATAGTACAAGAAAAAGAAGGCAACTGAATACCAAGCACGAAAAAGGCTTCAAGACATAAAGTCACAAATTACATGCCCCAATGATAACAAGATAGAAATACTCTAAGTAAGGAATGATCACAAGAATCTTGGACTACTAAAGTCCTAACAATGACCTAGATGCAGAATTAGCTCAATTGGAGCGATTCATATTGAATAACCTCATTTAAAGGTTCTTTTGGGTCTAAGTGTCTAACCATTTCCTATGCTCAAATAGAAGCAAATTGTTGCACTTCTTCAACGGTCATCAGAACATCCTGTTTTGGGATGCAGCATCCAAACCTCATCTCACACAAAGTATTGAAAAAAGTTGTATCTCCTGTCATTCCGTGAATACTCACAGCCGGAGGTCCATCATAACCTCCTTGTCTCATCTACTGTCATCTTGTAAAGTGCAAGCATACCCGTGTTTCATTGCATAACAGTCAGCACCACATATAACTGTATTCTAAAAATTTTCTTGTGCGTTTGATTTGAATCCTTCATAGCATAAAACCCTTAATAAGACACTACTTTTTCACCATAAGCAAATACAGTGAATCTATCTCCTCCATAAAATCCTCCCCAAAATGGATATGGCTCTTATAACTTTGCTCTACACTCAAAGAAACCTCTACACAAAAAGGATCGTGCAACCCTTTTTGCAATTTACATATACAACCCTTCTTGAAAATGGTGAATCCAATTCTCAGCCACAAATCAATCATTCTGTTACATAAATTCATGGTGTGTTAATGAGCTTCAATTCATGATGGTATCAGCTAATGCAGCATTATATTGGAAGAAATGAAACAAGTAAAATTGGTTTAAGGCTCAATTACATGTGCTCCAGCTACTACGCATAGAATTCATCAACCCCACCAGTTTTTCACAAATTCTGTGTTCAAGTAAGTGGAGTTTACAAATTGCAAGATAACTATATATAAATCATAAAAAAGAAGAAGAATATTAGGAAGAAATGAAACAAGTAAAATAGGTTGGTATGAATGTTGTTACCTGAAGAAGTGGAGAGAGAAAACCATGGAGATGATGAGGAGGTGAGAGGGGGAAAAAGAGGGGAGCGGGGAAGAACAATGGATTGAAAAGTGGTATTGAGAGGATTAGTAACGAGAATGGTAGCAGCAGAGACGGTGGCGACCCGTGTAAACACGCTCATATCCCCAGCCTATGCCTATGCCTATGCCAATGACTAAACGGAAATGTTTGGATGCCTCCTTCAACACAGGCTGCCTGACCTACGGGAATATATATTACATACACCCGGAGTATGTGTTCCAGATACTTGCGAGTGAACAATCATATGAATCAGAGTGAACAACCATAATAATCAGACTGAACAATCTAATACATATGGGTGAACAATTGTAGAATTTGGAGCACGTGCTCCGGGAACACCTAATAATTTGCAGACCTACAGTGTATATTAGCATCTCCCGCTCCAGTTTGTAAGCCTATTCAGATAGATATAAATAGGCTTTTTGAATGCTAATATACTGAATTTTTTGATATTGTATAGTAATGCACTGAATTTTGACATTGGACATTAATAGACTGTACTTTAGGGGCGGTTGAACGATAATGGAATCAGAACGATTTCGGCAGTGGCTGATTTTGTGGCAATCCTACATAGTAGGTGGAGGAGATGGATTGGTGCAAAAATATTTAAATTTATGACATGCCAGCTAATCACACATAAGCAAAAAGAATTTACTTTGAAAAGAGTAAAAAAAATAATATCACATTTATCACATTTGTTTAAATGTATTTCTATTGAAAGATTGTTGATATAGTTGTATAAAATCACTTTTGCTTGTGTAATTAGTTGATATGTCATAAATTTAGATATTATTTAGCATATTCATCTTCTTGGTTTGCCACGTAAGATCACTACCAAGTCAGTTACCGTTGAAATTATTTCGAGTACATTATTGTCCAACACCCCTCAAAGTTCAGTGCATTATTGTCCAGTACCCCAAAAGTTCAGCATATTAGCGTCCAAAAATCCTAATAAATATGAATATCGTATAGAAATTTCATATATAATGTGAAAAATTAATTTTATTTTGATTAATTTTAATTAATTGATTATTTGCTTATGAAAAGAGTGTATAAAATATTTAGGTCATACTAATTCACCAAGACAAATGATTGTTCAGACTTGTCCCTGTTCCCTATCAAAATATAATGTGAACGTAAGTATACAATTAATAAGAGGATATTGAATGATAATATACCGAATTTTGAGGTATTGGATTGTAATATACTGACATTTACTATTGGACAACAATATCTCCGACCTTTATACTTAAGTGAGATTATATACCAACAGTGACTGAGGGGTGACGACGGTGAATTGGTTTATGTGCTAATGTGGAAGACAGAGGGTCGACCTTTGCCCAATAACCTTGTTAACCCTCCGTTTTACTCATTAACCCACATTAAAAAAAAATCGACTCCAACACAGTGACTAAGGGGGTGGTAAATCAGTCTCCATAATGACGTGACACACAACCAACCAATATCTTGTAATGTGGGTTAGTGAGAAAAACGGAAGGGTTAACGAGATTATTAGGTTGGGGCATGTAATTTCCCCTCTACAAGTCACGTCAGTATGGAGACCGGTTCATCACCCCATTAGTTACTGTTGGTATAATAATGTCACTTAGGTATAAAGGTCATGAATTTATATAGCAAAATGGCTAAAATATATTTATATGGTTTAGTTTTATCTAAATAAAATGTAGGAGAGTAACAGATAGTTGTTATCAACTTATTATAATGCATATAACTCAATAATTAGTCTGTAATAGAAAATAAAAAACACATACAAATACCTGTATGTATAATTCTTATGTCGATAAATATATGTATATATAGTAATAGGACTTGTGGTAATCAAAATATATCGGCCATGTTTGGCAACCAGCTGGTAGTTAGTAGCTGGTAGCTGTTAGCTGGTAGCTTGTAGATGTTAGCTGATAGCTGTTTGGATTAGCTGTTTGACTTTAGTTGTTTGGGTTAGCTAATTGTAGAACAAGTGTTTGGTAAACTAGCTTTTTGTGAAAAGCTACCTCAAAAAACTTCCTCAAGTAGTTTTTTGAAAACTAGCTTATTGGGTCCAAAAAGTTAATATGAAAAGCTTGTTACCAAACACCTCAAGTAACTTTTCTAGTTTGGTCAAAAAGCTATCAGTGTCCAAAAAACTAAAAGCTACCCCAAAAAACTCACAACTAAACACCCCCCATCACATATCTTGTGGTCTGAGAATTGAAATAACTTTTTCTTAGAATGGGAAACAATTATAGATTTAGGCAATGTTAAATGTTGTTCCTACCCTATATTCATATATCATATGCTTACATTAGTTGTTTCAAATATATTACAATTAAACTTAATATCACATTATCGTCAAATATTATAATTTAAGTCTTGAATTTTCAATAATCATAAAAATCTTTACCCATATACCTTTTTTTTCAACTAAGTAGAGTTCTTTTGGCCCATAATCGTATCCCCTTCACTACGAAGCAAAGTTCAATTTCAAATATAATTATACAACCAAAACCATTAATGTTTCAAAGGGTTGATATAAACCATCTAAACAAATACTCCCTCTGTTTGAAATTATCTATCATTTGGAGTTGATTTACTAATATCAATGTGCATAATATTTATGGGGTAGTTATGAGCATAATTACTAGAATGACCTTGTTACCTTTTAATAGCTTTCATTCTACCACAATAATTATCAAAGGTAAAATATATAGTAAAATCAATAATTAATAGGCTATTGAAATTACAAAATGACAGATAATTAGAAACGAGAAAAGTTAGTTAAAGTGACAGATAAAAAAGAACGGAGGTAATATTTAATAGGTAGTGGTGAATAACAAATGATATAATTAACACTAATACAAAATCATTATAATTTGATTATGCAATAAGAGTACGTAGCTAGGTTAAAAATTATAGCTATGTATAAACTTATCAATGTTATTGTAAAAATCATCAATATTTTTAAATTTATCAAATTTTAACAAATTCATACATAATAAATTAGCTGATTTTTAATGTATGTGGTATAATTAATTTTCCCAATGCAACTTATTCTTTGAACGTACATTACTAAATTCATTTACTTTTACCTAAACCATCCAGATAGGTCATCATGAGTAGGTGGTTACAAAGGTTTAGGTTGACTTAAACCAAATAGTACGTGCATTTGATAAGCCCCATTAACCCAGCATAGAATATGCATGTCATATATTAATTTGCATGCAATTCAACAACTCCATCTCATCAGCTCCACTTGTGTAGCCTATATATAGTCTCGTCCTTCTTGGGTTTTAGCATCCACCACAATCAGCAGGCAAAACAAAAGCAAATAACACAAGAAAGCAACCCATTTCATCTGTACATTGTGTTGTGTACGTAATTGAAGCAGCTGAAGATGGGCAAGTGTGTGGCATTAACCACCCTGTTACTACTAGCTCTCACATTTATCGGGTTGGCTAGCTCGGCTCGGATCCTGGATCAGATGGACCCATCGGCAAACCCTTCCACCGGAGCTGACCTGCCGGCTTTACCCCCAGTTGCTGGTCCGGTGACTGATTTACCGAGCGGCCAAGCCCCGGTTGGCAGTGCAACTGATGTCCAACCAGCTGATCAACCCGAACCTGCCCCTGTGGCTAGCCCAGCGGCACCACTCCCGGCAGCTACTGGTGGGGCGGCCCCGGACCACCCAGCAATCTCGTTCTACATGCACGACGTGCTGGGAGGATCACAAGCCTCAGGGAGAATAGTCACCGGCATTGTGGCCACCACAGATGTAAACGGGATCCCCTTCTCCAAACCCAACAGCCAAGTTTTCCCAGTCACAAATGGGGTCCCTCTACTCAACAACGGGAACGTAAACAACTTAATCAACAACAACAACGTGCCCTTCCTAGCAAGCCTCAACGGCCAGAACCAGCAACAGAGCCAGACGGTCATCCAAAACGCAGGCACTAACAATGTTGTCAACGGAGGGAACAACAACCAGGCCTTTGTCACCCCCGGGCAGTTACCATCTGGAGTGACCCTCCAGAAGCTCATGTTTGGGTCAATAACAGTGATCGATGATGAGTTGACAGACGGGCATGAGCTGGGCGCAGGAGTCATTGGAAGGGGACAGGGTTTCTACCTGGCTAGCTCACTCGACGGCGAGAGCCACACCATGGCATTCACAGCTATCTTCCACCAAGATGGTGAGGAGGCGAATACCATCAGCTTCTTTGGGGTTCATCGGACGGCGTCTCCCATCTCACAAATGGCTGTCATTGGGGGAACTGGTAAGTATGAGAATGCAAAGGGGTATGCCACCATTGAGACTTTGCCTCAGGAGAATCAGCACACAACTGATGGGGTTGACACCATTGCTCAAATTAATGTTTACCTCTACTGATATACTCTCTTAATTATGTCTCGAAACTCAGAATTCATGTTCTGTCTCTACTCTGTACGTAGTTGCTTTCATTCACTGCTCGATTTGTGATTATGGATGGTGTATCATGTATCTACTCTATGGTCAAGCGTTTGTAACTTAATTCAGGAATGATACCACATTGTTGAATTGCTTCTTCAATTTTCAAGGGACCCAAACTAATGCACTGCTTCCTTCATTGCCCCGTGTGATACATGTATATGCAAAATGATAACTTTGTAGGGCATGAGCTTGGTGTTCATATTTAGATTTAGAAGCATAGTAGTTGTAAGATATGAGCATAATAGTTGAAGATTATGAACATTGGTATTTATGATTATTAGTAATGAAGTTTAGATTTATGAGCATAATAATTGTAGGTAATCAACATCCAAGCTAAGTTCTAGATTATGAGCAAACTTGTTGTAAGGTATGAGCATTGATGTTCTGGGCTATGAGTATAGTAGTTTTAGGTTATGAGCATAGTAGTTTGTAGAGTATGAACATTGGTATTCACGATTATGAGCAATGAAGTTTAGTAGGCCTAATTAGATTGGGCACACCACCTTTAGGGCCCTAGAGGCCATCCATAACCCATCAATACCAGCCAACCATTCATGTGTAAGTGGTTGGTTAGCAGTGGCGGATTTAGACTGTGAAATTAGCGGTGTCTACTTAATAATATTTTTGATAGTCGGACTGTTGTGTTGAATTGGATACCCTTTATTAATATTTTTGTGTCTTTTATAAGGTGTCCACTTAACATAAATATATAACTACCTCCTAAAATATAATAGGTTCCTTAAATTTTTTTTCGGAGCTTAGGGTGTCCATGGACACCCATGCTGTCAATGGGGATCCGCCCCTGTTGGTTAGTATTTACATACGACAAAACCTGCTCGCACATTCTTCTTTGGACCAAGATAAGTAAAACTCAAGTGTTGAGTTCCTTGGTGTTTGTTCTACAAGTTGTCGGTATGTGAAATCCATCACCACCTCCAATCTTATTTCTCAAGTATCTAATGACCTATATGCAGAACTCCTGCACTTTGTTCTCAATAATAGGGCCAAACTTACATTTAGAGACATGCCTTTAATAAAGTCAACCAATTAAGTTATTAATTACGTACGCTCAAATCATACACTATATTAAGTCTACGCTAACTCAAAATACAAAAAAAAAAAAAAACAATGTTATTTTCTATCGAGTTCACATTCACGATAATATGGAAACAAATACCTCTTTTAAGAAGGTTTCTCATTACCATGAATGTTAGCTCGACCCTAAACATCATGCAACACAATAAACCTTGCCTAAAACTGATTTATTTTTCTAAACTTAATTAAACAATACCTAACCTAATTAACAAGTTTTTCCATTACTTCCATTTCTACCTGACGCCAAAAGTACAACACATCGAAAAATTGTTGACGGTAGTCCGTAACTTTTCAATTTGTTGTTGTTTAGCGTGAAATTTCAATGAAAACCATGGAAAAGAACTATTCAGATACACCGAACAAACAGTAATCATATTTTTAACAACAGTAATAACAATATTTTTAAATAATAACAATAATAACATTACAAATAACAATAATAATAAGGGAAATTCCAAATGGTAGGCATGAACTATAGCTTATTCCAAATTGTCAACTAATTTTTAACATATTCCAAATGGTAGGCTTAAAGACTAATATATTCCATCCTGTAAGCAAATTCATAACTGCCGTTAGCAAAATTTTTTAAAAAAATTATGTTTTGAATTAAAACTCTAAAACTCTGAAAATTAAAATACTCCAAAAAAATTAAGACACTCAATGACTCAACGCTCAACTCTCCTCACTCAGAACCCCTCATCTGAATCTCACCATGGTTGCTCACCAGTGAAGGCCTCCCCCATCTGAATCTCGCTCAGGTTCTGCTCCGGCAACGTCCCAGTCGACGATTGCAGCTACAGGATTGTGTATGGAAACTTTTAGGGATTGAGATTTTTGAGTTTTAATTGTCGAAAAATTACTAATACAATGAAATGGTCACGTACAGAACATGAGATCAATGTCAGCAAACATGTAGCTATTGAATTATACAGAGCAAGGTCCATATTATACCCTAGTTTGAGCATTCTGGAACCCCAATTTTTGACATTTATACCCATTCTTGAACTTTTATGCATAGAAAAATCAAACTTCGTTGAATTTTTTTTATCCAATTTCCAAACCAATTCAACAATTAAAACCCAAAAAATTTTTCCGTACACAAATCTGTAGCCTCCGGTCGTCCACTGGGACGTCACTGGAACTTGAGCGAGATTCCGGCCGGGTGAGCAACTATGGTGAGATTCAGATGAGAGGTTCCGAGTGAGGAGAGGAGAGTTGAGCGTTGAGTCAGTGTCTTAATTTTTTGGAGTATTTTAATTTTTAGAGTTTTAGAGTTCTAATTCAAAACATAATTTTTTTTAAAAAAATTTCTAACGGCAGTTATGAAAGTGCTTACAGGATGGAATATTTTAGACATTAAGCCTACCATTTGGAATATGTTAAAAATTGGTTGACAACTTGGAATAAGCTATAGTTCATGCCTACCATTTGGAATTTCCCTAATAATAATAATAGGCCATATTATTATAATTTATTGATAATGTAAGTAATAACAATAACAATAATAATAACAGTAAAAGCATCACTAATAATAATAATAATAATAATAATAATAATAACATTATTGTTAATAATAATAATATATAATAATAATAACAATAACAATAACAACCACCATGATAATATTAATAATAATAATAATAACAATAACAATATTAATAATAACTGTAAAATTAATTATAATATTAATACTAAAAAAAAGAACAAAAATTATGAAATATGTCCAGCTGTGGAGTGCTTGGATAAAAATGTCACTAAACTTTCCAAAATAATAAAAAATGCCACTAATTTTTACAAACTGTCATTATTGCCGTTCAACTTTTTAAAATAGTTAAAAATGTCACTGAAACCTACTATACTAGGTTATGAACCGGTTAAAAGATTCATTGATAAAAAATGTCACTCAACATTCCAAAAATGTCAAAAACACCACTCAACTTTCCCAAAAAGTCAAAAATGCCACTACCATCAATTATAATAGAAAAAATGTTATTTGCTTTCATTTATTTAAATTAATATATAAAAATATTTAAGTTTCAACTGGAGATTCGCTTGAAAATAATTTTTTTTATAAATCATGTAATTCTAAATTTTTTATGATTAAGATTTTATATAGTATTGTTGAATTTTTTATGTTTTCTCCATAAAATTTTATTTTATTTTATTTTTTATTTATTATTAAAATATTTATAATAATATTTTCTATATCACTTGTTCTCTGTCACCTTTGTCTGTATGTAACACATCACTTTAACATTAACTTATATACACGTGCGTGTGTATATTATATATATATATAAAACATTAACTTATATACACGTGCGTGTGTATGTATATATATCATTTGTATGAATGTATATTTATAGTAAATTAACTACTTGTAATTTATATATATATATATATATATATATATATATTATACAATTATATATATAATTCAACGTTAAAGTGATATGCTAGAGACTATAGTAACACAAAGGTGACAGAGGGCAAGTCATAGAAAAATATTATTATAAATATTTTAAGAATAAACTAAGAAATAAAATAAAATAAAATTTTATAAAGAAAACATAAAAAAAGTCAACATTACTATATGAAATTCTGATCGTAAAAAAAAGAAATTTACAATAACATGATTTTTAAACAAAATTTTAATTTTTTAGCGAATCTCCAGTTGAAACTTAAATATTTTATATATTAATTTAAATAAAAGAAAGCAAATAAAATAACGTTTTTTTCTATTATAATTGATGGTAATGGCATTTTTGACTTTTTGGAAAAGTTGAGTGACATTTTTTACATTTTTGGAATGTTGAGTGACATTTTTGATCAATGAATCTTTTAACCGGTTCATAACCTACTATAGCATGTTTCAGTGGTATTTTTAACTATTTTGGAAAGTTGAGTGGCAATAATGACAGTTTGTAAAAATCAATGACATTTTTGATTATTTTGGAAAGTTCAGTGGCATTTTTATTCAAGCACTCTCCAGCCGTGCCCATATCGCAGTTGTGGATGCGACTAGTTCTATTTCGAACGGTTTTCTACTTTTTTCAGTTTACGCATTCTAAACAATTAAATCTACTTCAAATTCAATGTGTTAACATAAAAAAAAAGTTATATTTACATCCATAAACACATAAATTGATCTACAAAACAAATAAACTGAAGTTTAAAAAATACAATTAAAAAACTTACCAGTGGTGGAGAGTTGGCGAGAGTGACTTGGTGATCGGCAGCGGTATACGGTCGACGGTGGTAGTGATATGTGAGAGAGAGAAACTTAGAGAGAGAGTTGAGAGAGATTAGAGATTCAAGGGGCAAACTTGGAAAATATATCCAAAAAGTACGCGACGTGAATAAAATGGGGGGCGACGAGGAGTAAATGAATATACATATAAAATACTAATGAGGCGAGCAACGATCGTTGCACTACTGAATTTCTGAAAAAACACCATCAATTAACTAATTTGAAATGCACAATATTATTAATTAAATTCATTAGTTAGTTTAATTATACCATGTTACAGTCGAATTATTATAGAGTATCGAGTGAAATTCATTCTAGGAATTCTTTTGAGTTCTAAAACTCACAACCATTCACATTTTCTCTTTATTTAAAAAGTTAATGTTCACATATTGCATAACTAAGTTTTTTTTTAAATTATTTTAAATTTAAATATTTTAAAGTAACAAAATAGAAATAATTTATTATTTATTATATATAAAATGAGATGAAATCCCAAAAAAATATTGATGATGGGTAATGTTAGAAAGTTAATTCCCCTTGCACTTGGACTGCTATAATCTCGAGTTTCACCGCCATCTTCCTTCCCTCGTCTCTCACAAACACTCCCTCCTCTCTTAAACCCTACTCTCTCTCTCTCTCTCTCTTTCTCTCTTCGTCTCTCCGTCAACTATCTTATGAAGTAGACGGAGAAATAAGGTTTATCATCTCACAAATTTACTTTTGATTCACTCTGTCTCTTCCGAAACCCTAGGTTTCCCCTTTTCCGCCATTATATCATGTATCTCTACAGCTTGACCCTCCAGAAACCCACCGGCATAGTCTGCGCCATCAATGGAAACTTCTCCGGCGGAAAAATACAAGAAATCGTCGTCGCAAGGGGTAAAGTTCTCGAACTTCTTCGTCCCGACGACAATGGTAAGATCCAGACCCTACTTTCCGTTGATATTTTTGGTGCTATTCGTTCCTTAGCTCAGTTTAGGTTAACGGGTTCTCAGAAGGATTACATAGTTGTTGGTTCGGATTCCGGTAGGATTGTAATACTGGAGTATAATAAGGAAAAGAATGTGTTTGATAAGGTCCATCAGGAGACCTTTGGCAAATCCGGGTGCCGCCGGATTGTTCCGGGCCAGTACCTTGCCATAGATCCCAAAGGTAGGGCGGTTATGATTGGGGCTTGCGAGAAGCAGAAACTTGTCTATGTTTTGAATAGAGACACTGCTGCTAGGTTAACTATATCATCGCCATTGGAAGCTCACAAGTCGCATACCATAACCTACTCCATATGTGGGGTGGATTGTGGTTTTGATAACCCCATATTTGCTGCCATTGAAATGGACTATTCTGAGGCTGACCAAGACTCCACTGGCCAGGCTGCGGCTGAGGCTCAGAAGAATCTTACATTTTATGAGCTTGATTTGGGGCTTAACCATGTTTCCAGAAAGTGGTCAGAGCCTGTTGATAACGGTGCAAATATGCTGGTTACTGTACCCGGTGGGGGCGATGGTCCAAGTGGTGTTTTGGTTTGTGCAGAGAATTTTGTGATTTATAAGAATCAAGGTCACCCAGATGTGAGGGCGCTGATTCCTAGGAGGACAGATTTGCCTGCTGAACGTGGGGTTTTGATTGTATCTGCAGCAACCCATAAGCAGAAATCCATGTTCTTCTTCCTGCTGCAGACCGAGTATGGTGACATATTTAAGGTCACCTTGGAGCATGGAAGTGAAGGTGTTACAGAATTGAAGATCAAGTACTTCGATACCATCCCTGTAACTTCTTCGATGTGTGTTCTGAAGTCTGGATTTTTGTTTGCTGCATCTGAGTTTGGTAATCATGGCCTTTATCAATTTCAAGCCATAGGAGATGATCCTGATGTTGAGTCTTCATCTGCTAGGATGATGGAATTGGAAACTGAGGAAGGTTTCCAACCTGTGTTCTTCCAACCTAGAAAGCTTAAGAACCTTCTTAGGGTTGACCTAGTTCAGAGTTTAATGCCAATAATGGACATGAAAGTCATCAATCTCTTTGAGGAAGAAACTCCACAGATATTTACGCTTTGTGGCCAAGGTCCTCGCTCATCTCTAAGAATTCTCAGGCCTGGGTTGGGAATTACAGAGATGGCTACCTCATCTCTTCCTGGTATGCCAATTGCCGTTTGGACAGTTAAGAAAAATGTTAATGATGAATTTGATGCCTATATCGTGGTCTCATTTGCTACTGCCACTCTTGTGCTCTCAATTGGTGAGACAGTTGAAGAAGTTCATGACAGTGGATTTCTGGATAGTACGTCTTCTCTTGCTGTTTCTTTGATTGGAGATGACTCTCTCATGCAGGTCCATCCTAGTGGTATTAGGCACATTAGAGAAGATGGGCGTATTAATGAGTGGAGAACTCCAGGAAAAAGGACAATTGTTAAGGTTGGCTACAACAGGCAACAAGTCGTCATTGCACTTAGTGGTGGAGAGCTCATTTACTTCGAGGTTGATATGACTGGTCAGTTGATGGAAGTGGAGAAACATGAAATGCCTGGGGATGTGGCTTGTTTAGACATTGCTCCGGTTCCTGAAGGGAGGCAAAGATCCCGCTTTCTTGCAGTTGGATCGTATGATAATACTATACGTATCTTATCACTGGATCCAGATGATTGCATGCAGGTTTTGAGTTTGCAAAGTGTTTTCTCACCCCCTGAATCTCTCCTGTTTCTTGAGATTCAGGCATCAACTGGGGGAGAAGATGGTGCTGATCACCCTGCTAGTCTTTTTCTAAATGCTGGGCTGCAGCAAGGTGTTCTATTTAGGACAGTTGTTGACATGGTGACGGGTCAACTCTCTGATTCCCGTTCTCGGTTCTTGGGACTTCGAGCACCGAAACTCTTTTCAATTATTGTGAGAGGTCGGCGGGCAATGCTTTGCTTATCAAGTCGACCATGGCTTGGTTACATATATCAGGGTCATTTTCTTTTGACTCCACTAACATGTGGCACACTTGAATATGCTGCCTCGTTCTCATCTGATCAGTGTGCAGAAGGTGTTGTTGCTGTTGCGGCAGAGGCACTAAAGGTTTTCACTATTGAGAGGCTCGGTGAAACATTTAATGAAACTGTAATCCCATTGAGGTACACCCCAAGAAAATTTGTGCTCCAGCCAAAGAGAAAAGTTTTGGTCATGATTGAGAGTGACCAGCGTGCATTAAGTGCTGAAGAGCGTGAAGGTGCAAAGAGGGAGTGTTTTGGGGCCGCGGTGGATGAGAATGGGAACATTGAATTGGAAAATGGTGAGGAAGATGAAGATAATAATCTTTCCGATGAACAGTATGGTTACCCAAAGGTAGAGAAAGAGAAATGGGTTTCTTGCGTAAGAGTCCTTGATCCGAGGACAGAAGAAACACTGTGCTGTTTGGAGCTTCAGGATAATGAAGCTGCTTTCAGCATATGCACGGTGAATTTCCATGACAAGGAGCACGGCACTCTTCTAGCTGTTGGGACAGCAAAATCATTGCAGTTTTGGCCTAAAAGGTCGTTTGAAGCAGCTTATATTCACATTTATCGTTTTGTTGATTCGGGGAGACTGGAGCTTTTGCACAAGACTCAAGTAGAAGGTGTCCCACTGGCATTGTGTCAATTCCAGGGTAGGTTACTTGCTGGGATAGGTCCTGTGCTGAGGTTGTATGATTTGGGAAAAAAGAGACTGCTTAGAAAATGTGAGAACAAGCTGTTTCCTAACACAATTAACTCAATACACACCTACCGTGATCGCATATATGTAGGGGACATTCAAGAGGTAAGCTCTTTCTTTCATTTTGCCTTGCTTGTCAACTGTCAATAGTAACCTGCTCGCGACTGGCAATTATTATAGGTAACTGTGTGTGTGTGTGTGTGCTTTTTTTTTTTTGGGGGGGGGGGATTTGTATTTTTTTATGACGGCTAATATAGTTTTCTTGATTCTTTATTGCTTAATTTTTGGCTGGGCTGTAGAAATGATTTCCTGCAAAAATTGAGTGAATTCTGTAATTGATTTGTTCATCTTTGGTGAGTGAAAATTTAGGTGAGGGTGGGCTTATACTCATCAAAGCTGATTTGTACACAGCAAAGATGTAGTGCCTGGCAGCCATTTTTTTTTTCAAAGGATTAGCATCATATGCATGTTTTTGGTCCATATGCTTCTCAGGAATTGAATCTTTGACATGAATTCTTGAGCCGAAAGGAAGAGTTTTGTAGCCTGCGTGCTATCTGGAATCTAATGGATATGTGCATTTAGATGATGGTCTTCTCTTGTTTTATTTTTGATTGGAAGCATTTTGTTGGACACTCATGATGCAAAGCTAAGGGTTTAATAATAGTCAACCCTTTGGTATCCTAATTGATTCTGCTTTGATAGATTATGTAATTTTGCTAATGATGGTTACAAATATGGTTTTTGCAGTCATTCCACTATTGCAAGTATAGACGGGATGAGAACCAACTATACATATTTGCTGATGATGTTTATCCTAGATGGCTTACTTCAGCACACCATGTAGATTTTGACACCATGGCTGGTGCAGACAAGTTTGGGAATGTGTATTTTGTTCGGCTGCCTCAGGATGTGTCTGATGAGATTGAAGAGGATCCAACAGGTGGAAAAATAAAATGGGAGCAGGGGAAGCTAAATGGTGCTCCTAACAAGGTTGAGGAGATTGTCCAGTTTCATGTAGGTGATGTAGTGACTAGTTTGCAGAAAGCATCTCTAATCCCAGGTGGTGGAGAATGCATTATTTATGGGACTGTGATGGGAAGTGTGGGAGCTTTTCTTCCTTTCACCTCCCGTGATGATGTCGACTTTTTCTCCCACTTGGAGATGCATTTGAGGCAAGAGCATCCTCCATTGTGTGGTAGAGATCATATGGCATATAGATCGGCATATTTTCCTGTCAAAGTAAGCCTCTCGTTTTGCTTTGTTAGATTGTTGGAACTTTTATCTGAGTTACTGAGTAGATGGATAAAGTTTGGCTTAATTGTAAGTTAACTTCTGGAAATCTTATAGATCTGAATAAATACAAAATCTTGAAAAATCTTAGAAGTTGTTGAAGAAAACACACCATGGAATGTTCTTATGACCTGCTAGATTTTTTAATGGATATTTATGCTGGTGACGATTTTGCAGGATGTGATTGATGGTGACCTATGTGAACAATTTCCTACACTTCCGATGGATTTGCAAAGAAAGATTGCGGACGAATTGGATAGAACTCCAGCTGAGATCATGAAGAAACTGGAAGAAATCCGGAATAAGATAATCTGAGCCAGAGCACTTGGAAGGTAACCCGACTCGATCTTGACCACACCCCATCCTTTTCTTTTTCTTGATGGTGCTTTGCATTTCCTACTGTTTTCTGTTGGTAACGCTTTTTTGAGATCTTGCTGATGAAATCTCCGTGTTTCCTCTACTTTTGGTTTGTTCTGTATCATATAGAATGTGTGAAATTTGGACTATTCTATTCAGACAATGACTCATCATTTCACATCTTCAACAATTCATTAGTCTTGGCTTGTCTAAACTTGTAGATCTTTGAGATTATTCTCTTTGAATTTTTCATTTGCCGGGCATCCGAGGAAATAATCAGGGGTTAATGTCTCTTTTATCAAACCAAATCCCTCATTCCTCATTAAATGAAAAGAACGGGGACTGGTTTTGTGGGCATTATGTCACTTTTGTACACCGAATAAGCTATTCTGAATCTGAAATTGACATTTTGCTGCGCTTTCAGAAATGTTGTCTTCATAAACTTTTGCCAATCGGAGAAGGTGGTTCTACTGCGTTATTCTCTACATTGCAAGGAGCCACAGGGAAGGACAACGAGGATGCCGGGCTTTGAGAACTCTGTTTAATTTGATGGTTTGTTAGGAAGAAATTGTATGTTATCTTGTTCTGATGTGGAATTTATGTAGTCCAGGGAACTTGCTTTTGTAGAATGGAAGTCCCAAGTGATGTTTTCAGTATTGTTGACTTGTAAATTGGTAGTGAGGCCTCTCCGTTAGATAGCCAAGCCAATGATGTGATATTCTTCTGTGCTTTTATCTCCAAATTTTAAGCGGTCTCTTATGTGATTTGTATTGTGAAGCCGTATGGTAACTCTGATAGGGGACTCAATTCCAAGCGTTATTTTTCAACTGTGATAGTGGAGAGTGATTTATCTGTGTTTTGCTTCACCCTTCCTATATTAAAACTTGCTAAGGCTGGGCTGGGTTATATTCATTAGGGGGTTCAATTTCATGTCACTCCACAGGACCACATCTTGCAAGAAGGGATTCCAACTCTCAGGAGTCAGGAGTGACCCATGAAGTAAGACTACGAGGTTTCAATATGTGAGAAATATTAATTTTGAAGGTATATTTTTTATGTTTTGTTGATGCATTAAATATGAAACTTGTCAAAAAATCACCAAGAATACGAAACGAAATATTAAGGTATATTTGGTTGGAAGGAAAATGATTTTGTAAGAAATTGTCAAGAGAAATGGCAGTGAGTATGAGTTTGACTGTTATTAATTAATTAAAAAAAATAGTTGAGTCTTACTAATAAAGTTTCAATATGTGGGATTCTTACTACGGCTTCGTTCTTTTATACGGTGCGGTCTGGTGGAACTGGAAAAGGTGTGGTGAAATGTGGTGGGTTGTGGTGAGACCTGTGGTAGGTGTCAGGGGTAGATAAAAAGAAAAAATGTAAAAAAGTAGAAGAGAAAAGTGAGGAGAAAGAAAAAAAAGAAAAAATTTTAGTAATGATTGTGGTAAAATATGGTCGAGTGTGGTGAAATATGGTGAAATATTGAATAATGTGGTGTAGTGTGATACTGCACTGTAAGTTATCACATAAGAGTGGGGCCTAATATAATTAATTAGATTATATTGATAAAAAGGAGATGGAAGATGAGAGAAACAAAAAATATAATTAAAATATTTGTGAGATAAACTCACTTTCAAACTTGTCTTGCAAGACTGATGTTGAGATTCTTGTGAGTCAAGTTTAATTCTCACCATTGAAATGCGCTATACAACCTCATTCCATTCTCATATCGTGACATGTCACAATTAAACTCACCAGTAGAGATGGTCTAAGAAGTTAAAGGACAAAAAGATGTTTCATTAAGAAAAGAAAACAAAAAAACTGTTATGTTGATGTTTGGCAGAACTATTTGAACAGATTAATCCAGGATAGATCTGAGTCTAGATTTATATTCTCTCTGCTCTCCCTCACCTGTCTTATCTGACAACCTTAATGAGGGCACCCCACTGGTGACTGGTGAATGCAACCACAACCAACACCTTTACTCTCTCTCTCTCTCTCTCTCTCTCTCTTCCTGCATCTATTCCTCAACACCTTCCCCCAAAAAACACCCCCACCTCCCAAGAAAAAGCAAAAGAAAACACCTCATGTCAATACAAAACAATCCCACAATCAGCAGAGATTAGCGTAAAAGCAGCTGAATTAATACCATAACTCTCTCTGTCTCTCTCTGTCTCATATGATGGAGTTCAATCTGAAGCAATGGAGACACCAAGAGCATGAGTCAGAGGAAGAACAAGAAGAACAACGTTGTGCCAAAATCCCCAGACAACTCTTCCTCGAAACTCCCCAACACCAACACCAAGAACCCCCCTCTGCTGCTGCTCTCCCCCTCTTTGTATCCTCCCACTCTGAATCTCAAACCTTACCCAACTCCAACAAGATAACTCCCCACCTCCCACCCAACTTATACTCTTCTGGGATCCCAACATTTCCAAGTACTAACTAACCTCTCTATCTATCTAGTTATGTTTGTTATTTGGTTTTCTGGGTGTATCTGAGTTTTGTTTATTTCCCAACAGGAAGTTGTTGGTTCAGCATAACACAATGGCAAGAACTAGAGTTGCAAGCATTGATATTCAAACACATGATGGCAGGGGCAGCAGTCCCTGAAGAGCTGCTTGAGTTGATTAAAAAGAGTCTGCATCAGTATCCCCGTCATTTTGAGGCTGGAGCTTGTGAGTTTTACCAACTTTTCCCCTCCCAGAAAATATTAGTGGTAATTGTTTAGAATAGTGTTTTGAAAATGAAACTTGGAAGCAGGGTACTGGGGAAAAGGGGGAATGGATCCAGAACCAGGAAGGTGTAGGAGGACAGATGGGAAGAAATGGAGATGTTCAAGGGATGTGGTCGCCGGTCATAAGTACTGCGACCGCCATGTCCACCGTGGACGCAACCGTTCAAGAAAGCATGTGGAATTCCCTGCTTCTGCATCTGCATCTGCATCTGCATCTGCCTCTTCTCTTCACTCCTTTCACCTTTATCCTCGGTATATATCTGACTCTCTCATAGTTAATTCTTGTAGTTTTGTCCCAATTACAGTAAACTATGACATAAACAGCAAATAATGTCTCATTATCTAGTTCCCACTTGTTTTTGTTCATGGGTTTTTGATAATAGCAGAAAAATATCGTTAGCACTCCAATGTTTATTTGTGCCTTTGAGGAACACCCAGGTGTCAGGACGCTTGGTTTTGTTTCCTCAAGAATCAAGATCATTGGTGTTTTAGTTGGGTACATAAATTTATTTGGGATATACCAAGCTATACGTATCAGTGCATATATATAGTCCAGTGTGAATGGCATTTGGTCTTCATGTGTCACTATAGGCAAGTGAATGTGTGAATGCATTTACAGAGTTACAGACAGTAGTAGACTAGTAGTACTATGCACATAATGACAAAACCCCATCTAATTTTCCCGCATCTTTGTGCTGTCAATATGGTACATATATTTGTATACCACCTTGCTCTTTGCTTGTCATGTTCAGATTTGAAAATTTTCATGTTTACTTTTTAGATTGCTAGGCATTGTTTGATCACAAAGTAGTGATTTGTGAGGAAACAGAAAGTGCTAAGACTTACGCCATTCACTGCTTTTGGTAGTTTAGCTGCAGCATGAGACAACTGACAAATTGTGCCTTGCTTGTCTGACACCATTGATTCCACAAAGTCTTCACTTTTGCGTTTGTGCCTTGCTTCACCCTTTAACATCTGACTCTCACGTGGATTAGACACATGATGATGTTTCCCTATTTTGTTAAAATATTCAGGTCATCAGAAGTTGAATCTGAAAAGAAATCAAGTGACAAGGTTCTGATGCATTTGTTTGATGACTGGCCAAGTTCAAGTAATGGGGAAGGCATTAATGATAACTCAAACTGTATGTCAAACAAAGGCAACTCAACATCTGACTTCTTGAGATTGTCAACAGGGAATGGGAATGGTGATGAAGTTGGAGGGCCATTGGGTGAAGCACTCAGATCATCAACTCCCACAAGTGTTCTTCATCAGTTGCCTCCCATCTCTGTTTCTGACACTACCAATCTTACTGCTTAGACCTCATCTTATGTTTGGATTCCATAACACATCCTAATCCTACCACTGCTAATCTTAAATACTACTCATCTACTGTTGTCACAATCAAACTTTGATTAACTTTTTTGATTATGTAATTCCCTGTTTCAGTTTCCAACATATATATTATTTCCTTGCCATCTTAATGTTTGTACACTTTCATTCCACTTATATGCCAAGTACAAATTAACATTTACTTTTCTTTTTTTTTTTCCTGCTCTTGCTTTTGGGCTTTCATTTATCTTGGGATAATTACAAAAAACGACTGACAGAGCTTCATATTTTGATATAATAATATAAAGACCCTATATTTTCATAAGTAATTGTGAGGTGACATTATATTTAATGTAATAATTTGGAAGTGACATTCAGACATACTTCCGGCCAAAAATGACGGAAGACATTTAATGATGTATTAATATGGATTAAGTGTTTAGTGAGTTTGACCATCTCCATGAAAAAGGGGAAAATAAAAAAAAAACAAAAAAAATTGAACCTAATTAAAAGCTTGACCAAACACCCCCCAATTTGAAAACCCAAATCAGAGGAGAGAGAGAAGAGTACCTCTGTCTTCCAGCACGTGAGACAGAGCAACTTGGACGAGCTCTATTGAAGAAGGTGGGAAGTGACTTTTTTAGTTGGGTTTGAGTTAAATCTTTTTTCTTTTCTTTTTTTTGAATTTTAAAACATTTTAATCTTCCATTAGAGTTAATTACAGTTGAATTCTTTTTAAAACACTATTAAGCATTAAATCAGTTGGCTCCCGCCGTTTTTGGCCGGAAGCATGCCTGAATGTCCCTTCCAAATTATTACATCAAATATAATGTCACATCAAAGTTATATATGAAAATATAGAGCCCTTATAATTATTACACCAAAATATGAGGCCCCATCAGCCGTTTTTTTGGGATAATTAAGATCAATGATTATGGTATCTGCATTAAGGAGGTTGAAGCCTTCCAATGGAGAGTATGTGACTGATACAAGTAATACCGTGTGAGTGGGCTGTAGCTACTTCACCAATTTAGGCTCCGTTCTTTTATACGGTGCGGTGCAGTGTGGTAATGGTGAGTTGTGGTTGGTGATGATGAAATCGCTGCCAGTAATTAATTTAGGTGGTTTAAGATCATATTATAGGCAACACGGATAGTTCTTGGATCCACATGGGTCGAGTGTGGGAAGGGGGGGGGGGTGGGGGGTAAGAGAGCAGAAAAACAAAACAGAGACTCAACAAAGGTCGTGTCATTTTTGACACGGATCATATCACTTCCAAATGGGTCGTGTCATTGTTAACACAGGTCATGTCACAATTGACACGGACCGTGTTGCTATGGCGATGACAAATCTATGCACTAACATGTTATATTTGATCTTTTTTTTTAATGTGGTTTGACATAGGATGTTGTTTGCCAACTTAACGAAGATGTTAGGCAACAAGGAACTCTCTAAAAACCCTAGCTCTATTGTCGTAGCCACCGTTACATAAAGAGCCTTGGGTTGCAAGGTTGATCATATGAGCGATATCCATCTTGTACCATTGTGAGAGATCGAATCTCTAATCTTTGTATCTCAGTGTGGGTTATGTGAGGCGAGATCAACCATAAGTATTAAGTCCTGATTGTAACTCATTCAATGAGATTGTACAAAATTTGGTCAATCTCTAAAACACATACATTAATATTTTGATAGTGTGACATGTGTGACATGAAAGCAGATCACAGTAAAGGTAACCGTTATTTGTATACAAAGTACTATGATATTTCGTTTTTAAGGCCCGCAGAAGCTCATTAAGTTCATGGGCATACTTGTTTAAGTTGGAAAGCTCACAAACACATACCCATAATGCCAAGGTCAGGCAAGGTAGCCCAACAAGCTCAGCTCTATGAGCTGCAAACCTAGGTAAACCTACCAACTAAAGCATGAGGACATAAGATTGCTATGACTATATGAGCATACACAAAGATTAAAAGCTTCACATAATGGTTAAGTGGAATATGTCCATAGTAAGGATAGTTAAAAAAAGATTATTATTTCAACCTATAATGTAATGGACTAAAAGAACTATTTCATTAAATTTCATTTGCTTCTTTTGTAGCCAATGACTTTTAAATCTTGGGCGAAATGGAATCAGTCTTTCTAAACTATAAATTTAGCGGTAAGACTACTAGAGTGCACCCTTCCATACCATAGATTGGTGGGATTTCATAGTACTAGTTTTGGTTGGATAAGTATTAAGTGGAAGTAGACCCGTTCAAAGGTCGGGTCGGGCCGGGCCGGGGCACGGGTCGGAAGTTTTCTACCCATCGGCCCGGCCCGAGCCCTGACCCTACGGGCCACGGGCCGACAAATATATAAAATGGAGTTTTTTTTATTAGAAAAGCTTTAAATTTACGCATTTTGTTTATGTATTTAGTCAGACCGGGTCGGGTCGGGTCACAAAAAAACTTAAACTTAATTTAAATTTTTTAAAAAAAAATTGTATTTAGTCGGGTCGGTGGGCTGGGTCATCGACCCTTGGCCCGACCATACTTCAGGGCCCCGACATTTTCGGGCCGGGCCGGGTCACCTTCTAAAATTGTGACCATGACCCGCATTTTTTCGGGCCGGGCGGGTCCCCGGCCCATTGAACAGGTCTAAGTGGAAGAGAGATATGTAAACCGGACTATCTCTTGGAGGACTGAGTTTAACCATGGATAAACAGATCAAGGTAAAACACTTAAACACAAAAAAATGTGGTGCATGCCATTAAGACTATAAAAGGGAGGATATGAAAATGAAAAATACAAAACAAAAATCCCAGGCAAAAACCAAACTGTTCACTTTTACTAATCACGCAGTGAAAACGAACTACAGAGATAGGAGAAGCTTCACATTTATAATGCACAAATGTTAATTAAACGTGTATTCAGAGTGTATTTGTTCTTCTTGAATTCAACCCCTACAGAGACCTGGTGTTGTAGTTTCATCATCAAAAGCAGGAAACCTGGAAGAAGAAGAAAAAGAATGAAACCCAATTTCACTTAATGTCTTCCTCATCCGAAACGACTGTTGGGACCTCTTGCAATGAGCAATGGCTCCTTGAACTAACGACGTTTCCATCTCTGAATTTACACTGCTGCTTCGTTTGAGAGGTTGAAGATCATGAACCGAACAAGACGAGGAGGAAGAAGACGCTGATGAAGACGAGCATGATAACTTAGTTGCTGTGGACCGACATTTGAATGCCCCTGAAAATGATCTCCTATGACAAATGTTGGCATCAGTTTTCTGGGTTTCCTGTTTCAAATACTGACAAGTGTTGGAAGCTGTCAAGGGTCCCTGTTTGGGTTTACCAAACAGGGACTTGATCTTAGTCTTGAGCTTTTTAGTCCAAGACTTCTTAGGAAGTGTATCAGTAACAAATGCCTTAGATTGTTCTGGGGTGACATGAGAGGAGTGAAGAGGGGATATATTGCATGACTGAAATGGGGTGAGTTGAGAAGGGGTATTGGCACAGGTTGTGCCCAAAGGAGTGCTGTAAAACTCAGCCTGTTTTCGACGTGGGGAGTCTTGTAGGAGCTTTTCAACCATTTGTAAGCGAGGAGGAAGCTGAAGTGGTAGCAGCTTCCCTTTGTAGAAAAGCTCATCTGCTGGAGATGTTGTAGACTCTGTTTCTACATTGCTTGATGACATCTGGAATTCGAACTCCTGACTCGAGGCCTTACACACAGAAAACAACTCACTGAATGAACTCACTTCCATGTCTATGTAATCTTCTTCATCTTCTTCTTCTTCTTCGACCTCCTTCTTCAGCTCATCTTCTTCACTGTCATATGAGTAGTATTCCATTGGCATAATGTCTCTCTTTACAAACGCTCTGATGAGATGACAAGCTACAAATTTAACAAAGAGGAATACTGGGCTTAATATGTGAAGGGTTGGATATGATGATGCCAAAATAATGAAAAGAAAGAGCCTAGGCCTACAAATTTAACAAAGTTGAAGTTTTTTTCTGAATGGCTCCAAATATAAAATTCAGAGCATTATGGGCAGCAAGACTTTTTCAAGTGTGTGACAAAGACCCCAATTTCTGACCCATATGTCTATATATGTATACATGTCCCTTCCCAAAGAATATCATTTTCAGCTGTGGACACTGGACAGTGACCCCCATTCATTTCTGCTTCACTTTGAAGAGAATCATTACAGGGTTTAGAATATGAATTTTGTCATTAAAGAAAGTTAAAGTTTTGTGCAATTTAGCTATTGTAGTCATTATGTTGCCTTATCTTAAAATAGTATACTTGATTCAAAACAAAACGAAAATATATAGGGGTATTTGGCTATCCAGCTTTTTGGGTGACTTTTAGTTTTTTGATCAAGGTGAAAAAGCTACTTGAAGTGTTTGATAAGTAACTTTTTATATTAGCTTTTTGGACCCAATAAGCTAATTTTCAAAAAACTAGTTAATGAAACTTTTTGACGTAGTTTTTCACAAAAAACTACTTTACTAAACACATTTCCTACAACCAAATTAACCCAAACAACTATGAAATTTCAAATATCACCACTATTATCGGTATCACCATTTTGCCAAACAAAGCCATAATCACCAAACAAGTGGCATTTAATTTCTTGAGCTATTGGTTTGTTCTTTTCTCTTCTTAATTTGTGGAGTTTCCCTAGCTGTGTTAATGGTGGCTGACAAGTCCTAATTAAGAGTGGCTTAAACGACAAAGGGGGGAGAGTGAGTGTCCAAAGCGACATTTTCAAGAATGGGAAAAAGGAGGGAAAGCAGGGAAAGAGACACCAATTCATGCATAATGTATTGCCTTTGCCTGACAACGCTTCTTAAACAGCGCCTTTAACACAAAACAAAAAAGCCTACCTCTTTTTTTTTAAAAAAAAATTCGTGTGGGATTCCATTAAAGCAGTGCAACTGCAAAAAATTACAATTTGGTACCCCATGTTTTCTGGCAATAATTTTTTGGTATCAAACTTTTCTGTAATAATTTTAAGGTACCCTATGTTTTTGTGTAATAATTTATAGGGCCTCTTACTGTAGGAAAATGGCCGGCGGCGACATTTGGCGCCAAAAATGCGGCTTGGGATTTTTTTTTTGGTTTTCCTTATAAATTTGTGACCATTATACCCTTTTGATTGAGTATAAGTGTGAATACCTCTCAAGGAACTCCTCTCCCTTGTTCGATCTGTGCACAGCTCTGTCTCTTCTCCTCTCCTTTGTTCCATCTCCTCTCCCTTGTTCGATCTCTTTCATATATTCCATTTCCAATATCCAGAATTGAAACCCTAATTCAAGTCTGAATACCTCTCTTTGTTGCTCATCTCCTTCACTTTTTATCCTTTCTTCGAATTTGTTCGCTGTTGTAGTTCAACCCTAATTTACATTCTTCTTTGGTTCGCTGTTGTAGTTCCCAAAAAGTTAGGGTTTGTTCGAATTTGAAATCGATTGTGGGGAACCCATTATGGTTGTGGGGAACCCATTGTGGTTCGCTGTTGTAGTTCCCAAAAAATAGACGAACCAAACCCATTGTGGGGAATGGATGGAAGTTCGAGTTCAACAACTGATGCATTAGTTGTGGCGGCGACAATTTGTGCAAAAATTGCAGAGTAGTAGGGACTAGGAAAGTGTCCCAGTCAAGTGCAAACCCAGGAAAGCCTTACTTGAAGTGTTCGAGGTGCAACAAGTTCATAAGATGGTTGAGCGACAAAGAAGACCAACAGGCTGTGGTGGTGAAGTTATTGGAGGACATCAAGGCTGAATCTAGTCAGAGAGCTGAGCATGATAGGTTGGTGTTGAAGATGCTGACTGAGATGAAGGCTGAGATGAATGAAAGTAGAGTTGCTGTGAAGATGCTTGAGAAAGGTCAAAGCATGTTTTACTTGTTTGTTATGTCTACCATTGTTGCACTTGTTATGTTTGTTGCGTTTGGGAAAAAGTAATTATCTAGTATGATAGTAAATTGTTGTAATAGATCTAGTGGCTTAGTATGGGGAACTTAGTTTTTGTAGTGTGAATCGTTATTATGGTGCTAATGTACGTTGCAGTTTGGTATGTATAAGCATTCTCCATAATCTATTTGTGTGCCAAGTATCCATTTGTGTGCCAAGTATCAACTTAAGTATCCATTTGTGTGCCAAGTATCAAATGCTTGGACATTCATTTTGCTAGTAACTTAGCTGTTGCTGGTGCAATTGTAAATATCAATTGATGACCAATATAAGCCATTTCTAACTTAAGTTGATACACAACCATAATCTACTAATAACTATTTGGATTCAACAGCCATAAGTCATACTTAAGTTGAACATATTGAAATAGATACACAACCATAATCTTGTAATAATTATGTTCATACAAAAGCCATAAGTCATACTTAAGTTCAACATAAGTCATACACAACTGCTAGTTCTTAACCCAAAATCAGCAGGCTCAAATTAGAAGCCTATCACTTGGAGACCTTTCTTTTCTTCTGTGGTGGGGCATGGCTAGGTTGTTGGGATGTTGTTGCCCTAGTCTGTGGTCTGTGATAGGAGAGCACAGAAGATGCTGGTGGAGCAGTTGAAGGTGCAGAGGATGGAGCAGAATGCTGCTTTTTTGGCCTTCCAACTGGTCGTTTTGGTCCCTCCTTAATCTTCCTGTTTGTCTTCTCTAAGAGCCTGCCATATTGGTCACGGGGTCTACCACAAGTAGCTTTGTTATGTCCTACTTCCTTGCATTTTTTGCATCTGTGCACAGCAATGTAAGCAAGTTAGATAACCACAAGTGTGCATGACTAATTAAATTCAGAAGATAGTGGACATACATTGTAGTTCCTGAACCAAAAATGGTTGTTGAAACCTGTTGAGACTGAGCCAAGTCAGGTTCGGGTGCGAATTGGGACTCCCTCCTCTTGTGTTCCTGAGGTCTTCCTTTCTTGACTTGGTGACGTGGAGGATCAAGCTCAGGAAGGTTTGGCCTTGGATTCCACATGATAGGATCCGAGATAGGGTGGACAATGCGGTTGTATAGGTTCCTGTAAGTTTCTACATTGTAGCAATGATCCACGTAGTCCTCGGGATTCCTCTTCATTCTAGCTATACACCTTGCAGCGTGTTTGCAAGGGATCCCGAGCCGCCACTTCCCACAAACACACCTTTGATTGAGCCGCACCACAAAGTTTTGCGGTTGTCCTTCACATCAAACTTTCCAAATTTGACATGAAGACACCCGCCAAGTCCCTACCCTCAAGTTACTCTCACATAGTTTTTGCTTGACATAAGGAACCAATTTCCCCTCCCATCATTGTGCTCTTTCAAATCTTCTCACGAACTCGAACCAATTAGCTTCCTAATCTCTTCTAGCAGGTTAAAATGGGTAGACCTCTAAATCTATTGATGGCATTGTTGAAACTCTCCACGAAATTGTTAGTATTGTCATCACACTTGGTGCTCTGATCAAATTTGAACCTAGCCCATTGTTCTAAAGGAACAGACTCGCAGCCAGTGATAAGCGCAGGTCCTTCATTTAATCTTATCCATTGCTTTTTGATGAACATATGGGGCATATGCGTTGGCAGCAATGTAAAAATGGGCATGATACCAACTCCCTACAAGGTTTATGTACATATAAATATGGTTTAATCAACCAACCATCACACACGCATAATCTCTAAGTAATCAAAAAGCCTATCACACAAACATATCCATGACCAATATGGTTTAATCAACCAACCATCACACACCTAATATTTAATTTTTTCAAACCTTTCATTCATATCCCTTCAATCCAGCAACAAACACCAACAATCAAACACTAACAGTTAACAAACAAGAAATTGAGTCTTTCTTAGTATCCATTTTTACCTGGAAAATTGCATGCGAAATTCTTGTAATAATGGACGATACAAACTCTTCTGTTGGCTGTCGGTGTCACCTCATCCAATGCTTTGTGTATCCCCTACACATAACAAATTCAGCATTAGTGCAATGTTAGTTAAACAGGAAGGCAAATCATAAGGCGTCAATGAACTTACTTTGTATCCATCGAAATAAATGTGAATTTGGATTGATCCTCCATTGCACCCAAAGCCCTGACAATTCCATTTAAAAAGAATTTCCATTCTTCATAGTTTTCCTTCTCAACCACAGCATAACCTAAGGGAAATTGGCCATTGTTAGGGTCTAAGGCCATTGCAGTTAACAACACTCCCTTATAAACCCCTTTCAAGTGACATGCATCTATCCCAATAAGGGGCCTACAGAACTGTAGAAACCCCTCTATTGCTGGACCAACACAGATTAACATCCTTTTGAAGATGGGGTTCCTTGGAATGTCTTGCAGCTCAGGTTCAGTCCAAGTAATGAATGTCACAGACCCTGGGTTCTTCTCCTTGAACTCCTCACTGTAGGCAGGCAAATACTTGTATCCCTCATCATGTCTCCCTTCTACCTCAGCCCTCATAAGCTTTCGTGCCCTCCATAAAGTATACTTTTCCACATGGACGCCAAACTTCTTCATTAATATGACTTGCATACCATCAACATCCATTTTAGGAGCTGCAACAAAGTATGGCAACAAATATTTAGCAATCCAAGTAGATGTAGCCATTGGATTGTGCTCTAGCCTTTCACAACAATGCCCTCTTTTGATTGACCTTACAATCCATGTGTTTCTACAAGCATACTGGCTTGCATGAAACCTCCAAAAGCAAGAGTCATCCTTGCATTCCACTGTGTATCTAGTCTTCTCATGCTTAACCTTCTTTACTGCAAAACCCTCCTGCAAACAGTACTCCCTAAACACATCTAGCAACTCCTCTTTGGAACTGAAAATGTGCCCAGGCTTCAAACTCACCTTCTTATCCCTATCTCTAATCCATACAGTTCCCTTGCTGTATGCCCTAGCAAACTTGTTGACCAGAAGGTTGCTATCCTGTTCTTCATCAATTATCTCTGCACTTAGCCTTGTCCTTATTTGCCTCTGAGCTTATAGATCTACCTCATCATCATCTTCATAAGTGCTTAAAGTTTACTCCTCCATAGATGTTTCATCATCATCTTCACTTACTTGGTCACCTGCCTCAAAGTCATCATCCTCACTGCTATCCTCCTCACTGACAGCATTCTCTTCAGGTAGAACAAACAGGGCCCCTTCATTAGCTACTTCATCAGGTTCTAATTCACAGTCACGCTTATCCTCACACTCAGCTCTAGGTTTCAACGGTGAGCTTACATCCAAATCTCCCAATCGAAATGCCTATGTCGTAAAGGCACACATCAATATCTTCCCAATCGTCAGGTTGTGATGATCTTGGTTTCTTAGCTCCAGTGATGGATCTCTCACGTCAAGGCTTAGATTTGGATGGGGATGGTTTTGTAGTTGAATGTGGAACCTTGGGTGGTTTGGAAGAGCTTGGAGGCAAGGTGTAGAACAAGGTTTTGCTTCTATTGGAAATTATATGGATTGGATTCACCGTGGGTTTAGGTGATGCATTCTCTTCAGCTGGATTAATGACTGGAGAATCTTTGTGGGTTTGGGAACATTGGGTAGGTAGCATTTGTTGGCATGCTGTTGGTGATGGGGGACCACAACCAATATCCTTTGACTTTGGGCTTGAATGGGCCTTCAAACGTGGGGACTTCCTTGGGCTAGAAGCAGATTGGACTCCCACCTCAACACTTCCAGTGGGCTTGGCGATGTCTTGACAACATGAGACCTTGTGACAGTCTTCTAGGAATCATTTTTGGTGGCCTTATGCAGGGTTGTGGAGGGTAACAATCAAAGTGTCAACCCATTCTTCACCGCACTCAAATTGACTTCTTGACTCCTTCCTTCTTCCACGACATCTGCTTCATCTTCATCAATAAAACAAATGGCATCCGCCAAGCTCCTCCCTTGTGACCTAGTGAATGGTCTCCTAACCTCCTTCTTTACCTTCTTCACCTCCTTCTTTACCCTCTTTTTACCCCTTGATTGACCCCGCTTCATGTATCTTCACTCCTTTTCAACCTTAACTGACATAGCACGATTATCTCTAGATGCATCCCTTTGTACATCCGTGTCAGTTGAATCACAAATGTACAATGGAATGCATCTCTGCCTAACATCCTTCCAGAGCAACACCAAAGTAACCCAATCAACAATCCCTCCCAAAGGCCACCTCTGGTTTTCTTTACCTGGGGGATGCCATATAAAACTCACATTTTCTGGAAATGGGCCCCGATTTCTTGCTTCTTCCCTGACATCCCTAACCAGCGTATCTGGGTCGTACTTATGCAAATACACATCCTGCAACGTGTACATGCGGTCCTTGTAGTGTACCACCAAATTCGCCACGACATTCAACTTACCCTGAATGGATTTCAAATTTACATCAGATTAACCTCGAACTCAATTCAACATCGATTGTGCTAAATAAACCCTACAAATACGAAACCAAACTCATTTTTGAAGTTCAAAAATCAACAAAATTTTCTAACTAATATAACACAATTAGGGTTTACAATTTGGTGATTCAAATTCGAAACACTTACCAACACTGATAATCCGTCTGACTTATTAGTCATCTCCCTGGCTTCAGATTTTGTGGTTCTACTCGAACAAATGCTTCCACTATTCACGAACGCTTTCAGATTTTGGAATTTAGGGATTTAGAGAGTGAGTGTTAGGGAATACGATTTTGGATGCAGAGAGTTTGGATGGAGAGAGAAAAATTGCAGAGAGTTTGGATGCAGAAATTAGTGAGTGAGTTCAATAGATTAGATGGAGAGAGAAAAATTGCAGAGTTTGGATACAGCAATTGCAAGTAATATGCGCGCTAAAAGCTAAGGGCAAATCGGTCAGTTCAATGATTCCGGCAAGTGTCCGACGGAGTAGGGTCCTATAAATTATTACATAAAAACATAGGGTACCTTAAAATTATTACAGAAAAGTTTGGTACCAAAAAATTATTGCCAGAAAACATGGGGTACCAAATTGTAATTTTTTCGTGCAACTGAGGTGATGAATGAATTAATATATCACCATTGCTTTTCTGTTATGCTCAAGGTTTCATGATATATACTGGCCACCATCAAAGAGTAGTAGTACAGTACAGTACGTACGTACGTACGTGAGGACTAGCTACGGAGAAACTACATCATATCATATCTATGTTTGAATCATTTATGTCTTTCACTAATTGTAAATTAGTTTTAGGCCCTCTTTTTTTGTTAGGTTATTTTTAGGTTTAGATGGATAAGTTAAAATAAGTTGGGATAAGTTAAGGATAAACTATAATGTTTTTTTGGAAAATTGTGTTTTAAGAGTGGATGATTTTTTGGAAAATTATATTAGATTTAGATAAATTATAATAAATTATAGTAATAAGTTGGGAGGTTATATCCAACCTCGTAATTATTTCTTATCCAAAACCTCCTCATAATAACCTAATGAAACAAGCTTCGAAAACTGAATAACGCCTCAAACTTATATTGTCTCACTCTTTTTGTTACTTTTATTACTGGAAACCTGCAGATTTTTTTTTGTGCAATTTAGCGCTCTTTAAAAGATGGACTTTCTGCCATCTTTCTCTTGCCCATTCATCAATGCGGGGAAGCAAAAGTTTCTGACAACTTTAATTAATGAAAGTTTGTAATTGAGAGAAAATTGATTGTATTTTCATTCATTGATACCTTCCACTTATAACATGGTTTAATTGAATTTTAATAATTTTACTTTTACTTTTTATATGTCAATAATGCCTATTTTATTTTTGTATTTTGATGTTTAAAAAAAAAATTGTATTATGATGAGACGTCACTAAGTCAAGTGATGGTGATTCGTTAGTTTGTATACCAATAAGATTGTGTTTGACCAGGAAATTATTATTTTAGTTATATTCTAGCGGTCTCATTTAAATTTTATTGTATTCTTGTAGTTCCATTGACCTTTTATTATATTTTAGTGGTCCCTTTTCATAGTTGATTCTATTCTAGTGGTCCGAATTCTTTATCAAACACATTGTTACCAGTATACATCAGCAAACCACTGAATCACCACCATTTAACTCAGTGACGTCCTACCAGAATACAATTTTATTTTATTTTTACTATCAAAATACAAAAACAAAATAGGGATTATTAACATACAAAAGGTGAAAGTAGAGATTATTAAAATCCAATTTTCCCCCTCAAAACAAACATAATGTGACCCTTTGACCAAGACACTAAGCCCATGTTCTCCATGACACCATACTAAAGTTACCGCAATTTACCATACTATCCACAAACTCACATCTTATCATACCACATACACCACACTTCATCAGAACCACATAATTTTCTCTCCTCACTTTTCCCTCTGCTTTTCACTTTTCTCTCTGTTTGCCTGCTACACCAATCATTCTTATCACAAATTTTACAACCTATCACACCATACTGTAACATATAATACTTTCCACAATTTACCATATTACACCATTTCTGCTCGTTGCACTTACCCGCAGAAAAGACCAGGGCCTAAACAAATTAAGTCTAAAAATAATAATCTGATTTTTATTTTTCTAGAATACCACCAAAATCCCTTATATCACAATTCTATAGCGAGAGCAAAACAAGTATATACCACCCCTAACATGATCAATAGATGTTAACAGTTGAAGTATAAATCATATTTTAAGAAACATTACCGCTGAATAATAATAATAATAATTCTTCTTTATTGTGACTTTGAACCTTGCATTTGATTACATATGGCTAAAGCAGGCTTAAAATTAGTTCCCAATACAAAGAAAGATAAAGATTAAACATAAATCCAGAAGCTAATTATGATTGGGACCTGTGAATTTTCAACTTACTCTCACTGCCATAATTTACAAGCAGAGAAACAACCAAGATTTATACAGAGAATTCTGGGGAAGATGAGTCTCTTGTACTACTTTTTGCTGCAAGTGGAAACTTTCATCTTTTCATCAATCATCTGTTGATAAGGAGTGTCCCTCCATGGCTTCACCCCCTCAACCCCAACCCCAACCCCAACCCCAACTGTCCTCTTCATTTGCATTTCATATTATAGAGTAGTACTACTACACGATAAATGCTTCTTATCATGGCATCTTGCTGGGAACATGTCACATTTCTTACCGACAATCGAGATGCTACTCAACCAACCAGAGGTTGTTCTGGTTCATCCTCTACTAAAGCATAAACTACTGCTGCCCGGCTAGGAGCATAAATCAAGAATGAACGCGGCCGGTTGTCATACCATCCTTCCTGTAAACAACGCAACTTGTTATAATTCCTTAACCATAACGCTCATGCATGATTAGAACAACAGCAAGTTACATAAATCTCAAACAAAGAATATTTATTTCTCTTACTGTAGTGAAATATTCTGCACTGTGGTCAATTCTATTGAATCCACCAAACAATGCATCATCTGAATCCAGAACAATCTGCAAGGAAACAGCAACAGGGGTTAAAGCTTAACTCTAGAAATAACAGTTCAACCAAACTCAACTACATACTATCACACTTAATCAAATGCAAGATGCAAGGTTCTCTGAAGCAGAACCCAATTTTTTTTCCCCTTCTAAAAGGAAACATTCCCCCCCAACCACTGGTAAACAGTTGTCCCAAATTATGTGCATCTGGGGAAGTCAAGAATGCACATTAAGCATATGAGTAGTTTTGCACGCCCCTCATTAATCAACAGAAGAGGATAGCATATCTGTCTGACAGAAAAAGATATTGCGCAAACTGCTTAATCGCTTAAGATCTGAAGAGCAAGACAATTGTGGCAAAAGGATGTTACTACTCCCTCTGGATCTTACTAAATGTCATTTTAAGGTTATGTTAGAATCTCAATGGAACACATTTTGAGTTCAAGAAGCAAATTGCACCAAATTAACTTTTGTCATCCGATCCATATAATAGGGGGAGAAAAAAAAACTATATAGGTCATTCCAGCCGGGGGGGGGGGGCACAGAGACATACCTTGTACTTTCCCGGCTTTAAGCAACCAATCCGGTAATCAAAGTAACTGTTCGACCAGTGGAAATTGAAAACAAACACCAAGTTCCCTCTCTCAAAGACTATCATTCTATCACCTTCATCTTTACGTGAGATGTACTGATGCTGTGATGTCATGAACTGCAAGAGATTCAACCAAAATCTGAGACCACCACAAGAACTTGTATTTGAAATGTAACAAATTTGAGAACAAAACATAATCTTAGCTTTTAGGGCCTATGTGTACATCTGTCAAGGTGTCAATGTGTCATAACATTAACTTATACCATTATTGATGAACCTTGCCCAACCACAAATGGGTGAACTTGAGAGAGTACAAAACCATTGACAGGGGAGAGGAGAGAACAATACAGACAGTTTTCAAAGGTTAAGTATGAGAAAAAAATACCCCATATTTTTCTTCAAGATGCTGCATCCCTCGATCAAATTCTTGCATGCCATGGTATCTTAAGTACTCTGCATCTCCCTAAACATAAGAAACAAAAGTTCAGGCAAAATAGCAAACATCTACCCGTGAGATATCCAGGAAACTATGACACGGCCAAGTAACGTTAAAAGACATGTTTGTCTTGTTCCATTCTTACAGCAAATATGGTGAAGAACTTGTCAAGGTTACCATTCTCTTGCTGCTCATTGGTCCATTATGCCGTGAATATGGTGAACTTTTCAAGGTTACCATTCTCTGGCTGTGCATTAGTCCATTTTGTGTTACTCTATTTTCTTTTCTACAGATTTCCTTTCTTTCAATCAAAGTTCATTGAGAAAAACTTATACACTAAAGTGCAGGTGTCACAAGGTAAACCAAAAGTCCTCTTTCTCCCTTGTCCATCTCATTTCTTTTCATTTTAGTAAAAAAAAAAAAAGTGTTGATTGCATCCTACTCTTGTGCACATTCCAGATCGATAAAGCTGCATGAGGTACCATTAACTGAATGAAAGCACTTCAACCCAACCCAACTTAATCTGCCTTTGGGTGGGGGGGGGGGGGGGGGAGGGGATCCTGGTGATGTATGTCATTGACCGGATGAAAAATGTCGAAAATAACAGATTTAAGCTGTTCAAAAGCAGGTGACCACATGTATCACTATTTCAATGTACTTTTCCTCCCTATATGCTTTATGTAGCTTGCTAATGTAGTAAGTCTACCTATATATGTGCTTCCTTCTCATATATGGGTGGCTCCTGAGGATCATGCAGGGGGGAAGAATGGCATTAGGCTCTCTGGTCTTACACACCACATTTTTCACTCATTAAATATGGACCAACGATACACTGGACCCATTAGTCAAATACCCTCCTCCATCGCACTTAGTCTCATGTACAATAGACGTGGAACAACCTCAGCTTCCATTACCTGCTTGTTTAGGTGAACATGAAAAGTTCCAGGAATTCATTTATGAATGCATTAATGACAACATCTCTTGACTGTTGACCAACTTGTTACAACGTTATGCCTTGATATTAAATGCAATATAGTACGTAAGAAGAGCCATTCACTGAAGTCATGGTCTTTACATTGTATACCATCCTATGAGAGTATTTAGCAAGTCAAACCGCCAAGTGAGGTAAGTTCACAAAAGCAAGTTATTTTACTTTTGCAAAATGTGACAGAGCATACCAAGTCAAATCTGCGACGACATTTATCAAAGCTGTTATTATTTCCTGGAACGAATGAGCCATCTGGAAGATACTGATCCATCCGAGGAAAATCGATCCACTCTGGCATGAATTGATCAAATAATTAGTACTGACAAGAAACGGAAGGGCCTAAGCAAAGAAATTTACTATTACAATTAATACGTACATTGAACCAAAAAGGACAAAATAAAATAAAGCAAAAAACATTGTTCTTACCTGGGTGACCAAATTCATTTCCCATGAAATTCAGGTAACCTTCTCCACCTAATCCCATTGTAATAAGCCTGATCATTTTGTGCAATGCAATTCCACGATCAATACGCGGAGTTGACGGTCTATCCAATGCCATAAAATCATACATGTCCTGAAACATCAGTACACCAAAAACATTTACCTACTAGGAGAAACAAAAGTGGATGTTGCATCAGACATCAGTACACCAAAAACATTTACCAAATGGAAAAGCAGACTGTCAGAATTTGGGGTGGGCGGGTGGGGGTGGGGGAAGGAATAATAGATCACATCACCACAATGGAATTTGCTAAAAGAAGCCTTGAATTTAGCATATATAGATATTGGACATCAAGGGTTTTGCATCAGTTAGGTAAGAGTCAATTTTTCATGAAGTTGGCAGGCATATATGTAAAACTTCAACACAATAGACAATGTTCTGCACCTTATCATTTTGGAACAGGACTCGTATAGCTACCAAAAGGTTATGCATGATGCCCTAACAAGCCTCCATCAAACTATATTCCTGAAACTCAGTTTTGGCATTTTAGAGTGTCTACGGAGTCGAGGAGTGTTTAAGAGTGTTCCTGCCTAATGATTTAACTCACAAATAAATGCAAGCCATGGCATGTGTCCAGGCTTCCAAGTTGGGGTGGTCAACAGACAGACAAGTCAAGACTCCATAAAATAACTGATGGTTGCTCTCCCCACATACCCAAACTCATATTGCTAATGACAGTTGATCCTACCCAACAGTAAGGTCCAAATTTCAAACAAAACTTTCATTTTAAAGAGATTTATTGAACTACCCAGCAAGACTAAACAAAAGGGACAACTGGTCAAGAAAGTGGATCCACAGGATAAACAGTAAAACCAATTGGATAACTCTACCATTAGTTTTTGAGCCTTTTTTTTTTTTGGGGGGGGGGGGGCATCAATCAGCAAATATCACCAACCATCAAGGATTGAATGGCAGATAACAATATAACAGAATTTCAGTGCTTTCTTTCAATTTCCCCACCCCACGAAAGCAGGACATACAAGAGGATTGTTATCATTGACTTCTTGCTCTTGTGTTCATTTCCTTTGGTTCTGGTTAGAGGAAGTCTGAATAAAGTGTCTTACATCCTCCTTTCTCACTTAGTTGCAGTTTCCTTTTTTCTCAAGTGATTATCTAACTCTTTATCTTTCATTCATTCATAATAGAAGCTCGAGTGCTCGACTAGTTGTACATAGAAGCTCATTGCCTCTCGCATGCTTTGTGTAGTCAATGTAGTGACTCTAAAATCATTGGTAATTAAAAACTCTAAAATCATTGGTAATTAAAATTCTTTGGTTACAACCTAGGATTGTTATCATTGACTTCTTGCTCTTGTGTTCATTTCCTTTGGTTCTGGTTAGAGGAAGTCTGAATAAAGTGTCTTACATCCTCCTTTCTCACTTAGTTGCAGTTTCCTTTTTTCTCAAGTGATTATCTAACTCTTTATCTTTCATTCATTCATAATAGAAGCTCGAGTGCTCGACTAGTTGTACATAGAAGCTCATTGCCTCTCGCATGCTTTGTGTAGTCAATGTAGTGACTCTAAAATCATTGGTAATTAAAAACTCTAAAATCATTGATAATTAAAATTCTTTGGTTACAACCTAGGTTAGTGACCCGGCTGTTCAAATAAAAGGAAACTAAAAGGCCATCCACTAACTCCACCCCCAACCCAACCCACACTAAATGATAGAAAAAGATGAAAAATAGTTGGCACCTTGTCCATCAACCAAAATGCAATCGTTTTGTCCCCAACAAGAGCTTGGTCATGACTTTCAGCATATGCTACACATTTTTCTGCCCATCTTCGGTTTGTTAGTGTGAAAACAATATCACCCATTTTCCAATCTTCATCTCTTAACCTGCAGGCAGCACAATGGTAAACATGTAAAAGATTATCATTTCGGTTCATGAATCGCCTGACAGAATTATACATATTTGCTTCTTTCTAGCAAAAAAGTTCAAGAACTGAGCAAAGTTAGCTATAGTTTGATTGAAAGAATTAATTATGCTCAAGTTCCCAGAGCTCAGCAAAATAATAAATTAGTTAGCAATGATTTGGAGGTAACAATATAAAAAATAAAAGACAAAGGACATGGCAGGAAATAGCAAAACAAATTTGAACCTTTGGGCTATCAGAGTACTATCAATCTTCGCACCTATCCATGGCCCACCAACCCTAGCCAGTAAGCACCCTCTCAACCAAAGCCGACAGACAACTATGAACTGGTTGGCTGGAGGGCAGCAAAAGCCTGAACCAGGGTTGCCTGGCACAGGTAGTACCTTGGTCGCCACGGCCTGTTCCAACCTCTCTCACCCTGGCCCCCTCCCCTACCCATGCATAGGATAATTCCCCCATCTTAACCTACCAGTATCACGCCTGTGGCCCTTCCCCTCAGTTCCTCTACTCTACTCCTGCACCCTGAGAAGCGCACACTGAAAATTGGCAACTCAGCTTTGCACATCAAAAGTGAATCCCCTCCTGGTAACTAGGGTCTGTATTTGGCCCATTTTTTACTTGAAAATTCTTCAGTGAAACCATCAATTAACCACTCTTCTTTTTTTTTGATAAGTAATCAAAAGCTATGTTACTCAGACTCGGGTACGCGTGTCCATATCGGACACGGATACGGGTGTCAGACTCGGCTATTTTAAAGAAATTTTATACATTTTCATTGTAATTTGATGTGTCGAGTGTCGTACCCTTGTCCGGGTATCAAGGGTCCGACACGGGTACGGCAGGGAAAATGAAGAGTCGGAGTAAGATAGATTAAAAGATATCTTTCAAAGACACCAAGGGCATGTCACACATTTACAAAAAGTGGGCAAATGCAAAAACCCTATCATTTGAGTAAGACACCAGGAATGCCAAAGGTGACTAGGAGCTATTGACTCAGCTCCAAATTCTTAATGGTTTTCTGGTGGAAAGGATTGTCAAGGTGAAAATCTAGTGATGCCTAAATTTTATTTGAAAAATAGCAGAAATGCACAAGAATCACTAAACAATGACCAGAACCAGAAGAGTTTGTCTGCAAGCTTCTCTTTCGTTTTTTTCTTTTTGTTTAATACCCAAGGGATTCTGTTTAGGGGGGGGGGATGTTCAGGAGGAACATGCAAATAACTGAAGGCCACACATGGACAAGCTGAAAACTAACAAAAAAAAACTAATAATTTATTAGACAACAAAAGTAATCGGACAGAAACAGATGGTCTTTTATTTTGTACAGTTAGTATACGTTCAGCAAAAGGGGGATGGAAGGAAACGGGAGGGCATCCTAACAGTTCATATGCTTGTGTATGAGCCCGTAAGTGTGTATCTTGGTTATCTGGCCACAATGAATGGCTGCGGGTGGGGTTAGTTAAAATGGATTGGAATCAAGGGGTTACTGGCCCTAGGTTTTTAGATTAGGTGCATTTTGGGCATTAAAAAATAGAAAGTAGATGGGTAGACCAGGATAAGACGTCAACAAATTATAAGGGTAGAATTTAATTGGTTGACCTGAAGTTTATGATGTTTCAGCAATAGGGTCAATTAATTTATCAGTTCGCTATAGCTCAGGGAGGCAACACATAATTAATTTAAATAGTAATACATATGCTGTTTATAATTATTCTGTGTAGGCCTGAGAAGTGAGCCCTGATCCAACAACCCAACCCAACCCAAGAACAGTGAGTTAGGCCAGCATATTCCAGTTACTCTTGGTTCCTATCATATTGATCAGCTCCAATTAGCATTTTTCCTACAATATGTTTGAACAAGTCCAGGGATAGGTCGTGACTCAGAGGATATAGGTTAAGGGTTATGCCCTCCACTAATATTGTTACGGATTTTGCAATTCTAGGCAGATAAAGAATTCTTTCACTTTCACTGAGAGCTAGTCAATCCATTTATCAGCAAGCACAGATTAGGCAGAAAGGTAATATAGCTTTGGCATACATACTGAAGAATCTCAATCCATTTATCAGCAACAGCCATATGAAGACGATAATCAAATCCAACACCGCCATCTTGCGTGGGGAGGCCAAAAGTTGGCATTCCACTAACCTGTAAACATCATAGAAAAGCAAATTTTATATCCCTTATGTTTGGGGTGAGGGTGTAGGTTAAAAGGAATAAGATATGCGTACACCCATTTTGTGCTTAACAAAAGTCTCCACAAACAAGAGATAATAAATTATTGTTACAAAATAGTTGATACAGATGACAAAAGAAACATACTTAAATAGTCATGCACTGTAAATGAAAATATTAGATTTTGATGGCATATATATACACAAACACACACACACACTATCATACATCCTGAAGCATTACAACAATCTACTCATGCATCAAACTTTTCAACTTATAACAGCTTAAAGTAGGCAATTAAAAGCAAAATAAAGAGCCACACATCCAAGTGACTGTTACAGCAACACCTAATTGCAAAACTACACCTCCTTTTTTTAGTGGGTATTATCAAATCAAATAAAAGGTATCAGGGGAAAAATTTTTAGCCAAAGCTTTTACTAAAGAGAAATGCATCAGCGAAAACAACTGAAAAACCTTCCTACAAAAAATATTGAAATGTAAAAAGAAGAAAAGCACCATAGTTAAGAAGAGACCATACATCTTCACCAATTGTTACAGCCTCAGGGAATAACCCATGAATCATGTCATTCACCAGCATTAGATAAACCACAGCATCGACATCAGTCGCCAAACCAAAATATTCACTGTAATTTCCAGTAAATGCCACCTGTAGATGATTGGAAAAGAAATAGTTGCAAACATTGTTACACTACATATCAAGTACAGCAAAGTCCAGTTAATTGAAACTGGTACATATTCAGTGAGCAATAATCACATTCTGATTAAAACACCAGAGCATGATTCACGCACACCCATTTCTTATTTCTACTTTCATGTCGTTTGTTTTCCTTATTTTTTGGAAGGGTTTTGGGTTTTTTTTTTTGGGGGGGGGGGGGGGTTGGTTATACAGGAATAAGTTTCCTTGATTCTTGCCTGTTGTCTCTTACTCATGAAAAGACAATCCAATTGATCAATAATATCCAAACAGACATTAAAAAGTTGTAAATGATTCACAGATGTCTTAAGGGCAATTTTTCAGGTGGATAAATGCACATGACATTACTGCAATCCTTCAAAATCCCTGACCTTTTTCATTCCTGTGCACTCGCACTGTCACCAGAAACTTTGGTTAGAAGTGGAGATCCATAAAGACCAAAAGCACACTCTAGCTCTCTAGACAACAAGTTGCTAAGTTCAGCAGTAAACGATAAACTGCAGCCTCTAGTAAACATTCACTAATTTTCATGTAGACATGGACCTTTTCTGTAATCGCATTGCCAACATAGCTCCTCTCATTAGCTGCTTAATGGAAATAAGACATCAAAATCACATTCCGATCTTCCCCTCAACTCCACCAACCCCACCCCCTAAGAAAAAATGAGAAGAATTATTTTCTGCTGACAAACTACATTCTTGTATGTTATGATCATAATATTCTCCCTGCCCTTCGTACTCAAAAGGTGAAATAAAATGGTGGAGTCTTACTGTCATTCTCTGTTTTTGACTCAAGATTCTTTATTTTCTTACACAAGCTACATATAAATACAGTTTTCAAAACGTCCACATTTAGGCAGGCAATAATGTTCTAATATGACAAGAAAATGTACAGATTGTATTTTGGCCTGACACACAAATATTTCGAGAAAAAAGGTATGAGGTTCAATCTGTTGGAAAGGTGTAACAGAATTTCATGAATATGTATATTCCAATGAGTTAGCAGAGGGAAATGGCCTTGGGTATTCTAATTAGCCCCTCTTTATCTCTCTCCTCTGTCGTGGCATAAGTTATTTTGGGTAGACGACATTCATTGCATTGGTAATGAGGGCAGGATGCCCCTTCAAAGCTAATCTTTTCCTCCCATCATGGACATGACATTTCTACAAACCAAAGAAAATGGTAAAGGAGAAAGGAAATGATATAGGGATTGAAGCTGATGTCCATAAGACCAAAGAAAATGGTAAAGGAGAAAGGAAATGATATAGGGATTGAAGCTGATGTCCATAAGACCATGCCAAGGTCCTGATTGGCCTTTATTCTGTGAAAATACAGCTTTTATAAAAGGTCTATAGCAACAAATTTAGTGCAACGGTATTTGAATCACGTGAGAGTAGTTGAGGCATTGGCACCATGCACAACTTTAAGTTTAAACTTACGAAGCTGTGACCTGTTATGTGCTGTTATTTAACTTCAAGTAAGCAGAATAATGCAACCTGGACCACATACCACTTCCATTATAGAAGAAAATGCTGAATTTTTGGCTTGCTCAAGAAAGCCTTAGATTCAACATCTCTTTCATCTCATTAAGTATGATAACTAATAGTCATATTGGTATGAAACAAGCACCACATAAAACAATACCTGCAGACCATGGTGAGTGTACATCATTGAAGTCACACCATCAAATCGAAAGCCATCAAACTTATATTCATCAAGCCACCATCTTGCGTTAGAGATAAGATACCTAAGTACCTATGGAAAAAAGAAAAAGGAAATCAATTCACACGAACACTATGGGGCACATCTTTATCCGTCTGTCATTTGCATAAGCGAAATGATGCAGCTCAATACGTACTTCCCAACTTCCATAATTGAAAAGGCGAGAATCCCACATCCAATGGTAACCCCGTGCTCCAGAGTGGAAGTAGTGGCTATCCGTTCCATCAAACATATTCAACCCATCTAGAACATTATTGGATGCATGGCTGAAATTCACCAGATATCAATAAAGTGGTTACAAAAAAGAATAAAACATTAGAAGAACTATATCAACCAAACATGGAAAAGGACAATAATGAACAGATACACGTGCTGTTGAGCAAATGCAAAAATGGATCAGATCTCAGAATTCCGGGGTTGTCCTCATCAATCCAAGTTGCACAACAGTCAATACTTGGATTACAAGGGGCTTTCCCTTTCAAGGGTTTAGTTGGGTAGGGTAAACATGGGAAGGCTGGGTAAGGTTGGGTGAATATAGGAAGGTTGCGAAAGTTCGGGTAAATATGGGAAAGTTGCTAAAGTTTGGTAAATTTCGCTGAATACGAAAGTTTGGTAACCCTAAGTGTAAGACGTAACAGAACCCAAGAATTGTTTATTTCAATCCTGCACTTGAAAGAAGTGAGGCAAATAGTATTCCTCCATTTCTTATGGGCTTTTATGGTTGTTTGCTAAAAAAGTGTGGCATGAGTTTGCCTTTGAAATTAAAAAGGACTGTACTTCTTTTACAGGATAAAGCAATGTACTTCTTTTCCTCACAGAAATTTCAGAGAAAGAAATTAGACTCCGAGACAAAACTACAAAATGGATCAGGATCTCGCTTGTTTTTGTGGTAGTAGAAAACTGGAATTGGTACAATATCGCTATAACAAGATATTATTTCAATCTGAAAATAGAGAAAACTAGTATTTAACCTGTGCACTATGTCCATGAGGACAAGCAAACCTAGCTCATGAGCCCTATCGATCAAAGATTTCAGATCTTCTGGAGTACCAAAACGGCTGCTTGGTGCAAAAAAATTTGTGACATGATACCTACAGCACAGTAAATAATGTGTTTTGGCAAGTGAATGAGACTGAGAGATAACATTGGAAATGTAAAAGGAACAATAAGAGATAGTAAGAAATATACCCAAAGCTAGCATAATATGAATGTTCTTGAATAGCCATTATCTGAACAGCATTATATCCAAGTTTTTTTATTCGGGGAAGTACTTCATCTCTAAAGTTGGCATATGTATTGATGAGAGGCTCCTAGATGAAAAACCGAGAATATATCAAAACATAAGCCTACTAAACCAGACAACTAAAGAATAATAGCATGAATATCGGTTATCGATAACCAATTACTTGAACATACCCAAAAATTGGAAAAAAAAAATCCTATCCATTGATGAAGACAAATTATCTTATCTATGTTATATATAAACCAAAGCACCTAATGGTAAGTAAATTTTGCTTACCCCTTGCCATTAATAAAGATAGAATAGTAATTATCATATTATAGTATTTATAACTAACTATTTACCAAATAAATTGTGGCTACCAAGATTTAAACCCTTAGAGGAGGGAAAACCTCAAACTTCCATACCCCTAGAGCATCATGCTCTTGTGAGGTTCCTTTGTTAACACCTGACTTACCTTACACAATAACTAATCATTTGTATTACCACAGAAAAAAAATCATTTTCTTTAGGGGGAAAAAAAAAGAATCATTACTATATCACCTAAAGTCTTAATGTAAATGTAATGACTCCATGCATAGTTGCATACCTAAGCATTTATTGCTATGGAATTCAGTTTGTTCAATTACATTTATTGCTATGGAATTCAGTTTGTTCAATTACAATTAGGCTCATTGGCACACTTGCATAAGCTCCTGGAGAGCCTAAAACCCCAATCCTATATTGCTGAGGCTGGGCTAGGATAGCCAAACAAGCTCAGCACCACAAGCTAGGCTTTTTAAGCCAAAAAGCAAGTCAGTTTATGAAGCCCACCTATGCCCCGGGATACATATGATGTCCAAACCATGATTTATCATGTTTAGATCTTACACAACCAATTCTATTAAAATCATAAAGCGCAATCAGTTTATATATCAGCAACACAACCCTGCCATCTCAACAGGTACCTCAACACATATTAGCAAAATGAAATATAAAAATGGCTTTAATCAGTTAAAAACTACTCCCATAGGAGCATAGCAACGCCAGAAGTTCTGTATCACCACAAAGAGAAGAAGACTGGGTACACCTACCAACTAAAGAGTGAGCACATAAGATTGCATATGAGCATACACAAAGACTAGAAGCTTCATATAAACGTGTTAAGTGGAAGGGAGAAATGCAAACCGGACTACTCATGCCAACATGCGACTCGTATATCCGCAGTGAGTTCGGTCTTTTAGGCTGAGGATGTTTGAAAACGTATTTTTCCTGTCAAGAACAGTCACATGAAAATTTTCACATTCATCATGGAACTGAAAACAGCAGATTCGCATAGCAGCTGCAGTTGTCTTTTTGTCAAATTTAACCAAACAGCATCACATACCTCAACTGGTGGATCATAATAAATCCCATTGTAGGGAATTTCACCAGGTGCCTGCACGGAAAATTTGATCCATGCTGGAATGGAGTCTTTTATTCCAGAAGGAGTATCCATCCGAATCTAAACAGCAAAACAAGGTTCATCAGAAATAATCAGAATTCAGAAGCACCGTCAATACCATTACCAGATACATGTACATGCAGACACATAATCCACTCCCCTGTCCCAAAAGATTGGGAAAACACTCCCCTAAAGCACACACAAGTTCAATATGAACCACCATTCCCTAATAAGCAGGCACAATGTTCATACATAACTGGCCATTAAGCTAAGTAACAAAAGGGCAAAGGAAACTTTTAAGCCAGAGAAGGGGTAGAGAAAATCAACTGCCAACTTCATTAATCATACACTATGAATCTAGTTGGTTGGGAGGAGAATAACTTGTAAAGTTTCAATCCCAAAGTTTGCCAAGGCAGAGGAAAGCTAAATCCTAAACCAAACAAAATACATTACTATCACAGGGTAGAAGTTGCTTTGCTCTAACACCTTAGACTGCATTTCTCACCCCTCACCCCCCCCCCCCCAACAAACCCTCCTTTTGTAAGAAAAATAAAATAAAAAATCACCCCTCTTCTCCATCCCTTTCTCACATAGCTTAACTTCATTTTCCCAATTGTCACTATGCTCTGATACCTCGGATCCTCTAACACTGATTCCCTCTGTACTATCTAGTCTTTCATCTTCCTCGCCTCTGTTTCTGCCTCTGTGATCTGTGCTCTCTTTTACTTCCCATTTAATGCTACCGCAACCCATCAGCAGTTAGTCGTCCGGCTCCATAATTGCCCAACCCAACCCCCCCCCCCCCAACACACAACAAAAAAAACAATTTCACGGAGCAATACAAAAAGAACCATGACATTTGATCTACTTTCTCAGGACAAAGCAATTAATACACAGTTTATCTGACATTTTAGTTGTCCAACAAAAATAAATTCAATTCGAGACTATTGTAATGGAACCTTCCTTCTGCTAAAGTCTGAACTGAAGCCAATGCAAAGAAAATCTAATTAAAGATACAATCCACTATAAGTAGAAGGAAGAAAGTAACATCAAATATATTAGACATCCTCAATAAAACTAGACCTAGCAATTTTGCATATGTTCCTGGATGGCTGTTGTTAAGATGAACACTTTTATTTTGTTCTCATCCCTAATCCTTCTCAATGAGCTTCTTTAGGATCACGCTTCATATTTGGCATGGTATATTCTCATGGGATTAAAGTTATGAGACCCTCTACCATAGTCATTAAAATCCCGATCCGGATCCTACGACTTTACGATTCAGAAACCCTCCATTTATCCAACTATTATTATAATCATAAAGTAATTAAGATCTTACAATCATGGTTTAGCATGAATATTATGTGTTAGAATCGCAACACAATTCTAAAATCCTAAGATCCGATCCACGATGCTATGATCCTACGATCCGATCCACAATCATACGTAATTTGATAAGCACGCATTATCAGCTTTAAAATTTTGCCAATACACTATAAATCTTGCATCAATGTTATCCAGTGAAACACAATTTAGCATATTACTCCATTTTTAGTAAATAATTGTTAAGATTTTAACTATTACAGATCTTTTTCTACAATTTGCCTAATTTATTAGAAACTTACAATTCTCGATCTGATTCTATGATTTCGATTCTTACTACCCCATTGATCCTAACTAGGATCCTGATTCTAACAACCTTGCTCTCTACAATAATTTCCTTTAAAGGCGCAACAGTCACATAGATATGATTCTCCATGATTGGGTTCTTTTTGTCTCCCAGAAGAGGACTAGAAGTCCTCTTAAGGTGCACCCACTTAACCTACTTCCCAAAGTTTTTTTTATAGCTAACATAATTAACAATAGAGAAGGAGCCAGTGTTAAATCTTCGATAGGAAACAGATGAGTACAACAACTCGCACTGTGGTTCCTGCTAACGCAGGTAGTTACCTGAAGTGTCCATAGATGAATTTATCAGTTCTCCTAAGTAACTCATAGAACAATGACGTTGTGGCTTCTGTGGGATAGTGAAGGCTAATAAAAGAACAGGTACATGAATTCATTGTACTGGATATTTACCTTCACCCGAGAGCCATGAGAGATAGCTGGAGTGCCATCAGCATTATTAGGCAAGAAAATCTCCCAAACACCAAACTCATTCTGCAATACATAATCAGATTAAACATGTAGCCAATGGAAACAGTAATCACTGCAAATGCAACGGACAAGGACTGGTTGTTATCTCATTATCAATGATACATCAAGCTTGTTACTCCATCAAAAAAAGGAAAAAGGTAAGCATCATATGGATGAGCATTTAGCCTGCCAGAGTAGTAATTATTTTGTTTATTTGTAACTACTAAACCAGCAGATGTCACCAAAATTTTAAATTTTAGAAATAGACATTAGGACCCACTCGAATGAACTAAACCTGGCCTCAGTGATGCTATTCACTACTGCAATCCAGCTAGGATCTATGCTTCAATACACAATTACCCCTGCCTTGTTCATGTGACAAAGAGGCTATACGCACCATATTGTGAAGAAAATTATGACTACATCATTCAGTCGTATAAAGAGCAGCACAAACTGAATAAAACAAAAAGGAAAAGCGAACAGGAACATACCCGAGTCATAACATCAGCGTTAGGGTCCCAACTATTGAAGTCTCCAATCAATGCTGCCGACTGACAAACAGAAAATTGTTATACATTGTGTTAACTCGAGAACAGGAAGTGACTGTAAGAAAGCCCATTATTTAAGATACCTCCACCCAGGACAACAAAATAAAACATACACTCTATAACATGCAGATGAGACCAAAATGCATAGATTTCGTTTAACTGAGTTCCATTTTTAAATGCAAGTATTTTGTGAAAAAGGACCTTAAAGTAGTTATTGTCATTTTAAAATAGACTCCCCAACGGCCCAAAGTAAAGACAAAGACTTGCTAAAAAAAAAACAAAAGAATATGTACGATATTAGTGTTTAACTAGCACACGGCCATGCTAGAAGCTTTCTCAACTCAATATCTAAACACCACCAACTAGGTCGCAACAAGAGTAAAGGAAGCCCTCTAGCCTGGTCCAGATTGGCCCACTATCATTGCATGGACAAGTGGCCAATTCAAATCATTCTAGTGTGCACCTGTCCATTTACTTTCTTTCAAGAAAGAAATCAGAAAATAAGAGAAGCACCAAAGACAAGCCTCTTATTAAGCATGTCATAAATTAAATGAAGAAAAAGTAAGTAACAAGGAGTGCATAGGTTGTTACATGCACCTAATTACTGATGCAGTAACAAAGGTTGCATGCTTTTAGGGAGGTACTAACAAGAGGTGGGAATTCTCTCCTATAAATAGGAGCTACGATACCAGGATTGGAGACAGGGCTTCGACGCCAAGGATCCGACATGGCAACCCTAGAAATCACGAACACGAAGACACTCTCCAAATTTGGACAGGGCAAGAAGTTGCATAAAATTAGTATGTGCATAACATATCTAACCATATGAGAAGATAACTATTATAAGTTTTAGGAAATAAATAGCATAATACAATTAGATCCATATATTCCTTTTCTTTTTCACAGTGGGGGCTTAGTACCATTTACCAAATTAGAACGGAATCCAAATTATTGTCCTATGTGTATTTTGTTGATAGAAAAAGCTCAATCCCATTTACCAAAAGAATAACTTACTTGCTCCTAGAGTCAATTCTTTATAGACAATTACCCAAGAATAAAAAAGGAAATAAATGCAATTGAACAAGAAACCCTAAAGAACTTCTCACACAACTGCCACACAAGTCTCTCTCTCTCTTTCTCATTCTCTCTTGACAAGCATTGGCACCATTGTCGGTCGCAACTATGCAACCTCAACCCACCTGCATCTGCCTCTAGCCCTCGTTTTCAATCAGCCAACTCTGTATTTTATTACCTGCATTGGGCCCATGTTCAAGTCGTGTCGACCCAGGTACGGCAACCTAAAATGGCAAGTCAAGGTAACGTAGCAGAGGAGGATGCCACTCATTATGATATCTAAAAGAGGGGTTGTGTAGTTTTCATGCCACTAGGATGGGAAACATCAAGGAGAAGCTCGGTGGGCTATACAAAACACCACCAAAAAAATACTAACAGGGATTTGGTGCACTACATGTGTATGCGGGTGAGTGTAGGATAGCTAAGGGGTCTACACAATATACCACTAAGAAAACTTTTTTGGTTTTTGTCAAGGTGGAGAATGGAGATTGTTAGGCATGTGATGAAAATCAAACAAAGAAAACTAGTAAAAGGAATTCACATGTTGTCACATGCACATAGTAATGGTGTAGTAATAAAGGCACAGAATCACTAAGAAATGTGAATTTAATCCTATAGATACATACGAGGAACCCACTTGTTATGATATCCGAAAGAGCGGCAAGTGTGGTTTTCAATAGGATGGGAAATGAGGGACCCGGTGGTGTAGGATAGCTAAGGGTCCTACACAAGATACCACTAAAAAACACTGTTCATGGAGTGTGAGTGACTGTAGGGGTGGCAATTGGCAATTAATTGGTGAAAAATACATCCAGGTTTTGATTGTGAAAAGGGCTATTTAGAGGTGTAGATTACAATACTTGTAACCCGGGAGTTGTTTGTACAGTCCTAAACATGGAAATACATAGTGTCTCTCAGAATGTCCTCGTATTATTTCTTTATTTTCACATCATTAATAATTTTCAGATCTTATGCACTTAAAACCCAACACCTCTAACTAGCTTCCTTTCACCATGCCTGAGTGGCCAGACTGCACGGTAGCTACTTCTCACTAGAGAGTAGGAAGTGGCTGTTGTTATAAATTACATACTATGCATCACTGCAAGAATTAGGGGAGCTTTCATAAGATTCAACAGCAGGCCCAAGTTTTTTTTTTAAACTGAACCTCAGAATTGAAGGTGAAATGTGAAAAAAAAAAATCCATTAACATTGAATCAGCAATCCGTGTTTCGTGAAAAGCTGATGCAAAATCACACTTTATTAATTAAGAGAGATACAGCCACAAAACACTCAGATAGCAGGTTATGTCACTACATAAGGAAAATGAGGGGAGGACCCCAATAAGTTATTCCCTTCACACCAAACCACAAGGGAGAAATCTACTCCTACGTCTGCTTGAAATCATATTAAATATTCACTACTCAATGGACCTTCAAGCGTAATAAACTAATACCAAATGCATGGCATTTCATTAGTGATCTACAACCTAAAAATCACTACTATTTTATACGTGACATAAAACCTTCAATCCAATGCCTACTCTAGAAGTCACACTGTAACTGGACCATCTGTTAAGAACACAGCTAACCACTGAGAAAGACATAGGTATTCTGCAGTGCAAACTGCAAACTCTGCAACTGTTGCTGAAAGTAAATATATAACATAGAACCAAGAACAGACCTTTGCTCCAGGTGCCCACTCTCTGTAAGTTATTCCTGTTGCACTGCACAACCATTGACATAAAAATCAAGAAATCCGAATCAATACAGGTTCACTTCATTGATACAGATGATATCACACAGATGTAATCAAACAATCAAACAATAAAAACAAAAGCCAAAAACATAGAGCTATTCAAAACTATGCAAGTGTGATACATGGTGCTCAACAAAACTGGAATATTATGTTCCCAATCCCGTGTCCAACATTGATTGTCGTAGTAACGGACGTTAAAACTTTTATGATGAAACGTGAAAATTTGTGTCAGATGGAAGGTTATCACAGTTATTTCAGAACAAGAAATGTTAACCGCTATCAATCATCATACATCGGACACGCAAGAGAAACAGAAGAGAAAACTGATATCCAGGAGCACAAGAGCTCCATAACCCACGACACACAAGATTTCAGATTATATGTTTTTCGTCTTCCTAGATGTAATCTATTGTGGAAATCATTATAACATTATATGGCTCCCCCGTGCTGCATTCAGGTTTTAAGCTACATGTGTCACCCAATTCACAGCAATTTCCAGTGTGCTCTAAAGAGATCCGTACCTTCTGGTGAACCCCAATTTTTCGTAGCCACGAGAAAAGACCTCTAAACCACCTTCGTATTTGTCAATCGCTTCACGCATTTTTCTGTATTGTGAATAACTGCAATAAAAACAAGAACAATAGAGAATTGAGCCAACAACATCTTCAAAGATGCGTTGTCCAAATCTCTGGACAAATGAGGGTTGGAAAGCAAAGGTGCTCCATGCACTTTTTCTTTCTTTCTACAGACCCCTGTCCCTCTCTCCTTCCCTTTAATGTAGATATTTATTATCCATATGTTAAGAAGCACTCAACAGCCTCAACCTCCACCATGGTGACAGCTGAAGGATGAACAAACATAAATCACCATTCATGAAAAGCAGAGATGGGAAACATCTTACCGGTAATCAAGATGGTCCCTGTAATTTCTTAGAAGTGGATCTATATCATACATTTTTTGTCCATCACCAGGTGGAGGAACTGCTCTTTTTGTCACTGTTGAAGCAGCAGACTGGTCAGCATTTTGAACTTCTTTATCTTCATCCATACGGGGCACTACTGCAAAGTCTTGTTCATCAGTAATCACAACTTTAGACAATACATGCTGAACTTCAGCCTCGCTCTCCTCGTCAACTTTTACTGTTTGTCTTTCAAGATCATCAATTAACTACAGAAAGGACATTACAACAAAAAAGAACAAAGAATTGAGATACGTGTACATAAACTAGGTACATTGAACTTTAACCAACACAATCACCAGAGAAGAAGACAGCAACAGAAGGTAACGATAACATAATGCACACAAAAAGAGAGTTTTGGCGCAAGTAGATGCTGTCTACAATCACTTTCAGATTCATGGATGGAGACCTGATTACTGCCTGAAAGATATCAAGAAGTAAACTTTGTTGGCGAGGCTAATGAAATCACTGGATTTGGACAAGCAACATCAGTATCATTAAGAATTTCTCTTCCAAACATCCCGATGTTTTCTATATGGATCATCAGGCCCAGGTAGCAAGATATGTTTGTATTTTTTGCATGTACTAGCATCTCTCACAAGTTTCTAAACACTGAAATACATTAACTGTAGATGAGGCTCTCAAATAAATTCAGCCAAGTAACTACAAGATACTAAAACTTGTATCAGAATGAATCAAATCTACAACGCCATGTTTTTCAATTTCTAAATGATGCTAGCTCATTAACTTGTAACCTAAAGGGAATATGGGTAAACATATTTATAACAATAAACCAAGCTGCTACCTGTGGCTTATTGAGAATTTGATCTGAATCCAGGTTCTCATCTGACAGAGATTCCTCATTTTCACTACCTGGGACAAGTACTTTTTGGGATTCAGTCAATGTGGCTGATGGAGAATCAGAATCATATGAGGACTTCTGAGCAAATATCTTCCCTGAAAATAGGAAAGGATTAGCAGGTGAGAAACAACAAGATGAGAAGTGGCATAAGAAGTAGTATTTAAGAAGAAAAGAGATGTGCCAGAAGCCCAAAACCAATAAGATCAAAAACCATCTCTTCTGACATGGACCACAACCTCAACTAGGTAAGATAATGAACCCAATGGTGCTTTCCGAACAAGCAAAAGAGGAAGCGTGAACAGCATGGCATACAAAGTTAACCATACTGCAACAACCTAATATTTCCTGTTCTGGGATAATCTATTTGAAATTCCAATGTGATCCAGAAAGTCACATTTTCCAGCAGTCTGAGTCACTAAGGGTCATAAGCCCAAAAGATACCGTCAAATCTGGATTATACCAACCAACACGCTAGTGCAATTAGGATGAAAAAAAATGAAAAATAAAAGACCAGATGGTGGCTGAGAAATACATATAAAGAAGTCTCCCGGGGTAAGTTGAGAGTGTGTAATAGGCTGAACATGAGAATAATAACAGCTCTGACAGTTTCCTCATAAGTAAAGCCGTTGGGGTTGGGGATCCTCCATGCTTCCAAACCCCAGATCCCTCCCAATCATGGAGGCAGACAAATTTGAACAACAAATTATACACGAAGCAATCAATTGAGCCCCCAAAACAATATAATATAATTGGGGATTTGGTGTTACCCTGCAAGGATCATGTATGATTCCTATATATACCATCACAACTTAAGCACAAAGCTTCTGATTCGTCATCGAATTCTAAGATCAGAACTCAGAAGGTTCTGTTTCGACAAACCTATGACGAGTGAATTCAACACAAAGCCACTGTATATACATATATATATCACCATTTGCATGGAAAATAGACAAGAATGACAAGGATACATACAGTGGAGCAATCAAACAGTTTCGGAATGAAATGAACAGCTAGCAAATGCAAAAAGAGAGAGAGAGGAAGTACTGGAAGAAGATGAGTTGTTGTTGTTGATTAAGAAGGTGAGAGTGGAGGCCCTGCGATGATCGGCATTGAAGGTGGAAAGAGATGGCTTGTGAAGGGAGGGAACAGAAGAAGGAAGACGAATACCAGGGAGAGAATACACCATTGCAGATACTCTTATCTCTATCTCTCTCTGAAATCTCAATTATCAATCTCGAGGGAGGAGGAGTGTGTAAATATGAGTGAATGAAAGAAGAAGAGAGGAGTGAGTATGTGACAGACAGTCTGATTTAATGACAGAAATATCAGGGGCAATCAACGGAGATTAAAAGGAAACGGAAAATCTGAGCAAGAGGCGCTAACTGCCAAGCACTACTCGCACATTCAACATTTCATCAATTCCACGTGTACACCATCCATTGCTTCTATTTGCCTCTTTTTTTTCCTTCTTTTTGCCTCTTCTTCCTCCCTTTTATTTTTCTTTGTTCACTAACAATTTTTTGTAAAAATTGATTTGATTTGATTTGATTTATTTAGGGGTTAAATACACTATTTATGTCTTTAATTAGTAAAAAAATTATTTGGTTGTCTTATTAGAACAGCTTATTGATAATATTTCATCTGTTCCATATTAATTGTCGTCTTTGAAAACTGTGCAGCCAAATTTCAAAAATTTTGACTATAAATTTCTCAATATATATAATGAGTTTCTATATAAAATTAATACTATTAGATTGGTAATGAAAAATGTTGTCATAAAAGTATAATATTACAATGGTTAAAAATATATTTTGTAAGAAATTATCAATCGAAGAGTAACATTGGAGACCGTGAAAGTCAAAATTATGACAATTAATATGAAATAAAGGGAGTAGCTAATTATGAACAAATATTTAAATTTGAAAATTATTTAAAATTACACAGATATCTATCTAAAATTATTATTTATAAAGATTTGAATGAAATTTCAACAAATACTTTTTCAAACAACTAAGAACTAAATTTATTTATTTTTCAAACAGTCAATCGAAACTATCTATAATAAATAGTCAATGCAAACATAACAGCGGACCCGTGCCCATGGTATCTTATGTTATGTTTGGACAGGATCTAATAACCGCTACCTCATTACATATTTACATGGTTTAAAAGATGTCTTACTACCACTTTATTTTTACTATATATTGTCACTTGCTACTTATCCACATTCCATTCTAATGGTGAGCATATTCCTTACCAGGATTCCTTCCTTTTTAAAACTTTTACTATATTTATTATTTATATTTTATTATGTCTTGCCTTTCAACATATTTATAAACTTTTTCATCAAACAAAACATATTTTTGCTTTTAATTTTTTTTTGGGTAACATAATTTATCTAATATGTATCGATTTATTTGTTAGTATACTTTGATAGTTGAAAGTGATAAAGAAAAAAAATGATACTTTAATAGTTTTCAAAGAAAAGATACTTTAATAAGAATATAATCTTATAATTTTACCGATTGGAGATGATATAATAAATTATGATCAAAATATATATTAAATATTTCAAATTAACAATGAAAAATGATAATTATTTTTAAAGGGAGGTAGTTATTTAAAAATAATTAAAGTCTCTTTTGGTACAAAACCAAAAAGCATGATGTATAAGTTCATGTAATTTACTAGGTTAATCATTGATTATTGACAATTATTTGTGATAATCATTTAGAGACAGACCAAGCAAATATTTAGGTTCAAAAAGTTTGGTTCAGGCACGAAAAATATAATTAAATTTGAATAAGGCTCGTTTTCTAATTTAACTACTCTCACTAAATGCAAACTTAAACCCAAATTAGTAACAACATTTTTGAGCACTTTAACTAAAATTGCCTGTGATCAGACTTGTCCAAATATTTTTTAACAAAGAATTCTAGAAAGAAAAAAGACCAAAATTAGCTATAAATTAAGTGTTCGTATCTCATGTCCAAACCTTACTGTTTGGTTGTTTAAATTTGTCTAAACCTGAAATATCTTCAAAATTCGGACAATGTACACTTAAATTAAACTCGAACCCAATTCAAATTTTAATTTCAACATTACCAATTGTTCAGATGTTGAACTCAGACAAAAATGTAGTGTCTCTACTCAAGGTTTGCGAGTTGAATAAATTTGGATTATCAAGTCTGACATATTTTTACCATTCCTATTAATTAATAGCCTAAAATGGGGATTGAAATGTAAAAAAACAATTATAATTCAAAACTCATATGTAGGATCGACTCTTCTTTTGAGTTGAAATTATTAAGTTCCAACTCCTTCTAACTTCTTCCAACTCCTTCTAACTTTTACTAGCCCTTTCAAATTTTTACAAGTTCCTTCTGACCCTTTTAAGCTTTTACATGCTTGTTTAGTCCAACTCTGAGAATAATCTTTTTATTCAGAAACTAAAATATGATCAAACACTTAATTTTTAAAGGTTTTAACTTCTATATATTTTCAGAGAGCTCAAATTGCATTAAGTGAGCTCTTTCCATATTCATAATATTTCCTATTTTCCTTCTCCTTTTAAAATACAAATCACCCAATTTATATATTCTTCCTTAATTGTCATTTTCCTTGTTGAATTGCTGCTATGGACTTATGGTTATAATAGCTACGGCTATGACCATCTCTCCTATCATCCTTAATTATAACCCAATTTTGTCCCTACATTCTCTTTATATATTTTTTTAATTGATGAGGTGCAAACTCCAACTAAATTTGGTACAATTTAAAGTTAGTACGTGTCAGTTTCATCATGGGATTAGAATCTACTCTCTCCGTTTTTTATTTATCAGCCGTTTAAAAAATTATGTTAAAAATTTTGAATGTGTGGTTGTTAACCATGACAACCATTGTAAATAAAATAAATCTCATTCGTACATGTCTCAAGTTTTACCTTGACCATTAGCTTTCTTATTTAATATAAATTGTAAAATATATTTTTTAAAATTTTAGTTTATTTTAAAAATATTTAAAATAAATATTTTTCAAAATATGCTTATTTACTAGGCAAAAATTTAGATTTAAGATATTTAAATTTTAAAAAATTTCAGAAAATTTATTTTAATTAAGAAAATATATTTTATAATGTTGTCTTAAATAAAAAAAATGAATGGCGAAGATAAAAGTTGACACATGTATGGATAAATATCATTTTTATTGTGGTGGTTGTCATGGTTGACAACCACTATAAGTTTTTCCATAATAGTTTATAGTATAAAATTGATGTCATTAGATTTGTAATGAAAAATACTACTAAAACAGTACAATAATATGTTTTTTGTAAAAATTTTATATTAAAAATTATTATTAAAATTGACACTAAAAATCGTAAATAACAGATAAAAAAGAATCAACTATGATTTTTATCATTAATATGGGGGTCTTTGAAGGACTGGTTCAAGGGATTGATGATAAAATACAAATCAGGTATCATTGTTTTTAGGAGAATTAAGTTTACCATCATTGTTTGTGATCAAATGATGAATGGAAGATACAATTCTTTTATTTTTGTTTTATTTATATTTTAATTTTTTTACTTTTTTTCATTTTAGGCTGATGAGCATTATAAATAAAGATGGATAAAAATGATTTATCAAATACTATTAAAATTTGTTCTATTAAAAAGTACTTTTATAAAATATATAACCAAACATCTTATAAATTGTTTGGAACCAGTTTCTGCAAAAATACACTCGTATAATTTTTTTGGAAACATATTCCTTCAACTCCTTCCAACCGTTGTTAGTTTCTTCCAAGTCCTTCCATATTACAGCATCTACAATCAATTGAATTATAGTATGTACGTGTTTGATAAATAAAAAAAATGTTGGTTGATAAAAAGATTAAGTTACAAAATTTAACTTAAAATTTCAATTACATGTATTTTTTTAATAATTAGACAATTTAACTTGCCTTTTATATTTTATAATGTGATAAGAAAATAGGAACACTAAATTTACAATATCTAAGGATCTTAACATCAATTGAAAATTATGTTATTAAGACTATCAATTCAAACGGACGGGTTAAATACAAATTGTGTATATATTTAGCAACGATCAATTCAGGTCATGTGCATTTCAGGTTTGAGCAACTTTGGCATTAATAATACGAGTCATTTAGATTCAGGTAATACTGATAATTTTAATAGTTTGAAAACCTTAGCTTTGTTCTTTTAGAATGTAAGATAGTTGGAAGGTGAAAAAAGCGATATAGAGTAGGTTGATAGGATAGTGTTTAGATATGTAAGTAAAGCAATTCACATCGACCACAATATTTATTAAATTTTTAAAAAAATATGTATAATGAAATAAAAGTGTTATAAAGTAATTAAAAATTTGATAAATAATATAAATTTATTACACATCATTAAAAAAACAGTCTTAAGCCGTTCAAGAGACCGGTTGTACAACTAGTGATAATAAAAAGTTAGCAGATATTTTCGTCGGTTGTTGATGGTGACGCAGAGAGATGACGTTGGTAGGTCTCACATGAGTCAATCAACACGAGTGGAAGGCATTGGGAGGCTCAAATTGTGCGGTGGAATTCTGAATAAGCTTTGCTAATTATGAACCTCCCTTTTCTCTCCTTTCTATTTCTTGTGCAAGTTATTGACTCCATGGAAACCTACCTTTTTCTCTAGCTTCAAAAATTTACCACGTACAGAAGTATGTTTCCATTCTGTCAAAACATTGTAATTTATATTATACTACTTATTGCAATTTAAAAAATCTGTGTATCATAAAAAATTAAATTTAATGTTTACATTTACCTGAGAATAATATCTGGGAGAGTTTGAAAAATAACATTTTGACAAAAATGTCTATTTAAGTGTCTTTCGTTATTTATCTAGGATGACGGTTTGGAGTGACTATTTTTCATCCCGAAGCGTCATTTTGTAAAAAGTTACTACGAATAACTTTTAGCTTTTCACGTGATATATTACAGATAAATTACCATATTGACTCTTTCTCTTTCTCTCTCTCTATATATATATAATTAAAATTTTGAAGCTAGAGAAAGGTGGGTTTTTACTTGAGAAAGAATTTTAATTAACTCAAAATGATTCTCTCTCTCTCTACATGAGAAAGAGAGTCAATACGGTAATTTATATATAGCATCAATTACCGATAGAATTTTAATTACCTCAAAATGACTCTCTCTCTCTACATATATCTATAGCATTAATTACCGATAAAAATAACTTTTAATTGTCGTATTGACTCTCTCTCGCTCTCTCTACATATAAATATATAAAAAATAACTCGGAGGTACCTCAATAAATGGACAAACTATTTTTCGGTACCCCAACTTTTCAAAACTCATTTTGAGGTACCCTTAATTTGTGGGTTAGTAATTATTTGGTACTTTTCCGGCCATCAATTTTATTAAGTGACAAAAATACCATTATTCTTCTTCTTCAAGGGTATTTCTTCAAGAATAGAAGAACAAGAGTATTTCGAGACCAAATTAAAGGGTAGAAATCTGAGGAAAAAGTGACATTCGCAAGAGTGAGCCTATATATGTGAAAAACCAGAAAACAACTTTTGAAGTGGAAATGACAGAAAATGGAAGACTTTTGGAGGGAGACTTGAAAATGGAAGGGAACGAGATATTTTTTGGAGATAGGACTATATGTACTATCACATAATTAACTAAATCAAGTTTTAATATAGTCTAAAAATGAAATAAAATGTTACAATTATGATTGGTCAAATCGAGACAAAATTTCGTGTCTAGAGGAGCACAACTATAATGGCGCTTACATTCGATCCTCCTTTTGTTGATTTATTACCTTAGGACGACTATTTAGAATAACATCTATAGAATATGAGCGAGTAAAACTTTGAAAATATTCATAGTCTAGGTGATGAAAGGCCGAAATACAACTTAAATACTACTTGTATCTAAAATGTCATGTTGATTCAGGTTAAAGCTAACCTTGAATTATTGATCCTCGAGTGACCTTATTTACTTGATCAAAACATCAAAAGGCTATACATGAGACCCTGAACTTGGCGAAGAGTTCATGAAGTCCCTAGATGATCTCTTGGAGCTGGACAAGTTAGCGGGAGTTGACTACGTGGTAACTCAAGTATGCGGTGATACGAAGAAACTATCGGGTCTAAGTTGGTTCATCATCCCCTTGTTGAGAAGAATTTTCCCTTAAGTCCTCCTCTTATATCAAGTTTTGTAATTTACATTTACTCTGACTAAGGTTTGTTATAATAATTTTTACAAACTCCACCTCTGTGAAATAATTTTTACCTTGCCCCTCCAAAGTCGTTAGTATTTTTCATCCTACCTACGGTTTGCTATAATAATTTTTACACAACCTACCTTTTTGGCTTTGTGAAATAATTTGTACCCTAGTTGAGGTTTGTTATAATAATTAACAATTATTCCATCTTGATCTTCATCGTAGTCTAAAAAATCCTCAGTAACAATGGAACTTGAAGATTTAGAATCCGAAGATGGCATTCAAATGCTATGTAACGTTATCCCAGGAACAAAATAGGAAACAATCTACACTATATTCATAGTCTCCATCATTTTTACTCCATTAAAACCCTTACCTAACATCCCTAATACTCCCTTACCCCCCTCTCTAATGTCGATCATATTTATCAATCCTAAACCCTTTTTTCGTTGTCAACTTTCTCGCCCCAAAATGCGGATCTACCCCCTCTACTCCAATTGCAACTATTTCTCATCTCACTATTTCAATCTCCATTTCCAACGACAAATTAAATTATGAGCTATTTTGATCCATTTGGATCCAATTACTACTCTTGAGCCTAGATACGTTTCAGACCATTCCGGGGAGGACCCTAGGGTCATGGAATTTTCATGGTCTTGGCATGAAGAATAACCGACGTGGGGTCAAGGCTTTTCCTAGTGGAACCGACCCTTGGGAGTCAAGGAAGAAGAGGGAGAAGAGAGTCAAAGGAAGAAACAACATTAGGTCACGGGCGTGACCAACATGGTCATGACCGTGACCCTTTGCCCTATTTGAGGTGTTTTTTCCATGTGCAGGTCACGCTCGCGACATTATTTATCACGAGTGTGACCAGCCTCAGCTTTCCGCGTATTTTTCATCCAACCAGCATGTCACTCCCGTGACACAAAACATCATGCTCGTGACTCCTCGGTAGGAATGATGCCTTATCAGGCAAGATTTTCTTGTCCCGACCGTGACATATGATGCCACACTCATGACGTAGTCATTTTTAAGGGTTTTGAACGTATCTCCCCTGTATATAGTTAACTCTTGTCATTTGTAAGGCAACTTATGTTAATGGATATTGATGAATGAAAACCTATAGGTATTTGTAAATCATTTCTCAAATCTTCAATCTTGCTTCATCCATGGTGAATGGTGATGCTATTGGAGAGATTTCTTTAATAATTCATTGGTGTTATCATTATATCAACTTAGGTGGAATTTCTCGGTTATTCAAGGGGGGTTGCAAGTGGTATTTCTTTATGCAATCTCTATTTGGGTGCTTAGATCATACTTGGCGAGCTTACTTTTTAGAGTTTGATCATATCTTTTACGCTTATTGTGTTATTTTTGTCCTTAGTTATCAAAAGCCCATAAATATTGTGATGATTTGATGAGTTCTATGATTTGACATTTTCATATCGTTGTTAGATGATCTTGGGTCCTTAAACTCTCATTGTGATTACTTTGCCAAGCCTCATACGCTTCATATTCTCTCACCATACCACCATCAAATATAAGCCACTGCTGGAGATTTTCCCACAAAATTCATATTTGGTATTATAGTTAGTTTTTTTTTTTTTCATTTTTGATACATTACAATTAAAGACCAAATGGTTTTCTGAAATCGATGAAAAAAGTTTATCTCCTTTCGTAATAAACGAAGCAAATAGACAAAGCACTTTGAACTAACCCCAATCGATAATTAGTTCAAATTAACAGAATACCCATGGAGTATCACTTATAACAAACCTCAAGTAGAGTACAAAATCTCTTACAACTCTTGTGTGGTAGCTAGGGTAAACATTATTTTATAATGGTTGAGACATGTAAAAGTTATTACAATAAACCTTAGGTAGGGTTACAAACACTTACAACTTCGATGAGGTATGGTAAAAATTATTTCACAAAGGTGAGGTGTGTAACAATTATAACAACAAACTTCGGGTTGGATAAATGTAAATTACTTATGTGAGGCCTCTTATATTACGAGTTGATAAGATTCTACTCATCTCTTCGAAAAATTTTAACTTGTAGGCATTGTCTTTGTTCTTCTCCATCAATTTGTGCTTCATTTTTGAGTGAAATATTTCATTCCCCAGAGGTTCAACCATACAAAAGCACACAATTTTTAAAAGTTCTTGAGCTCGAAAAATAAATGACCGGTCACAAATAAAGTAGAAACATTACTATACTGGACAACATTTGGAAAAATTCAACAACTTAGTAAACTTATGGATGTATTACATTTACAAATTGCAACATTTTCTTTCATTCTATATGTATACAAAGGTGTTTGACTAATTACACAATTTACTTGGTCGTAAACAAGATCTCCAGAAAGAGAGAAAAATATGAATAGTTGTTATCTTTTATGGAAGTTGAGGAACTTGATAGCATAGGCGAAAATGAAGAGGAACAGAAGAATCCAGGCAAGATGCGCGACAACAACAGCAGGGAGAAAATCATAGTGATAACCTAAATATTGTTTGAGAAAATCCTTAACAGAAATGGTCCCATCTCCAGGTTTAACAAGAGTGGCATTAGAATCACCCACTTGTGAGGTCACCACCCCATATAGTGTCCATGAAACAGGAGATGCCCAGTAGTACCACCTCCACCATATTGGTATTTCCTGCAATTACATAAGATATATATTATATGATAAGGTAATACCATCCATTGGGTATTTCTGACATTTGGTGAATCAAGTAGATTTAATTAACTGACTTACCGGCCTCGGGATAAGGAAACCAGCAAATAGATTCCACAAGCTGAGGAAGAAACCCATGAGAATGGCTCCAACTTGATGTCCCGGAGTCAAAGCCACAAGCATCATTCCGTATAGTGTGAAGTAGATGAAGCAAGTTAAAATGAAGTAGTAGAAGTAGAAGAATTTCGCAACCTTCCATTCAAATCCAATCATGGAGTAGAGGAGAAGAGTGTACACAAATGTCTGGATTGCATTATATATGCCCTCTATACCCACCTGTGGAATTAACAGTTTTGCAAGTGCACAACTGAGGACTATGATCCATACAAATGAATTAAACACTTCCCGTATTTGCAAAGTTTAATCTCTAGTACCTGAGACATTGCATATGGCATTGATGAGTACATTCCGGCTGCTCTTTCACGATAGAAAACTGTCCTCTCAATGGAGACAACAGGTTGCACTGCAGAGGCATTAGTAGCTCCAAGGAAAAGTACAGCAGAATAGATTGCCCCCAGCAAGTTCATCAGGTCTTGCTCTTTCGATCTATTGCAATGGCAAGATTTATGAGCAACCATAATGAGTTATAAAGCCTCCAAAAAGATTTGACAACCAAATACTTACGTTTTCCTTCCTTTGTCCCAGAATATAACACCAAAAAGAACACCAACAACTATTGTCATCAAGAATCGAACGACATTGTACTGTGGATGTCGCCAATAAGACCAATATTGCTTCCAGAAACAAGCCTTAAACTGAACAACGAATGGCTGAGAGTATTTAGTTGGGAAATGTAGGTCACTAGAACCCGGAGTAGGAGTGTTGAGCTCCCTAATTAGCTCTTGATTCCTTCTGCATAGTGTATCATTAGAGCATGTGTTATAAAAGTTTATAGAATGGTAACAATCTCAGGAGTAGTGAATTGAGATATTTCTTACTGATAAAGGGAAGAATTGGCGTAAATTTCTGCGAAATCCACATCTAGTTCTGACTCCACTTGAGGGGTACTAATATCAAGCATCCATGTGGCAGGATTATAGCCATCCTTGATTTTAGGGACTCCGGGAATATCCTAGTAAAAGGTAAACAATCAAGCATATTGAGCTGAAAAAGCAAAATCAAGAAGCATTGACAAATTGGTTATATGTGAAAATGAATAGCTTACTTGAAAATATTCAATAAGTTTATGGGAGTGGTGACCAAGGGGCCCTGCAAAGATAACTTGTCCTCCTCTCTTCATTAATAAGAGCTGCAATACACAAACAATATATATAAGTATATATAATTGGAAGACAAAATCTGAAAGAATGCAGAGGAATCACATATTTTTGATGTACCTCATCAAAAGCCTCAAAAATGTCTATGCTTGGTTGGTGAATGGTGCACACAACAGTTCTTCCAGTATCAACAGTATTCCTGACAGTACGCATAACTATAGCTGCAGCTCTAGCATCAAGCCCTGATGTTGGCTCATCCATAAATATAATGGAGGGATTGGCAACCAACTCCACTGCTATTGTTAATCTCTTCCTTTGCTCAGTTGATAGTCCATCCACTCCAGGAAGGCCAACTAGAGCATCTCTCAATGGTTTCAGCTCAATCAATTCCATTACTTCTTCAATAAACATCTACAAAATCAGATAGCATCCCAATTGGGAGATGGTTAATTACAGTCATAGTAAGAAGTATGTATATGATGGTAGCTGAATATGGTAACTAACTTTTCGGGTGTTTGCATCAACATCTTTAGAGAGACGAAGCCAAGCAGAGAAGACAAGGGATTCATAAACAGTGACGTGAGGTGAATGTATGTCAGTTTGTTCACAATAACCACTAATTCGAGCAAATGTAGCTTGGTTCTTTGGGTAGCCAGATATGTTGATGCTACCCTCAATGTATCCCCCAGTCTTTCTCCCTGCTAATACATCCATGAGAGTGGTCTTTCCTGCCCCACTCACACCCACCAGAGCAGTCAATACTCCGGGCCTGAATGCACCACTCACATCTCGTAGCAGTTGAAGTCGATCTTCCTCATAACCTTGGCTTTTCATCTCCTGGTGAAAAATAAATTATAATTTACATATATGTTCTCATTTAAATACATCATCACATAGTTTACAACACAAGTAACTCACAGCCGGCATATCCACGTAGTAATTGATATGGTTGAATGTGAGTGAAAGAGGTTGAAAGGGCAAAACCATTCCTCTTCCAAGATTCCCCACAGTTGAATTGCTACTCCCTGAGTAGGACATTGCAGTTACACCAGGACCAATATCATTAAGACCCTCCCTAATGGATATCTTGTCCTTTTCAACATCATCATTCTCATCTACTGCAATGGTCTTTGCATTGCTAAAGGCTGAAACAAAATTACAAATATAGATAGGATTATTAGCTTCCATCTCCTTTTTAATCGTTAGTTAAAGCCAAAAGAAAACTGGATTAGGATGGCTTACGATTTAAGTATGTCAATGAGAGGATATATAACACATTGAAGACAAGAGAAAACCCCAAAAGAGCTCCAATACAAATCCAAAACCAATATTGTTGTTTAAAGAAGCCTCTTGAGGCAAGGAGGACTTTGCCAATGGTTGGTTCATTGATTCTAGTGTCTGGATTCGGCTGCACAAATCCTAATAACATTAATGAACAATAAAGAATAAACTGAAGGGTTGTGAAAGAAAGGAGAAAAACATGAGCGAGCAAACTTACAGTGTTCCATCTTTCGTCAAGGAATTCGTTGATAACGATAGCAGTTTGACCATACATCATGGGGGAAAGATAGTAACCCCATATTATCCAAGGTCCAATGTCATCTGTATAAACCCACAAAGAAGAACAAACAATATGATATAGGATTATTGAAACTTGGTAGGAGTCCAATGCAAACAACCAATAGAAACTAAGAAACATACCTTTTGCAATGATGAAACCCCCAAGAACAAACACTAATAGCAATGCGAATATGCCAACATTGTTAGCAACCACCATGGTTCTTCCAGCTGCACCAAGGAACCGAAAAAGCCCCAAAGCCATCTGATGGATACAGAAGAATGATAACCATTGAAGGAAAAACCTGAGGAAAGGGCATGACAAATCAATTTGAAGAGGCCATGCCATAAACACTAAAAATATACATTCATTTCTTTAAAATACAAAGAATTTAGTTATTTGTATAATCCCACCTACTAACAGCTGGAGCATAGCCAACAGTGTAATATGTTAGAATGGTCCATATGGCAGATTCCATGAACGAGAGTGGAATGCGAAGAACCCAGACTGGTAGCGCATAAGCCCATGCAGGATAAAACATAAAATCTCTTTGTTTGTAGAATACCGGGAGCCTAACAACTGTCATAGCCAGTTCTGCCATACCATTAAACATCACATTTATGAGACTGAAAAATAGAACTCCATAGTACTTTCCACCATCTGATACTGTTTTATGATGCATTGTTGTCCTAAGAAACACTGTCATGGTAATCAAAGACATGATTGTTATTTGAGTAGTCTTGAATACGTAGACAAAAGAATTGCGCTTCATTAGTAGCCACTCCCTCGAGAAACATGCCTTAAAGAGTTGCCAGTTGGAGATGCCATATTTCTCTTTGACTAGCGCAGCCGGATGGGCTTTAGATTTATCATAAGGAACAGCAAGATTGGTTGCTAGTTTTTGCCCTGTTTCGAAAGACAAGAAACCTTTTGCAAATTCAGAAACAGAAATGTATCTGTAGGGTTGGTCCTTCATGGACCAGTATTGTTCTTGGTCTTTCTTAGATGTCACTTCCTGTAAAAAGTCTGCCACTCCTTTCCTCTCAGGGCACTTGAAGCCCATGAATTCAAAGAACTCAAGAACTTGTTCACGTGGACCTTGGTACACTATTTGACCTTCAGAAAGGAGGATGATGTCGTCGAAGAGTTCATAAGTCTCAGGAGCAGGTTGTAGGAGAGAGATGATCATTGTTACATCCATTATATGAACCATTTGTCTCATATACTTGCATATCTGAAAGGTGGTGGAGCTATCCAACCCGGTTGAAATTTCATCCATTAGCACAACTTTTGCTGGACCAACTAACATTTCACCTGTATCCAAAGACTAGTTAAAATTATTTTGGGTTGTTTTGGATCTTGAATACTAGCAACATAGTCTAAGAAAAATACCTGTAGTCACACGCTTCTTTTGGCCACCAGAGATGCCCCTTCTCATCTCATCTCCAACAATGATATCGGCACATATATCAAGTCCAAGGATCTGTTAAAACTAAACATAAGATGCATTAATAGTGAGCATTGGAGTTAACCAATCATAAGATGCATGCCATACATACCTTTAGGACATAATCAGTTACAAGATTGGTTTGTTGGCCTTGCACTGCTATGGCCTTCATGAAGGCATCAATCTCCGGATCAGGTTTGATTCCAGCTTGTTTCTCTCGTCTTGACAACTCTGCCAACAGCTCATACCTCGTCCCAACCCCTAAACATCTGCCTGAAAAATCCAATGTCTCTCTTACTGTCAATTCTCCATTGTGAAGATCATGTTGACTGATATATGCACATGTCCTCTGGGGAACAAATTCATTCATCTCATGCCCGCAATATGTTATCTTTCCAGTAACCTATTTACAATCCAAGTTACACATTAGAAGATCTTCATGGTGGAAACATTGTTTTATGTAACAACATTAAGTGATTACCACTGTAGAAACATCCATGTTAATGATATCAAACCTAACATTGACATAGTTAAGAGAAAGAGGTACGAAAAACACAGCATACCTTGAGGTTTTTGTCGAGCTTCCCAGCAAGGGCAAGTAACAACGTTGTTTTCCCTGCACCTGGAGGCCCCAAAAGTAATGTCATCCTAATAAAGAAAACAACAGTTTAATAAAAAAAAAAAGTACCATGATAAGGCAACAATGAGTATAGCTTATAAGAAATAAAAAAGGGAGATTCTACCATAGTTGAAATTTTTTTCAACTATGATAGTTGAAATGTATAATTACCCAAAAATATTAAGAAAATTGAAATTAATATATATTGACTAAATAGCTTGTTGCAATAAATAATCCTATTTGTTGAGATACAATTTTTTACAAAATTTAACAAGTGAAGGATATTCTGTTGCAATAAATAATCCTATTTGTTGAGATAACAATTTTTTACAAAATTTAACAAGTGAAGGATATTCTACCAAAATTGACTTTTTTCAACTATCATAGTTGAAAAGTGAAAGTATCATTATTCTACCATAAAAAAAAAATTCAAAATTAAAATATATTAACGAAAGTAACTGATTACAACAATCAATTTTAGTGAGATATAATTTTTTTAATGTATGTGATTTATTTTTGATAAATTAATGGTTATGAAATTTCAACTACCAGTTGAAAAACCATGGTAGAATTTTCAAATAAAAAATAGGTTTGCTCAACAGGGCCTATAAACATCCGGTTTAATGCACCTAAGTAGACTTGTCACCCTTAAATACTGTCATTAGACCTTTTTTGGAAATTATTTTTTTTATAGAAAAGTGTCATAAAAACACCCAATATCTTAAACCAAAAATCTTTCTATTCTTGTACTAGGATATTATTTAGTCTTCATTATTATGTTGGGTTTCCTAATTGTATTAAATTTTAAATCCAATTGGAGTGGGTGTGAAGGTAGGTTTAGAGGGAGTTCTTCCATGTAATTAGAGAGCTCATTCACCTTATTTGGTGCGGCTAATTTTTGGGCACACCTACCATGGGAGGAGGTATATTTAGATATTTAGAAATTTTGTATTCCAATTTGGTGAGAGAATTTGTATGAGTTGATATACTCTTTTTGAGTGTTGCTCTCACGGTGATATATTCGTTGTAATCTTTACTAATAGCAGATTTACTTTTTGATTTGGATTTTCACGTTACATTCTTGTCCCCTTTAATCTTTGCATTTATTTTTCTTGATATTCAATAATCATCTTATTTTGCATCCACTACTATGTATTGCTCTTATTGACCCTAATAAGTGGTATTAAGTCATGGTGGTTCAAAATTCGTGGAGTTATGATTCATGTAAGAGCTTCGTTCATGGGATGACTACATTTAGAAAATTTTCTTGTACATATGGAGAAGTCCGTTAGCAAGATATGGTATTGTAAAGATTTTTTGGAGAGTGTAAACTATGATCGTTTAGTAGGTTGTCTATGCATCGTTGCTCTACCTTTCAGAGGTTCGTTTGGCAGTAAAGAAATTTCTGAACTTTTGTTGATTTTAGTCCAAGGTGGAGATTGTTAGGAAAATGTCCTAAAATCACCCAATTTCTGGACCCCACAATATTTTGATTCCTAATTATATAAGGATATTATTTAGGTTTCCTTATTATGTTGGGCTTCCTCATACTATTGGATTCTAAATCTAGTTGGAGGAGGTGTCAAGGTAGGTTTAGAAGGAGTTCTTCCCTATAACTAGAGCGTTCATTCACCATGCTTGGTGCGGCCAATTTTTGGGGGTACCTCCTATGGGAGGAGATATATTCAGATATTCCAAAATTTCGTATTCCAATTTGGTGATAGAGTTTGTGTGAGTAGATACTCTCTTTATATATTGATTTCAGGATAAGGTCGTTCAATCTTATACCAATAGTGAATTTGTTTGAAATTGTGCCGTCCACGCCCAATTTGAATTTTCACATTAAAATTTTAATTTTTGTCCTCTTTAATCTACCTTTTATTATTTATATCTAGTAATCATCTTATTTTGCTTCCACTTAATGTAATTACTCTTAATATACCTAACATTTTTAAACCTCCAAAGGAGTGATTAAATATTTTACGTAGCTTTTTGACTCGACGAGTGAGTGAATCTCTTTTTCAAAAAGTTGGAATCTCCGAAATCGTTGTCTATTAACAATCCATATCTTTTCAATTTGAAGAACATAAATGACAGCAAAATAAGAGACCCAATTGGATTAAACAGGGGGCATAATGTGTGAAAATTTAACATAAATTGTAAAATGCATAATTCTAATGAACGAAGATACCCAATTTGATAAAACTAAATATGAAGCCAAAATCATGAGGTGAGAACTGAGAAGTTACCTGGAGGGTTTAACGATGCCGCTGACATCTCGGAGTATTTTGAGAGTTCTCTTTTTCGATGGAGCAAGCCCTACTACCCCTAGAACTGACTGCCATCATCAAATTGGTGGATCAGTTCAAATATCCGCCTTATTTATCTTTCATGTTTTTTTTATGTTCATCTTTAATCAATAATTTCACATATAATACTTTTTATAAAGATCTACGATATTATAATTTTTTGATAGTATTTTTTATAATGAATCTAACAACATCAATTTTATATGGTAAATTATTGTACAAATTAAAATATTAGCGGTAAAATTTTTTTAACACAATTACCAATATGACAATTAAAAAAAAAATAGAGGGAGCATGAGGTATCATTACTAGCTAGTCTCCATAAATCATAAATGTAGGTGTGATTAAATTAATGAAAATTCAATCATAGTTAGAATTTTTTTTCAAACTATGGTGGGTGAAAATCTCTTTATTATTAATTTCAATGCTAAAAATTTAAATTATTTAAATCCAAAACCCTTCGAACTAATCAACAAGAAAAAAATGAAACGAAATAATCACTTTTAAGGGGGAACAAAAACTAAATTAATTACCTCAACGGAGTTCATCGTAGTATTAAGTAGACTAGGCAGCGCTCTACTCCCAACATGCACCTTGCCTTCAATTGACAGTTGCTCGTATCTCACTTCAATCTTCGGTATTTCTACTCCCACACTGTTAGTTTTTCCCAATTGCAATGACAATTGATCAATATTATATACGATAATGATATATATATTGACTCAAGATGATTAATAATCATCTTGAATTGCCATATTTTATATTTGTTTAACTTTTAATAATATTTTTTTTAATAATTATATATATTTATTAACTATAAGAGTGTAATATTTATAAGATGGGTCAAAAATATATATAATTAATAGCCTAATTTTATTAATTGTAGTAGAAAATGTAAATTTTATGCATAATTTTATATTTATAAAAAAATATAAATAAATAATTACTTTTTATATTATTTATAAATGGTAATAACATTACCTTTAAAATTATTTAAATATACTTTGTTAAAATTTTGTAGTGAATCACCTATTCACCAGAGCTCGTGGCTAGCACCAATGGTTACATTCCGTTGACTAATAGCACTATCAATTGATTTCTCAACAACAGTTACAACCATCTCCTAGTCATCATCCATCGATCGAGATAACCATCTTGTATTTTCTATAAATCCCCAACTATTTAAAAAAATCAAGTGCAATATGAAAATAATTTTCAGTAACCATAAGCAATTTAAAATCTTACACTAAAAGCATAAATTTTAAATTCTTAATACCAAGCACATTTTATTAAAAGGTACTGAAATTTGTATAGACCTTAAGCTATATTGAAGAAAAATGCTAAAATCTTAAGATTTATGTTATAATTAAATTATTTTTCTTTTCAAATAAAGTCACACCTTAATAAATAAGAAACGATCTAATCTATATTAATATTGTCGAAAAATTTATAGTAACTGTTAACCATGATAATTAATATAATTAAAATGAATCTCATGTACACATATGTTAAAATATGTTGTATATTTCTTAATTAAAAATTTCTTTACAATTTTTTTAATTATATATCTTTTAACTCTAGTTTTAGCAGAAGAAAAATAAACATATTTTGATAAAAAAATTAATTATATACTTTGTAAATAAATCATAATTAAAATAATATATTTTATAATTTTCTGTTCAATGAAAAGGGAACGGTCAAAAATGAAATTTAATGCATGTAAATTAAAGATAAGATTTTTATTTTACTTAATAGTATATATATCTTAATTCATACTAATAACTTTGAAAACTTTGCCTCTTCAACTCGTGGATATTCATGTATAAGCTGCCGTATCTATTACTCTTAGGCAATTATTTTTATTTTTTCACAATTTTAATGATTTTATATTAGATAAGTTCACCAAATCTATAAGCTAATTATGCTCCACATTCAATTCCTATTTGTCCGGATTCTGTAATTTTGCAGCCAGTAATCAAGTGTACTGTTATCAATTGTTGCTTTTAGTCTATTTTTTTTGAAATCTAATTCATACTCGCTCTGTTTAATTTTATTCAATCATTTTTGAATTACCAGAATGTATCAATATTATACCCAAAAAAAAGAGTTGAGAATAAAATGACTAAATTGCCCTTTAACTAATAAGCATAAGTATTAGCCAGGGGGATGAAAAGTAATTAACGGGAGACAAAATTGATAAACTAATAATTAGTATTTCATTGTAATTGTAGATTGTAGAATAACTAACATTATAAAACAGAAAAGATTAGTTAACGTGACAAATAATATAAAATTGACAGTGTAGTAGGGTATTTGGGTCGTTCTATATTATTAATTTTGAAAATAATATGAGTCATAGGGTAAAACACATAAATGTCTTGCCTTGTATAAAATCTATATTATATTTACATATTTAATTGGAAAGAAAATGGTATGAATGATGACTTGTATTATTAGGTACCCACATATAAATTGTATAAAATGATATTCTAATAATTAGTCATAATTTTAAATTTACAAACAAGTGGCTAAAATAAATTTAATGGATGATGTTCATTAAAATAAGGTGTCATTTGTATTGTTGAGATAGCTTATTATAATTGGTAGTTAATAATACATGTCAAAAATTAGTGTCAAAAACTATATAATAAGTATCAGGACAATGATACAAAATATTATTTTTATAAAAAATAAAACACTTAAACAATGTTTTGCCTTAAAACACGTATCTTGATTCAATTAAATTTAGCAGCGATTTTAATATTTGGGAAATCAGATTTAAATAATCTGAATTTTTGGTCATAGTAGACTTGGGCCGTGTTCTTTTTTGCGGTATTTTGCGGAATGGTCTGGTGAGGTGTGATGGAATTGTGGCGGGTATGGTGGAATTATGGTGGGTTATTGGTATGTGGAATAGGTAAGGAGAGAGGATGTGAAAAGTATAGGAGAAAAGTGAGGAGAGAGAAAAGTGAGGAGAGAAAAAAGTAATGATTTGCGGTAAAATGTGGCGGGTTGTGGCAAACTGCGGTAGATTGTGGCACCGCAGTTTGCCAACCGCAGAAAAGAATAAGGCCTTGATCATCTGAACTTTAGATTTGGTTTTGAATAATCTGAACTTTGGGCCCCTTGAATTCTAGTAACACGCCACCGAGTTAAGTTCAACTTAACTCGGTGGCAGGATGACGTGGCAGCAACAACATGACATACCTAAAATGGCCCGGCATATACCACCGTCATCACGTCATCCTGCCACCGAGTTATTTGAACTTAACTTGGTGACATGTTATTAGAATTCAAGGGGCCCAAAATTTAAATTATTCCGAACCAAATTTAAAGTTTAGATTATTAAGTCTACTATGACCCAAAGTTCAAATTATTTAATTCCGATTTTCCTTGATATTTTGTGATCTCTTAAAAGTTGTGGTTACCAATTCTTAAAGTGGAATAGAGGGAAAATATATATATGTAGTACCTTTGACCTTTGTTGTCAACTGAATGTGTCAATGAATGATTGAGAAAGGAAAAACAAAAGAAAATTAGGAGATTGAGGAAATAACTTACTGATCAATTCTATCCCTGAGTCTAGTGAGGAACTTATGATTATCTTGCTCAACAATTTTCAAAATGTTGTGTACCAAAATCTTCCTATCTTGGGATGCCAAGTTGTCAAAGTCAATCTCAGTAGAGACCAGTTTGCCATCTTGAAGTACTTGCCTCAACAACCCTTTCCTCATCCTCTCGAATGTCGGAAGCCGTTCGATGGCGGCCCACCGGAGCTCCTCCTCCTCGTCCTCCTCCCTCCATTGGCGGCGGCTGCTCCCGAACACGTCCGCCTCCCGGAAGCTGCCCCTGCCCCTGCCCGCCTCCCGGAAGCTGCCCGTGTCTGTTCCCATTAATTACTTGGAAATGGAATCGAGAGAGAGAAAGAGAGAGATGGAATCTAGCTAACAGCAAAGTTAGTTCTGATGCATTATTATATACGTACACAAATGCATGGAGGTGCATGTGCATACGGAGCTTAACTGGAAAATAATAATGATAATAATAATGGATGAAGATTTTCAGGAGAAGAAAGAGAAAACCGAGGAAGAAAAGAGAAGGATCCTTAATTATAGAGGAGAGACAATTTGCATTTTGAGGCGACCGACCAGCTGCTAAATTATCTTGTAGAATCCGGACTTCCGATTTTATTCTTTAAAAAATTGTTCTGTAAAACTAAAAAATTAAAATAAAATTGTGTAGGTATAGCCAGTTTATATTAAACATTGTTTGAGATGGCAACAGCCAACATGTATGTATGCAAGTTTTTATGTCACGGCTGACGGTAACGTATCTCGAAGCTGATTATACGCAGTTTTTTTAAAAGAACAAAAAACAAATCAACAACTAATTATAGTATATGTGGATCTTCACAACTTTTCTAGGGGAAAAGGATTGAGTATAATTAAAAAAATAACATATGAGTCTTGAGATCGAGTGTCTTACCTTGATGTAAAAATTATATAATAGTTTTTTATCCGAATGAATGTCTATTTAAGTAAACATATAAAAATATAAAAGAATATATAGATATGAAATATTAATAAATACTTTAGTCTATGCTTACTATTATATGTACCAAAATTTGCACACATTGTTTTTTATCTGTGCTATATATGCATGGGTGTCTATGTAGTAATATATGACTGATTTACTTTAGTTAATCCAGTATTTAATCCTTGCGGAAACACTTCTCACCAAATATTTTCCCTTCCCGATCCCAACAATTCATGCACCAATAAGTAAATTAGGAAAATATGAATATAACAATTACTCCTTATATGTTGTGACTTAATTTTTTTTTTTTGGTACAAAGGGAGGGAAAACGAACCCCAATTTATTCAAGTTTTAATAAAGATCGGCTAAGAGTCTCGGGGGCGTGCCTCCCCTACAATATCAACATGCAACATTTCTCCCATCGCTTAATAGGGTTGGTCACGAAAGACAATTTGACAATCATTTAAAGTAAGTGATAAATTAGCTAGTCTATCTGTCACTCTGTTGGCTTCCCTAGTACAGTATTCAAGGGCAACCTCCCAAGTAGGGTCGCAAAACAAGGCCTTGCATTTCTTGATGAGGGGTTTGCTCCTTGGACTAGGAAAAGTTGGGCTTCAGATGTTATCCACCGTTATGTTGGAGTCCATTTTGACGCATATGTTCTCTATATATTCCCATTTCCTTTGCCATTTAGAGGCCTCAAAGAAGTGCTTCAAATGAAGGAAAAGGGAATCACCATGCCTTCTCCTACATATCTTCCCTGGCGGATGGAAGGCAAGAAGTGCTTCAAATGCCAATGATATGGTCACTTCCAAGCGGATTGCCCAAACCGGAGAATCTTGACCCTTCAAGAGGTCCAAGAAATTGATGAGGAGCTCCAAACGACACAAGAGGAACCCGAAATGGATGTTGAGAAAGAGGTTGAGTACGAAGGTGATGGCACCGCTCCCACACCAGCCATACACGACCGTACACTTGTCTTGAGGAGAGTATTACATGCTCACGAATTCCCTCTTGATAAGCCCCAACGGGAGATGATTTTCTAATCACGTTGCTTCGTAGGAGGAAAGGGGTGCAACATCATCATCGATGGGGGAAGTTGCTCCAATGTTGCTTCGACTCTCTTGGTCGAAATGCTTGGCTTGCCAATGTTACCTCATCCCAAGCCTTACTCCGTCAAGTGGCTCAACGATCAAGGTGCCATCAAGGTAACGAAGCAAAAAACCTTGTTAATTTGTCTTTTGGCCCTACTTATGATGATTCTATTGTTTGTGATGTTGTCCCGATGAGTGCTTGTCATATCCTTTTGGGGCATTCTTGGCAATTCGACAAACAAACCGTGCATGATGGGTTGAAGAATACCTACACTTTTACCCTGGAAACAAGAGGATTAAGCTACTACCTTTAGCTCCACATGAAATTTTACCTCCAAAACCCGGGGTAGGGAGCGAGTTGAGGAATCTCCTCCTTGAGAGAGAAACACGGGAAGAGAGTACACATGGTGGGGATGGGCATCTTTTGGCCTCGTCGTAACTGTGTATTGAGCCTAAAGTGAGTGAGTGTACCTTAACTCCTCAAAAATTCCCTATTTCCCCTCCTTACCCATTACCCTCTAACCCCAAGTCCCCTCTTGATTTGCACTTCCACGACGAGGGCTTTGTGTTGGAGTTTGATACGAGTTGGGTTCCAACCCAATTTGACTTTGATGGTGTGAGGGATGAGCATCCGACTCGACAACCACTGGGTGTTGCGCTCTCTTGTAATGACTACATCGTGGAATTTAACAAGCTCATGAGTGGAGGAGCTAACCGGGATCACCAGCCATTTTGAATCTTTTCTCCTGCATATTCTCAAGAACTGTTATGCCTTCAAGAAGGGCGGGATGATGAGCATCGAACTAGCATGCATGCTTTTGGGAGATATCTCCTATGGGGGTCCGATCTTTCCAGTGGTTGTTTTTACCCCCCCAGGATTTGAGGGCAAATCCTTCTCAAGAAGAGGAGGATGAAGAGGCTCGAGTACCGTATTCCTCCCTCGTCACCTTTGCTAAGAGGTTTGCATCCACCTCCCCGAGTCATGGGGTTCAATTTCACGTGGATTTCGAACACCGCAAAATCGTCTCGGTCATCCTTTGGATGGGTCCCCAGCCCCTCTAGAGTCTCGGGAATATCACCAACCATGAAGGTTGTTGGGACTTAACAACATACCGGGTCGTCCTATGAAAACATGGCTATTTTGGCATCGGGGTTCGGATTTTGAACCCGGTTGGAGACATAGCTGAAGAAGGAGAAGGGAAAAAACGTTTTGAAATAGTATTAACTTACACTTACATTATCTTAACTGCATTGGCCTACACCAACCTATAATTACCTACAAACTGCACTTTTCCAAATGTTCTAAAGAACATGTCCTAAAACGTTGAGCAATGCATTGCTTCCCCGTGTGCTAGTTACTTCGGTCAGCCTACTGGGTTGTGCTACATTTTCATAATTTCTTCTATTTAAATGTTTTTTTGTTTGATGATAATGGTGGTGGAATTTGATGGTGAGGAGAGAAAAAAATGAAGGGTTGAGATGAAAAGCTTGATGAAGAAGAAGATGATCATTTTTTTTCAAGATTAGAGATAATGATGAATGTTGAGATGGTGACAACCAAAATAAGAGGAGGGAGGAGGGAGGGGGGAGGGGATTTTGTTTTTTCATTTCAAAATTTGGGGTATTTCATCTCTCTATATAAAGATTTTAGGGTGATTTTGTACTAAATGTCAACTCGTCATATTATATGGATATTATTTATTATAGCCACATTTTCAACAATTCATGGGTAAAATTCTATTTCGCCAATACTCATGAAGTAGATGTCGCAACATTATTTTTATTTTTGGAAATGAATAAGATAGTTATTAACAATATCAAGTACTAACAAATGTTATGTAAAAAAAAAAAACTAAAATGCCAAATACGTACATAAATGCGACATATTTGTAATGTGCTAATGATCATGAGCCAGAAGCGAAGCTGGATGGAATGATGGATGGTAACAATTTTGACAGAGTATATGGACGCAACAACCCAAATTGCAGGGATGGGTTCTTGTCATCTTACTCTTGTTTTTTTTTTTAAAGAAAAAAAACAAATAAAATCGTCGATCTCGTTTGCATGCCATGTTCGTATCAATCTAAGTATTAAATTCAATTTTGATTCTCAAACATATTTAAATAATTTTTGGACCTCACAATCTCACTTTAGAAGGAAACTTGTCGGTAGACTCCAAATCCGAGATTGGATTGTTCCAATTTTCTGCCCAAATACCATCATCCCAATATTTTGTTAGTTGGCTATACACTTAATTTGTTGTGGTGACTAACTATTTTAATACCCTGTGTACTAGTTTATAAAATACTAGTACTTTCCATGGACATGGTTAAAAATGTCCCACATCAATAGATTAATTAATCCGTAACCAACACATATATATTTAAGAGTATCAAAAGGTAATAAATTTATAAATGAGCTTGTGGTTTACTTGGTAACTAAGGGTATTAGATTTAAGAGACAACTTAAAATAATTATTAAATGTTAGACTAAATATCTCATCAAATGCCAGTTAATGTTCAACGTGTTCCTAGTAGCTAAAGCAAGAACATACAAGTTGATGGAGATTAAGTTTTTAGTTAAGATGGTTACATAATAAGGATAGGCCACCTCCAATAGAAGAGCAGGTAGATGTACGACGGTGCTCCAGGGTTTCACGCACCTCTTCCGCACCCAGGCGGTACCGCCTTTCTTTTTTTTTTTTGATTTTTTAGAAATTCACATCAATTATTAGTTTAATGGATAAATTTTTTTACAATCTTAAAGTGATTGAATTATAGTTATTATTTTTGTATCTATCATAATTATTTTTTAAGCAGATGTATAGATTTATTTTTTTAGTTTTGATTTTTTTTTGTTCTAGTTTTTTATACCTGTTTTAACATTTAACCATTATAAAATGCTCATAAAAATATTATGTTAATAGTTTCTAATATGGATGTTCGGAAAGATATATACCAATGCTCATAAATCAGTATATGGATGCTCATAAACCAGCAGATGAATGTTCTTAACATCTAACACGAATGCTCATAACCTCCATCGCAAATGCTCATAACCTGATGTTTTTACAAAAATGTTCATAAATCAGTATACGAATATTCATAACTTCCAACACGAATGCTCATAATCTGACATTTTTACTACAAATGCTCATAAACTAATATATAAATGCTCATAAACCTAAACTATGCTCATAAACTAATATATGACTGCTCACAAACATATCCCATGCAGTGTTCATAATTTTTAATGTGGATGTTCATAAATCTATACTATAACGCTCATAAACTTTAATCACAACACTCATAGACATATCACATTCAATATTCATAATTTATAACGTAGACGCTTATAAATTTATACTACAAAGCTCATAAACTTTAACTACAATAGTCATAAATTATTTTTATCAAAATATGGGATGACAACAATTAGGTTAGCCAGCTATGAAACAACGATCAACCTCCTCTACATTAATAGGAGTAGATAGTTGAATCAATCTCCACTGGCACAGCCTCTGCAACCGCAGTGCACACACTCTATAACCTTCTCCTCCCTCAGGTGCTTTGGGACCTGTTGGGGAGATCCAAGGGAGGAGCACACTTCAACCAAGGCCCAATGGTACACATGTTAAGTGAGGTTCCATTTTAAAATCAATTGGTGTTAGCCCACTTGACTTATATAACATGTGCTTTCTCTATACTTTTTCGATGTGGGACATTTTTACTCATGGGTGAATCCCAACAGGACCCAGCACACACACTTTGTTTGAAACTTGTGGTCCCTTGGCTGCATGCATCTTAAGCAGCATAAACGTTCATACCCTGGCTACATGCATAAAAAAAACACTAAAAATTAATCAGTGACACTAAATAACAATAACTAAAGTTTCAATCTTACCAATTCCTACGTTAGCATTCTATCTATATATGACTCGACTGCGACCAGTGTTGACAACACCAACCTTCTTCCACTTTGCAATCAAATTGCGGTCACACTACAACTCCAAACACAATCTCAATACGAAAATGATAAACATCTTGACACAAGATGACTCTTAACCATCTTGCATTTCTTCTAAATTACTAATATAGTGAATTATAAGTGTATTTAAATCCTTCTGAAAGTACGTTTCATTATTTTTAGGGTTACTACAACTTATAAACAATTTAAAAATAATTATTTATTTATATTTATTTCATAAATATAAAACTATGTATAAAATGTGAATTTTCTACTATGATTGATAAAATTAGGCTATAATTATATTTTTTCACCTAGCTAATGAGTATTATATTATTATAATTGATAAATATATATAATTATTAAAGAAAATATTAATAAAAATTACAAAAATGTAAAATATGAATAATTCAAGATGGTTAAGAACCATCTTGAGTCAAGATGGTTATCATGGTCCATCTCAATATCAGCAATATTTTTAAGAGTGTGTTTGTTTAGTCAAAAATCCCGGGAAAATGGTCAATTTTCTCAAGTTGACTTATTTTCCCCATGTTTGATTGTACATTGACATCGGGAAAGTTATTGTACATTGACATCGGGAAAGTTTTTACAAGGGGTCCACCATTTACAAGGTTTTTCTAGGGAAAATTTCCCTTAGGGGGATTAAGAGAAATTTTTCCCGGGAAAATATTTCCAATGGAAAACTTTTCAGGAAGGGAAAAATTTTTCTAGGAATCTTACTAAAAGCACCCTAAATAAATCAAGAAACAATTTTGAAGCGTGATATTACTGTGCTTTCATCACGCCTGAGACGGACATGTGAAAACAGTAAGTAATTTTGACTATGGTTGAATTATTAAGGGTAAAGAGTAGGCGCAGGAAAGGATGATAATTAATCCCCTTTAGAACCATTCAAACATGTCTTACATTTTATTGTCAAAATGCACATGAAGGTTAGTCCAAGGGATGGAAATTAATTAGGAAGACTATTAATACTCTTTGACACCCCTAACATCTGCTTCCCACTCTTCTCCTGTGCCTCTCCGTTCTATATAAACAGACTGATACAAATTATGACTTCATGCTCAACAAACATCCTTTGCATAAGTGATTAGTGTACCTAGCCGTTCACGATCAAAACCAGACACAGGTCGGTGAAGTCTAGCTATCTACACATCCAAACTCGTTTTTATTGTAAATTAAAAGAAAATAAGTGTTGCTTCCCCTGTTAGTGTCACCCTTGGCTTGATGAGGGTCACACATTACATAAGGGAGCTTCATATTTTATTTAACGGGATTCCAACGTATTGGAACACCGGTCATGTATGACTCGGGGGGCTGGGTCCCTTAAACTATGTTCGGGAATTAGGTTCAGGTTCGGTTCAAGGTAACAAAAGAAGAGAAGGTTTTGGACTAAACTATGGAGAACACAGGAAAAGCAAAGGTCTAACAAATTATAAAAAGCAAGGGCTCGGGGAACAATCGGACTGATCTAGTGAAGGACTAAGCATCATTTTGATGATTTTAGGAGTGATTTGTATTCAGTTGCTAAGTGCGAGGATTGTAAAGATAAAATAGCATTAACTTCCCTCTCTTGAGGGATACGTTAAAGCTTTACTTAATTCCCAAAGTCCATCATCACTCTCGCATATGATGGACTTTGATAGTATTCGAATGTAATCTAATCTAATCAGTTCCAAAATCTCATGTTATTGTGGATTAGGAACTAATTCTCCGTTCAAAATCCGCAACTCAATGCTTGGAGGAGGATTCATAACCTCTTGGCACCAAAATCCTCCCCATAGAGTAAGAAATAGAGGGATGAGACACTTAATTGTCTAATTAATCACACTAATTTCACTAATCATGCCTAATTCCTAATAGGAACTAGCCACACATATTGACAATGGACATAATCACAATCATCCAATAAAACCTAAACATGATTCTAACACAAAAAGACCAAGGAGTATTAATCACACCAATTACCAAAGCTAGATAGCTACTAAATATGCATTAATCAAATAAATACCATTAAATAAGATAGAGAAAGAGGATTATCCAAGTATGAAACAATAATAATCTGAGTAGAATCAATAGAAAACCACAATAACTTCAATAGAACTTGAATCCAAATAGAGCTTGTATTAGAACTTCAATGGAGTAACAAAGTGTAGGAAGATAATAAACCTAGAAAAGAGTGCTAATAATTAGACAATCAATAGAGCTGGCAAAATTTTGTCCGAGCCGAATTACCCGAATTGTCCGACCCAAAAAAATCGGGTCTGGATAAAGATTTTTCGTCCGAATTTTGATATTGACCGAATTGATCGAATATTCGGACATAAAATTTCTCTTTTTTCTATTGTCCGAACCCGATTTTAGCTTCGTCCGAATTGTCCGACCCGGTTCGACCCGAAATAAAATCGGGTCCGGACATGAATTTCTCGTCCGAATTTAACATTGTCCGAATGTGTCCAACTCAAATTTACCCGGACCCGAATTTTTGCCAGCGCTATCAATAATAATGGTAAGCTAAGGTGTGAGGTCATAAAATATCCCAGATGTCATAAAAAATACAACAAAAAAATATTTATACATAGGGTTTCATTAAGCTAAACACAGTCGTTTTAACCTGAAAATTACAAAGCAGCAGGTATGTCGCGGGCATAACAAAGTGAGTCACGGTCACAATGTCCTCTTCTGGGCTTAGGTGTCACAGTGGTGACAGTCTTGGTTATTAAAACTAAACTCTAAAGTACAATATATATTTTACCTGATACCTACTATACTTTCACTCATTATTTTATGGCAATTCCACTTATTTCTAGTTAGGTACTTCACTCATTATCAAATGTCATACTACTATGCTTAAGACTGTTCCTTCTGCGCTGTACACTTTTGTTGCATTGCTGAAAAAAATCATTTAAATGTTAAAAGATCGACCGCTGACTATAACTGTACAGCCACTAGTTTGTCTTTGTCCCCCTACTTCACATACTTTATATTTCTAGCAAATGACACACCACAATTCTACAATCGCCTCAATGTCTCATATTCCAAAGTATTAATAATAAATCAACAATTTACCATATACCCGTTACCAAAAAAAGAAGGAAAAATTATTACAAGGAACTGTACTTTTCTTAGGTACAAACACAAGTTGGAAGGAGTTATAATTTCCCTCCTAAAACACCTCAAACTCCACATGATCTCCAGACCCGGACCCAGAACCAGAACTATGCTCCCCATATTTGTTTCCCTTCTCCTGGGACACGGCTTTTGGTATCCCGTAAGTCCTATAATCAGGTAGCTCCGGGGGAACGGCACAACGAATCAAGGCCCAATTCAAGCCATGGAAAAACGGGTGTTGCTTTATCTCAGCAGCCCCTCTCTCAGTCCCTAGCCGGTTCTCGGGCTCTTTTACCAAAAGGGCAGCGATCAGATCTCTTGCTTGAAGGCTAACCAGGGGGCTATCTGGGAATTTTAAGCTCTGCAACACTACATTAGCCAAAGTTTCTTCATTTCCAGCACCTTTAAAGGGTGTTCTTCCATAAAGAAGCTCAAAGAGGAAAATACCGAAAGTCCACCAATCAACAGCACTCCCATGGCCTTCACCTTTGATGATTTCTGGTGCAAGGTATTCGTGGGTGCCCACGAATGAGTTGGATCTTGCAGAAGTGGGCTCTGCAACGAGCTGCAGCAATGGCCGCATCTCAGCAGCCAGGTCAGATTTGAGTTTCCTTAGTTTCTTTGATTTGGAGGAGGAGGTGGCCAAAAGCCTAGGAGTAAAGCACGTTACTTGACAGGATGGCTCAATACAGAGAGGCTCAGCACATCGTGAATCTGCGCATGGACCTGAATTCATTCTTGAGTTTGAGGTTTGCTGCGACGTTGATGCTGATACCAGAAGCGTTGGGCTAACAGCACATCTCAATGAGAGGTCAAAGTCAGAGAGCATGATGTGGCCATCTTCTCGAACCAGAATGTTCTCCGGCTTCAGATCTCGATATATAACTCCTAACATGTGCAAGTATTCTAGGGCAAGCAGCACTTCAGCCACATAGAATCTGTAAAAATAGAACCATACAGGGTTTCAGAATAAATGAAGCATAGGTGAGAATTCCAATAACTTAAGGCCTTATCTTCATTCAAGTATGTGGATGCAATCTGTGTTCGGCCAAATTCCAATAACTTAATAAGTTTCACAGTCAAAAGTGTCTCATAGGATTCAAATAATGACCAATTAAGCCCCTCCACTACTCACACAAGCAACTTACTCCATAGTCCCTGGTTATCAAGGTAGGCACACCCAGCAGATAAGGTTTTTTTTTTTCTCTTCCATGTTTTGCCTAAATTTCCATATTTCATTTATGTCTCCAAAATAACTGTACGTACACCTTGATCGACCTGACACTACCTAATAATACCTCTGTCAATTACACACTCACACCTGACTAGGTATACTTGCATACACAGCTATAGCAACAGACAGAAGACATAAAAGAAAAAGCCATGCTTCAGGTTCGAAAGGGGTTAGGCGGCAGCCAAATTGTGTAGAAGCCTTCAAACACCCCTTGACCAAATTACAATCTCACACACAATACTATTAAAGCAGTTGTACTTAGCAACTTGAAACACACCGTCCAGGGAGTGCTCAGTGCGAAAGGGTAAGCATTTAGCAACAGAATGGCATACAACGGGTAGTGGCAACAAAAGCACTATAACATCCAAAGCAATGTACCAGACAATAAATGAATTTAATAATGGAATAGCCTGAAATAACAACCAATCAATTCAGGTTTGACAATCAAAATAAAAAATGTCAGGACTTAGAAATGCAGAACTATTACCTTGCAGCTTGCTCTGTGAAGCATCTACCAGGCTGTCTCTGCCTAAGAACATGCAAATCACCCCCAGGACAATATTCCATAACTAAGCATGATAGGTTATCAGATGTAAACTGGCAATACAAAGTAGGGAGAAAAGGATGGTCCAACATTCTTAGAATCTCCTTTTCAGTTTGGGCCCTTCCAATCTTTTTTCTTCTAGCCAAGAACTCATTGTCCATAACCTTTATGGCAAACAGACAATTTGTACCAATCAGCTCAGCCAGATAAACTGTTCCAATGTCCCCACAACCAAGCTTCTTAAGAAGATTGAAGTGCCTTAGGCCTACATTTCCATGCTGAAACCTAACACGACGAATTGCTTCCCACCTTATATCCTTTGACATATGCGGCCGATCACAATAGCTAGGTCTGCTCAAATTACTTTCTTCACTGTAACTTGTGCTACTGCTACATTCACCAGGGCTAAGCTTCGAACTCTGAGTCAATTCTCCCTTATCTCTTGATCTTGAGTCACTTTTACCATCAGCAACGACTGCCTTGGATTTGTTCAAGTTATCTGAACTTGGTCCGGGCGTGCTAATGTCGGAGATGACGTGTCCTGAACTCACATCAGCGCTAAGACTTACAAAAGGGGATACTGGGGAGTCTCGATAGGATACAGGAGACTCGTGGTGCGATAAAGAAGATTCCTGATGCAACGATGGAGATCCTTGAGGTGATACAGGAGAACCCTGAACAGATACTGGAGACTCTTGATTGGTTTCTTTCCATGCATCGGTCACTACACACTGACATCTTGGGCAGACGATTGGATGTGGGCTTGAATACAAGTCATTATGAAACTCACTACGTGCATTTTTCAAGCTATTATCTGATGCCATCTTCTTCTTGGACTTCCTCTTAACAAAATTTTTGGTTTTGATAAGAGGTTTGACAAAATGATGAGCATTTCTTGTTGATTTGCTTGTCTTCTTGCTTTTTGGTGAGCCAGATGAAGGTGCATTCTTTGAACTGTCCTTCTGAACCTTGATTGACCTTGCTTGAGGTTCTTCACCCACTGACTCAATAGTAGCAGGAAAGTTCTTGTTGGTATCCAAAGCTTTGTTACTGAGATCAGAACAACGTGGAGATCGTGCAGGTGGCTGTTCATTGTCAAGCAGATCAACTTTTGTTCCAGTCGACGAGTGAGCCACCTCCTTTTGTTCTGGCATTCTTGAGGAAGGCTCTATGAAGATCTTCCCATTACTATGAGGTGATGAAGGCTGAAGAGATGTGTGCTTCTCTTTATATAATGGCTCCATCAAAGGAGGAAAATCTCCATACTCCATCATGCCACTAATCCCACTTTCCCAGTCTTTATCAACAAGATCAGAATAGCTTGTAGAGCATCCATTCTCCCCCTTATGCAGGATCCCTCCCCTTGTTTGATTCCCAGCCCCAACAGCAGCTGGAATAATCTCCTGTTGTGTAGGAGTTTTCCTGGCTGGCTCCAAAGTGGCATTGCCATAACTAGGATGAGAAAAACTTGGAGATACATGCTTCTCTTTTTGCAACGATTCTGTCGAAGATGTTTCTCCTAAATTCTCAGCTGAGGGAGAGAGTTTATAATTTTCAGTGAGGCTACTTGTAGCTACCTCTCGCATGCCATGATTGGCAATTGGAGAAGATGATGAAGGCAACAGTTTTTGCTTTTGCTTCTGCTTCTGCTTCTGCTTCTGAGACATCTTGGTGGTTGACATTTGACTTCCAATTTCACTTGACACCATGATTCTTCTATTCTGACCTGAAATGCTGCAACTCATTTCGGGCAGGTCATCATCAACATGCGGATAAGTTAGAGAAACAGATACAGATTTTTCAGGCCTTAATGTTTGAGTGGCACTTTCTTTTGACTCCAAAACCCGCTCACTCTTTGTTGAGACTGATGCAGTTGCTCTTTCAACGAGAGAACTTCTGTTTGAAGGCCACAGGTCTGATGCAGGTAAGCTCTCAGGACTGTTCCGAAAAGAGCCAAAAGTTGATTCCTCGGGCACAAGGGAGAACTCCAGCATGCCTCCTTTACCATCATCTTGGGAATATTCAGATACGCTGTCTTCAACGACAACATTGCGGTACAAAGTCATTATCCTGCCAGCTTCTGATGAAATTCGTCCCTTTGCTGAACGTTTCATGGCTGCCATTTCTGATGCCTGAGAAAGGCATAGACCCCTAAGTGCCTGCTTTAGATTCACTCTGTCAGAGATTCCATGTCCAGGGGAATTTGATCCCCCTGATTTCACTGGCTTTTTAGAGGAGTTCTTCCGTGAACTGCCAGCTTGGTTTGACTGATTCAAGCCATGAGATGAAGCTCTACGATTAAACATCTCAAAAAGCTGGTTCAGATCATCCTCTAAAGAGTTTGTTTGACCAGCATTAGAGGCAAGTGATCCCCGATCTTTTTCCTCCCTTTTTGATTCAGCTTTGTAATTGTTACTTCTGTAATGTTCCTCAGGACTTAACTCTTCTATTTCAACAATTTCATGATTACCGGGAAACAAAGTCAAATGCGCCATAGAGACCAAAATTACACCACAGGGAAACTTAGATGATGATAACACTTAGTATTCCCAGTCTATTCCCAAGGAAGCATCTGAAATTCACAGCAGCAAATTCTCCGTCTACCAGTTGAAGAGAACGAACAGACAACCCTACGAAACTAAATCCTCCAACTCAACACTTTGTACAACATGATATCCTGTATAAAGCATGGAAATCAGTATGTTACAAATCAATTTGTCTCTATGTCAGATGAAAAGGAAAATAAGTACTGCTTCAGATGGCTGCATGAAACATATTGTTGACATCAATCAATTTATCCCCACAAAATGAAAAGGGTTCACATATCAGTTGAGTCATAGAGCTGACTTTTAAAATATAAAACCGAACATACCAAAGACTGCAAAGCCTTCAGCATTAAGGTTCCATTCATTTCCAATAGAATGCTTGGAAGACAAACACGACAATAAGCCCATTATGAAACTATTCCCATTTTCTCAAAAACTATTACGTGTCCAAAGAGGCTGACATAAGGTTACTCTTCTAAACCCTCCCACATCTCTCATCTGATACACATTACTTGACATCCTTTCAGTTATGTGGATTTACTCATAAGATTCCCTCCTCAGTATTTTTCTCATTGACATTATCTCAGCATTTTGCACAATGCAATAAACAGCTTTCAAATGACTTACAAAGAACAATCAGGCCAATTTCGCAACATTTCACTAGAGCCCAAATTCAGTCTGTGCAAGCTTACATGTCAAAACAAAAATAAATAAATAAATACCAATCTTAGAACCCAAAACACACCCTAAAAGGTTAAAACCCCTTGCTCTCCTTACGACCATAGATACCCAATATTCGTTTTCCTCTCCTAGTCTCCTCTTAAATTCCCTTAAAACATTAGTGATTGTAAGCATTGAAGTGATTCCCCCCCCGGAAGAAAAGTCAGGAACCTGGTTAGAGTTAGGGAAAGCTATTCTGCCTATCCCCATAGCAAGTCCCAACGATAATTACAATGCCAGACAAGCGGAACAGCAGATAACCCATGCTATAAGACATAATCAATGCAATTTCAAACAAACGAAACAATTAATGCCTGAATGAACCAGGAACCAATATCCCTCTGTGGAAAAAAAAATTGCAACACCCATTGGTCCAGAAATAAGACCAACTTCAAAAAAACCATCTACTACAAGATTGCACAAAAATGTGAAGTCAAAAATTACTTGAAAACCAGGCCTTGAACACACTAAAAGCAAACAATCTGCAATACAAAAACATCTAGATCTTAAAGAAGGTGTAGCATGCCCAGAAACTGGGGGAATCAATTAGAAAACAATATCCCGAAGAACTAAAGCAGTCCAACCAATTATACCCATCAAAGAAAAGCAGAAAGGTATAAAATTTACAAGTGCAGCAAGGAAAGAAACTAATCAAATTAAAAGAAAAGGGAAAACCCACCACAAAAACCAACCATGAAACTTGCAACATTGAACAAAACAGTAAGGAAGAGTGGGGGGAGGGGGAGTAGCTGAACCTGAAGATGCGAAAAACCCCAGCTTGAGGGCAAATAGGCCCGTGGGCAATAGTGATTGAAGAAGAATATCAAGCAGAAAGAACCAAAATCAAAACCCTAAGGCTAGAAATGCAAATGGGCAGAGTGAGAGAGAGAAAGAGAAGTAAAGAGGGATTTGAAAGAGGGGGTATCTGAGGAGGACATTGAGGAGATTAATGGGGATGCACTACTATTATCAATATCATAGAGCTTTCTCTTTCTATACAGAGGCTCAGATTATTTTGTAGATCTGGGTCCCGCCCCAAAAATGATGTACCTCACTGGGTGGGCCTCACGTAGAGGTCGAAAACAACACCTTTTTCAATTATTTCTTTTCAGAGTTTTAAGACACCCTCTATTTGCTTTCAAAATGGTCAATTTTTCAGGTACATTTTTTCTTTCTGAGTGTGCCTGTGTCTATGTATTTTTGTTTTGCTTTCTAACAATAAATACAAGTGTACCAGTTCTACCACCCCCCCCCCCCCCCAAACCCCCAAAAGTATGTGACCCTGTTGATAATTATTTTCAATTCAATCCAATTTAAACTTTATACAATTCCCCAAAAAAAAAATATCTCTAAAACCACAATTTTCCAAAAAAACATTATAATTTTATCTAATCCAATTCAATTCAATCCATACAAACTTTATTTTATCCAATACAAGGAACAGGAAGAAGAGACCTCTTCTAAATTTGTTAGGAAATTTTTATAAATTCGGATAATTTTAGATAAATAATTTCCTCAATCTCATAGATATGAATTTTGCAGGCCAAGAGACCTCTTCTCTATGTAATTATTGACGATGAATACATGCAGAGCAGCAGATGATTAGCTCAATTTGTACAACATGATGGTTTCCATGCCCTAAAAAAAATAATTATTTAGTATATGATGATGATGTTGATGATTATGACGATGATTACTGATTGATGGATGCCAATATATGTTGTAATTTGTTACCACGACCTGCCATGCATCTTCATCAGCTGCTGAGACTGATCTGTACAATTACCAGTCATGATTGCACATATTATTAAACAAAAAAACATATATTATACCGCCCCCAAAAGGGATCCTAAGTATAAACCTGTAATAGATATATTATATACACCAAATTATATAAAAATGGCAAAATGAGGTTTGTCATATTAATATGTATTTATGTGTGGATAGATAGATTAAATAATTTAGGGAGAATACAGATGTCAGATGCTGTCAGAATATATATTGCGCCTGGTGTAGCCATGTACAAACAAAGCGTGCCAACAACTTAATTTTGAAGACAAAACTCAGCCTAAATAATTTCATTCTTTCCCCCTTCCCTCACCTACTTGGTCATTGCAATCTGCTTGTTAAAATTTCATTAGTTTCTAACAGAATTTCCAATGTACTTAGGCATAGTTATTTTATACGGTGGAATTGTGGTGCGGTAAGTTAAGGAGGGTTGTCGTGAGTTGCGGTAAGTTGCAGTGGAAAATAATAAATGGGTGTTGATATTAATAAAAAGGTAAATAGTAGATTGCGGTGAGTTGCGGTAGATTGCGGTAGGTTGCGATAAATTGCGGTGTGATAAGTTGGAATACCGCATAAAAAACGGTGCCTTAATATGCATTCGTAATAATACCCTTTCCTCTTCAGCTCTCTAAATTTCTTTTTCTTTTTTTTTTTATTTATGAAACAACTCTATAATTTCACACATATGGTAATATATATGTTAATGACATTTTTTATTTAACTTCTAAAATTTTTGTTTCTCTGTTATACCTTAATAAGTATTAGATGTTTTGATTATCAAGTTGAATGGGACTAACAGATTTATATTATTATTATGTGAGGTTGGACTCAATTATTTAAGTTTAATGTAAGGAAATTTAGTAATTATTTTTGAAAAGTACTATATGAAAATCATTTCAACTCATGACCGAGCAATCCCCGTTTTAACTTCAACAACTCGGGTTAACTGGTGCAATTCGGTTAACTAGTCCAATCAATTGACCCATCGATAGACCTGGCAAAACTTACCCAAGTAATCGAACCAATTTATCTGAACCCACACCCAAATCAACATCCGAAATAATGTCAACTGGTTTCGATTCGAGAAACTGAAATGCCCGAACTGGACCCAAACTTTATTATAAATTGAAATACTCATACTCAAAGTAACCCGATGTAGTTCATACCTAAACCAAAATGGGTTGACCCAAAGTGAATCGAATAGGGAAAAAAGCATATTTGGAACCAAGCTATACCCAGACATAAACCGAATCGGCTCTTCATCGAATCTAGGAAAAATAAAATTTGCCCAAATGACACGACCTAACTTGAACTGAACCGTATTAATCAAACATGAAGTAAACTGAACTTGAACGGCGCAAACTTGATTCAAACTGTAATCATTTTTGAGCTTAACCCAAGTCATAACCCATTTTGACATAGGTCAAATTAATCTAATCCATTATCAATCGAATTGAAACAATGCCTCAAAATAAATTGAGTTAAATTTTGTATACAATTGTATATTATTTATAGGGTTTTTGGATGATAATATACCGACCTTTGGGGGTGCTGGATTGTAATATGCCAACTTTTACTATTGGACAGCAATATCACTGACATTTACACCTAGGTGACATTATTATACAAACAGTAACTAAGAGAATGGTGAACCGGTCTCCATGAGCGCTAATGTGGCTGGTGAAGGGAAAAAGGGTCGTCCCAGGCCAATAACCCCAATAACCCATTAGTTTTTCTCACTAACCCACATTAAAAGACATTGGTTGGTTGTGTGTCACGTCAGTATGAAAACTGGTTCACCACCGCGTTAGTCACTGTGTTAGGGTCGATTTCTTTTAATGTGGGTTAGTGAGAAAACGGAGGGGTTAATGGGGTTACTGGGCAAGGGTCGGTTAATTTCCCTCCACCTGTCACGTCAGAATAGAGACCAGTTAACCAGTCACCGCATCCTTAGTAACTATTGGTATAATAATATCACATAAGTATAAAGGTCAGGGATATTGTTGTCCAATAATAAAGGTCGATATATTACAATCCAATACCCCCAAAGGTCAGTATATTGTGATCCAATATCCCTTATTTATATTTCATGAAAAATGATAATATTTTTAAAAGCTATCAATTTGGTATTTATATAGCAAAGCTAATTAATCGTAACGTGAGGGAAATAAATTAAAATTATGCAATGTATAATTTAGAAGTAATTTAAATCGAATATAATATTAGATAACGAACAAACTACTAAATTTTAGTAAACTAGTTAGCATAAGCTCTAAAATATCAAAATAAAATTTCTCCAAAATACTATCAAATCTCACAGTTTAGAGATCACATAAATATACTTTAAGGTGTGGAAGGCGAAGTATGGCTATGCTTCACCAATTGATACTCCCTCTAGTTATCAAGTTCCAGCTAAAGGCTCATGGGCTTGGAGGGGAATGGCTAAGGTTGTAGCGGAATGTAAGCAGCACTTTAGGTGGAGCTTGGGGGATGGGAGGAAAGTGGATTTGCTCGATAAGCGATGAATTCCTGGGGGCGAGATAAGATTAAGGGAAAATTACGGGATGGACCAGTTAATGTATATGAAGGTTGGCGACTTAGTGAAAGAGCAAGATGGGCGATGCTGTTGGGACGCTAACAAGCTATGTTCCTTCTTCCATCCAGCTACAGTTAGGTCTGTTCTAAAGGTCTTTCCGCCCCAGCCAGGGGAGGAAGATAGGTTGGTTTGGTCTGAGAAGAGTAAATATGACTTTAAGATAAAGGGTGGTTATTTCTTCTTTTTGTTACAGGACTCTGGGGGTGTTGCCCCGTCAGAGTCGGATACAAAGTTCTGGAGATGCTTATGGCATTCTGATATGTCTCCTAAGTGGAAGATGTTTGGTTGGAGGTGCGCGGTGGACGCGCTTCCTACGGGAAAGATCATGTGTAAAAGGGGTTTTACAGACTCTGGGTTATGTTTTTGTGGAAGGGAGGATGAATCCCTGGATCACATATTTCATTTTTGTCCGATAGCAGATAGGATGTGGAGAAGGTTAGAATTGGGGATCAATTCCTTGACTAATCATAATGTGACGTGGATTGCATGGCTGAAGGGATGACTGAGAGTGCTAGCTCGAAGGAGGGAGGATGGGTGGAGACTGTCTAGAAGTTTGTGGGGGTTCTGTGGGCAATCTGGAAAGCAAGGAATAAGGTGTTTGTGGAGGGCGCTCATGCTGATGGGGCACTATTGGAGCAGTATCTAAGTGAGATAGGGAAGGAGGAGATGCAATGGGTTAAGGGTAAATGGCACGGGAGGGGTAGTGAGCAGCAAGGGGAGTCAAATGGGAGTGGGGGGCTAAATGGGGTTGTGGCTTTGAGTTTGGGGGGGGGGGGGAAGATATGGATGGGGATGCTTGGGGGGGGGGGGTTCTTGGTAGATGGGGCTTTGGATAAGATAGAGGGGAGGGTTGCGGGGCTTGGGTCCTCTAGGTGGGTGGGGTCACTAAGGTGAAAGGGGCAGAAGCGGGCTGGGTTCAGGCCCCGAAGCAGGCGGAGCTTCAAGCTGTCTATCTGGCTCTTGTGGAAGTGCAGAGAAGTAATCTACAGAGGGTGGTCGTTTGGAGGGACTCAGTTAGGGTGGTGGAGATCATAAAAAAATCTGATTCAGCTCCGGTTAGTTGTAGGGGTTTGGCAAGATATTGTGCGAAAATGTTTGCCAGGTTCGAGAGGGGTATGATTCGGAAGGTGCACCAACAGTTAGTTCAATCTGTGCATAGTTTGGCGAAACAAGTCAAGCGGCAGGGCGGACATTGGGTTTCTTGTTAATCTTCCTTATTGTTTTCTCTATTTTAGTTATTTTGTTCTGTTTTGTGGTCTCCGTTGGCAAAACAAAAAAAAAAGATCAAATAAATATCTTCAAAACATAGCAACATTCACATGATTAAATTATTAAATCTTGTTAATTCGAAACAAACTAAGATCGGAGTGACACTATGAGTCCATGAAACGTTCTTATCCAAGTATTCTCGTTAATTCACTTAATTGGTGTCTTCACTTTGGGCTTTTGTAAGGCATACGACTGCATTGTTTTGCAACCACAACACCATATGCTATTATCGAAAGTGAACAATTATACTATTGAGACTTTGAGAGTGAACAACGGATAGGTATGAGTAAACAATGATGCTATTAAGAATGAACAATAACTATATTTGGAGCAGGTGCTCCAGTAGCATATAATAAATTGCAATCAAATCCTACCCAAACCCGTACAACGATCGACTAACATTGACCCGAAATCAACCAATCCTATTTTTACCTAAACCAATTCGAACCAACCCAATATATAAACGAGCACCACCCATCCCACAACGTTACCAATTAACCCTGACCTGAAATCAACCAAGCTCATTTATAACTGAAGCATTTTGGACCCGACTTGATGTCGAATTGAATATTGAATTGAACCATACTTGAACCAGAGAAAACTGACTTATACCCGACCCGAAACCGAATCATTGTGGTACATCTGAAATATACCCGACCCAAATTCAATCAAACTGAACCAAAAGACTTGAACCCGAACTTCAGTTGAACTGAACTTGTACCCAACCCATATATTCTGTGCCTGAAATGTATCTGAACCAAGTATTAACCCGACCCGAAATACTGTTTGCCAGATCTAACCACTGACCCATTGGGTCAACCGACCCAAAATACTGTTTGTCAAATCTAACCACTGACCCATTGGGTCAACCGGCTCACTGAACGGTCCGGGTATGTTGCAACATAACCGAGAATTGGACCGAAATTTTCCAGTCGGTCTTGATCCGTCGGTCTTGATCAAGTCTGGTTTTCCAGTGCGGGACAAACTATGTCTTGATCAAGTCTGGTTTTCCAGTGCGGGACAAACTATGTCTCGATCAAGTCTGGTTTTCCAGTGCGGGACAAACTATGTCTCGCAACACACCCGAGGATTGGACCGAACTTTTTCAGTCGGTCTTGATCAAGTCTGGTTTTCCAGTCCGGGACAAACTATGTACAACTCGACCAGCAACTGAAGTAATTTTCTCAAATTTGTAGCATGGAACGCAGATAAGCTAAGCCTACCTCAACCTGCACCAATTCCTGAATCCTACTGTTGACAGCAGAGGTTCAATCAAGCCCACATTGAACACCCACCAATGCATTGTCTTATATCACAACACCATCTTCTCTGGTGGGTTGGTGAATAACTGAATACCATACAGAATGAGCAATCCAAACAAAAATCAATCCTTCAGAGTGATAATTACTACATTCTCAAATAGAATATCCAGGCTATTTTGATTGCCATTATTTAAACCTCCCGCCTAAACAAAAATCAAAGGAGAGAATGAAAATGAAAACTTGAATATACCTATAACTCTCAGTAAAGAGCTCTGTTTTCAAGCTCAGTAAGTGTAGCCCTTGACAAACATTCCCTTCTTGGCTTCTTCAGTCTCTCCATCGGCAGAATACCTCCCCAGCTGGGCAAGGGAGTTGGCCTTGGCTCGGGCCAAAAGCGCTTTCTGGGCTGCCTCTACATTCTCTGGCTGCCCTTTCCATGCCTTTAACACGCTGTTTTGAAGTGCCCGAGCATATGAAAATGACACGTGCCATGGATTTGGGCTTTGATTCATTGCATTCAGGTTCAAGGTTGCTTCTACTTCAGATTGACCGCCTGACAAAAACTACACAATAGCAACGGAGCGCAAACAAAACTTATGTCATATTTTCTAATCTTCAGATGAAAACGACAATAGACAAGCCATATGTCACTCTCGTTGAAATAAAAGTCATGGAATGTTTGGCAATAATGTCAATTCACCCATGACCACATGGCAGGTAGGTTTTATTTTTTTTTTAAATTTTAACATATGCATAATGGGTATCGGCAAAGTGAGAAATCTAATTTCAATATCTACTAACTATTCAAGTGGCACACATACTATAAACGATTTTTGGACGCTAATATACTAAACTTTTGGGATATCGGACAATAATACACTGAACTTTGATATTGAACAATAATACGCTGTATTTTAGGAGGTGATGGACAATAATGCACCCGGAAAGATTCTGATAGTGGATGACTCGATGGTGATCCTATGTGGTAGGCGGACCACATAGGATCGCCACAGAGTGCGCCATCACCGTAACTGCTGCGGGTGCATTATTATTCAACACCCACTCAAGTACAGTATATTATTGTCTATGGTCGAAGCTTAGCATATTATTGTCCAATACCCCAAAAATTCAGTATATTAACGCCCAAAAATCCTAGTCTAAACATACAATTTTTCATTTTTAAGAAGGGCAAGTGGGCGGCCTATTGGGCCCATGTCTTAGAGCTAACCACCCGCACATATGTGATAGGGGATACCAAACAGTGCCTATAACTAGCATGACCCATAACCTCACATTTTCCACTCAAGGGAAATATTGTTCCTACCACCAAAAATCGACCCTTGGTAGGTAGGTTAGAAGGGGGGTGGTCAGCAACTTGGCAACCACCTCGTTTGGTTAGTCTAAATGAATAATTGATAAAACCAAAGGGACAGCTAAATGCCCTTCCAGTCACAACATCACTGCCAACCATGATCTGGGAAGATTTTGACATAAGCAAAGTTTCAATCCTTACCCTTTCTTGCAAACAAATATAAAATAAACAAGATGCCCCCACATAACAATGTCAACCCAATTTGCTACGAGTGGATATGACCACAGCATGTTGCAAAACAACAGATCATATGAGAAGATCCGAAATAGGTTCATATAAAAAGCAGGAAATTTTAGAAATGTCTACGGCTCTCAAAATTCACATAAAATATCCCCATATAATACGAGTGTCGTCCACAACCCTCAGCACAAAATTAAAAGATGCGGTCCGAAATAGCTTGCAGTCAGGCCATCTCAAATCTGCACAACTGTAACAGTTTTCCCTACTGAAAGAAAATAAGGGAGTGCACATCCCTCATATTCCAGTAGCACAGCATTAGAAAGAAAAATCCAAAAGAATCTATCAGGAGCTTCAAGAGCATTCTCATGTTCTACAGGCAGCACTAATAAGGGTTTTTACATGACACAATCATTTATCAACTGATCTCCCAAAAAATAAGAAGCATTAATTAGAGCAGGCAGGTGAAGTGGTACTATGTGTCCACACAGATAAGAATGTTAGCAGGATAGTCTAAAGATACAATCACATAAGCAAATGAAAAGGTTTGAGCAACGCACCATGATTCCAGGAACAGCGGGTGGCACTCTCCTCCTCAGCATTGTAAGGGTGTACTTAGCAATGGTCTCCGGAGAAGCCTTCTCTTTATGCTCTGCTCCTGGAGTTACCATGCTAGGCTTAAGAAGGATTCCTTCAAAGATAACATTGTTTTGAGCCAAGTAGTAGAAGACTTCAGACCATACTCGCTCTGCTACCTCAAGGGTTCTGTCAATTGAGTGGTCACCGTCAAGAAGGATCTCTGGTTCTACTATAGGCACAAGACCATTGTCCTGAAAGAAAACAAACACAAAACAAATACAGTAAAACATGATATGGAATACAAGTAGGAATTATCACCCTGCTCATCAGCATAGATTCTGGGAAATTTATGGACAAACCAGTCTCTTGTAATAGAAGCACGTTATAGCAAAACACGCACTAACACAACATACAGCAAGAATATAACAACAGTTTCAGCAAGCCAATCCAAAACATAAGGTGCAAAACCAATAAGCTCCATCTACTTTGCAGTTTGAGCTGTCTAGCAATATGCCTCAATTCATCACAACATTTCATAAACTACTGTAGACTATCATTCAACAAGCTCTTCAGATATCACAGTCAAGAATACCATACAATGACACGATTAGGTCCCAATGCCCCCACTTAAAAATCAAAGGACAATGACCTGTAAATGATACAAACAACCTACATTACTTGGACTAGGGACACAACTTCTTAAATAACCAGATAAAAAAGTATTTTAAAACACAAACATTATTATCAAAATCATATATATTATTATATTAATTGCTAATATTATATAAATAAATTAAAATTAGTAGATAAATTAATAAGTATTGCTGCATAATTTTTAGATAGTAATTAAAAATAATAAATATAAACAACTTAATAGATGTTTCACTTATAGTATTTTTTCCAACTGACAACTCAATCTAATATAGTAAAAATTCACAACATATAAAAACATTTTTCTCAATAAATAGAAACATAAGGCTTTTAAGTTTTGAATACAAATATGAAAAGATTATGCTTTTAGAATAAACAACATAAAAATCTTAAAAATTGTTGTTTATTTGAAAAACAAAGTACTGATACTATGTTTTTGAACAATGGAGAGAACTTACATTTAATTTTTAAACAATAGATACTTTTATATGTTGTATCTTTAAGAAAGTTTTACATATTGAACAATGACTTATCATGCTAAAGTTTAAAAATCGGGAATAATTTCTAAATAAGATACATAAGTTATGACTAGTTTCTCTATATTGCCAAGACATGACATACTTCAAAGAAGACTTTGGCTTCTAGCCCATAAGACCCACTCATCATAAGACTTGACAATGTCAAAAATATCGCCTCTACAATTAGTAGCTACTTTTTGGTAACTTAATCAAATCTCAAGGTAACTACAAGAATAATTGTTCCCTAAGATAATTAAAATCACAGCAGTTCTAAATTATTACGTATAGCAATTTGATTCACATCAACTAATTCCTAGCTTCTTATCCTTATCATGAGGTTTGTCAAACAAAACCATCCACAGAAACATGATGCCTGAATATTTACCTGTGATATGGCAGCGTATCGAGCAAGTCCCCATGCAGCTTCCTTAACGGCCAAGGCAGAGGGTCCACAAGGTATGCTAACAACAGTACGCCTATGGTTGTGTGTTCCAGAAAACAGCACAGAAAAATTAGCAAGAAAAACATGAGTTTGTTCATTGAATCACGGTGCCAACATAAAGTTGACTATGTCATCAAAATGAAAATGAAAAAATTTTCACAAGCCTCAGGTCTAATTTGCAAGAAAAATGTACATTACCATTTTGCAAAACGGGCACCTTGTTTATAGTATTCAGCAGATCTTGAAGCCAAACCATCTAAACCTTGGCACCAAGATTCATTAGTTGAACCTGGTAATGGGGACAAACCCTGCAAAGAAAGAAGAAAAGATTAAAATGTGCAATTACAGCTTCATCATTTGTTCAATGCAATGCTTGTAAGGACCAATGTCTTAAAGACAAATGTAACGCACATTATACCTTGTCCACTTTGATTCCAGGCACAATGTTCTCATCACGTAGACAATCGACAAATTTCTTTCCATCTGTTGTAGACTGATAAAGAGTTTCCTCAAATAGAATTGCACCAGAAATGAATTCACCTAGACCAGGAGTTGTAAGCAAAAGTTGTCTATAAGCTTGTCGATTGGCTTCAGTGTTATCCAAACCAATAGAAGCCAATCTCTTGCCACAAGTTGCATTAGATTCATCAATGGCGAGGATACCACGTCCAGGGGAGGCAATTGATTTCTGCAGAATCAAACAAGAATCAAAGACAGATAAAAAAGATGCATAACTATGGCCAGAAACATCATGTGAGCTTTACATAGAACATGAAGTGCCTCCAAAAAGTATAAAGGAAATAATACACCAAAGAGAAATAACAGCCTCTTGAACAAGAGGAAAAGAAGTCTCGTTGGGGAAAACGTGAGCATAATTATGCATGCATTAAGAACATGTACAATACATCATCCCATCTCACTCAAACAACCTTTTTAAGTGGGGACTCCAAGCCATGAATCAAAAACAGGTACTTAGACATATAAATTATGCAAGTATCTAAATACAAGATAGTGGCAAAGAATCAAGGGGGACAGGGTTGGCCATGGCCCCCATTAACCTCCCCAATTTACCATTAATTTTTGTAAAGGTTTTTGACATTTTAGTGATTTGCCAATTTTTACACCAAACCATTCAACTTATTTTGAATTTAAACCAAAGATTAAATGTATACCCATTTTGCTATGTGGTGATCTTGTGACCTTAGTATGTGATATCAAGTTTTTTACTATACATTTTTGGGGACTAAATTTGCTTGTATCTTGCATGAAGAGACAAGTCCACCATGACCAAAAGGGATAGTGAGAGAGGCTCTGCATTTTTGGGGGCTAAATTTGCTTGTATCTTGCATGAAGAGACAAATCCATCGTGACCCGAAGGGATAGTGAGAGAGGCTCTACCTTCTCCCTAAACTCCTTCTCCCCTAAGAGAGAGAGAGGCTTAGCCATCTAGTTTTTTCTGATTTGATTCTTGCTTTCTCTGAGATCGATCCTTCATCAACTTAATGGACGTGGATGTTGTTGTCCTTCGTTTTTGTGCATTTCTCAAGATGAAAAATCGGCCTTTTTGGATCAGATATGCTACGACAATAGTACAGAGATTTATGTGAAAGAGATACAAGCTAAAGGTATGAAGTTTCTTATCTTCTCTCACCAACCAACCAAAACTTGTGATCTCATCAGACTGCCTCCAATTTTGGAGATTCAAAAGAAATTGGAGTGGGATTTGTTTTCTCAATTGATCTATCAGACTTTGGTCTTGCCTTGATTCCATATAGAAGGCATGGTTATGTTCCAGGTTCTGGTTGTGTTTAGAAAGCAGTTCAATCCACTTGGTTTAGATTAATGGGATCCGAGTGATTGGGGTCAAAAATCTAAGATTGATGAGGGAGATTAGTGTAGGGTTATTAGGTGTTTTGATGTTAAGGGGTGGTAGCAATGGTTGTTGGTGGTGCAAGGGTGGCTGTTTGGGTGGTGTTGGTGGTGGTGATATGAGGTGATGACCACGTGTGGTGGTTGTTGTGGTGCTCGGCTGACGTGAACAAGAGGTGGAGGGTGATTGTGATGGTGCAGTGATGGGTGTTGCCTGCCTGCCTGGTGGTTTCTGCGGTGGACTTGACTCGGTTGTGTTGGAAGGTGGAGCTGGTCACAGTCTTCAACGAAAGTTATAGGTCTCTATCTTGATAGTTGGGTTTGTGTGTTGTGTCATCTTGAAAGTGATGGTTAATACCCGTATTTTGAAGCACTGTGTATTGCTGCTTTCCAAGTTTACGAATATTTTTAGGAATTTCTTTTAGTAACTTGTTTGTAATAAGTTTAGGTTGGCTAGGCTCTCAAATTTTGGGCAACTTTGCTCTCTCTTAGTTAGTTACCGATAGTATGATCCTTGGCATAGGAGATTTCTAATCATGAATTGGTCCCGCCATCAATTTACTCTGTAAAGGGTGGGCCAATCCAACCCCATTTACCCAAGTTAAAAGATAAAAGATATTTGCTTGTATCTTATAATGTTTTGTTTCGGAAGAAACATTTAGACAAGTTCCAAATACCATGTAACTAAAGGCAGGCTTAGACAGTAAGCTTTACAATCTATTTTTTGTATGTGAGTGTGTTTCTTATCATAATAAATTATTACCATTTTAACAAATCCATCCCCCCCCCCCCCCACATCTTCACCCCAAAGATTTACAAGAGGCTGTCCCTATCATATGCTGGATCGTAAATGCAGCCATTCACATAATATTTTGCAACAACTCAGGAAGTACATAAATTTGGGCAGAGCATTGTGCAAAATAACTAAATCCACAGTTTCCAAGTACTTTTCCAATTCAGTACAAAGAAGCCCAACTAAAGCCAGCAATGACATTAGATCAATCACAGAAACTGCATGAATCATTTTTTGGACATTCAGCATCTACACATATCAAATTCATCAGATCAAAGAAAGGGCAAAGAATAAAATTGAGGACACTTCTAATTTAATATCCCACCTACACAAGCGGATATGCAGGGACAACCTAGCCCAAGAAAAATTTGTGATTCTCTAATATGATTGAAAGGAAATTTTCTTGGTTGAAACAAGTGGACACCGCAAAAAAAGTCCCAAAAAACATAAATAGGGATGTCCAAGTTAGCAGCAACCTGAAACCCCAAAACATACCAAATTATTTGGGAAAAAAATGGTCAATAAATTAGGTATCTGTATATCAACACCCATTTTCAATTTTCTTTCTAAGGCTCCCAATCTATGCGTATCGCGTAAGCATGTTCTTAATCTATTTGTCATTATTCAGACGCTTGACTTACCACTAAAGATGTTGCTGAAACATCTAGCTTTTAAACTGACAGGTAACTCATGTCTTATTCCCAACTCTTCCCATTCAAGTGTATAAGTTTTAAGATAGAAAATATCTAATTAATCTGAAACTTTAATTTATTTGGTGGATATATTGGTATAATGATGTGAAATTTTGTTAAGCATGTGAATATGTCATTAAATATTTAACTTTAAATGTTTGTAAGCACTTACATAATAACAAGTATATTTACACCCGCATAGAATGTCTAGATTTGTCCCGGCTAACTTTATAGCAACCAACGAAAATGAACTCTTTAATTGAAAGGACGATCATCATAAGATCCAGTTTCAGAAAATAAAACAGGATGATATACTAAGTAGACATGATCTCCAAAAATGAAAGGAAACAATGAGTTGAGATCCAACATAATTATGATTGAGAGAAAGAAAGAGAAGTTACGGCGGTTTTGAGGAGTTCGTCGGAGTAAGTGGTAGAGGCAGCGCGAATAGGGATGGAGACTCGACGAGTTGCAAGGAGAGAAGGCGAACCGCGGCGTTGATGGAAGGAATTTTGGGCGATGAATTGAGAGGAAGTAGCGTTCAATTTCAGCAAACTGGTTGACGCCATTGCCGATCTTCTTTCTCTCTTCGCTGCGTCAAACTGCTACAGAATAGAATCGCAGGAGCTTTTTGTAAGTACGGTACAATGGTGCGACGGAGAATAGGGAGGACCGCCTGATTTCGGATTTAAATAAACATAAAAATCTCAAATCAAGACAAAAGTGAAAGTTGCTTTCTTGGAAAGTCCGCGCACATCTGCAATTTATTAGCACTTGGTCCAAATTCTGCAATTGTTCATTCATATGTGTTAGGTTATTCTAATTATTATGATTGTTCAGTCTAATTCATATGATTATTCCCTGACAAATATTTGAAGTACATATTCCGAATACATCCAATATATATTGACGCACATCCTCGCTCAGTCTCACCCATTTATTTTTCCAAAGTTGGATAGAAAGAAATTTACTTTTGAACTTGGCTTAAAAAGTTCGGACTCGGATTATAATTGGAATGGATGGAGGTGACCACCTTTGATCTGATTAAAATCAATTACAATGATAAATATAAAAAAAAAATTGAAAAATTATAATATGATCGAATAATAAAATTGGCAGGGGAATTTGAAGCTTAGTTTTTCTTCAAGGAAGACCGTATTGCAAGTTTTTTAATGGTTGAGAGACTTTTTTTGACATGTTATATTTCTATTGTGTTGTTATATATCTTTTGCTATGTAAAAACTTATTTTGGTTTGTTGTTGGTGTTTTATTTTTTGCAACTAAAGAGAATGATATATTAAATTGCAATAAAAATATTGTCAAAAAAAAAGTAGAAAAATAAAAAATAAATAATAGTACAAATGCTAATTGTACCTCCGATTATAATCCAAGGATCTCCACCTTCGATTATAATAAGAAGTGGGGTGGACCTCCACCTCTAATTAATCAGATTTGGATATGGATCTCCACCTCTAATCCATTGTCATCCCTATACTCATCCAAAGTAACAAAACTCCCAAATCCCAATGTACTCACACCATCCTAATTAATTTAGGGGAAATCTATGGATTAAACTATTTTGACATGTAAGCCGTCAAATTGGATTGCAGGCCACGGTGGTAAATGACTCAAAAAAACCCTCTGTGGTGGGTTGTCAACTTTACCTCGAGTATTTTAGAACAGCGACCGTAGGTGGGCTGCAGAATACAAGTTTGACTGAAAGGATACAATTGTAACTAAAACACCATAGATTCGATATTCGACAACAGTTAGCCACCCACCGTAACCATTCATCAAATCTCAGTAATTAGAATCTGAACTCAAACCAAATCAATGCTCGTCTCTCTCTTTATTTTAATATCAACCCAAAATCAAACCAAAAAATCACTCATACCCACAACACTACCCACCATAATTGACCAAAATATGAGTTAAACTTACAAGATTCTCATTGAACTCATCGGAAAACCCCTGAACCGCCGCCAAGAATAACCCAAATAATTAATCTCCTCTGCCTCTGTCGAGATAACGTATTATTAGTCACTCATAGATTGAATACTAATCAAGTATATATTATTAGTCACCCATTTATTGAATACTAGTCACATATATTATAATGTAAATTGAATTTTTGAACGCAGAAGTTTTAAATTTACTTTAAACAAAATAATAGTGTTTATAACGACACATTCTTTAACACCAACTCGAACACTTAATTAGAACGACACATTCATTGACACATAAACACAGTTATTCAATCATACAATTATATATATATATCAATCTCGACAAAGAGCACTTTCACCAAACCAAGTATTCAAGTATTGCTTAGAAATTATTATCGCACGCTATATCAAACGATTAACAATCAGAAGTGAAAAATTCAAAAATTCAAAGAGTAGTCAATGAAGTTCCTCCTTTGTTTGAATATTCAACATCTAGCCCCTTCAAAAATTCCTCCATTGTTCGAAAATTAAAAAATTCGAAGAATAGTCACTAATTTAAATATTCACATTTAACATTAACATATAATCCTGACATCCATAATCGAATATACGTAGCAAGACTTACTTACCTGAGACGATGACGTTATCTAAGGTCGGCCGACGATCTTCGTGCAAAGGCAGTGTCTAATTTGCACACATTATTAGGGTTTGACAACTGGAGGAGAGAGAGAGAAATAAAATAATATATATATGGAGGGTATACCACATACGCGAATCAAGAGAATGTCCTCATTTTTTCCTGTCTGACGTGGCACCCCCTCTTACATTATTTTAATGTGAGACAGTCCTATTGCCCCTAACGCCTCCAAATATAGAAGAAGGAAAAATACAATTATTAATGAGGGTTAAAATTGACATTCAATCAAGGTTGTCAGAATTGGATCCATGGGATAGTTAGGATCGTGATTAAGGATCATGGATCGAAATGTAGATAGTAGAATTGCATTGAAAATTTTGGATCATAAAATCGTACGAACGTAAATCATGATCGGAATTTTAATAACTATACATTCAGTTATTGAAATCGTAAAATTAACAAATAAAAAGCAACAATGAAATATAGTAATTTGACGATCATTAAAGGATAGAGATACTAGTTGTTTGTACTCGCGGGAGGACATTTTGGAGGTTCCTACCCAAATAAGAAGCCATCATACAAACATCAATACGTTCGTTATGAAAGTCCGACAAAGGGGGACATTAAGGGTGAAAAAAACTCACTCTTTACTCTCACATTGTCATCCATTTGAAAGCAAATACAGGAATTATTATGTGGAAGAAACACGCATATACGAAGGTGATACCAAATTTTGAATCAGAAGGAAATGAGCAGATAAAGTGACAACATGGTTAGATCTTGGAGGCAAAGGTGAGGCCTTCCTTTGAGAGCTGATCCAAGCTCTCAGCTTGGGGCTGCACTCTAGCCACCTTTGCAATAGCCTTGTTTTCCTCCGGGGTTCCACTCTCAAGGAATACACCCACAACCTTCCCGTCTTTCACCCAGTATGAACCGAACTTGTGCTCAGCTGATGCAGGGTCATTGTCTCCAAAGGCAACAGAGTCTCCAACATTGTCCCCGTAGAATTGCCAAGAAAGATCAAATGCACGAGAGTAGAAGTATGGTAGGTAATCATATTCTTCTACCGACTTCCCCTCCTCACCGGCTTTGATTGCCTGCACAAAAACAACAATACATATTATATGCACTTGGAGCATGTGTTCCAGGTCGGTATGAGTGAACAATTATGCTATTGAGAGTGAACAACAGATATGTATGAGTGAACAATTATGCTATTAAGAATGAACAATGATCATATTTGGAGCACGTGCTCCAAGAGCATGTAATAAATTGCACAAAAACAATGCATATTAATACTGTACATTGATTGCAGTTGTGACAAGAATATCATAACTATAGACATAAGGTAGGGAGAGATTATGGTGGAAACAGGAAGTTTACCTTCACAGCCTGCTCTGCGGACTTACGGGCATGGTCAACATGCTCCACTCTTCTAAGTTCACCATACAATTTCAACGGAAAAGTGGCTACATCACCAACAGCGTACACATCCGGGACACTTGTTTTAAAGAATCCATCAGTCTGCAACCGAGAAACCAAAATCAGACAGCAGCCTTAAAAAGTTTCCAAATGTTTTACTTCTATACACTTCATTACCACGAACACGTATGAAAAACACACACCTTAATCCCTCCTTTTTCCTCTGCAACCTGCCCTTTGAAGAGAGCTGTAAGAGGCCTTCCTCCAACACCAACAACCACAATATCAGCTTCCAGCACTCTACTGTCTTTCAGTTTTACTTCTTTCACCTGAAGTACAATAACGCCAAACATTGTTCAGAGTATTTTCCAGATCTCATGTACAGGTTAAACAAAACACGAACACAATACCTCTCCATCATCATTTGTGCTGAATCCGACTGCCACTGTTCCTTTAATAATGTCGATCCCTTTATTGGCATAATAACCTTCATAAAACTTGGCTATTTCAGCAGTGAAGAGCCGTGGCACTGCAAGAAATTTTCAAGGAGCAAATCACTCAGAAGTTTTGTCCCTTTCACTCTTCATGTCCACAAAAAAGGACACTGTAGCAGAAGATATCTTCAATGGATGGGGGAAAAAAAGCTCAAATCTCAAATAAAAAAATAAGTAGCACATGAACTTACTACACCAGGGCTCGGGGTAAACCATAGTGACATCCAAGTTGTTGATTTTTAGCGCTGCACTTAGCTCAAGGCCGATATAACCTCCGCCAACAATAACAGCTTTTCCATTTTTCTTTGTTTTAATTGCTTCAACAAGCTTATCAGCATCATCAATTTCTCTCAGATAGAAGATGTTCTTTGCATCAGCTCCTTGAACACCAAAATCTGAAAGCCTTACGACCTATAGATGAATGGCAACAACCAGATTGTTATTAGCATGCGAGTAGATTTGGTAAGAAACATTCTTGCTTTTCCAATACTCACTGTAGAACCAGTTGCTATGATCAAAGTGTCGTATTTGAAGACTTCTCCAGCTGCACTTGTGAGTGACTTTGATGGAAGATCAGCTTTGACTATCTCTGTGCTCAATAATAATTCAATGCCTGCAAATAATCACATATCCTGTGAGAATTTGATTTTTGATGCAAAGAATACACAAAACCAGGTATCCTAAACAAAGAATCATTAGGCTAGCAGGCTGGACACTTCTCTGAGACAATTCCAAAATCAAGGCATACAGTTGCTGAGGCTATCACCCATGAAGATCCATGAGGCTATCACTTGCCTGGATTAGTTTGTTTACATATTTGACAAAAATACGAGGGCAAGGTGGCATCATTAATCTCATGACGCTATCTTCAGGTTCACAAGCACGCATGAGCAATGGATAATAGTAAACCAAGATTTGCTTCTCAAAGCTATCAAAAGGAATACAAACAACATTTTGAAAATCATAATTCTATAAAGATCTCCCGCTTGAACTGAATACAGAATAAACAGACGGTCACATTACCTTTCTCCTTGTACCACTCAGGAAGAAGGCGCTCCCCTCCACTGCCAACACAAACATGAAACCCAGGAAGTCGAGCAGTACCTGTAATTAAACAGAATTCCGACCATCAGCTTGTGCCAGGATGTACGTGCAATAAGAGAAACAGCTTCAAAATAAACTCCAATTTTAAATGTCACAGAGTTTTAACCCAACAGGTATAATAAAAATCCATCTTGAGCACAGTTCTTCTAACTTACCCTCTGGAAAGAGGTAGCCCTTGCTGAGTGCTGGACGTTCATAAGGTGCCACCTGAAACAGTAAGATACCATACATGATAACGTTATCAAAACAAACGGGTTATAAGAAATCAAAGACAATTAAGGAACTCCAAGATCATGTAATTGAAAGACATGGCTGAAAACCAGGCAAAGAGAACTCTTAAATTTGGAAACAGCAAACAAAAGAGGCTATAGAATAGAAATGAAACAGCTAAAAGTCCTGGGCAGATCAAACATTGGTCTAGCATCCAATCAAAGACTTAATGTATCCTGATAATTTCTTCTTTGTCATAGTTCCACCTCTTCAGTTTCAAAAGATGGCACAACTGTTATGAAGGATAGCTAGGAATTCAGACAATTATGTTGACAGAAACAGCCATGTAAGGAGCACTAAGACAAGCTGTAACTTGTTACCGATACAAAGAAACATCTAAAAGTTAGCATACCGCTTCTTTAGAAATGATGGCCAACTCTCCTGGTTGGACACCCTGCTTGGCAAACTCTCTAGCAGCATATCCCTGCCAACAGAGAAAAATAATCCTAGTTCAGCATTATAGGAAAATTGCTTTTATAGAGCAAATCAGTTATAGCTTTGCAACTACCCTGCGTCACAAGCTACAGAAATTAGGGCCACTAACAGAATGTAAAAGAATGTCGTGAAAGCTAAATGAGTCACACACACACAGAGACTAATAATTGAATTTTTAAACCATGGATCAAGCATATGATAAAAATAATCACGGATAACATATACATTGGTTAGGACTTAGGTGGGATCTAAAGAAATCAAAAATATTCCAGAGTAGCTGCCAATATTCTAAATTCCACCTGATAGTTGCAAACTATGTTCCTACAAAGAGGAATCGATTAAAGGAGGCTAGTCCCCGAAAAAGCGCGGACCCAGGGTGTAACGCCCCGACCCTTCCCGGGTCGCGGACATTACCGATAATTGCTTCTGAGATCGCTGACTGGCCCCACAAATCACCACGAGTCTTTTCAGCGTGCTTTGTCCTTGCTCACACGCTGCCTGAGAAAACTTCCCTGGAGATCACTCATCCTGAAATTACTCCCAGCCAAGCACACTTAACTGAAGGGTTCCCAACGGATGAGCTACCATAAAAGAAGGTGCACCTTACTGATATAAATAGTCATTTCAATCCCTGCCACACTTAATCACATATCCGGGGTGTTGGCATCGGAAGGTACTACACTCACACTTCAAAGTTGAAATCACAATTGAAATATGTAAAATTCCTTAAAAGTAGCAGACTCTAACACCCGTATCTGTGTCTGGACACTTGTACCCGACTCCAAGTAACATAGGCTGCCAAACAAGTAAATCAGCTCAGGCTGCTCACCACTGTAAAAGTTACTGTTGAACTCAGAACAATCACAGGTGGTATTACGCCTATTGACAGTTACTGCTTTCACTTATATTACCGATCTAATCAAACCTAGCAAGAACTAACAATTGATCATTGAAATAAAAGCATTCTACCACTGTCTTTAATCCAAGTCGCATCAGCACATTTGATCAACAGTCAACCAGATCCAACATACATATTTCAGTTTATAGTATCATTGAGCCATGAATCAGAAGCAAAACTCGTTATCAAATCCCATAGAAACAACTCACAACTCCATTAACAAAAAAGATTGATCAGATTCAATCGAAATGCTTCTTGTCAGTATCAACACTCAAAAAGGCTACGTAAAACCAATAAGTTTTCTAAAAAAAACGATCAAATCAACGAGGGAGAGTGAGACATACAGCTGCAACGCCACCACCGACTATGACGTACTTGAAGTGCTTCTCTGCCATGGAATTCGAATTCTTGAGATCAATCAACGTAAGAATGCGCAGCGATGAGTAGATCGTTGTTAAGGAGAAAGAATCGGACAAGGACGGCTTTGATTGATTGGATATATATAAAAACTTAAGTTAAAACCCTCTTTTTTTCCTCTTTCTCGTCAAAAAAATGATTTAGTACCCCACGTTTCTTTTTCTTTTTCTTTTTTTATTTTAAAGGCAACCATAGGTTATTGGTCTACCACCGTCGATGGACTTGGAGCGGGTATTTTTCGACAGGTGGCGTGTATTTAGCCGTCCAGTTCCACTAACACAGCAGGGCAGGGACATTCTCGTGAGACTATATTCGTTGCCCTCCTTTTTTTAAAAAAAAATTAGTCACCCCTCGATTCATTGTAGCTTCCATTTATTCTCTTCTCTTCCTCTCATTCTTTTACAATTCACCAAATTGGTTAAGATTTTTGAAATTCAATCTAAAAACTCAATGTAAAATAGGAGATTATTGGATAACAAATATGTTAATTTGTAAATTTTAAATTTGAAAGTTTGGTACAAAAAATTGAAAAAACATCAACTGGAACCCCAATTGCGCGTTATTTGCGGTCCAACCGCATTTGGTGCCACATGCCACTCGCAGCCGACACCGCGATCGACATGCGGCCTAGCCGCAGCTAGAGCCACGCGCCCTAATCGATGTGCAGTATTAATATAATTAACTATATTATTAACACAACACATGTAGCATTGTAAAAAAAAAAAAATAGAAGAATCATCAACTAACATAACCTCTTTCTTAACATTTTCATAATATTATATTTTAATATAATTAAATATACATTCATAAAAAAAATTATAGATAGTATAGATATAGTATAAACAATATAGATATAGTATAGATAGATTCTTCCTTTTTTTTACAAATTATCATTAATCGAAAAAGATGACAATGGATAAAGATTGAGACTAGGGTTCTTTAATTTATCAAAACAAAAAAAAAATAAAAAAAAGGTTTGGACTTTGGGAGCATTGCAAGTGGGAAACGGGAAAGGGAAAGGGAAAGGGAATGGAATGATATAGTCATCGATGATGAAACACTCCAATGTAACTATGTAAGTAATTAAATATTAACGTGCAATTAATTAACGTGCGAATCTGTTATTAGATGGGAATTCTTGAAAATTCAAAAGGACTCCACAAGAAAAAAAAAAAAAAACCAAGTCAAGGTTTGGAATTTGCCTGTCTTCACACCGCAGCACAAAAGGGTTGACCACCTTATTCACTTTCATATTACATTATGTTCGGCAAAGTTTGAGTTAGTATTTAACGTTTTGATCGGTTAAAACATCATTTTATTAAATTTTAAATATTCGATAAAATAATATTTTGTATTACCGTATAGCGTTTGAAAGAGCAATTTCTTAACATTATTAATACTAACGTCAAGAGCCCTCACTAACGTTTAGTCTGACTGAATTACAATCATACCCTCTGCTTTTCCTTCACAATTAAAAATCCAAAGGGAATACAAGTATTCCACTATCCTGGAGGAAGGGATTTACACTTTACAGTTTACACCCACCACATCACATCTCCAACAATTCTACTTTGTGTGTGTATGTGTTTTTTTTTTTTTATCATAACAACTCTACTATTATAATAATAATAATAATAATAATAATAATAATACACTCGTATCATATTATTCATTGATTTGTTGATTTGTTGCTTTTTACGGTTTCAAATGTAATATCCGGTAATTTTTCATATAATATTTTATTAAAATTTGTCATATTGATTTTAATTTTCAATGAAAATTTGATGATAGTAATTTTATATAATAAATTATTAGATATATTGATGAACTAACAGTCAAAATTTTTAAAATTTGACTGCCAAAATTTACAAGGTGACAAAGTATTTAATAGAGGCAATAATGATGATGATGATAAAACAAACAACAACAATAATAACATTCATGCCCTTTTTGATCATTTGACATTTATCAGCTACTCCAACCTTTAATTTTGTCAAACACATTTTTTAAAAACAGTTACTTTAACAGCTATCAGTTCGCTAACATACAAGAGCTATCCACTGCCCTAATAGCTATCTGTGTCTAAATTGGCTCTTTTTGCCAAACAGGGCAGTATCTTTGGCATCTCAACGTTTCTATTTCCCTTTTTTTAATGAGAAAATGAAGGGTAAGCAAACTTCTTAACATGGAGATAACCTTTAGGGCTCGTTTGGAATATAATGGGAATGAGAATAAGAATTTATAATGAGAATGAGAATGAGAATTCACAGTGAGAATGTGAATGAGGATGTATTTTGAATTTTCAAGTTCCTTGTTTGTTATATGATAATTCAAAGTAGTAGTAAAATTGAGAATAAATACATTTTTACTAAAATACCTTTCATTAATTTAGATAGAATGAGATAATATTGGTAATATTAATTAAATATGATGATAATATTGATATTTAACATTACTTATGAATTTCCAATATGAATTATTACCCCTCCCATGGTTATAGATTGTTGGGAGTTGGACCCTTCTATTCTCATTCACAACCCCCTCTTTTTTTAATTACCACAAAACAAACATGAAAATTGTAATCTCAATCCTTCTATTCTCATTCCTAACCCTCTATTTTTTCATATCAAAACGAGCAGTTACTCCCATGTTTAATTGTCACTTTGTAAAATGGGAGAGATATTAAGGTAAATAATAAAATTAGGGAAAAAGTTATAAAATTAGTTAAAATTATGGAGAATATAGATGCAAAATTAGTAAAACTGTAAAACTATAAAACTCACATTAGAAATATAAAATGACAAATAATTAGAAATAAAAAAAGATTATTTAAATACACAAATAAATAAAGACGGGGGACCTAAAAGAGAAGATGCAACTAATATCTGTATTGTCCATAATTTTTTTTGGTCATGTGGTCTTAATTACAATATTAGTCTCATTTGGTTGGATTAGTGCATGAGCTCATTAAGGCTCATTTGGGTTTGTGCTGCTCATAAAAGCCTATGTATATCCATGATATCGTGAAGCTTATAAAATCCATATATCTCAAATAACTTATTAAATTATTATTTGTATCCGTTACAGTTTGCTTATGGTTAAGTTGTGGTTTGGACTTGAACTAAATGGAGCTTATCTCACATAGGGAGTAAAGTGTGTATTACTCACTACATAATTCCATGGAAGGGCTCCCATGGCTTACACCTCCCCCTTATGCCAATATTATTAAGGTCATCTTTTGGGTCGAGCTTGGCCAAATGGGGCTTAACTTATTGAGGAAGTAAGGTCGGTAATCAAAGTGCACCCATAATTTAAACTTTCTCCCTTAGACCATTATTAAGGTGAATTATAATGGGGGAGGGGTAGTAGTGATTCTTATTAGTCACTTGGTTATGTTACATGTAACATCGGAGGTTCTTTATAATATATATATATATATATATATATATATATATATATATATGGAGCTGATTATATAAACATGGGTCTTTGGTGAGCATGGTTGGATATTTAACGGATATCAAGTGGTATTTTTGTGGACGTTAAGTATGAAATGTGGACATCAAATATTGTTTCCGTGGACATCAAATATGCAACGGGAAATAAAGATTTTGCTTGGTTGGGATCAAATGTTGATATCCAACCTTAATGCTTAATGTCCACGAGAACAATACGTAATGTCCACCTTTCATAATTAATATCCACGAAAAAAATACTTGATGTCCGCTAGAAATTCAACCATATTGATAGAGTTCTGTTTGCAATATTGATATTTCCCGGGCTTTGGGCCTTACATCTTTGTAATAATACAAAGTAGGTGAGAAAAAAACTAAATGGCTTCACACCAAGTACATATAAGTCACACGGTCGATGTCCAATCTAAGGCCCTGTTTTTCATGCACTAGATGACCATACCTAGCTTCTGCCACAATCCACCACATTTTACGCAAATCATTACTTTTCTCTCCTCACTTTTCTCCTCTACTTTTTACATCCTCTCTCCTCACCTACCCCACATACCAATAACCCACCACAATTCCACCATACCCATCACAATTCCACCACACCTCACCACACCATTCCTCAAAATACCGCATAAAAGAACAGGGCCTAAATGCATTTACAGACCAATGCGACGTTCCTAATCAAATTTAAATCTAATATACACATACAACTCCTCTTAACTCATATACGTATTCCATAGATGCCTGGAAATGCCTGCCCCGTCTCTGTGTCGACTGTCCAAGTATTAAACCTCTTTCAGCTTCAGCTTCTTCTACTTGCTGCAGCCATCTTTCAATCTATTAGTGCTCTGTAATCCCTCGAATTCAGCTCAATCAAATTCTCTTTTTAATATGACCAATTATTTTGGTAGCAAAGACAAATGAAACTGAATTTGAATCTGGAGATTAGCAAAGCTTAAACATGGCTCCGTTAAGGTAGTAGAGGTAAGGATGCTAGGAGACAAATCAGTTATGCAGAGATGTTGAAATGAGTTGAAAATAAGGTGTATGAAAATGAGAAGATTACATGGTTTGGGCACATCAAGAGCAGACATTTTAAGGAGGTATTTGATGTTCAACTCATTCGTTAATAGCAACGCACATAACAGCTCCATGGTATTCAAACCTGCGATTGCAATACCATAAACTTGCTACTCAATCAGCCATGTTTCACCACAAGGTTGAATACCGGCATACCTCACCAACTTCTACAATCAATTATGCTTCCCAAGCTCAAGTGTCAGCCATCCAGAAATGCAAGATTTCGTTAACTATTGACATCAGTGGGAAAACAGTAAGTATTTGTTTTTTGAGACATCATCTACACGAGTTGCACTGAATTCCCAGTGGCATCATAAATCATAATTGGCGTATCTGAAAAGAGCGAGCTCTTTGGAAATTAGAACTCATTACCATGACAGGGCTAAGAGACTAATCCAGTAGAAATATTACTGATTGGTGAGGCTTGTTCTTGATAACGGGTATGCAGAAAGAAAATGACACCAAGGAGGGGAACATGAGAAAAACACAGTTGCATCATAATTAGTGAGTTTGAAAGTATGGAGACTCTTGAAAATCAGAAGCCATTATCCAGGCAATGGTAGGCACCCAAATCAGATCATGAACAACATTATTCTGTTATTAGATCATGGATATCTGCATTACTGACAGAGTGACAGCCCTAGAGGAGCAGGCACATAAAAATCTGAAACATAATATTTCAGTAGATACAAGATAGTGAACTATACTATACAGTTTGTTTGCGCTGAAAGCCTTCGCCAGGGTCGTCATTGCAGGGAACAGCTTCAAGAGCAGTCACCATAGCAGCTGGGGGCCCCCTACGACAGCGCTGCAACATCTCATCTACAGCCTCGGGCTTGCCGGAAAACAGAGCTTCTACAGACCCATCTCTTCTGTTTCTTACCCAGCCCTTCAAGCCTAACAGGTTCGCATTTTCCACAGTCCAGTTCCGGTAAAAAACCCCTTGAACTCTACCTTTGATAACACATTTCACCTGCCACCAAATTTCGAAAACAAAAAGACCCCTTGAGTCTCAATAAGAGGTCTCTAGAAATAGTCGAAGATAGAAACATCAAACTGTCTAGTTAATAATCTTGGTAGCCCTATTCTAGACACATGATCACACTAAACTTGGTACCAAAGCCTTTTTACTCTGAGATTTAAGGCTCAAATTTCAACAATCTAGATACATCATACATGTTGAAACCTATTGTCTCCTAACAATCAGCTGAACATTCCATTAGATTGAATTTCGGAAGGAGCCTTTTAAAATCCCTCTCCAGTTGCATAACAAGTGCTCAAATCATGCCCATTAGCAAAGCCATTGGACGACATGATGGTAAGTTGATTGTAGAGGTCTTTAATAGCAGTCATGTACAAATTTGAACGGCTCGAACGAAACTGTGAAAGAGTGACTATTGCAGCTCTATGCAGACATTTTTTTTTTAAAATTTCCACAAACAAATACCATCTTGTAATATCAATATAATAAGGCCAATAGCCATCTTAAAGACAATGAACTCCTGAAGCAATCTATATCTGACCAGTTGAACACCCAATACATAATTTGTGAGCATTTTTAAGGAAAATTGAACCCCTACAGAACTACTATGTGATTCACAATAAACAACAATGATTCTTAGGAGCAATTAGACCCACCAAATAGCGAACTCCAATGAAAACCCACAGGCTGAAGGTAAAATCGTTTCAACTTATCAGAATTATTTATTCCAAGCATTCAACAATTAACAAGCAAACTCAGCAACTTTTATCATAATTTCAGCCCTAGATTTGATCATGATTTACCATGATTCAGCAACTAAATTTGCCGCTGTTCGACATTGGGAATGTAATTTACGCCTTCGTCCTCCCATTTTCACCAATTAATCAAAGCTCAGGGAAACCCCCACACAAAATCATGTAAACACCAACGATCCTGACAAAAAAATTAACGAAAACTTGGATTGGGGAAAAAAAAAACCCCTCGATTCTATGTACGCAACGAGAATCATCCCCTAAATCTCCCCCCAAGAAAACCCCAGAAGCTGAGATGAACAAAGAAAACAATACAGCAAGAGACAATGTAAGATTCTGACCGTCTTGGTAGACTCTTGGGGTGGGTTGGTGGTGACATCGGTCTGTGATTGCGACGACATCGTCAGAAAAAGCTGAAGATAAGGTGAACGAGATCGGCGCAGAGGAAGTAAAGAAGGAGAAGAAAGACGAAGACAATAGCGACGCGAGCGAAGAGGATGACAACAATCAGGAACAGAATGTAATGGAGTAGCAGAAATACTGGGGAGTCTTCTAGCATGTAGGACATTCTCCACATTCCTATTTATGCTACTTTTGTGAATAAACTTCGGTGGGTTATCATAAAAAATTGGGCGACGCAAAGGCTGCCAAATTGAGCTTTCCCTTTGTGGAATTGTTCGGGTGCCCAGAACCTGATTCTTTAAATTATGTAATTGTGGCGAGAATGCCACTGATTTTGCCATTGAAGTCAAGGATTTTATCAGAGATGAAGATGACTGTCGCTGTGTGTACTGTGCGGCTCCTCTACATTCTCCTTGAAGAATCAAGAAGCTCTGTGGTGGTGGTGGCCTGGTGGGAGCCTCCAGTATGTGTAGCGCTTGCAAAAATGGGTCCAGGTAAATTGGGGTCGGATAAATTTGGACAATGTCAAAATTCAGACGAAGAATTTATGTCTGGACTCGATTTTATTTCGGGTCGGACAATTCGAAAATTTGATCGTGAGCCCGGCTCACCGTCTTCTCATGCGCCCAACCCAGTTAACGCGATGGATTCGCTAAATGAAGCTTCGCCCCTCGAAGGTGGAGGCGCGGAAGGAAGCCCATGTAGAATGGGATTCCATGAGCATATATACTTGTAGATTATGAATATAGTAGTTTATAGATATAAGCATAGTTATTGTAGATTATGAACATTGATGTTTAGGGTTATGTAGACGCTAAGTTTTGTACTAGGGAATTCCGTTGATGCAATCCGAGAATAAAAATCAGAGTTTAGGCCCGAAACCAGCTGCCAAGGCCACGTGGCCTTGGCTAATCTAAGAAGCAAGCCCAAGCATGAACGAAGACCCATAAAAAAAGGGTCATGGCTGCATGGCCTTGGCGGACAGAAGGTCAAGCCCAACGGACACAATCAGGCCCAAAGATCACACCATGGCCGCATGGCCTTGCTTTTCAAAAATTGATTTTGCGCCCGCCACATCAGCAATCCCTACGCTTAATCACCAAAAAAAAAAGTTTTGTTGCTACATATAATGTATTTAACTACAAAATTATTTGGCTGCCCTATTTTAACTTAACGCAATAATAATATTTTTGTTGCCCAAAATAATAATTTGTTGTAGTAGTGTCGAATGGTCTCTCTTTGACATATAAATAGGATATAGATTTTAGGATTGGCTAAAGACACATAACAGAAGATAAAATACATGTATCTGAAAAGAGCGAGAGCATACTCTATTAAAATCACAAAAGTATGTATGTTTGAGTTTTGATAATTAGAAATCAAGCGAAAATTCTTAATTTTGTTCATTTGGAATATACTGTCATGTAAGATGGTTGAATGTGATGTAAATGTTACAAACATATATGAGTCAAGAGAAAAGCAGAAGTAGGAGTACATCATATTTCGAAGTCTTATTTCTTCATTATTTAGAATTTTAGTCCATGAAAGAAGAGTACTATGTCGTCAAAATATTTCTTTGCTGTTTGGCTTTTTTTCATATGATAAAGTTTGTTATATCGATCAATAATGTGTTTGAGTTTATTTTACATAAATAATCTTTTTATTAATTAATTTCTCTAGGCATTCGACTATTTAATTGAATATATTTGATATGCTTGGATTTCGTTAGTATAGGATTATTAAGAAAATTTAACAAATACAATTATGTATATTATTATGGATGAAATTTATATTTTTTTTGAAAATCATGTAGATAGTCATTTTATAAACGCTCCTGAAAATTAAACTTTTAACTATTTATATTTTATTATCATCATGTACAACACATATATTTAAGAATTAATATCAGATATTATTCCGTTTGTAGATAGACATGTATGTATATATATCACTCTACCTCCAAATCAAAAATTGTTTGTCACGATCAGAAGAAACTATGCTTCTTGGAATACCATGTAGCTTGATAATCTCCTTGAAATAGAGATGTGCAATAGTTGAAGCATCATCACTGAAGTGACAAGGCACAAAATGAGCCATTTTAGTGAATGCATCATGGCCCCTCTGGGGTTTAGGAAGGGCAACAAGAAAATCTTATAGACATATAATATATGTGGGGTCCAATTAAGGGCGTGGAGATTTCCTAGGGGGAGGGTAGCCTAACAAGAAAGGTGTTGATGGGAGAGGCATGCAAGTTGGCAAGAACAAAGAGTAGCCAGTAACATTAGAAGGAAGAAGAGCATGAAACAAAAAGATGCAAGAGATTGCCGTCATAGCCTAGCCAATGAAAGTGATACATGTCAACGACACCGCCCTATACGTAAAGATTTTACGCCTGTGTCTAGTGCGGTTCAGGTCTGATTCTCATGCAACGCGTTCCCCACTGTTAGTAGCCAACCAGCCAGCCAACCATGCCAGCAAGCTGTCCCTTGGCATATATATATATATATATATATATATATATATATATATATTATCTCTGTCTCAAAATATTTATTCTTTTAGCTGATCCTTTGTCTTAAAATATTTGTTCATTTTATATTTTTGACAACTGTTATTTCTTTTTACCTTTAACAAATATATTTATTTATTATATTTTACAATTTTAAGAATTATTATCTTCAATTAAGTTAGTAATAATTTGGATAGATTATAAATTTTTCATCTTAATTTCAATGTAATTTAGGTAAATAGACAAATATAATATAATAAAGATAGTATCTAATATATCACTTTACAATGGGCCCAACTTTGCTTGCCGAGCTCCTCATCTCCCCTTCCTTGCCACGTGTCGGTTCCTTACCCTGTCTACGTTTTATTCCCAGACGTAGGGAGACTCAAATTACACAAAACGATGTAGAACACCTACTTCACAGTATTTTCCTTTCATTTTCATTTTCTTTTTACTTATTGTTTGATGTAAACTGTGGGCAACACTAATTAAGGCCCTCTTCTTGGTTTAAGAACTCATGCTATAACATACCGCATGATTTATCACAACTAGGATGAATGGCGAGGATCTCAAGGCTCACCTGGATCCATATCCTTACCCATATTTTTAGCTGGACCCATATCCTTACCCATATCCTTTGGGTCTTTTTTAAAAGAATCCATATCCTTACCCATATTTTTTACTGGACCCATATCCTTTAATGACATTTAAATTGAACTTTTACCGCATACTAATTAGCAAACCCGCAAAATTTTTGCTGAAAGTCTACAAATGGCAAACTTAAAATCTCAAAAATAATCCAAAGAAATCATACAATCCCAAATTACAATATTAAATCTCAAAAATAATCCAAAGTAGTCATACAATCCCAAATTACTACAAAAAATCTCAAAAATAATTCAAAATAGTCTATTTTTTTTCACTTTCCTGCTTCAATGCTTTACATTTGACATTACAAAAAAAAATAAAAGAATTAAATTCATCTTAACTGTTAACGAAAACTAGTGTTTCCAATATCTTAAAATGTTAAATTCATTTTACTTATTAATTTATTTTATATATATATATATATATATATATATATAACATAACGGATCTGGGTCCTGACCTTGGACCCAGACCCATATCCATTTTTTGCCATTGGACCCATATCCTTACCCATATCCTTTGGGTCTAAAATTTGTGGACCCATATCCTTAAAAATGGATCTGGATCTACGGATTTGGGCAGGGTCCAAGACCCATTAACATCCCTAGTCACAACTCAACACACTTTACCACAAATCATTACTTTTCTCTCTCCTCACTTTTTTCTCTCCTCAGTTTTCTCCTCTACTTTTTACATTATCTCCTTACTTACCCCACATACCAATAACCTACCACAATTCCACCACACCCACCACAATTCCACCATACCACACCACACCATACCGCAAAAATACCGCAGAAAAGAACAGGGCTTGTTCTTTTTTGCGTTTGACAAACTACGGTCCCACAAGCCACAGCCTACCGCAGTTTGTCACAACCCACCACAAAATATCATTCTATCACAATTCACCACAACCCAGCACAAATTACCTTTTGAAATTTATTATATATCTTTAATAAATTTTCAATCAATACTTTTTCAACTCATTTTTTCCAATAGAATACTTTTTCAACCATTTTTTTAATCATTAAAAAACAATACAATATTTTAACTCACTTTTTCAAATTATTTTTTCACAATTACCAATACAATATATATATATATATATATATATATATATATATATATATATATATATAATGGATTAGTTGATATGCTAGAATGCTATTTAGGCTCTGTTCTTTTATTTGGTATTCTGCGGTATGGCGCGGTATGATGTGGTGAAATTATGAAGGGTTGTGGTATAATCGTGGCGGATTATTGGTATGTTGTGATTGGTTTTTTGTGTGTATATATATAATCAATGTAAGATGATTAGTCATTTAGCTCTACCATTTGTGACAATAATAATGTTGAATTATATTTGGAGCTCTCAATAAATTGCTATAATTTATATAGTGACACTTTTATGACTTTAATAAATGGAGAGTAATATACCGACGTTTGGGGATATTGGACTATAATATATCGACCTTTACTATTAGACAACAATATTCATGTCCTTTATATATATGTGATATTATTATATTAATAGTGAATAAGTCGATGCCTCGATGGTGAACTAGTTTCTGTGTTGATGTGGCAGGCAGAGGAAAAAAAATCGGCCCCATCTCAATAACCCCATTAACCGCTCCTTTTTCATCACTAACCCACTTTTAAAAATCAACCCCAACCCACTGATTAAGGGGGTGGTGAATCGGTCTATGTGCTGACGTGGCACACAACTAACTAATGTCTTATAACCTGGGTCAGTGAGAAAAACGAAGGGGTTAACGGGTTACTGTCTAGGATGGGGCCGATTTTTTTCTCTTCGCTTTCCATGTTAGCATAGAGACTAATTCACCACCTCTTTAGTCACTGTCGGTATAATAATATCACCTAGGTATAAATGTCAGAGATATTGTTGTCCAAAAGTAAAGATTGATATATTACAATCCAATACCCCAAAGGTCGGTATATTACCATCCAAAAATCCTTAATAATATCTTGTACGAAAATAAGGTGGGAAGATTTTTTGTGAGAAAAAATCTCTAAACACCTCTCTCACTTATCTCTGTAAAATTTAAAAAAATTTATGACTTTATGCTAGATTTTTTTTTCACAACACTAGTGATCTCATTATTTATAATGGTTAAATCTATATTTAAATTATTGAACATAATAGAGTACCGTATTAGGGATATGAAATTTAAAACATTTTAACCAACCTATAAATATTGACAGAGTACATGATTTTTTAATACTCCCTTCCTCTCAAATAATTTGTTTATGTTTGACTAGTGAGGTTAAAGTTGTTAAATTTTTACCAACAACTTATATATTGAGTTATTGTATAAGATTACCACTATCAGATTTGTAATGAAAAATATTTTACGTAAATATAATATTATAAGTCTATTTAAGATAAAATATGAAAGTTAATTAGTCAAAATCTTACATTAAAAACCACAAAAAAGTAAATAAGACAAATTATTTGGGACGGAGAAAGTAGATATATAACATTATTAAAGTCAATCGATAGTTTTATGACTTTTATCTTAACAACAAAAGTTGAAGTCAAATTAAGCTCAAGTTCAAGATTATTGTAGGAAATTAAAATGTCTTATCTATACCCAACTATAAAACAGGTTTACTGGATTGTATCCATAGAACAATGTCAATTGTCAACTAATTAACTCATCAGTTAACTAAGCAAATTAACAAGAAACTACTATTAATTTATTCTATTATACTGAAGTACAATTAGAGTAAAAATTTATGTTTTAATTTTTCAATTTACTTAAAATATAGGATAAGCTCATATCAAATAACATAATATGGTGTAATTACATAAAGTTATAATAAAATAAAATATATTAACCAAATTCTTCACATTTTATAGTACAAATTATAATTATGTTCTCTATTATGTTAGTCAAAATTATTTTCATACTCTAAACTGTTTTAAAGATTTATTTTTTTCAAGTTACATTGTAGGGGACTAAAGTAAACGGTCTTAGCAAATCTCATTTGCAAGTTTTCCATAAAATAATGGCTAGCAAATTGTTGTTAAATCGTATATCAATTCTAAGTACATTTATAAATAGCAAAATAACCTAAACAGATTTTGGGACAATTGGTTTTTGTTTTATTGATCTATATTAGTCTTCTTTTGATACACAGAAAACCTAAATACTTGGCTTGGGTTGATCGGTTTGGTATACTGTCACACATGCCGAAAGATTGGTCCAACAATTACACGTTTATAATACTGTTTAGGTTCATTTACGATGCGGTGGGAAAGAAACGTGGTAAATTATGGCTCTGTTTGGCAACCAGCTATCATTGTTATTTGTTAGCTTGTAGCTGTTAGCTGATAGCTTTTTGAGTTAGCTGATTGCAGGAAAAATGTTTGGTAAAGTAGCTTTTTGGTAAAGTAGTTTTTTGGGTCCAAAAAACTAATATAAAAAGCTACTTACCAAACACTTCAAGTAGCTTTTTTATCTTGGTCAAAAAGCTAAAAATTATTCAAAAAGCTGGGTAGCCAAACACCCCCTATGGTGGATTGAGAAAAGTTGTGATGAGTTAGAGAAAGTTGTGGTGAGTTAGAGAAAGTTGTGGTGGATTGGAAAAGTTTAAGTTTTAATAAAAAAGATAAACTAAAATTAAAAAAGTAGATTGTGATGGATTGTGGTAGATTGTGGTAGAACATGAAAGTTATGATATGATATGGAACCTCAACCAACCAGCCGCATAAAAGAACGGACCATAGTCTACTCTTTCGATTCTTCTAGAAATGTTCAGGAATGTGTATGAAGATGATACGGGGTAAGAGTGCAAAATTGGAAGAACAATTGAAGGTCACGTGAGGGAGTGTGGGATGACAGTGGCCATGGTGGAGGGGAAAGACACGTGTCAAATTAGTATAGAGAGTAGGTCCCAAATTCCCACATGTGAGTACCTGTGATCTGGCATCCGCATGGCATTCTCCCAGCCCCCCCTTTTTTTTTTAAAATCCCAAACACCTCCCCCGACTCTGGCTATTCTCTTTTCATTTCCAATTCCCTCAGTTGCACTCACATCTTCTCTAAACAAACTTCACACTTAACTCTCTCTCACTCTCTCTTTGTCTAACCCAAAGAATTAATAAAGTAGCTGAGTCATGTCCGAGTTAAGCTCAACGGCATCGAGTTCATCTTCGGCGTTGTCATGGGCAGCCAACGATGGCGATTATGGGGAGTTTGAAGTAGCTAAGGTCTTGGCTAAACTTGGAAACTCTCACGGTGGCGGTGACTCAGTAGAGTGCAATAATAATAATAATAATAATAATAATAATAATAATTCCAAGTGGGGAACTAAAGGGAAACGGTCCAGTAAGCGAGTCAAGATGGAGTCAGCTGAGACCCACCATCCTCTTTCCTCGCCTTTAGCTTTAGATTTGGGTTTGGGTTTGAGCTCTTCGCTTCCTTTACCCTTCGATCTCAATGTGGTACGCTGTTCTTTTCCCTTCTTTACCTCATTTGTTGTTATTACAAGTTTAAACTCTTCCACTAAATTTAAGGACACACGGTGTTGTCAAGTACCCCCTCCATTTTATATTAATTATTTTTAGAAATCGTGCAGTCAAATTTCATATTCATTATTGGAAAAAATTAGTTTTGAAAATTATAAAGGAAATATTTTGAGATAATACACATGTTATGATCACCCTAATTTAGTAATCTATTCTAGATTGCAGTCTAACGAATAATTAGAAGACGCGAGTAAATGACCCCCTCCCCTAAATACCAAAACTGACTGTCCACGTAAATTCACCCTTACAATGAAGAGTTCCATTTGTATGAGACGTAATAAGGTTACAGTTATTCTTATGAATTAAAATGAATGATGAAGGAGTAATTAGCTATCTTTGGTGTGGTGGTATTTATTTTACTCTGCAAATTGGAGGGTGAGATCATCTTACGTATCCAAGTTTATTGCTACATTCATTTTAATATTTTAATAACTTTTTTATGATTAATAAGTGATATTAATATGACTTTTATATAGTAACCAATAATATATAAAAAATAACTTTGTTAAAGTTATTGTAAATAAATTATTAATCGCCCCTCTAAATCACCAAAATTTATAGTAATATAAAGAGTCATAAAAGATTTACTACATATATTCATATTATATTTGGAGTATTTAGGGTTGGCTTATAATAAGAGGTCGGATAAAATACAATATAGGAGTTTTGTACCAAATTATGGTAAAATATATCCAACTGAACGTGATCATAAAACAAGTTACTTTGATTATTTGATATATATATATATATATATAATATCAAATGTTATGAAGATGTATATTTTCTAAGTTGGGCGGAATTTTTAAGTTAAGAACTTTAGGTTTGTAAAAAAGGTTAATATTATAAGTCAACAAATATAAAGTTGGACAGGAGCGGGAAGTTTAATATTATGGGCTAGTCTAGTATCCATTGTCTATATGAAATGACAAGGTTTGAGTTAGTTTTTTATCTTTGTTGATAAAGTAATTGAGTATGATTGAATATAAATTTATGGTCAAGTTAGAGCTAGTTTGTCTAATACATGTATCACATATTTTGTAGGAACAACAAGATCAAGCTACCTTATATGAGGAAGAGTGCAACGACAAATTTCAAAATGCTTTTGTGAAGTTTGAGGATGGGTGCGAATCTATTGAGCCGAGCTCAACTAAATGTGCACTACATTGTGGGGGCAAGTCTAGGCAGAATTTAACACAGGTATTTGAATTATTTGTCTTGGATTCGAAGCCTTTTTGTTGTTTGTATGTTGATAATGTGTTTAACTAAAGTCAAGTCATACAGGCAGAGAAGGAAGTTCGAAGGATACGAAGGATATTAGCTAATAGGGAGTCGGCAAGGCAAACAATTCGTCGAAGACAGGTATTTACCCAACTAGTAGTGTATTTGTGTAGATTATGTAATGGGTAGTTCTTAACTTTTTATATAATTTTCCTCAATAAAATCTTATACAAAAGATGGGTTATTAAATGAAGGGAAAATTTTGGGGTTTCTGGATCGGAACTCTATCAATCCTAGTGTAACCAAATTGTAACTAATGTGATTTGTGTGGAGTTGGTTCTGTTCAACTAAACTAGGTAATCAAATCAAGCTTAACCTATATAGATTAACGAGTTAAAATGTAAGATCCTCATATGTTGCTGTCAACATCTAAAGTTCCATATAAATGTTACAGGCTCAATATGAAGAGTTAACACAGAAAGCAGCTAACTTAGCAGCTGAGAACGAAAATCTGAAGAGGGTATGTGGTTATGTTTTTATGGACAGTTGTTAAATGGTAAACTTTTATAATGCATGGTAACATTCATGTTATAATACAGAGAAAGGAGACAGTGTCGAATGAGTTCCAAACTCTGCAAATCACTAACCAGAATTTGAAGGAGCAGGTAATTGTATGGGAAGGGACATGATTGCTTGATTATTTATAATATGAGGAAATGTTAAGTGTCATCTTTGCTTCAAAATGTGCAGATGTCCCAGATATTGGGGGAAACCCATAGAGAAGAGAAGTCATCATCAGATGATATAGTCAACACTTGCAATGTCTTCTCAACAAATTTGCCATTTTTTATATACAACGCGCCGTCATCTGTCAATCCTTTTTCCTTGCCATCATGTATGCAATTACCTTCACAACTCAATCTAAGCCAACTTGGTAGGACAAGCCCATCCCATGAGAAAGGAAATGCCCAGAATACTACTGGTTGGTGTATATTTCCTTGCCAATGGTTCCTTCCTTTACCTAATAATGTTTTGAAAAATGGTAAAGACGATCATGAAGCTATGGTGGATGACGAAAATGTTCCTAGTCCATCGTTGATTATACCTCAGTTGATCAATGGTTCTTGGGTCTTCCCGCAAAATATGAAAGAAGAAATTCAAAAAATCAAACGGGGAATCTCTCCAAATAAAGAAGGGCAAAAGGAAGAATCAAAATTGAATAAGTTTGTGAAGGACAAAGGAGAAGCAAATGTTGGAGCAGAGGCTAGGAAAAGGCGGAGGGAGTTGATGAGGCTTAAGAACCTCCATTGTTATCCGTTCCCTAGCGGATGTCATTGAGGAAGAAGTATTCGGTAGCTTATTTTGATAGTGTTAAACTATAAAACCATTCCTGAGGCTTCAACTATTAACTTAAGCTTTTGGTTGAGATGGTTCAACATGGTATCAGAACAAGACCTAAACAAAGAGTGTCAGCACTAGTTTTGCCAATTCCTGACTTTGTGGCACACTTCGAAATGCTTCAGCAAATGCACAAGTGTGGATATTTGTTGTGTTTGAAAAGTAAATTCCACCCTGTATTCACTTATCATGAGGTTGTTTTTCAGGGGATAATAAGTTTTGCTTGACTAAATAGTTGTTGTCTTGTTAATTTGTATTTGTTTTTTTTTTTGCATAATTAGTGACCAAGGACCTTGTAAGACATGAGCAAGTAGTTCCTGGACAATAATATTGGTGTTGAACTAAGATTGTTGCATTGTTTTGAACTTTTAGCAATTGGACCAATTCAATTTTAAATTTTATTGTTTGGTAAAAGAGCATCTAATACATTCATTTAGCATTTATGACATAGTTTTGCAAATGTTACTCATGGCAATGTCTAAGAAGAAGCTTTAGCGTTTTCTTTTTTCATCCCACATATGCCCCTAATGATTTGCTGCATTTGATTTGCAATTTGCTAGCATTACTATGCAAAGCTACTATTAAATAGTAGTGTCCTATCATATAATAATAATAATAATAATAATAATAATAATAATAATAATAATAGAGTCATGTCATTGTTGTAGTTTTAGTTTCATTAGCTAGAAAATCTGACGATGATGATGATAATAACAACAACCAAAATAACAACAACAACAACAACAGTAGTAGCAACAACAACAACAACAACAACAACTGCAACAACAACAACAGTAGCAATAACAACATCAACAGCAGCAGCAGCAGCAGCAACAACAACAACAACAACAACAACAATAGAGTAATGTCCTTTTTGTAATTTTAATTTTATTAGCTAGAAAATCTGCTAATTTAACTGAACAGAAGTTTCCTAATCCACTAGTCAACAACTATCAGCTAAAAGCTAAAATACAACCGTTATAAGCTACTTGTTCTGCTATAAGCTATTTGAACCCCTAAAAGCGTCGAACAAGGCCTTAGACTGAAGTTTTCCTTTTGATTTTTCGTTGCCATGTACAGTATTAGAATTATAATATTGTAATACAGAAATGTAGAAGCGGGAAAACAACAATAATAACAAAGAGTCCATATGTGGTATCAAAAAAAAAAAGAAAAGAAAGAAAAAAAAAGAGGCAATTACATACCCACTTCCAAGAGTGATCAGCGGCAAGATGAATAACAATGCAAATGTGGTCTCATTATTAGTCCTTGTGACCTTGTCCTTTCCAAATCTTCCTTTCTTTTTTTTGGGTAATTGACCTTGAAGGACTACTCAAAAGCCAAATTGAAAGAAAAGACTCTCTAGGACTATGAAGTTCTAATTTGTATTAAAAAATGGAACTCCATCGCTGAGTTGGCATGACATATTTCAATGTTTTTTTTTTTTTTTTTTTTTGCAGTTAGCTGCCCGAAAAGGAAGCTGCTCTTGCTATCAAAAAATTGAAAACTTGGAGAAAGGAAAGAGTGGGGAGGTGAGATTCTTTGCAAAGAAGAAGAAGAAGAAGAAGAAGAAGAAGAAGAAGAAGAAGAAGTCGCCTATGTGGTGGACAGACCGGTGGTGAGAAGAGAAGAGTTAGGGTCTGAGATGGTGAGAGATTGAGAGTGAAATTGAAATAGAGGCATCTATAGGACCTCTTCTTCTTCTTCTTCTTCTTCTTCTTCTTCTTCTTCTTCTTCTTCTTCTTCTTCTTCTTCTTCATCATCATCATGCATAATTTAATATATGCATCCATGGTTCGTAATATATGTAATTCATGGATAATAATATAGTAATCCATTGTTGTTTTTGTTCGTTATGGTTCTTATGGAGTACCCTTAGTGAAGGCATTAACAAATTAATAATATGTCATTGGGAACGTTGTTGGAACAGAATGTAACTTATCTGGATAAGTAATATTAAATCAATAAAGCACTAGTTTATATAGTTGATGGTTGACGAAACACATGTAATAGGTATGTGTGACACAATACTAAAAGCTTCAATCCATCGAATGAAACACTCTGAAAGTCCTTAATACATGATAATCTATGACAATACACTGACTACATCCATGGTTAGTAATATGTGTTATCCATGAATACTATTATAGAAGGTCACTTGTGTGGAAGGATGAAAGAGTAGAAAATTACTCACTTTTTTCACCCTCATTTAAATACGTGTGGGTATACAAGCGTGGAAGCAAGCCTTTTTTCTTAGCTCTTTTTAGCAAGGATTATTTTCTGTGTTAGGGGTTGAACTTTTGCTCAAGCGATAGGGATACTATATTAATTTCTTAGCTCTTTCTGGCAAGGACTATTTTCTGTATTAGGGGTGGAACTTTGCTCTCATTAGCCTGCCATCCACAGACAGATGATCAAACTGAACTTGCCTAAATCTTCTGAAATTCAAGGCTTTTGTGGGAATACTACCTAATGAACCTTTCATCCTAGATTGTTTGCAAGGCACTAGCACTACCATATTCATCTCTACCTTGATAACAGATTGTTATCCATTGAGCTTCTCCATCGCTCCTTGTTTACTACATTGACCTCGTAATCTTTTTGGACTTAGAAATTGACTTCTTTTTTTCTTTTTGTTTTTATTTGTTACATTTCTTGAAAATCAAAGAAATTAGTTGTTATTCTTTTCTATGAGCTTTATTTCTCATCTTTTTTTTCTTTTTCTTTTTTTTTTTTGCTTTGGAAAGCAGTGTTTGCAATAATAATAATCATCCATAAAAAAGAGTAAGAATAACAATCATGTCCTTTATGGCCTTTCTACATTCATCAACTAATTCAACCACTAAATTTTACTAAACATATTCATTATAAATAGATATCTAAACAACTATGAGCTATCCGTTAAACTACAACCACTATCCGCAATCTCAACCACTATCCGCTACCATAATTTAAGTATAATATATATATTCTTTCCGTCATTAATTATAATAAAAAAACATGGTATTATATTTGAAACTAAATATTAAAAACGATTCAGCTTAAAACATATTTAATAAAATAAATTTTGAGTAAAAATAGTTTATCAAACTATAGTTAAAAATGTAGGATAATAAATCTTATTCATGTCGGAACTAATTAGACCTTGATGTATCCAGGGTCTAAGTAGTTCCGGCATGAATAAGAAATATGTATTACAACTTTAAAATTAGTTTTAACCTTACTCCTTAAGTTTGGCGCTAATCGGAAGATTAATTTAAACATGGGAAGAAAAAGAAAAACAGTACACAAGCTTTTTTTTCAACCTACAACAAACTTTAAGGTCCTTTTTTATTCAACTCATAAACTTTAAGGTTCTAAAAATAAATAATGAAAACCAAGGGTCCAGAAAATAAATACCCCTTATACTTAGGGGTCCAAAATACAAATAACCCAAAAATCTTTACTGGTTGACTTATTAGGATTGTTTGGCGCTTCCCTTGCAAAGCTTGTACGTTGATTGGACAAAGCAGTTAACCAACTTTGCCTCCATCTTCATACTAAGACGTTTTTAATGTTGTCAATTTTGATTCAAAGAACAAAGCAAGTCACCAACCACACTCTACAGAAGGCCAACCCACTCCAACAACCTTCAAAATCTGACCACAAAATTAATAATTCAAACTTCCTTTCTTATTTCTTCTGCAGGTTGAGTTGATCCTTTCAACTTTCAAATATATATACCTTAAGCAACGTCATTGAACTAATCACTAGTTTTCTCTAACTATTCAAACACTATATTAGACCCCCAGAGCAGCCAACATAGAATTAATTAAGACAACATCCTACCCCTTTAACTATATATATTGAACACCCACAAAATAAAAGAAGATGCCAAATGATTGTTACTCAAGTTCAGCGACGCTAGCTATGGGAGAGAAAATATCATGGTACTCGGCCTTGGTTCTGGCGGTTTTGCTGGCTACGAGCTTATGCGAGAAGATTGAAGGGGAGTTCTTGTTGATTAGAGATGATTCAGAGGCTATATGGGATACGTATTCCGAGAATTTGATGATGAACAAGAAGGTCTGCGATGAGATATATGTGGTAAGAGAAGGAGAAACCCTTCATTCTATTAGTGAAAAGTGTGGGGATCCTTATATTGTTGAAGAGAATCCACATGTCAATGACCCAGATGATGTATTCCCTGGTCTTGTGCTTAAGATTACACCTTTTAAGAATAGGTAGATTCATGTTCATATAATTTCCCATTGTTTTTCTTTCTTCATTATTGTAAATTATCAAGTTGGTTCTTGTATAAAAATGCATGGAAGAGGTCTTCTTTATTGTAAATTATCAAGTTGGTTCATTATTGTAAATTATCAAGTTGATATAATTTCCCCTTTTAAGAAATTGCTAGACGAGCAGTCCTCGTCGGGGATGACTTGAGAATGGAGGTGATCAACAACAAGATAGAAGCAGAGAGATACGTACTATCGGCAGAAGCTAAGGAAGGAAAGCGAGAAAGAAAGGAGACATAAGAGCTAAGCATAAGCTACCAACATAAGACATTAAGATGAGAATAGCTTGTTGGAACTCAAGAGGTTTTGGGTTAGGAGAGAAGAAAAAACATGTAAAAAAAGAATAATTGACAAGGAACAAGTAAGCACCATGGGAGTAGTAGAAACAAGGAACTAATCATTTGATAATTCTAGTGTTAGGAAATGTTGGGGTTGAAGCATGGATGAATGTGTCATAGATGAAGAAAGTGAGGAAGAGATTATGCGTTGGGTTGTGCTTTGGTTACTATAATTGTAATAGGTGCATGGAAACAAAGGGGTGTTTGAAGGACAAGCAAAAGAACCAGAGGAGGTGATGAAGGCAGATTAGGTACAAAGCTTCAAACTGGAGAGCAAATGAGGAAATAAAGATGTTCTGTAGTCCTAATATACTAGCAGTATTGTTGGTTGTCATCTCCACCGTATCCAGGAGGTTAGGGAAATGGAAGAAGAATCAAGATGATCCAAACTTTTACACTTCCACTGCTTCCCGAGCTCTCCATCTAAGATTCACCCACTCTTGAAGATCCCTTACTTGCCATCGATCTTATGTTATCTATCATCTCTCCTATGTAGGTATTCGACCAAAATGTTTAATTCTGTAGGGGTGGAGTTTGCAGCTCCAACTCTGGTCACATAGTTTTGAAAGGGAGTGAGTTGGTGCTCATGTTTTTTGGTGGGAATGATCGTGCATCTGCTACACCCTGAAAAAAGACTTTCTTGGGTCTATCCCTATCCTACTTGGAAGATAAGAATTCACCCACCTCATTAACTGCTCTCTGTGCTCTTGGACAGTACCCATTCCGATGCCTTGACCAGCTCTTGTGTCGATCCGTCTACTACACACTGAAACCACCCTCGATCAAAGGCTGCCTTTGCCAACTTTCAACTATTTACTTCCGGTGCTTGAGCTTTCCCTCTATCTTCGATGCGAACGCTTTTGCAACAACTACCAATCTAGAATGTGTATTAAGTGGGGTAGTCTTGACAATGCTGAAAATGTGATTTGTCAAGAAGGTTTCCAAACCTAGGAAAGAGGCTAAAACCTAAAACAGGAAGATGAGGGAACCGAAGATCATGCCTAAAATCGCCTCATGATATTCGGCAGTGTAAACTAAAACACTAGTCATTGTTAATTGATACTCTGTTAGTACCTGAGTTCATATTAGTATAGTTTGTTACTGATAAATAAAATCATCAATTCTTGCCGAAAACAAAGGGAAATAGACAGAATTTCTGAATCAAAATCAGGACCTTTGATAGTTCAAATATGATATCCAGATCCTGACCAGAGCACGAATCACCACCACATTTAAAAACATTGCAGCATCACAAAAATTTTGGTAAGAGTACAAACCTCTCTTCTTTAATCTTTAGCAGAAAGGTGAAGCAATTATCACTCAACATTTTTCACACTGTACACCCATGCACAAGCTAAACCAAAAAAAATAACGAAAGAAAAGCAAAAACCCTGTTAATCACCAAATGGCAATAAATGTATCCCAGAATCACGTCGCCTCCTATTAGACATCAATAACCTAGTTTTAATACATTCAAGCATTCAAAGTGAGAACTGCCAAGACACTCGTCTTTTCATGGTCCTCAAACTTTTCCTTCAGAATCATTCTTTACTTGGCGTCGGCGCTTCTCATCCAAAAACCCCTTTTCATTTCCTTCAAGTTCCCACCCCCACTAAAACCAATCCATCACTGAAACATAGCCTTCCTCCAAGACAATGTAGTGATTCTTGAGAGATTGGAACTAGTAAAGAGCTTCCACAACAAGTTTGCAATCAAAGCATCCATATACTTTCAGACGCCTTCAGCTTCAGCTCACTTTGACAAGACCATCCAACAGAATGCTCAAGTCAAATGCTCAAGCTTACAAAATCATGGGTTTGATTGCACATTTGATTTTAACAAGCCAAAAATGTACCTGGAGATGCCCCTGCTTCCACTGACATCTTTCAAATTACTCTGGCATACAAATCCCATACTCTTTTTTCTGTTTAATCAGGATCCAGCAACATTGGGGTTTGCTTTCACCAAACTTCCCTTGGCATTTCCACCACCTGGTCCACCGGAGCTTTTATTATTCACCATCTCACCAGCTGCAATGGATTTCTTTACCTGCCAGCAAGTAGAAGCACAACAAATGGTAAAGACAGCAGGGTTGTAAAACTAGAAAAAAGTTGCTTTAATGAAGATAGTTGATTACCACTGCTAGTCTTTCTCTATGAACATCATTAATGACCTGCAAAACCGGCATTAATCAGTGGCAAGTCAAGTAATGACAAAAATGCACAAGAGCTTGTAGGTTTACACCCCCTGTAGGGGGGGTCCAGTGGGTGGGCCAACTTACCCTTGTTAAAAAAAAAAAATTAAAAAAAAGTAACGACAAATAAGGCTGGGTATTTTTATGATGCAGTAACAAGCCACAGTTGAGAATGTTGTCTAGTGCTTACTGGTTTCTTAAAGGTCTTGATCTCATCTCCACTAAACCCAGGAAGTGTCATATTCCAAGCTCTCTCTGTGTCCACATACATGTCACTTGAAACCAATCAGTACCCTGAATTCCCGCATGGTAACCAATATATGGGAGAAGCTTGATAATATAAAATGGCTAACCTATGTGCAACAATATGTCCTTGGCTTCCAGTGTGCTTGACTTCCGGTGTTTGGCCAATGAGCAACCAAATGTCGTCACCTGTTCATCAAGACACAACTTTTAAGTGCCTGAGAGGACCTTTTAATGCAAAGGATGATTGCTTAAGCAATGACAATAGCAATCTCAGATAAAAGAAAACGTAATACCCTAAACTACTGAAAGTACTGATTAATGCTAAACTTGCATTGTGAATTTCTAGCTGTCATTCAACATTCTTCCATATCCAATTGTACATACTGACGACAAAATTCACAAATAATGATCACAGATGAAAATTAGTTGTTCAGAACCTCACCGTTTCAATAAAATCTTCAGCAATGTTAACTAGAACATCTTCAACTTCAGGATCTAGCTTTTCAGATGGATCAATCTGTCAATGAAGCAAAGAACAAATCAACACCAGAAGTACGCCCAACCATCAACTCCTACATGAACATGCGGAACAGCTAACTATACTTTGCATGATACGACAAACATCTGGCATCAGTTGAAAGATAGACATTTTGAAGATCTACTTTTCGATTGCAGAAAAGAAAACCACTTCTCTTCTCTTACTCAATTCATCAAAAATTTTCCACTTCAAACTGCCATAATTGCAGAGACTACACAAAAGCATAATAAATTTCACTTTTTGAATTGACAGACGGTGAGAACAGGTCTCTTTTTGTCTGAGAATTACTAGATTCTACACAAGGGTAAATTTAGGTAAGACAAAATGCTTCAGCTCTCAAGACATTCGAACAAGTGAACCAGCATCCAAAATTGGAGATGGGAGGGGAAAAAGAGAGACGAAAAGGAACCATTCCACTCACAAAACAAATAACCTTTTTATCAATATTTTCTTCTTTTGACCGACAGGCTCCATTTGGTTAATGGAAAATGAGACTGGAATAAAATTTCTCATTACTAATAGCATAAAAGTCAAGTTTTCACTCTTCCGATCCCTCACTTCATCCCCCCCCCCCCCCCCAAAAAAAAAATATATATATATATATATATCATTTAGCCTATAACATATTTTGTCACTTTTCTCCCAAATTTGGAAGGAAAATATTAAACTAAATCAAACAAAAATTTTAAAGACCCTTGGATATTGTGTCCCCATTTCCGTAATTTTAGGGATGCCATGTCAAAACCTTGGATCTGTGTCCGTGTCGGACACCCATGTCCCGAGTCCAGGCAACATAGTTACACAACAACTTTACTAAATTAGTTTGAGCATATAACTTGTTTAGAAGAAAACATAAAAATTTTCTTACCATCTATATTTCCTTTGCAAGTTGTCTATTAAACATTTGTCACAGATAGGGGTTCTGTTGTTAAATTGTGAATGTCAGCACTGGATTCTGCTAAAAGATGGATTATTTTTCTTACCATCTATATTCCCTTTCCTGTGTCCAAATAATCGTTTTGACACATTAACTCAAGAAAAGGGCAAGTCATAAAGACTGATAAAAGTCAGAAACAAAAACAAATGGAGCAGCTCCAAACTACAAAACTAATAAAAAAAAAACGAGCAATTAACAGGAAGATCACAGTGTGCTGAAAGACGGATTATTTTACTTTTTGTTCCTCTTTGTTTCTTGGATTGTTGGCAGAGGGTAGGGCTGGGAACAGTTAGCAATTTACCTGGTTTACAAGCTCCTGGATGTTTCTTTTGCTGAGGATCTTGTTACAAGTTTCCAGGACATCAACACCACCAGGCTGATCTGTAGGACTTGGTTGAGCAATGCTTGGTTGCACTACTGCCGGGGAGGGAGGCCTCTGAGTTCCTATCCCCTGAATCCTTGCACCTTGTTGGTTTCCAGAAGGTTGTGGGACTCTTGATGGTGGCAACTGCTGCCCAGGATTATCCTGGGATTGATTTGATGTCGGACAAGGTTGCTGCTGTGGTTGGGAAGATGATAACTGCTGAGATTGTGAGGTTGCAGGCATGGGCTGAGGTGGCTGCTGAGGAACATGAGGCCTCTGCTGCAGTGATTGGGAATTTGCCTGCTGTCTGAAAGACTGAGATGGTAAAGGGGGCCGCCCATGAGGAGCAGATGACAACCACGGTTGATGTGAAGATGGTTGGCTTTGTGAAGAACTGGGTGTTGATGAACTAGGTGCACCAACAGAGGAGCCTCTTAACATGCCATGCCCTTGAAAATTCTAATAAAGAATAGAAAATAGATGATGAGATCAAGCTTAGATAGATTACAACTACCAGCATATAACCAAGCAAATATACAGCCTTCTGGAGCACAACACATACAGCCTACAAATGACAGGAAAAACCTGCAGAACAACGGTCAACAGCAATCAAGATGAAACACCAGAAATTGTACACCTTTCTTTCTGGTATTGGGAAGAGAGGGGGTGACTAAAGAAAGGTACAGGCAAATAAACTAATATCATCATTGTCAGGCATCAAAGTTGTAAACAATAGCGAACCAAAAAAATGAAAGTGGTGCTGTTTACAATCAATCTCCAGACAAACAAAATGGAGCAAAATGAACAGACATGATTGACAAATAATAATATTAAGAATAATGTGTTCTAGAAGTGCCACATTGGTGGTATACTTGACGGCTTGTCATGGTTCACATGAGTTAAGGAATATTGGTGTATAAATGTCCTATATAGTCATGCGCAATGGAGAATTCAAATCCCATCACCAGCTGCTTCATTCTTATTTGGCAATAGCTCTCTGGGGGAAGTAGCTCTTGGTTGCTTATGCATTTCGCTTCATCCTAATTTTGCTAGAGCTCTAGAGGAGCTACGTTTCAGCAGCTTGCATGTTTCTCATAGTACTTCAAACCTCAAACTGTGACATAACCATCCATGACTTTGGCAGGATTTTTTGCATAGATTGAAACAAAGGCAGCAATGGTAGCACTAGCACCTCATGATAGACATTATAGCATTTGTAGATATTAAAAAAATGCAAATAAAGATTCAGGATAACTGAATCAAGAATCAAGACTCTTGAGCCCTCGGATAACTATGAAAACTTTCTCTGTTGCTTTAGTTATCCCCCTTATCTTTGCTTGTAGCAAGCTTTGAATGTACATGGGATGCTTGCCTTATATTCTTCCATGTTTCCTTTTCAATTATTGGAAAAGAAAGAATAATTGCAACTCCCTATAACAAATACTCACTCCATTTTTTTCTGCCTTTAACGCTTTTTGAGGTGCATCTTGAATCAATAATGTTTCAAATATTATTTTTATTCAAAATACAATATCGTTATACAAATTAAGATATTAACGATCAAAGTTTCTAACACTGGTAATGAATCATTATACAAATTAAGATATTAAGGGTCAAAATTTTAACACGAAACTCTAGGCGACCGACACTTAAAAAGGAGGGAGTAATAACTTTCAAAGACCCAAACAGTTTATGCATTGGTGAAATACAAATGCTGAGAAAGCATTGACGATGTCGGTCTCACCAAGGTGAGCATACACGACCACACAAGATGGAACTATGGAAAGAATTCCCAGTACAAAGTAACCCCACTAAACAAATGAGAAGTTCTAGACAATATCCCCTCAAGTTAGCCTCACACTCTTCATGAATGCAGCCAGTTCTTCCTCTCTGAAGAACTCTATTGATCACTAAAAAATGCACCAGACTGATGAAGAATAGGGGGGAAACATCAACAAAAATGGATTTACATAAAATAAAAGGGTTAGAGGGAATAAAGGATAGAGAGAAACAGTCAAGAAAAGCACCAGTAACAAGGGAGAAAGCAGCATCAATAATAACACTAAATTTTGCTTTCCACTAGTCAATTACCATTAATGGGCTATAATTACCTAGCCCTCTAGGTAAGCCTTACAATTACAATAACTGAAATGAACTGTTAGGCAACTAAATAAAACCAAGAAAAAAAACAAACAACGCTGAACTCTTAATGGCCTATTTTCACTACTGAAGAGACACCAATAAGATATGCCTCCACAGAAAATACTTTCCACATATTTTGTTTACGAGAATAATGAAAGATCTCAAGTTTGGTTGCCCATTTTTCATCCCAACCACCAACAGAGAAGCTTTTACTCTCATATGGTTGTACAACTGACAGCTGACAACCAAATTCCAGAAAAGCTTCCCAAATTATGTAATCTGATGTTCAACAGCATAGCAAACTAGAAACATGAAGCACTAAAGTCCCATATCTATATTTAATTATTTCAGGTGATACGAAGTGAACTAGAAATTGAAGAAGGTGCAGGTAATACTTTCTTTTCATGCTAAAATCCCAGCCAACAAATCAATATAGAATTATTATACATGCATTACAGGCCTACATTTATATTCACATATCCTATATTCATAAGTTGAACCCTTTTGTCAGACATAACCAGTGATTAAAATCGTATCCCATCAGAAATATAACCCCTTCAAATGTGCAGATCACAGGGTGTCATTGCTTATGACTTTCATAGGACTATAAGAGAATATTCTCTCACCAGCAAGTTTGTTTAGTTATATCAAAGAATAGGGAAAAGTACCCATAACTTCACTTATGATTTATGAAAAGACAAAAGACACCAATCCACTTCAGTTTAATTAGACATTTCCCTCCATTGCAGCAGGTAACTACAGTTGGCTCTAGCATTACCAAAATAGCACCAGCAGTAGCCATGCACTGTAGATCCCAGGAAGTGGAGTTTGGGAAGTCTCAATCTACACGGTGTTTCACCAATTTCAGCAAAGAAACTGTTTGCAAAATACAAACAAAAAGTTTCCAAATCAAAGCTTTAGAATTTATATGAGTAGTGACATAATCAGTAACAATTGTAATATTCAATATTCAATGTAGTTCGTCTAACAAAGGCTAGCAAAACCCTTGTTTATAGGTAAACAACCTTCTAATACTAAACCTAAAGAAATAAGAAACTAGAATCATATTCCTAATCAAACTAGGCAACTATAATATTCCTAACATAATAGAAAACTAAAACATATATAATATCTAATTATTATAATTCCTAAACTTCTTAAAATAGTCTTCAATCCTCCATCAGATGCATTGTTATTGCTCCTTCTCACCCAAACACAACACCTTATCCACCAAGTTCGCCATCTTAAAATCAAGATGACCAAACACATTGCAATTTCCACGCTTTAAGCTTCTTATGATAATTTAACTTTACTATAATGAAACTAGACACCCTAATAACACTCAATTCTTCCCAGTAAGCTTTGACCAAATCCCAAAAAACACCAACCATCAACAACATATACACATTTTCAAAACATAAAGCACACGTACAAGAACTTCCCCAACCAAAAATGATCTTCCCAATAAGAGGGAAAAATAAATCCGCTAGTATGAGAAAAACGGGCTCCCCTTCATGGCTAGACCAAGTGAAGGAAGCAGCTTCTAGTGATCCAATCAATAAAATAAGAGAATTTTCTCATTTGCTCAGGATAATCTGCCTAGATCTCTCTGAACTCCCTCGAGGAGAACTAATGATCCCGCCCAAGCAACACATGTCCCAAGAAGACATGAAAGAAGAAAGATCAATGGCCTTATACTATCATGACCGGGAGCATAAACCTCAATAAAAACCTCAAACAAAGTTGTCCTCCACATATTGGGACCATAAACCTCAATAATACCCCACACAACGTTGTCCTCGGCGTAATTAAATTTGCAACACACAAGTGATAATCAAACACGAAATTCAAGAAGCTTTAAAGTTTGAAAATGCTAACTAAAGGCAAGAAAAGCTTCCAAAACAAATGGCACAGTGTAAAGGCTCCTAGGCTTCAGGTGCTGGTGTGGCTTGGCTTTTCACATGTGAGGAATTCTTTTGCTTTAGAATCACTTCCAAGTTACATGTTTGATAAAATAAGTTCAATGATGGCAACAAACAATGGGAATAACACTACAAACAATGGATATATCACACAATAATATTGTGAAAACTATGCAAATAGTCTTCAATATAAGATATAACATTGCAAACAATCTTTGAAAGATATAAAGCAAGCATAGTCCTATAAAGAAAGCATAGAAATGTAACAACTTCACAAGAGAAGCACAACAAGACGTTGAGAGGAAAAGCAGAGAAAAGCAAAGTGCATGAGAGACTAAGAGGGAGAAACAACAAAATGAAGGGGAAAAAAAAAAGAAAAGGCAAAAAACATATAAAATTTCAATTTGGAGTTCAGCTTCAGCGAGAACCAAAAACAACAGAAAAAGACAAAGATGCAGTTCAATTGAAGAAGAGCAAGCCCACAAAAAACAAAAATAAGGGAAATTCAAGTGATAGATAACAGCACACACTGATCTAAGAGGAAGAAAAAGAAGAGAGGAATCCGAGTAAGAGACGAGAGTAGACGCTTAAAGAACTGGTGACAACAACAAGAGGAAGAGAGGAGTAGGGCACTTCGAGGAAGGAAAAAAGAGTCAAAGAGATGAGTGCAGCACAATGAAGGCTATGGTTAGTAATAAGAAGCCTTATAATATTTTATTTTTCCATTTCTTAACTCGCTTAGAGGTGCTTCAAGGAATCAAGGGTACAAGAGGAGCAACTTCTTTGCACCGAGGGCACTTAAAAATGTAAATAGTCCCAAAAGGCTTGTGTTTTTCAATTCGGTTGCATGCATGCGCTTCGGTAAGTACATAGCCAAGCACTTTTTTGCACCCGCTTTCACAAAGAAACTCCCACAAGCTCGAAGCTGTACCTCCAACATTAACCCCTGCTTTCAGCCACAAAATGATATGATATTGCAAAACTAAGGACAAAACACCCATCCTCATAACCAAGACACTTCACCAAAAGGTCTGTGGACACTTAAAATAGACTTCAGTTAATTCCAACTTAAGAAGCTCCCAAATATTCGTTAATACTTATTCATTCCCTTGAAGGAAGATGGGGTAATCCCATTAACATTTACCTCTAACACTCCCAAAAACGCACATCAATAGAACAAGGAGAACAAGAAGTGTTCTCTGAGTAAGTCTCTTTACAAATGTTTAGCATTAAAAAAAGGTAGAATCATCGAAAATGTGCAACATTTGAAAAGCCAGCTCATGGAGCAGCGTATTTACAGTGACCGCCCTCGGAAAGGAAATTTGCATTGATGTTATCACCATTTTCCCTCCAAATTTGAGAGAGAAGTAAGAGGAAAATACAATACGCACATCAATGGAATGGAAGGAATGGGGAAGGGAAAACTGAAGTGAGCGACTGGTGAGGCAAAAAAACAAAGCATTTTTTATACATGATTAGTAGTAGTGAGAACATTGTTCTTTACATATCATTTTCCACAAACAAACAGCCCAAATAAAATGCAAGGAGATTAAAAAGCCAAGCAAAACCTGGGGAACTTGAGGCATATTGTTTGATGCATTCTGAGGTCTAATGCCTGAACCTGCCTGTACAGGTCTCTGCTGGTGGACTGCTGATGGTGGGACCCCACCTGGCCGTATTTGAGAACCCATCATCCCCAAACTTGGCATTCCATGCATTGAAGGTCTTGCCTGAATTTGAAAGTGTTGTGAATAGACCAGTGAGTAAAATCACATACAATACCGAAATAAGCCATACAAAAAAAGTTACCTCAACCTACCCTTGCGGAAACTAGTCACCATTCTTGAATTGAATGATTACCAATAGCTTCAAGAAATTTAAAAAGTATGGTAACCACTCTCCACAAACGCAGATTTGAGTTGCTTCATAATTCCACACATGCACATTGCACTTACAGTTCACAAAAACCTAAAGCAAGATTCTCTATCACGCTGAGATGGTACATAAAATCCCACAAAGTTCCAGAGTGAAACGTTTTTCCCACTTATTCAATCAATCTCAACTCACAGGCCCACAATAAAACAAGGACAATTTCAAGATTAGCGCTCTTTTTCAAAATCAACCTTAAACCTAACATCCTTTCTCCTTCCTCATATAAATTCGAAATCCTAACAAATCAGCAATCTTTCCATCAGATCAAAGGAGCCACATTGACAAGTTACAGTATGGAAAACAAAAATTAGGGTAAAGCAACAACTAATTAAAGAAAAAGAAAAACTCACGGGACCGGAGCTAGGGGCAGATGAGGCGACATTAGGATCCGGCACACTGCGGGGAACTCCAGCATACTGAGACCCAACAAATGCCGGAGAAAATGAGGTGGGCTGATTAGAAGCAGAAGCAGGAGGAGGAGGAGGAGGAGCAGCGGCAGCAGGGACTCCAATGGCAATGCCGCCACGCTGAATGGGTGCAGAAGAAGGCGACGAGACAGCGGAGGATAGAGAAGGCTGGAATTGAGATGGGAAATGAGAGAATTGCGAGGGTTGTGACCAGGGGCGGGTGAATTGCTGGGGTGGCCTGTTCTGCTGTTGGGGTAGAGTGGGGAGTATGTTTGTGGAGTTAGAATTAGGGTTAGGGTTAGGGTTAGGGCTGGGGATTGAAGAGGTGGAGGAGGAAGAAGGGAGAGAAGATGAAGAAGGAGGTGGTGGTTGTTGCTGCGGCGGAGGAGCGTCGGCTGACTGTGGATCACTGGGCTGTGATGATGATGACGGAGGTTCCATTGAAGTTGCCTTCGTATCAGTTGATGGAGCCCTTCACGTACGTTTCTCCTTATATGTACTTGCTACTGCTACAGTTTTATTCGGAAATGTCTGGAGACTCCTGACTCACGGTCCATATAATCCTATAGAGCCAGAAATTGGCCCGACCAGAAGACAGACCCGAACTCACCCGAAAGTTTAAGATTAGGCCCGACATTTGCAAACCAAAAACATAAATAAATCCGAAATCGACCCATACCAAACTCGATTCGAAACCGAGCCGCCCGCCCGAATTAACATTCATTTTTAAAGTTACTACCTTTTACCCCTTAACTTTATTTACTCCATATTACGAATATAACCGATATCAGATGAATATAATTGAACATTATATTATACAACTCATTTTATGTTAATAGTTTTTTTTATTGTTATTGCTGATATTTTGAGTCATCGCCTTCATTGAAGCTTCAACTTGTCAACTGAAAATATAATCATAATAAGAATAAATCATTCAAAAATTATAATAGTTGTCTTTGTGTTTTATATGTTTGGCGAAGACGCGGCTGGGAGACATCGCCAGCGTCTCAATTCTACTCCGCGGAAAGTCTTCCTGGGCTAGACGCGGCTTGCGTTATGTAGGGCACCACCATTGCCTTGTGTATGTGCCTCTTCGTTGGGCTGGGACGTGGCGTGCGTTGGGTTGAGAGCAGTTCTCTTCTCTTCTTCTTTTCATTTCTTTTCTTCTTTTTTCTATCTCCATTTTTCTTGGCTTTTTGTTAGGTTTTCTCTTCAAATCAGCAAAACTCACCAATCTCTAAACCAAGTGAAGAAATCACGGAATTTGATATAAAAATATAAGATTATATTACATAATTAGCTAAAATATACACATTAATGACCCAATAAAGACTATAAAATATACACTTATCAAGGACCTTTCGCAAAATTCCTAGAGGAGTGTGGTATCGTCCCACAATACACCATGTCGGGTTCACCCACTATGAATGGTGTTGCTACAAGACGAAACTAGACTGTTAAGGATATGGTGAGGAGTATGATTAATCATTCTACCTTACTAAAATCACTCTGGAGAGATGTACAAGAGACTGCAACTTATATCCTTAATAGAGTTCCAACTAAGGCAACTAATAAAACCCCTTATGAACTTTGGACTGGCAAGAAGCCGAGTCTTAATCATTTTTATGTTTGTGGTTGTCCAACTAAGGCACGACCTTATAGGTCAAATGAAAGGAAATTGGACTCAAGGATAGTTAGTTATTACTTTGTTGGCTATACTGAAAGGTACAAGGCGTTTAAGTTTTATGATCCAAAGGCTAAATTCTTTTTTGAGACGATTAATGTTCGGTTCTTTGAGGATGTCCAGTTTGTGGGACGAGATTCAATTAGGAATATTGTCTTGATGAAGAATGTATTCATATTCCTACAAGTGCCATTAGTATTTATTAGAGTATTATACCTTTTCCTGCTTCAGACATACCTCAAGAAAATACTGAAGAACCTCCTGCACTTGAGGTTATTTCTGAAGAACAAACTCTTAGTCCTCAAGAACGTGTGCCATTAAGAAGATCCACTAGAATAAGGAGAAGTGCATTGTCATATCATTGCATCGTATTTCTACATGAACATGAGGTGAACATTAGTTCGATGGAAAATCAAACCAATGAAAGTCCCGATTCTCAAGAGTGCATGGATGTCATGAACAACGAGAATAAGTCATTGATGGAGGAAGATGACCTCGTCAACATCCATCAGGGCATGGTAAGTGCAAATTTTCATAAATGCTTGGATGCCATAAATGAGGCAATGTGATCCATGAAGAACAATGACGTGTTGGATCTTGTCCCATTATCGGATGGTTAGAAACCCATTGGTAATAAATGGATATTTAAAACCAAAAGGGATTCAAATGGTAATGTGGAGAGATATAAAGCTCATCTTGTTGTGCAAGGATTTACACAACAGGAAGACATTGATTAAAAAGAGACTTTCTCTCAGGTTCCTTCGAAAGACTTTTTAAGGATTATAATGGTACTAGTCGCGTATTTTAATCTTGAGTTACATCAAATGGATGTGAAAACAACATTTCTCAATGACAACATTGATGAAACAATATACAAGAAGCAACTAGAAAACTTTGTGGTTGGAGACCCAAAGAACATGGTTACAAGCTTAAGAAATCCATCTATAGGTTCAAACAAGCGTCTCGCTAATGGTATCTAAAGTTCCACCAAGTAATTCTCTCGTTTAGTTTTGAGATGAATTTGCTTTATGAATGTATATACCATAGGTTCAGTGGGGCCATGTATATTTTTCTAGTTTTGTATGTCGACGACATATTGCTTGCCAGCAATGATAACCAAGAGATTTCTATCAAAGAACTTTGAGATGAAAGATCTTTTGTATTGGCTATCATGTTGGAAGTGTCCTGAAAATGTTCGATATACTTAGGGTTTAAGCCAAAATAATATAGTGATTATATGTTTAATTATAACTACATTATTTGGTCCTACTATGTCACACAAGTCAGTGGCATGGAACAATGTATGTAGCCCAAAATAATAAAGTATTATTTTGGAAAGTGTTAGAAGTTGATTTCTTGGAGAAATCAACACAACACATACCGTGTTGGGTGAACACGAATCATGTTAGGCGTCAAACGCTGTTTTAAGAGAAGTTGGTTACCAGGGTTTTGTTAACCCCTTCTCCAAGCCACCCAACACTATAAATAGGGAGTTTATCTGAGAGATTAATCAATCAACTGTTTGAGATTTCTAGAGAGATACCATGGTGACTTATCGAGTTCCTCTCTCTCCTAGTTTAATAGTTATCTTTATTGTTTCCTGAAACAATCCACAAAATACCCTAAACACATACATCTTAGAATGAAATTAGGGTGAATCAGGTTGATCTAGTAATCGAGTTCCCGGAGTGCTACGTGGACCTATAATAGAAGATTTCAGCATTGGAATCTCAAAGGTCAACCTCTTCTTTAACCCAAATTAGCTATCAGGTTATAATACTAAGTCTCTGCGATTGTACTCTTTCCTGGGTGATTAATTGTTCTGTAATTGTTATGAATATTCTGCCAATTAATCTGTATCTATTTAGGAAGTAGAACACTAAAAGCCCAACATATCAAGATACATCGGTATTGCTCTTGAGGTATCCTTGGATTGTCACAAAAGAGTTATATCGAAAAGGTACTTAAAATGTATGGCATTCACAATTGCAAACTAGGAGACACCCTTGTAGCTAAGGGAGACAAATTTAGTCTCATACAGTGTCCTAAGAATGATTTTGAGAAAAGGGAAATAGAAAAAGTTCCATATGCATTAGCAGTAAGAAGCCTAATGTATACATATGTCTACACTCGTCCAGACATTGCATATATTATAGGAATGTTGGGGCGACACTTAAGCAATGGAGGATTAGAACACTGGAAAACAGTCAAAAAGGTGTTGCGGTACTTATAGAGAACAAAGGAGTACATGCTCACATATCGAAGGTCAGATCAGCTTAAGGTCATTGGGTGACTCCGACTTTGCTAAATGCAAGGATAACATGAAGTCAACCTTTGGATATATTTGTCTACTGGCTGGAGGAGATGTCTCTTGGAAGAGGTGTCAAACAGTCTTTTACGACATCTTCTACTATGGCAGCAGAGTTTATCGCTTGCTATGAGGCATCAAATCATGGGATATAGTTGCATAATTTTGTTACTGCACTACGTAGATTGGACACTATTCAGAGACCACTTAAGATATTTTGTGACAATAAGTTTGCGGTCTTATTTTCCAACAACAACAAGAATTCGAGAATGTCAAAATTGGTGGCCCTCAAATTCTTAGTTGTTTAGGAAAGAGTTCAAAGTGGGGAATTGTTGATTGATCAAACTGATAAAAACTCTATGATTGCGGATCTACTTACTAAGGGATTACCATACATCAAGTTCAATGAACATGTTGCTCATATGGGTATTACATCATTTATTGAAGATGTTCAGTTTTAGTGGGAGTTTATAATTTGAATGCTTATTTTGACATTAGTGTTTTGGTTCTTCACAGTTGTGATGATAGTTTCTGCAGAAATAAAAGTCATGTTGAAGTTTCCTTTATATTATGTTTATTTCGGATATTGTATGATCTCAATAAAATTTAAGGTGGACTAGTTGGAAATAGCCATGTTAAAATCACATTGCATGATATTCTCATGCTGCACATCTGTATCTTGATCAATGTCATTCATTAGTGTTAATGTATGTGATTATTGATCGGTCGAGTTACAGTAATTGTAATGAATGTCGCTTTGATCCTATGTTGACATTTTTTATGGGCGGAATTGTTTAGATACATTGTTTATGGGCGGAATTGTTTAGATACATTGTGATGTTGATAATAAAGTTGAGCTCAATACTTTGGTCTATAAGTATATATTGTAAGGTTTCACATATAGCTCAAGTAGCCAATACAGGATAATAAATAGGTCAAACTTTAAGGGGTTTACTATTTTATATATGGTTATGGTCCCCAGTTCTCACACACTGTTATTTTCTCCCTAATATCCCATCGTTAGTGAGATAGAGAGAATTTTCTTTATGAGTTATCTTCTAAGTGAGTGTTGATTTGGAAGACCTAACCACGTTGCTTGAGGAGGGCTAACAACTGCAATGCTTTCAGGTATTCCTGTTTATGTTGATGTTCTATTGATTCAGCATATTGGATTTTGGGTTTATAGTGATTGTTATAATTATATCTAATCCAACACTTTTTTATCAATAAGTTTAACGGAAATAGTTGATTCGATTAAGATATCATTTTAGATCATTGACACAGTATACACATCTCAAGGTTCTTATAATTGTTAATTAATGCTTACTATTAAAAAAAGATAGTGTCAAAGAACATAAGAAATACCAGTTTGATGAAGGATAAGACACATAAAAAGTGTCTTAGGGTAACACTCGAATCATCACCCTTATTAAATACATAGATTAATCAACCGTTCAAACAAAGTACAAAAAGGCAAACCAATTGTGCCATGGATGATTCATGCCGTTGGAATCGAGTGCAGGACAATACCCAACTCACAACGAGTAACTATATGATGGCATTGTCAGCAAAAACATGAAATTTCAAGTAAAGCTCATCATGGTGGTACATAAACAAGAAACACTCAGCACCAATCTTAAAGCTCATTGTGGATTCTCTTGTGTGCAACTTTGGCAACCTTTTTGCAACCGCAAAGCTCTACACATTTCTCCGATGACATTAGGCTGGTGAGCCATACTTCGTCGGCTGGGCCAGCATTGGCGTCATCGGTTGTCCTGTACCAAGCCCAGTGGGCCTTCTTGTTGTCATAGATTCTCAAACGACCATGCCCAAAGCTTAGGTCTCTGTGTAATGAGATTGATGGAATCGAGTTCTCAAACCTGCGTTATTTCCATGCATGTCAGATTACTAATTAGTTATTACAATTTCAAGAATATATAATTCATAAATATATAATTCAACATGGTTGCTGCTGAAAGGTCTCATGTCTTGACGCAATGATAATCTATTCAAACTTATCTACTATTTTGTACATATTTGCGAAATTTCGTGAGACAATAAAGCTATAACTACAAGGCTCGCTAGCGATTGTCTTTTGTATATCAGAATCTTATTGTTTTTAATTTGTGCTCGATACGATATATATGTTTTGTGTACTTGGTATAGGTACAAAAACATACTAATCTTATGCATACTTGTGGACATTTTTCCATTTAATAAGTTGGGAATGAATTGATTTACCTTTTTTAAGCATTATGAAACTATTTTCAACAAGGAATACTTTTTAAAGTTTTCCTCTTAAAATATATAAGCAGAGAATGACAGTTAACGAAAAGTATTCGAAAGTGAAAATCTACAAATAAAAATGAAAGTAGTAAAAGTTAATTATGCTTTTCGTGAAACTTACTCAAAAGTGGGTTTGTTTCCGGCATCACCAAGAGTTATGTAAACAGGGCCACAAGAATCGGTGTTCCTGTTGTAGACCCTAGCCTGTGATAAAACATTGGGTAAATGTTGTTAGTGTTAGAATGTAAAACCATTCCTGAGACTTCAACTATCAGTTTAAGTTTTTGGTTAAGATGATTTCACATGATATCAGTTTAATTAACCATTGGTTAGAGCATGGAAATGTTAAGTCACCCAGTTAATAGCAAAAGAAGTGTTGAAAGGAAACTTACGAAACGTTCATAGGCGTTAACACGAGAAGTGAAGACAACATCGACTCTAGCATTGTAGAGAAGGGCCTCCATGGCGACCCTCATGGACTCACCCTCACCCTTGTAGGCAACATTAGAGGTGTACCAAGGGGTGTTAACCACAACGAAAACCCAAGGGGTGTTGGCCCTGTCAATGGATGCTATGTCGGCCTTGAGCCATTCAAACTGAGCAGAGCCAGTGTCATAGTCGGCATAGGAGCCGAGCATGATGATGTGGGCCCCGGCAACGTTGAACGAGTAGTAGAGGTTTGAGGCTGATCCACTCTCGTGGTACGGCATCAGCCAACGAGCATTGTAGGCCTTGTATGGTTGAGGGCCCTTTGACAAACTGCAAACTGCTTCAATCTCTTGGAATCCGGCAGTTACCATCCATGGCCTCTGGCTGGCGTACGGCTCGATCAATTTCCCGAAGGAATCCCAAAGGGGTTGTTGCCCATCTGCGTAGGCTAGACCACCCCCTGATAGTAACGCATCGTAGCATCGCTGACCTATGCGTGACAATGTCGCCTTGGTCCATTCTGTTTGTCCTAGCCCACCTGAATCATACACAACAAACACACTTATTAGCAAGGTTGTTAAAATCCCGATTCTGATCTACGATCTTACGATTTTATGATCCAAAATCCTCGATGTGATTTCTACTATATACATTCCGATCCACAATCCTACATGGGTTAATTCCGATCCTAACTACCCAATGAATTCGAGTTAGGATCCCGATTTTGACAACCTTGCTTATTAGTCAACAATAAGTCACATATTTAATTGTTAATTATATTTCACCCATTTGTTTTTTTGAATAAAAAAGATCGCAACTACTCCACTACACACTAGTGTTGTTGCTTACTTTATGGAAATTAGTCACAAAGAGGGATGATGCCATGATGCTAGGTGTACCACATCGACATATCATCTTCAAACTCAAAAACTTTTGCAATATATTATGTTACCTTGCAATTCCCGTGTAGGAATATTAATTACTCAGTAGCGATTTGAAATAAAATAATACTGGATCTAGTTAAAGGTTGGCATGATCATGATGTGTGAACAGAGGGAAGTGATTAGAATGTTTGGAGCATTCTAATAAAATAAGGCTGTCCGAAGTCAATTCTGAATTCGCAACTCAGTGTTTACATCTTACATGTGCTGAGATCGAATCTTATCTTTACAAAATTCATACCTGTTGCTGATTATTTCAATAAAATATGGTCTAAAATTCGTATTAAGATCCAACTCAAATGATGACAAATCTGTATTTGCAAACCACATTAATTGCATTTAAGTTATGTTATTTAGAGAGATAAGCAAGAAATTATTTAGCTTATTTATTTTTATTTATATTTCTTATATTATTTAAAATATATTATATAATATATTTCTAGAAAATTATATATTTAATAGATGATATGATTCATGTGACTTACTTTAATTATACTATTTTATTAAAATTTGTAAATTATACATTTAAAAATTCATATACTACCTTATCTACCACTACTTACACAACTTTATTTATCTTTTCTATTTTATTTACTTTCATCTTATTTACCTCTCTAAATAATAGAGCCTTAAATAGTTCTAAAATTTATTAGTAAAGTTAGAATACCTTTATTCCTCAAGTGTTGGACTTTCGACTTTTTACAGGCTCCAATGGAAGACTCGGATCATTAATTTCTAATAATACATTCTCGATAAAATTATAAAACTATACTTTTATGAAAGTATTTTTCTCTATAAATATATTGATAATAATTTCACATAATAAAGTATTAGATATATTAGAAAATTTGCTGTCAAAGTTTTTAATAATTGATTACATAATTTTCAAAGTACTTTAACAAATATTAACCCTAATTGTTAACGTAAAACAATAGCAATATGCTGCCGTATCAAAATAAATAAAACAAAATAGTTAAAAAGAAAGACTTTGATAAAATTAATGCTAATTCATATACTAAATAGAATCAGAAAAAGCACATGTAACAAAAAAGATAAAACATTAATTAAAACTACAGCTAATTATTTGCTCTTTAATATTTTGTCCATTACTGCTAGCGTATTTTAAAGAGTTGCTATACTTTTTTTTTAATGTACCTTTTCCCCCTTCCAACTTTCATTCAAAATGGTTTGGTACCTATTACAACTTAACAACAGGAAGTTAGATAGGATCAAAATAGTCAACTTAAACTAAATTTGGACTATTTGTGAAATTCTTTGTTATATACGTGTAGTTTTATTTTGAAAAATTTGATGTTTAACTATTTATCCTATAAAATTATTAGTGATAGATTCCGAACAAAAAAAACACACTTTCATGTAAATAGGATTTTATACTATTTATGAATATATTACCAGTAAACTATAATCAAAACCTGTAAAAAATTATAAGTGTTGGTTATTCATTGACATGATTTTTTTAAATTAATATGGTTAATTCAAAATATAAAATGTTGGTAAACATTATGATGCAAAAAGTACTGTACAATAATTTTAATTTAAAGTATGGGAAATGTGGTATTGGAATATGGGTTTTACTTACTATCTCCGTCCCAAAAAAATTAGTCCTTTTGCCTAATTTTTTGTCCAAAAATATTTGTCTTATTTACAATTTCCACAACTATATTTATTAATTATCTTTATATCTCTAATTAATAAATTTATTTTTTCACTTTTTATAATTCCAACAATTTATTATCTTCAATTAAAGTATAGTCATTTTGGGTAATTTACAGACTTTTCACCTCAATTCTCAATATACATAAGTCTTTTCAAATTAGGTAAATAGACAAATACAGTGGGACGAAGATAGTATTAAAAGTAAATGAGAATAGTAATTGATGTGTTGATGACATAAAATGGGAGCTAGAAGAGTATGTTTAGAGGATGATAATGTAAAGAATAAATGTAGGTAGGTAGGTTGAAGTTAGTGAAACTGACCGACAAGGACAAATTCAGCAGGGAAGGAAGCGGGGGGTGTTTTGAAGGAGTATTCTGCTCCGGTGCCTCCACATCTGTAGTAGTATGTGGTGTCTGCCTTTAGTGGTCCAATTGTTGCATAGTGTATCTTCCCAGATGAGTATGAGTAGTAATGGTAGCTGAAGTTGTCTCCAACTGTAAACTCGTTATATTTCCCTGCCTCTGTCCCGTACTCCACTACCGATGTTGCCATCTTGTATGTTGTCACCCATGACACCCTTATGTATCCCTTTCCTGCCAATGAGATATGTACCTACAAACAAACACTCCCCCATCAACCAACCTTTTTTCCTCAGTTACATTCACCTATACTGAGTTAGATCCAATTTATTACTTGGTTAAAAAAATCACTTCTTACTGTTCCAATAAGAACCCAAAGAAAGAAACAAAAACAAAGTTTCACCACCTATATTGTGCCCTATCTGGCAACCAACTGATAGCAGTTAGCTGTTTGACTTTATTTGTTTGGATTAACTGATTGTTGGAAAAGTGTTTGGTAAAGTAACTTTTATTGAAAAGCTAACTCAAAAAACTTCCTCTAGTAGTTAAAATAAAGCTAAAATAAAAAAACTACTTACTAAACATGGTCAAAAAGTTAAAAGCTATACAAAAAATTAAAAGCTACCAAAAGAGCTGGACAGCCAAACAACCTATGTAATTCATCCTTATTAATTGTGACATGAATATTTTGGTGAGAGACATTGTGGATAATGTGAAAGATGCCGGCCACTATTGTGTGATAAGTTTTCTGGAAAGTGATATTTGCTTTAAGTATCCGGATATCACATAGTAGAAGTAGAACTAAAAGGGAGATTTTAGCAGCAGGTCATGTATTTGAACCATAGAAAAGTAGATCAGACATAGCTTTACGAATCAATCATTCTAGGTAGCAAATTGATAATAGTATGTTCAAAAGCAGAACATCTTTTGAATGTATTTACTCAAAAGATGAAATATGCTTTCAGATCTTCATTGAATAGGATACGAATTCGACTTTTTGCTTGACTTTATGCTTTTAGATAATCAAGTGTGTCAAACAGATCAGTGCTTTAGTTAATAACCCATTTAAGAGACTTGATCATAATCCAATCAGAGTACAGTACTAAACAGATCGAAGCAACTGCCATTCAATTGAAATGCTGAATTGAAGATCATCATAGTAATAAATCTAGCTAGAGAGAGAATACCTGTTGTGGTTGAGTTTCGCAGCAGCCTCCAGCAGACACAAGAGGTAGCAGAAGCAGCAACAGCTGAGGTATGATTATCAATAGGACAGAGGTAGGAGTACGTCCCATTTTTCTTTCTTTTGGTTAATAATTGAAAGCCTCAAGTGAGTAGCAAAAGGCCTCAGCCCAGATATATATACTGCAAACCCCCCCCCCCCCCCCCACAATACATATGATGACGAGGGAAACAAGACTTAGAAATAGATGAGCGATTTAATGGCGTGAAATAAGGGATGTAATTCAAAAAAACAAACAAAGAAAAACCTTAGAATGACAAAGTATAAATTAAATAAATATTCCTTCCGTTGCATATTAATTGACATATTTTAAATTTTTTCATATAATAAGGTTTAACTAAAAAATTACCTCATTAATTAAATAACACTATTTTCCAAGGTATTTTTTTAGATATCAAGGTGTAGGTAGCGAGAAAATGTGAGTAGTAGTAATTTTTATTTTTATTAGATGAAAAATAAAAGTTAACATAATTATTAAAGTTGAAGTAATTAAATTAGACATTGAAAAATGAAAAATTACAATTATTTTAGAACAAAAAAAATTAATTTAAATGCCAATTAATATGGAACAGAAAATTTACTATTTTTTTCGATAGTTATAAGCCATAAAGGCTAAAAGCATCAAATATGCTATAAAAAGTCTGCAGAAAACAGCGAAAACAAATTAACAGCAAGTAAAAACAGTATTAATAAGGAGATACAGCCATAAAAACAAGAAAATCAACGACTACTAAGACAGCCAAACATAAAATCTACTATTTGGCATGGTAATTGGTACTTTGCTAATTGCTACCAACTCTACATGTTTCGTACAATAATGCTCTGCCTTTACTTTTTTCTTGATGAGTGAATTTTTGAATTTGAATCGAGTCGTGTGCACTTGAGTAATCAGTTTATCACATTTGACTCAGCGTCTTGCTTTGATGTGCACGTCCGATGGGTGATGATCCATGTATTCCTTCATGGCTTTTTCATAATTTCAGTGATTCACCCTCTATTTATTGTGTCTCTTTTTCTAGTTTCTTTTTTTTTGAAATAACTTGATATACATCATTTAATAGCAATAGACTTGCACATGCACATGATAATATATTATATGTCATCATTTACCACTAGTATTATTTAATTGAAGTTTGATGATTAAATTTGTTAGGATTGAAGAGTATTCAAAATAATCATGGACAATAAAAATTAGTGATGAAAATAGATGAAAAGAGACATTAGAATTTTTAATGTGGAGTCCGTGTGAAAAATTCAAAACGAGAAAAAACCGTGGAATTGTTGCACTAGCTAGAAAAGAGATAAAAAGAGACGCCTTTATGGGCTTCCTTGACACACCTAACGCCATGACACCGAATCATGCCTCCATTGAGCTCCACATACAATAAAATTGACATAGGTTTGAGGTTGAGGCTGAAGATGTTATTTATATTCTTTGTTGCCTAATGTAAATTACATGCAATATTTTTACTTATGAATTTAATTTTCAAATGTAAACACATAGAGGAAAACAAAAAAATCAAGGCTATACATACGACAAGGGATTAATAGCTTACAAATTTAATGCTCCTACTATTTACATATTCTTTAGGTCATTTTTAAAGGTGATCCACCATGGATCGCTCGGTGACGTGCTCGATAACGTGGTGAGTGATCTTTGATAGATCTATGTACTTTAATTAAAAGCATGTTCAATGCAAGATCTATAATTCCATTGTCTCTCCTCTCTTTCTCTTCCATCTCATCTTTCCCTTGGTAGTTTCTAATGAAGATGAAGAAAACATAATTTTCAAGCAAGTTGATAATTTCTCTAAAGCGGGCCCCTCTAAGAATGTCAATGTCGTCGCTGGTCCTGTTATTGAGGTTTCCTCTACTTTAGATGGTGACCTCTCAACTGTTATGATCTATCCGATTGAGATGGAAGGAGAAATTAAGTCCAATGAGAAAACGGTCAATGCTTCGGACTCCCTGAATGAGTCCCTTCTTGCGGAGCTTGGGAACATGGAGGTTGATGTGTTGGGAGACAATGACACTGAAATCTTTCATGAGTTGGAGGATCAATCCGACAACATCATTTCTACAGACTCCTTGAAAAAAAACGCAGAATGGATAAAGGAGAGGAGGTCTCTTCCTTGGGAAAATAATGATTATGTCATTTCAAGGTGGGTTTATGATGTTCTTGTTATATGCTTGCTTTTTGTGATCGATGATTTTATCAATCTTAGCTCTGTTTAGATTTCAGTTTAATTGTGTCTGTCTTTGTTCTCGGTATGTAATATGTTTGCTGTGTCTTTTTTCTTTCGTTGAATCTGTATGATGAAGATAGTACCTACCCTGTTTGTAATGAATTTCTCCTTTTAGTTAAAGTTCTGAAGCATTATATGCTTATTGATAATTATTAAGTTTTGCGTTTCACTTAGGTCTACTATCATCACTATTATTTCAATGGGGTTAATCGAATGTCCTTGCCTCCTGTTTTACTTTGGATCTTTTTCCCTCCCTTTTTTGAATATCCCAGGATGTGGACATTGCGAGGTTGTAGATGTTGTCAGGTTGATTTCATCCTGGTAGCCTGCCATTTGGTTACCTCCTTGTTAGGCCTAACCTGGGGTGTATCAAAATCCTTGGGCTCGCTAGACCTCTGGTTTGGATGTTGTTTGAATGTCTTATATAAGACTATAATGAAAAAGTTGTGGACTTGATGGGAAATGCACCTTTGGTGGTGCCCTGCCATACCTTATGTATATCATGTCGATGATGAATCTTTTCTAAGACTTTCTTATCTCTCAAATGAACCCCCCGACTTTACTGAAAGCTGACATGGGTCAAGCTGGTGGAAGGTGTTTATTTAGGTTTCTTGTTTCTTGTGGACTTCTTGGATTATTTTTTTTGATTGGGTTGTGAGAATGAAGCCGCGCCTAAGGTGTTTTCTATCCTTTTATTTCCATTTTCTTTCAAACTCTCATTTTATGGAATCTTATTTGGTTGGTATAACTTAATTGGGCCACTTTTGTAGGATGGATCATTAGAGTCTTAATCCGCTAAAGGGTGAATTGCAGGAGCAGATCAAAATTTCAACTCCGTGTTATAATCAATAGTGCTACACTACTTACGGTCTGATCATGTTGTAATGATGCCAAGGAATTTTAGGATCTGTAATCATCTTTTGTTCGATGTGTTGTGGTGGCCGATTTTATATCGGAGTGATGAAACTAATTTTAGTTGCTTAAGCTCTGTTTTTCGAATGTTTTTTTAAAATATATTTTGGTACTATTGCTTCCCCCTAGATCCCTGCAGGTTTGTAAATCATTTTCTTGCGGTGGGCATTTACCACCTGTTTATTAACAATTTGCCTTTATTGAAAACATTGGTTGGATGTTTTTGGTTACAGATATATGATTGTTGGGTACGGAACCCTCAAAAACTGAGGAGGTTGATTGTGTTTGTGAATTCATAATCTGTGAGGATAATTTGTTGGAATGTGCATGGAGCCAAAAGGACCAATTTGATAAGTGAAGTTTTGTCGCTAGTTAAAACGCATCGTCCAAGTATTTTATTCCTTTTAGAAACGATGGTTAATGATTTGAATGCCCAGAAATCATAAGAAAATTAAGGTTCAGTTGCTTTGAATATGTCACTCGAGTTAGGGGGGGGGGCACTTGGTGCCTATAGGACCTGTCGGTTGTTGATCTAAATGTTATCTCAAAAAAAATCATAGAATCATCCAATATGATGTCCTCGATAAATCATCACAGGATAGTTTCCTCCTAGCAACCTATTATGGTTCCCCCCAATATAGGGAGAAGGCTAACTTCTGGAACGAGCTTTGTACACTATCTCAAACATCTCCACACCTTGGTGCTTAATAGGAGATTTTAATGAAATAATAAGCCATAATAAGAAATTTGGGGGGGGGGGGGGGCGCATTAAACCAATATAGACTTTTTGGTTAAACCATTTTTAAAGAGCTCCCAATGCGTTGATGCTGCTGTTACAGGGGGACAATTTACATGGAAGAGTTATATTAAAGGTAGCTTGGTGCATGAGAAATTGGATAGTGTGATCTTTTCAACGAATTGGGAATCGTTGTACCCTAATTATAGGGCTTTTAACGGTCCATTTCTATGCTCAGACCATGCTTATGTTGTTTTAGAAACATTCCCTAACTTATCTAACAAGAAAGGTCCTTTATTCAGGTAAGAAGCCTTTTGGGCATGTCATAAGAGAGTCCATGATATTATCAAGCACCGTTGGCGAGCAAAGTTTGGAGGCTCGGGAATATACAGAATAGTATAGAAACTCAAAGGAGTAAAAGGTGATCTTAAGAGCTGGAATAGAAGTATGTATGGAAATTATTTCGCCAATTTGAAAATAAATGAGGAGAAAATTAATCAAGTGGAAGCGAAACTGCAGGAAAACCCTACTTGTGCTCGTCTTAATAATTGGCACTTTAGATCCGACCTGCTCAGGCAAAGAGAGAAATTACACCTTTTCAACAAAAAATACTAGGGTGAATGGGTTAGAAAGGACTGGCTTGTTTTTATTTTTATTTTTATTTTTTTTTTGGAGAAAAAACCCTAAAAGGCATTACATCATTCCATTAATATGGCAGTATAGTACATATCATCTTGGACTGAGGCAAGAACGACCTCAGACCTTTCCTCCAACCAAATTCTTTCAAAAGAATCATAGGGTTGTAGGTGAGCGAGGGAAATAACAACACTATTCCCACCTCTTCGGACATGATTTCAAGAAATATAATAACAATTACACCTCCACTCTTTAATTTTATCAAAGATAATTGCTACGTTGTTCCTATCAGTGAAGTTGTTTCGTAACCTCTGGATATTGTTGATGCAGTTTCCTTCTACTTTCCATACCTTCTCCATCTTCCAACCAATCAACCTTTGAGACTCAGACCGCAGAAGCCTGCAGCTAGTCTAGACTCACGCCGCTGACCCGGAACCACTCGCTTCACGTAATGGGAATATAAATTCAAAATTCTTTTTCATGTCCATGAAAGCAAGGAAAGCCAGAACCACCATTACTAAACTAAAGATTGATAATACTTTCTGGACGAATGACCCTAACGTAATTAGAAATTCCTTAGTTCGTGGTTTTAAGGCGAGACTCCGCTATGAGGTAATTAGAAATAGAAGAATTAATATTGACCTCCCAAAATATATCTCCAATAAAGACAATAAATTTGATTAAGGATATTACCAATGAGAAGATAGAAACAACTGTTTTTGAGCAAAATAAGTATAAAACTCCGGGTCCAGACGGGTTTGGTGTTGCTTTTTTTTTTTCCCCAGAATCATTGGCAAGTGGTGAAAGGTGATCTTTGCCTAGCAATCGAAGCCTTCTTCAAACATGGTAAACTTCTGAAGTAGGTAAATCACACTTTCATTGCGTTAATTCCAAAACTTAGTTATAATTAGACCTAGCAATTCTTGACCCGGCCCAAACCGACCTGCAAAAATGGGTTTTGAACAGGAAATTCCAACCTGGAACCCGAAAATGACCCAACCCAAAGAACCCGGTAAAAAACAGGTCCGGTCCGGTCGGGTCTGGGTCGCCCCGTTGGATCAGACACTTTAATTTTAAGTGTTTTGTCTACTTTGACCTTATGCAAAAAAATGAGCTCATTAATAAAAATTAAGGCACAAAAGTAAAATATTGGGTGACTTTGGAAAGCTAATCAAATAACAAATGACCAAAACAAAACCCTAACATTGTCACTCACTCACTCACTCTTTCAGTGAACCCTCAAACTCCTGTAATCCCGCCTCTCTCCTCTCTTTCAGTAAAATAGTGTATTATTGTCCATGGTCAAAATTCATTGCACTATTGTCCAATACCCCAAAAGTTCAGTATATTAGCATCCCAAAACCCTATATATTTCATAAGTACTGTTATTCGTGGATTGTTGACATAAACCGCATAATACTTGTAGACTTGAAGATTGCCAAATTTTGTCCCTTAGGTGTATAGTAATATGTCTATACAACTATGACATATCGTGGTGGTCGAACTTGGAATGGAATGGTACATTACACACGTGTCTTTGACTAATTATAATCAATTTTATTAGTTGTAAGTGGCTGAGAAAAAGGGCGGTCATAACCCGTAAACCCGACCCAAACCCTCGAAACGGAATACAACCGACCCATATTTACCCGAAACCGGAATACACCCGACCCGTATTTACCCGAACCTGATATATGACCGACCCAATGACCCATAACCCGCCCGCCCGCCCGTATTGACAGATCTAGTTATAACCCCCACTCTTTTTCGCATTTTAGACCTAATGGTCTTTGTAATAGCTTGTATAAAATTATTGCCAAAATCATTCTTAATAGTTTAAGATCAATTATGGATAAAATCATTGATCCGGTTCAGAGTGCCTTTGTTCCCAAATGATCAATACATGATAATATTCTGATCACTCATGAAATCATCAATAAGTTGGGAAACATGAAAGGGAAGAAAAGTTGGGTGGTGCTTAAACTAGATATGGAAAATGCTTGTAACCGGCTTGAGTGAGAATTTTTGTTCCAGGTTCTTGCTCAGTTTGGTTTCCACCAAGCATGGATTTCATGGATCAGGGAATATGTAACAACGGTGTCCTATTTGTGACTGGTGAACCCAGTGGTTTCTTCAAGCCCTAATGTGGGATTAGACAAGGCGACTCTTTAACTGTTCAGTTTTTTATTTAATATAACATTATAGAATATAATTTTTTTATTTAAAAAGTTTTACAAATTTTTTGAAAAGTTAAATATATTAATTCTAAGTTTTAACTTATTAAACAAACATATTTTAAAAAATATTTATTTTACATTTTTTGAAAACACAAATTAAAACAATATATTCTGTAACTTAATATTAAATAAAAAATTTAACGGTAAAGATAAAACTTATTACTTACTTTTGTTTACTTTCAACTAAGCGTGGGAAATTGATAAAAAAAAAAAACTAAGCGTGGGAAACACAGGAGAAAATTACGTAGAGTAATAAATACCAAAGCCAGAGGCCTATATATAATATATAATTATAATTTTCTAGTTCACATTGTACAGTTCAGTGGTTCACGTTTCTTGATTCATACCAGAAAAAAACAAAGAATAATATCAATATATATAGCTAGATATGAATTTTCAAACTATTTATTTCGATGTGATACTGAGACAATGTAACGAATCTTGCACACTAAGCTGGAAAAACACATTTACATTTGTTTAACATTTTACAAGTCAGGGATTGTTGAAAATATTATAATTATGGATCAGGACACGTCATTCTTGGCTGCATGTTTTTTTTTTTTTTTTATATTCATGCATGTCACAAGTGTAGATTAAATCTGAGATATATATATTTCTCCTAATCTGTTGTCTTCATATAATTTTCTAATCAATCAATGACCCTGATACCTTGTCTAATGTGAGGTTGGTCCACTCACTTGCTCCAGAATTTCTGTATTCTTTTGGCGAAATTATTTTGAAAATGTACTTATAAATGTCATTGATATACTTTGATTAAAGTATGTAATAAATCAAATGTTATATTGTAATCTCGCAGTCCCGCTATTTTCGGTAATTGATAAAATGCACTTTGATTAATGCTTGTAGCAGTGCATGGGTGGTTAGTAAGTTATGTCATTGATTATGAGTTCAAAACCCTTTGCCTCTTTTTCTTATATTTTCTTCTTTTATCCAATCTATTTGATTTTTTTTATTCCAACAATTCATTTTCCGCTTGAATTTTTTTTGCAACTTTCAAATTTTTTAATAGTGTATATTAGATACAACAAATTGACATATTGTAAAACTGTTTTTTCTTTTTTTGAAAAATAGCGTAAATCTAATTTTTATTATTGTTATACTTTTTCCCATTTTCATTAAATTTAATATGCACCAAATATTGTACTATTGCACACTAATAACTATAATACTTATATAGAATATTTTACTATTACACATTATAGTTAGGACTTATGTTTACCACCTTTTTACTTGATACTTATATTTATAAGGGTGTATGATTTTTGTCTCCATTTTCTAGCTTATTGTTACAATTTTCAGTTTGCAAAATTGATTTTTTTTATTCCAACAATTCGTTTTCCACTTGAATTTTTCTTACAACATCATATTTTTTTTATAGTGTATATTAGATACAACATATTGACATACTATAAAACTATTTTTTTTAAACAAAGAGCGTAAAACTAATTTTTATGATTGCTGTACTTTTTCCCATTTTTATTAAATTTAATATGCACTAAATATTTGTACTATTACACAGATACTTATAATACATAGATACATCGAATATTTTACTATTATGAATTATACATAATATCACGTTTACCACCTTTTTGCCTGATAATAAAATCATTAAATACCATCAAAACAAGACTTTTATCCAAATGAGTGAAAATATCAAATTCATTTGATATATATAGTAAAAAATTATTAAAAACCTTAACAAGTATTATTAAAATCATTATTATCTAATATATAATGTAATTTGGCAAGAAATAGCTAAAAGCTAATACTAAAAGCTCATCCAAATAGCTTTTTGAAAAAAGAAAAATTTATACAAAAAAATTATTTACTGGACACCTCATTAGCTATTTTAACTTGGTCAAGGCTATTAATTGTACCAAAAAAGCTCTTTTTCCTTCAAAAAGTTGTTATGCCAAGCAGACTCGTGTCTTGCTCATCCTGATGAAATAATTTGGATTGATCACTTGAAAATTGGACGGTAGACTCAGGTGCATAATGTATTTGTGCATCTATAAAATGTACACGTCGGTTTCATCCCTTTTTATGGGTGTTTTTCATATTAATTTATGAATTTTTTATGTACTTTAATTTCATGGGCATTTCTAGGTTTTTAATGAGCATAACGTGTGATTTTTCAAAGTAATTAATGGGATTTTTTAGCATTTTACAAGATAACTCATAAGAGCATTTTCTATTTTAGTTTATGAGCATTTATTTTTGAGCATTTTCACCATAGTTTATGGGCATTTACATTGTTTTATGAGAGAATCAATGAACTCTTAGCTTAAGTGGCACCTGCTGCACTGTGATAACCCATAAGTCTCATGATCAATTCTCGGGAGCAACAATAGGGCGTGTGTATGCCTAGTTTCCCACACCCCTGTGGGCGTTTGATAAGTATGTCTGACCTAAGTGCTCACTGAGTCACTGATCCCTCCTTTTCTTGAGGACATGCTTCTTTTGATGATGTACATCAGTACATGGCCGAGTAATAAAATACTTTGGGTTGGTGGTCTGGCAAAAACAAAAATTTTTACTTTCATATAATGATAAGCTGACAAACAAGATGTACAGATAAATTGTAAATAAGTCACAGTTACAGAAGGGCTTCAATATCTAATAAATCAAGTTGAATTTGTAGGCTAACATCCCTTTGGAGCATGAAAATGTTGTCAATTATAACTCATCGTGGGACTTTGCTGTTGAAGTTGGCACGCCGCTGCATTTGTCGTCGGAGCTCAAGCTATCCAGCCAGACTTCATCAGCCATAACTGCGTTTGATTCATTGTTCCGGTGCCAAGTCCAGTGAGCCCTTTTTCCGTCCATCAATTTTAATCGTCCATGTCCGAAGCTTGGCTCTCTGTAAACTGATATTGATGGCGCTGGATTCTCAAACCTTCATGTCAGTTATCACAAGCATGTTATCAGGGACACAAACATGGAAACTTTGATGCTAACAAAATTAAACATCATAATCTAAATGTCATCTGTTTTATAACCTAAACACGAAACAACTCTATCTAATCTGTTGTACTCTAAATTGATAATCTCTTATGGCGAAAAGACCCAACTTGATTCAACTGTAACTTATGCTCTTATCTAGGGGTGAGCGGGACTAGCATCTCGGCAGGTTTTCGAGGTCCCGGTCCTAGTCCCGATAGTGACTAGGATCAAACATTTCTCTTACCCATGTTCTGGTTTTGACCGAGAGTAGACTTTTGCTCCGACTTTCTATCCTACCGGAAGTGGGAAATGTAGAGGGAAGTTTTTAGTCTCGGTTTCTAACCTATTTCCATCTATTATTTAATTTTTTCATTAAAAAAAAACAACATAAGAATAACAAAATTTTTATAAAATATAACTGTGTATAGATAGTCAAATCAAGCCAGTAAGGAAATTTTTTAATATATGTACATTTTTTTTGCAAAGAATGTACGAAATATTTTATTAATAACCACCTCAATGAGGAAAAGAATACATGTTTGGGGGGAAATCAAACTAGCTAATTATACACAATATTGAATATATATATATATATATATATATATATATATATATATATATAAAAGATATGTACATGAGTGAATTGAAAAATGTGAAGTTTGGCAACGAACTTGCAAATGATTTTGAAGGTGCATATTAATTGTTCTAAATTTGTCAACGAACTTACAAATGTGCCCAAGACCCAAAAAGGCTCTAATGAGCGCCTTATTCTTCGCACATTAGATATATATGTTGATTATATCTTTCATGTTGTTGGATGACAAAAGAAGCATTATTTAGTTATGACTTGGTTCTATGCTTGACAAGATTATGATGGCAATGATACACTTACAGTAAAGCAAGGCCCTCTCTGTTCCCTCCATCTCCAATGGTTATGTACACAGGTCCACATGGATCTTTCTTGGAGTTATACACTCTGGTCTGCAACAAATAATGAAAACATGCATAAATTTAATAACACGAACTATAATCCGAGCAAATCACAATTTATGGAAGCTAAGTAGAAAGAAAACTAAAGGAATTACGAACTTACAAAGCGTTCGTAAGCGTGGACATGGCCAGAGAAGACCAAATCAACTCTAGCATTATAAACCAAATCTTCCATACTATTCTTCATGTCATCTCCCTCACCCTTATGAGCAGCATTGGAGTTGTACCATGGTGCATGTAGTAGCACAATTACCCAAGGGGTGTTCTTCCTATCGACCTTTGCCAAGTCGGCCTTAAGCCACGCGTATTGGTCAGAGTTTTGATCATAGTCAGTGTATGACCCCAACATAATAATATGAGCTCCAGCAACATCAAAGGAGTAGTATAGATTTGAGTTAGAGCCACTTTGTTGGTATGGCATTGGCCATCTAGCATTGTATGCCTTGAAGCCTTTAGAGGCGACGATAGGGATGATCTCTACCTCATGGTTTCCCTGTGTCACCATCCAAGGCCTTTTGCTTGCATACGGTTCAACTAAACGTCCGAAGGAATCCCAAAGGGGCTGTTGGGTGTCTGCGTAGGAGAGGTCTCCTGGTAATAGGAATACGTCGTAGTCATGTTCATCAACATGGGCCAGTGTTGAATTCGTCCATTCTGTCTGCCCCAAGTCCCCTGCATCACATTCAACTTTAACTAATTAGCTCAATATATACGCACACTAATATATGTTGCACAAGACGCAAGTAAACCACACTTATGATTGCAAATATTACCGATGCTATAGTTAAAAGAATAAAGAAAAAAACAACAATGAAAAATAAAAAGAATAATGCATATGAAAAAAGGGAAAAAAAAAAGAGTTATCCATGCCATCATACATATTAATATTACATGATTTTTATAAAAAAAATTAAACAGAATCAATTATAGGTTTCCTAAAATGCCCTCACTGGGACCCACATATTTCGATCCTCACCCTTTATACCCAAATATATTTATATTAGATTTGTGATGAAATTTATTTTTATCTCAATATAATATTATTAGTCTTGTTAATATAAAACGTGAAAAATTAACGGTCAAAGTGTTGTATTGAAGACTGTGAAAAATTAACTGGACAAATTAATTGGGATGAAGGGAGTATATATGTTCAGAACATATATTCTATAGTAAAAAATCTTTAATGTTATGAGTGAATAAAACAGAACAAACAAGTGAATGTCTGATGCATGTAAATATAGTTATAGTTAGACTATGATTTGAATGTAATAAGTGCAAGTTCAGTTAGGAAACTGTAAGGCCCTTAATCTTGTCGATGGGTTTGATTAACCAAGCGGGATTTGGTTAGGGCTATGAACCGTAATCATATCATACTTCTAAAAGAAAAAGAGGTGAACAACTGTTGTGTGCTGTTTGTCTATGTGTGTGCTTGATTTTGTTTTGCAGCTTATAAGCAACTTGCTTAGGTTCACACCTATAGTTACAATTTTACCCTTCTCATGTCTTTTTCAGCAGTATGCCTCCTTGGTTGTGTTACCCGTATTAATTACTTCTTTTCCTTTATGCATTTGCTTCACTGGTTGTTGGATTGAGTTTTGCTTGAAATTGTAGTCGTTGCTCTCCTTTAAAAATTTCAATATGAGAAAATCATCTTTCACACAAGGTCGTTAAAATCGGGATCCTAACTCGAAACTATGGGGAAGTTAGGATCGGAATTTAGCCCGTGTAGGATTGTGGATCGTGTGTAAATTGTAGAATCCTTTCGACGATTTTGAACCATAAAATCGTAGGATCGTAAATCAGGATCGGGATTTTAATAACTATGCTTTCACACCATAACTTTTAAACTAATAATTGGAGAATTGGCTCCAATTACAAACTATGTTATCAAACAGGAGAATTGGCTCCAATTACAAACCATGTTTTTAAAGGCAAACCATGATTACGTTATTATCTGTTAATCAATGAAAGAGAGGGGTAGAGCCAAAAAAAAAAAGAAGAAAAGAAATTGACTATCCATTTAACATGCCACTTTATTATTGTTGGGTTATATTTTCTCTCATAAATTGAAACCTCATAATTCTTAATATTCTCCATGATTAATTTACATTTTGAACCATCGTTCATGGTCAATAATGCAAATATTTAATTTCTGTTGAGATTGTGAAAGGCTGTCACAACTCAGAAGGTCAATGTTGATGCTTGACGTTTGAAGCCTTTAACTGAACAAATCGGTTGCTTACGCTAGGGATTAAATAACCAGAAAGAGTAAGAGAGCAACCAAACTGAAGCAATACCATATTAGACCCAACCACTTTGTCAACGTAAACTCATCCGTAAAGGCTCTTATTCTGCTAAATTCTGCTTTTATGATTTCAGGATTAATGTGCATGCACTCATTGCATCGTTTCTATTTTTGTTACTTCTCATATAAAATATTGGGTTATTGGAATTAAATAATCTAATCTCTGAGATAATTTTGCATATGACGGACTGATATTTATAGAATTTAAACTTGACAAATTATATTTAATATCCTATTAGATTGAATGGATTTTCACAAATTTCAACTCGTTGGAAAAGTGACTTACGGTGGATATCAAGATGTTTTTTCTTTACATTTCACCTTTTAAATAGTTTAAATAAGCAATCACCTTTGTCAGGTTACTTTTCATACGAGTTGAAATCGGTAATAGTTCACTCAATCTAATTGGATGTTAAGTATAGTTCGTCGAGTCCAAATTTCAAAGGTCAGTTTGTCGTATCTAAATTGCCCCAAAATTGGATTATTTAATTCCAATAATCCTAAAACATAATGACACCTCATCTAAGCTTTGGGATTCCCCCAAACGTTATGTAAAATTACTCAAAATTTTCATCATTTTTAGTTATTAATTTATGATATTAAAAATCGTTATATCTATTTAATAATAAATGAATTTTATTTTATTTAAATTTTAAAATTATGGAATGCCCGCCAGCGTAAAAGAAATTCAATTAAAGGCACTATTACATTGTTCCGTAACTGTTTAGTAGCTTTTATTTTATCTTGACTTTTACTGATATCTTTTTCTAGCAACATGTTTTTATTTGTTATATACTCATATTTAGCATATTTACATACTTGTTTTATTGTTCAAACACTTATCTAATTTTTTTAGAATTATTTTATTGAGAATGAATTATCTTCAACTTAATACTTATGTTTCAATAAAAAAAAACAACTTCATACTTATGTAGTTCTTTTGTATTCTAAGAAGATAACTTATTCAATGAATCAATTTGAAACAGAAGTGTCAACGGTCATTTATTAATTTAATCACGTTAATATTTCGTTTGATAATCGTCATTTATATTATTACCTCCGTTTTTATTTATTTGTCGCTTAATTAAGAAATTGTGTTAAAAACTTTGACTGTTAATATCTTAATTTTTATAATGATTATCATACAAAATTATTGTCATTAGATTCATAATGAAAAATACTATTTAAAAAGTATAATATTATATTTTTTTATAAAAATTTTATATTAGAAATTATTGATTAAAATTGACACTGAAAACCGTAAATGACAGATAAAAAAAAATCACAAGGAGCATGTAAATGATCTAATTTGGCAACCCTACTCGTCATTCATATATATTGATCTAACTTAACTTTTAATATAATACACAAATAGATAAATTGTATGTAACACATAATTTTGTCAATTGATTAAATTCATATATACGTTCTTATTAATTGATGTATTATAGAAGAGGAATTTATTTTTTTATAGAAAAAAACTTATGCCTGCCCAATTGTACGCGCTCCTAATTTGGTCCCCATACTAAAATCCATTTTTGGATGAAAACTAAAGTTTTGACTTTTGAGATTCAATAATAATAATAATAATAATAATAATAATAATAATAATAATAATAATAATAATAATGTCATTTGGATAGTAGTCCAACTGTCCAAGTCATGGATTCCCGCTAATATAGCTTGATTAACGCTACTCAACCATGAGATAATATGATCCGTAAAATGCTCAACCTAAACCGAAGCCCAGATATTACCCCATGTGGCACGTACGCACCATTAATTAATGTAATTCAGAAATTAAGTGAGTAAGCAGAAATTAGAGGCAAAGACATAGACAGACAACAACAACAAACTTACCAACAACGGCAAACTCGATGGGGAAGGATGAAGGAGGTGTCTTGAAAGAGAACTCTGGTCCTGTTTGGCTACACCTGTAGTAATACGTGGTGTTGGGCTTCAATGGTCGTATCACAACATTGTGTATCTTTCCTGATACGTAAAACACATAGTTATATCTCGTATGATCCCCTTTCACTGTTGACTCATATCTCCCTGACTCTGTCCCATACTCCACTATCGATTCTGCCTTATGATCCTCTGTTATCCATGACACCCTCATTCCATCTTCTCCCACCAATGAGATATGCACCTGCCATGCATGCATCCATGTATTCAGTTTGCTAATCCATTTACATTAATTGTGTGCTACTACCTAGAATAATAGATTGAGAGGAAAATAGTGTGGAACAATAGCTTTATACTCTAACACGCCCCCTCACGCGAATGCTGCAAAGGCCCCCTTCACCTTACGTAAATGAATATGAGGGGTGCTGAGATTCGAACCTAAGACCTTTTACTCAGGCCTTTTTCCCTTGCACAAATAAATATGCGGGGTGTTGAGATTTGAACCTGAGACCTCTTACTCAGTTCTGCCTCTAATGAATGTGGAACTATATCAACCAAAAGCTTAAGCTGATAGTTGAATGCCCAGTATTAATAGTTTTATACTCTAACAAATATATACATTCTGATCGAACAAGCACATTTATAATTAATTAAGGGATATCGATAAGTTTAACCTGCTGAGGATGAGATGGAGAACCCTTGTGAGAAGTGAGGATCAGACCTCGGCCTTGCGGACGAACAAAAACCGAGGACGGAGAAGCGGCGGTAGATTGAAGCATGACATGGGGAGACATGGAGGACAAGGAAGCAATGAGGATGAAGAGAAATTGTGAGTACCATTTAGGTGTCTTCATCCTTTTTTTTCTAGTAAGCTAAGTATTCAAGGAAATGTGGGTGTGTGTCAGTCCATCAGGGGGGAAATATATGTATATATATGAGGTTTTGAAACAACATGTCTTCCCCAACAAATGTTATTCAATTCTTTTCTTCTTCACAAGTAACCGGAGAGTATGGTGAGACTTTAATGGCGTGAAGCAAGTCCATTAGAATAACGGACAGGATATACCCTTAATTCTGTATTTAATGATTTTTTTATGCCTAATTCATTTCTCATTGTCCTTTTCATTGCTACGGTAATTACTTCCCCTCATATATATATATATATATATATATGCTATTTCGTTATGTTTTAAGCAATTTTTGTATAGTATTTCATATAACACGTATGTCATACCCTAACATTATCTTGAAATTATGTATTAATAGGATTGAATCACTATTTATATAATTAAGATATAAGTTCCTTAATAAAAACTCATCTTCTTAGAACTCTATAGTGGAATATGGGGTTTTCATAGGTAATATGTGAGCGAGGACAAATTAAATGGTTGAAATGATTTAATTAATTCTGAGGTCATTAGTCTATCCTTAAAGTAAACCCTGGTAATCCCCGATCCTGGACAGCCCAGGCTGTAATACTCCGCCTAAGTCCTCTAAAAATTAAATCGAAATTCATTATGATAAAAAATACTCCTAGATATCCAAGTAGGATAATAATAGTCCAGAAAAATACCCAAGTAGGGTTATCCCTTGGAATTTTCATATATATATTATCAAAGTTGTTTCAATAAATTCATAAATTTATATATATTCATGAATTTTGATAATATTGATAAACTTAAAATATATATAGTGGTGCTAATTGGTCGAACCTAGGCTAGACCGGATTGCAACCCGAAATAACAAAAAGCTGGATCGAAGACTAGATTGGAATCCCAACCCAACCCAACCTGATTCGTTCTTGGAACGGACCAACCTAAATCAGTTGGCATATTTTAGGAAGTTTATTATAGTAATTTGTAAAAAGCCTAATCAATTAAATATATTTCTTTTGTTAAAGCTATTTGTTTTTTTGTGTTGTTTATTAATGTCTATGTTAGGGAGAATTTAGAAAGAATTGAATTATTATCAAAAAAAATGATATACTAATAATACAATATGATAAATATATAACAAAATGACACAGCACACATAAAATACAATGAAATATATAATCAAGGTCACTTGTAAAGTTTTAAATTGTAACCTTTATTCAAGAAAAAGAAAACAATCACACCAAAGACATTGCTAAAATGTAAAAAGAACAAACATAAGCTTCTTCCGAGACATTTGATAAAATTGGAATGATACAGAGAATAATTTCTTTATTAAGTATAAATTAGTTATAAACCTGTGTGATGCACGGTGTATAATAAATAAGTATTATTTTTAATAAAAATTAACTTAAATTATTAATTTAAATATAAATTAAAAAGACCACAACATAAATTATATAATTAAATGAAAGATACAAAAAGTTGTTCAAATAAAAATACATGTAAGTCAAGAGAGTTCAAATGATAAACGTACGTACGCCTATTCTAATTGATGATAAGTTCATTAAACATTATAATTATAGTAATGCATATATATTTTAAGCTTTGGACTATAATTATGAGAACACATTTTTGTTTGTGTAACTACAACTGATGATAATTATGAAAATACATTTTTATTTGTACGTGTTAATCATAACATCAGTAAGGCGAATCAAAGTTCTACTTATACCTTTAAGGGTCCTAGCAAAGTTGTTACTGCGGTAAGGTTGACTAGAATTTTGGTGGAGTTAATGTTGTAGTGCGATATGCAAATATTAATAGTGCGCTTATAAATTGGTGGTGTGATAAAGAGATTTAATAAACAATTTACTTGGATTTTTAAAATAAAACCTTATTATGGTTAATTTTGATACTCAAAACTGAAAGTGTGGGGATTTAAATATCAAAAGATACAAAAAAAATGTGAATAAAAAATTTCTCTATGCCCTTATTACAAATTATACTATATATCAAGGTGAGCCTACTTAGGTCTACTACACGTACTAAAATATGTCAAATTTTTAAGTTCGAAGCTTTTGTAAAAAAAATATTGATAATATTGATGAATTTTATAATGATATTGACAAATTTACGTTGAGTTTTATAATAATTATTGATGATGAACTTACTTTGAAATTTTTTAACACTTTGGTAGATCTATGTAGGTATTACATGGCGTATCATATAACAATCAATCTCTGACTGATGGAAGTCTGAATCACTCTTTGTGTAATTTTCAATTAGGAAACTATAATTCAATTAAACTGGTTGGGGATTCTAATTTCAAATTTTAATTTTGGATTATTTTAGTTGCAATGGGTCAGATATTCGATTAGAATATGTAAGTTTTAACATGGAAATTAATTTTTCAATAAATCACCGAATTTGAGGGAAAATTAGAATATGTAAGTTTAGCAAAAGTTGTTCAACAAACTTGAGAAATTTTATTTCTTCATCCCACGAGTCATGTTTCTCAGCTACATCATTTCTAATCAAGGGATTCAATGGATCCCTCTAAGGTGGAAGTTATTCGCTCTAGGCCCATTCCCTCCACTTTCACGGAGGTGAAAAGCATCCACGACCTAGCTTAGTCTATCGTAGGTTCATCAAAAGGTTCAGCGCCCTTACGACTCCCATCTCTGAGTGTACGAAGAAGAGTACCTTTGAATGGACAAAGTCGGCTCAAACGACCTTCGAGAAGCTTGAGGCCAAGCTTTGTGAGGCTCCGGTTTTTGCCCTCTCAGATTTGTCTCAGGTTTTTGAATTCGATTTATAATGCAAGTGGAGTAGGAATTGGGGTCGTACTCATGTAAAATCAACGCCCCATAGCCTACTTCAACAAGAAGCTCAATGGTTCGAGGAACGAATACTCCACCTACGACAAGGAATTCTATGCCTTGGTTCGTGCCCTCAATCATTGGTCCCACTACTTGAGGCCAACCTAGTCCATCCTTCACCTAGTCAATAAAACCCTCAAGTATCTAAATGGCCAACATAAGCTTAACACCCGTCATGTAAAGAGGGTGAAATTTCTTCAAAAGCTTCAACTTTGTATCTAGACACATGAAGGGGAGTGACAATGTGGTGGTCGACGCTCTCTCCAGGCGGCATGCTTTATTTTCGGTTATAGAAGCTCAGGTTCTTGGCTTCCAACATATTCAGGAGTTCTACAAGGAAGAAAACAATTTTAAACCTCATCTCAATGGAGATAGTGGTCTGTATGTGCTTCAAGAAGGGCTCCTTTTCAAGTGGAACAAACTGTGTGTCCTCAAGTGCCCCTTACGGAAATTGCTTGTCAAGGAGGTTCACGATGACGGCCTTTCCGGTCACTTTGATATCAACAAGACAATTGGTATGCTCAAGGAGCAGTTATATTAGCCGAACATGGGTTACGATGTGCACAACGTGATTTCAAAATGTGTCACTTGCCACCATACTAAGAGTCAATTCCACCAAGGGTTCTACACTCTACTCCTTGTTCTAATTGACCCTTGGGAGGATTTGAGCATAGGCTTCATTGTGGCTCTTCCCCAGACTGTTCGAAGTAAGGACGTGGTGATGGTAGCAGTGCAATGGTTTTCCAAAATGGCACACTTCATTGCCTGCGAGAAAACTAATGATGCTACCTACATCGATAATCTCTTCTTCGGGGAGATTGAGAGGTTGCACAGCATCCCGAGAACCATCATCTTGGACAGGGACACTAAGTTCATCAATCACTTGTATAGGTCCCTATGGAAACTTCTGGGTACCAAACTACTTTTTAGCACGTCCCACCATCCCTAAACTGATAAGAAGACCGAGATAACTAACAAGACCCTCTCTAATTTGCTTTGAGGGCTTGTGACCAAGAGTTTGTTGGATTGGGACATCAAAGTTTTCAAAAAATTACTTAGAGGTACCCTAACTTTTGAAGAAACAATTTTTTGGTACCCTAACTTTCCAAAACTAATTTTGGGGTACCCTAACTTTTAGGATTAGAAATTATTAGGTGAATTTCTGGCGAAACTGCGATTGATTCAAATCATTTTCGTCCACGAAAACAAAGGGCATTTTCATCCACAAAAACACTTAATCAATTTCCCGTCTAAAACTCACCGTTGAATTCAAATAATTGGCCGAAATTCACCTAATTATTTCTAATTCTAAAAGTTATAGTACCCCAAAATTAGTTTTTAAAAGTTGGGGTACCAGAAAAACATTTCACCAAAAGTTATGGTACCCCTAATTTTCTGCAAAGTTTTCAATGCCAAGTTTGCCTACAACCAGGCTCCCCTCTACCACCATCCACTCGCCCTTGAGACGTGCTATGGTATGAATCCGCTCACTTCTCTTGAGCTCCTTTCCCTTGTTATTGGAGTCAACAGTAAGTTTTGAGGCTAACGAGAAGGCCAAGGAGATCCAAAAACTTCATCAGCAAATCTAAGAAAAAATTGAGAAGATCAACGCGGTCTATAAGGTAAGGGCCAATAAGCACCGACGGAACATCACCTTCAAACTCGAGGACTTGGTTTAGCTATACTTATAAAAATAATTGTTTCCTTCGAGGAGGAACAAGTTCATGCCACGGACCGATGGATCGTTCAAGATTTTGGAGAAGATCAATGACAATGCCTACAAACTTGACCTACCCTGGTACATGGGAATCTCCTCCACCATTAACATTGGCGATCTAGCCCAATGAGGATTTGAGGGCAAATCTCATTCAAGAACAGGACGATGAAGAGGCTCGGGTTCCTTACTCTTCTCTTGTCGTCCAAGCCAAGAGAACTGCCACTTCCCGTTCTAGCATAGAGGTCTAGTTCCCACTTGACTCTGGCACCTCTGAGCTAGTCTTAGTCATCCTTTGGATTTGCCACGAGCGCCTCTAGTGGCTCGCAAACCATCACTAACCCCAACTACATTTAGGTCATCTTTACCCTAACTGAGTCGCCTCAGGGGCGTTTGGGTTTTTGGACACTAGAGGTCGGGCTGGGAGTTCATCACAGAAGCAAACAAAGGAGAAAGGAAGAACAAGGGCTTGGCACGGCCACATCAACAAGCACGCCCGTGCCTGCCGCTAGTGCCAATGTCAAGATTCGCCGATTCTCCAGTCTCCACACTTCAAGTTTTTCTTGTGTTTTCCCCCTTTTGCACCCACCCTCTAATTGATGTCAACCCTATCCTTGAGGGTATTATTTGTATTATTTTGGGCTCTTTTATAATTAGTCACTACCCTCTTCCATTCCAATGTTTATAAACATTTACATTGAAGGGGAAAAGGGCATTGAATGACATTGAATGCAAATGAGATTTCTCTCAGATTTTGTCCTCTCAAGTCTTGTTAGCTTTATTCTCAATTTTATTGTGGTGGAGATTCAAGCTTAATCCTTTATAGAGTTGTGGTGGTTCAGCCTTTAGCAATTCTTGGTGGGTTTGATAGTTCTTGAGTGGTGGTTATCGTTTATATCTTGTGAAAATTGGTCTACCTAGGGTTTGGTTTGTGTATGATTCTTCATCTCCATCACTTCCATCACCTCAAGCAACAAATTTCCCATCACGATATTCTCCCGAAGCCTGAAGAGTTTTCAGACGCAAAATTGTATATTCAATTAATTCGTACAAGTTATTATGTTGTTTATGTATGCAATGAGCACCTTATTCTCATTGTATGTGGAGATTATGTATATAATCATAGCGGACACTTAATTATGTGTTGAATATTGAGTGTTAAGCAGGTTTTTTGTATTTTGGACCTTGTAAGGTATGAAAATTTATTTTCTAAACCTTTGGTTTTAAATGTTTATTTTTTTGGACCAGAAGATTTGTGGGTTGACCAAAAAAGGCCCAAACTCTCTTATTCCATTTGCAATTTGGGCAACTTTTGTCTATGATTTCCTACTTAGTGGTCATTTTCCTAATGCAATGGTTATGGGTATGGACATACACTTTGTAATAGTCATCTTAGCTATCATTTCCTAATTTATAATTGATCTGTATTTGACCCTTGGATATAATGTTTCGGGCTACTCCCAAGAACACGTAGGAGGAACGGTAGGATATGTAGGGGGTCTAAGTAACTTCGGCATGAATGGGACAGGTGGATTATAGGTTCAATGTTAGTTTTAAGCTTAGTCATGAAGTTACGACGCCAATAAGGAAAGAAATTCAAACATGAGAAGAAAAAGAAGAACATGACACAACCTTTTTTATTCAGCCCACAAACCTTCAAGTCCAAAAAATAAACAATGAAAACTAAGGATCCAAAAGATAGATATTCGTATCTTACAAAGTCCAAATTAAAAGGCAAAAAACCTGTGTTAAGCTTGTATTCATGTTCAATTTTTGTGCTATAGTAAGTTTGTCTTAATTAAATTTCTCACTTTTCACTCATGCTAGAATTAGTATATTTGAGTTGAGAGATTCATCGGCAATGTTTTATTATTATTTAATTACGACAATTACGCCAACAAAGAAAGGTTAAACCAGACGTAAATAGAAAAAAAAAAAACAAAAAAAAACTTACACTACTGCAAATTTCTAATACAAGAAACAGAAAATGCACAAAATACATCTCAAAATGGAATTGTTATACTCAAAGTTGTAAACTTACAATTTCTATCGGGGGTGATTTTTGCTCTAAAATAAATTGTCCTAAGGTGTGTTTTCATTGTGTATTTTTATTTGAATAATATATTATGATATCTTTCATCTGAAAATAACATTTTTGCCATGATCTTGCTAATTTGTATCTACATTCGTAATTTATTTTTTCTTTTTAATTGCCACACCTGCTTTGTAATACACCGTGCATCATCGGAAGCATCGTGTTTAGTCAAATTTATTGCTTTCTTCCCACTCTTTGTATAAATTTGACTAAACAAATTACTACCTCCGTTTTCTCTTACATCTCATTTATGATTGTTGAGATTCATCTTTAATCAATAATTTCACCCATTATATTTTTATAAAAAATAATATTTTTTTATTATGAATCTAATGATATTGATTTTATTTGATAAATCATTACACAAATTAAAATATTAACGATTAAAATTTTTGACACAATCAATTATGTGACTTTTAAATAAAACGAAGACAAGGAAAGAGCGAAGGAGAAGGAGTCACGCAAGCCGGTGGGAGTCGGTGGCGTGGCCCTTATCTCGTATGGCGTAGGATGTGTAACGGTTTTCTTGGTAGATTCCTTCTCTAAAATATACTTTACAGACCAAACCTCCTCATTCTGTAAATTAAATCCACTTTTATCCACGTCCCTCTATCATTTGTCCTTGTACGTAAAATCAAGCACTAGAGGAGTCGAGTCTGTTGTTACCATCTCTAACTGCAACTATATATAACGGGTTTTTTGCTTTTTGGACCCCGAATTTTGAGGGTATCTATTTTCTGAACCCCATATTTCAAAGTTTATATTTTGGACCCTATACTTTGTCTCCGGTAACAATATGGGCCCTATATTTTATTTCTGGCAACAATATAGACTCCCATATTTCAAAGTCATTATCGAATTTTTGTTCTTTCGAAAATTTTCCAGCCGCAACTTCTTCTTCCTCTTCTTGCACGATTTCCAACCCTCATATGAGCATAAATTTGCCAAAAAAGTTACTCAAATTTACCAAAAGTTACCAAAATTTAACTTTTACCCTTTGTTTTTTACCCATGAACTTTACACACCCTTAGCTGTCAAAGTCTGGTCAATTTCAAAACAACAGTCAAAAGAAGGAAAAAATGATAAAATGTCATGTCGGGAAGTTTAGGCAACAATTAGGTCATCGTCGGAGTCAAACATAACTTTGGGCCACTTTTTTGGGTCCACAAAGTATAGGGTCCAAAATATAAACTTTAAAATATGACGTCCAGAAAATAAATACCCCAAACTTCGGGGTCTAAAAAGCAAAAAAACCCTATATATAACACCAAATATTTGGCTGAGGCTGGAGATCAAGTTATGTATGGTAATGGTATCATCAAAACCCATCCCATGAACCATGACATCTACCTACATGCATATCCCCATCATTTAATTTATTCCCAACTTCCTTCATTTTTTCCCCCTTTAATTCATTTTCAATCGCTGTATTTATAGTCTCCTCGTATTCCTTCTCTAATTAATCTCATCACCTTTCATATTTCGTATTCCTTCTCTAAAAACCAAAACAAGAATGGTTATTGGAGGATTGCTCCTATTAATGCTGCTTCAGTTGGCTGGTTTCTCCAGCAAAGTATTGTTTAGTCATGGCTCCCTCACCCCAGAGCAGGTCTCTCTCTCTAACTATGTTTTTGAAGTTTCATCATATTCTCAGTTCATTCAGATGATAGTAACTTGACATGGTTAAGTATTATTTGCGGTAAAAGGTTGTATGCATGGAAGGTTTTGGTATTCCTTTAGCATGTACTATGTGTACTTTTCTTTGTTTTTCCTTTTCTTCACTGAAATATCTCGGTGACATTTACCTTGGCAGCTTCAATATCTCCAGGAATCACGCGTATCAAGTCCTATTATGTTTTATGAAACTCCTACATGTAATCTCAACAAATTAGTATGGAATGATTTCGATAAACATCTTGAAGCAATATCTTGCATTTTTTCTAAATCACTAATAAAGTTAAATGTAAGTGTATTGAAATCATTCTAAAGGTATATTTCATTATTTTCAGGGTTACTATAATTTATAAATAATTTAAAAGTAATTATTTATTCATATTTATTTCATAAATAAAAAACTATGTATAAAATGTGTATTTTTCTACTATGATTGATAAAATTAGGCTATTATTATATTTTTTGACCAGGCTAATAAGTATTATTATTATAATTGATAAATATATATAATTATTAAAGAAAATATTAATAAAAATTATAAAAATGTGAAATATGAATAATTCAAGATGGTTAAGAACCATCTTGACTCAAGATGGTTCATGGTCCATTTCATTATTACACATCATGATCCTCCCTTCATTTTCACTTATTTTTGTTATTGAAACAAAACCAATAATATTTATTGTTGAAAAAGTTGTAACATAGTATTTTTCACTTTTTTTGTCCCATCATATATATCCTATCATCCAAATAGGCTTATAAGGTACTCCCTACATTTTATAATATTAGCTGCTTTGATTTTGGGTTTGTTATTTCAATTTATGATAAATACTTATCATCATCATTTAATACTGATCTATATGAAACATAAAAGTAGAACACTATGGCTAAAACATAAATGGTCTATAATTATAAGTTACTAGCTAGACATGTTCACATGTTTTATGCGTAGTAGTCTAAAACTTGAAGACATGTTGGATGGAATTGTAAATTTTAGGGTTATTAACTACACTATTGTTTGTCTGGAGTAATATTATGTAAGTTGACTATTATGATAATATATATCATCTTTAATATTATTTATATGAATCATCAAACTAGAACACAAAAGTGGTAAAAAGACAAGAAAATTAACAAAGAGATAATTTGAAACTAACTTATATGAAAGTTGACAAGTTAGAGACTTGAAGAAAATGAAGATGATGAAAGCACAATATATTTGATCAAACTCATAACTTGAATGGTGTGAATCTAAGATCTCTAATATGTCTCTTGGATAATGAGTCAAGAAAAGTGTTCCATTGATGAATGAATAATGCGTTTCTTCTTAAATTAACTTCTATTTACACAAGGACGTCAAATATTATTATCTTCTATTTCAAATTGATCAAATTTTAAGATTTTTTTGGATGTTATAATTTACTTAACTGCAGATTTTTATTTTGTTTTTGAAAACCATGGATACACGGTTAAGGTGAAATGTGGTGTGCTTTGGACATATTGAGAAAGTTGACATGCGCCACATGGTTCCCCCAAATGGTCTAACAAGACACATGTGGTTTCTGGTTACCACTAGCCAGATTGGAGCTCTCCCATACGAAATGAAAATGGGCTATACACTGCTAGTTTAAATATATGAGTTCATAGCTAGACGTACTTAATTGATATACTAGCTATCATGTCCGTCCTACCGATGGGTTAGGCTCTGTTTTTTGTAACGTATGATAAATTTATTTTATTTTTAATTATTTTATCCCACTATTTTTCATATTATTCATGTTTTCTTACCTACTTTACATAATATATATTTAAAAATTCATATATTTAATAAATATTATGAATGAAGTGAATTTCCTTACTCACAATACCTTATTAAAAATTATAAATTACATTTAAAAATTTATGTATTTAAATGTGTGACTTACATTTCCAAACACTATCCTATCCACCCACCACATCCCACCTTTTCCTCATTCCAACTATCTTACATTCTAAAAGATCATGACCCAAGTTTTGCAACTATTAAAATTATCAGTTTTTACCTGAATCTAGATACACCGACTCGTATTTTTAATGTCAAAATTGTTCGACCAAAAATATACATGACTTGTAGTGGCCTTTACCAAATATACACAATTTGTTTGAATTGATAGATCTAATAACATAATTTTCAATTGATGTTAAATACTTAGTTATTTTATTCGAACCTTGAGGGCAAAATAATAAATTCAAGTGTGAATATAAGCTACAAATCAAATAACTTGTTATCATATTGTATTCGAGGATAAAATATATGGTAAATTTAAATGTGAACATAAGTCACAAGGTAAGCTTCTTGTTATCATATTATATTTAAGGATAAAATAATAATATAGTAGCTAATTATTCCCTCCTTTCCTTAATAATTGTCACATATGAGTTGTGGGAAGATTTTAAGAAAATAATATTGAAAATGACAATTGTATTGGAAATGATAAAAGTAATAGATAAATTTCTATTTTAGTTATATAGTTATATTGGTAATGATAAAAGTAAGAGGTAAATTTAGAAAATTGTCTTTAATATTGTATTGAAATTGTAAAGTGACGGATATTGTGAAAAATAAATACTTCCTCCGTTCTTTTTTATCTGTCATTTACGATTTTCAGTGTCAATATTTAATCAATAATTTCTAATATAAAATTTTTATAAAAATATATAATATTATACTTTTTAAATAGTATTTTTCATTACGAATATAATGATATCAATTTTGTATGACGAATCATTATACAAATTAAGATACTAACGATCAAAATTTTTAATGCAATTTCCTAGGCGACACATAGATAAAAACGGAGGTAGTAATTTGTTAAAGTGACAGATATTGAGGAATGGAGGGAGTATTATATTTAAGGGGGAAAGAGTAAATAGGCGTGTGAACACAAACTAACAGGCACATTTTCTCAACACAAAACACAAACTTTGTTTTCTACTTTATGAGACATTAATTATCATACGTTTCTCCATACAGCATCTCTGACTTAATGCAAAGACTAATATTTATTGTTTCTAATTTCAAAAGGAAATCAAAGATGAGTTTGATCAAAATATATTCCCGTGCGAAAACATATCTATACAAATGCCTAAGGAATAATCTACATCACAAACAAAGAAAAGGTTGCCTTTAACGTTTCTGGATCTTACCTTATATAGTAAGATAGATTTCATAACAACTCTTTTGTTGAACGAGAAAGAATACTACTAATTATTTGCATTTTGCGAGAATGATATAAATGAGTAAGATTTCTTTATCTCTTATTTGGGTAAGAGTCATATTTTGATGGCATTGAATGATTTTATTATCAGCAAATGATACTAGAGTTGTCCATTACAAGATTTCTTTATCTAACACTAGTAAAGGTTGTTGACATTATTTTTTCCTTTATTTTTTTTCCCCATTAGATCCTACAATTACTGAATATGTTAAATGCGCACTATTTTTCTTTATTTCTATGAGGGATAGAAAATATCATGATGGATAAATATACCCCTTAATTATTTGATGTAACCATTGTTTCTCTACTGCTAGTAGATCTATTGATTTGGGAGGTCGACTTAAAAACAAGTTGCACATATATATTGAGTTTAGGTAAAATATGGTTTGAACGTATTTTGAATTCAAGCGTATAGGAGAGTGTACATGTATTTTGACTCCCGGTTAACCTAATTTATTATAACTACAATTGTTTTCTTGATATCTTGTGACAAATGTCGTTAAATACTCTACTTCAATTGTTCAATATATGCCCAATGTACAATTGTCATCTTACGACAACATTTTATTACGAGTATTTTTCATTATCATATGAAGTGTTAGGGTCCGGGACATGGGCACTTTCTGAATAAAAATGAAGTTTTACATAATAAATAAATGAAGTAAACAGGTACATATATCTATGGTTGGTGAAGACAAGATGAGGATTTCATGGATAACCCAGAAATCAGCTCCTTCGACAGTAGAATATGGGACATCGTCAGGGGTTTACGACTCTCATGCGACAGGCAGTTCTACAAGCTACAGATATTTACTCTACAAATCTGGCCATATCCACGAGGCACTTATTGGCCCCTTAAACCCTAACACTGTTTACTACTACCGCTGCAGCGGTGATTCTTCTCGGGAGTTCAAGTTCAAGACCACCCCACATCATCTCCCCATCAACTTTGCCGTTGTTGGTTTGTCTTTCTCACTTGCAACTCATGCATTAATCTATGTTTGCTGAATTGCTGGGGTTTTTTACATTTTGGACCCCGAAGTATAGGGGTATTTATTTTCTAGTCTCACGGTTTTCATTGTTTATTTATTGGACTCTAAAGTTTATGGGTTGAATAAAAAATGACCTTAAAATTTGTAGATTAAAAAAAAAGGCTCGTGTATTGTTTTTCTTTTTCTTCCCATGTTTGAATTTCTCTCCCGATTAGCGTTAAACTTCAGGAGTAAGGTCAAAACTGATATTGAAGTTATAATACACATTTCTTACTTTAGAGTCTAATTAGTTCCGACATGAATAAGAGAGGTGTATTACAACTTTAATATTAGTTTTAACCTTAAACATGAAGTTTTAAACATGAAGTTTGGCGTTAATTGGGAGATAAATTCAAACATAGGAAGAAAAAGAAAAATAGTACACGGACTTTTTTTTAACCTACAAAATTTAAGGTTCTTTTTTATTCAACTCATAAACTTTAAAGTCCAAAAAATAAATAATGAAAACCGTCGGACCAGAAAATAAATACCCTTAGAGCATATGCATTAGTTGAAACTCATTCCAATCAACCCATTCACATTCCATTCCATTCCTTGACAATGATATTTTTGCAAGTTCCACAATTTTGGAACTCATTCTAGACCTCTAAACCATTTCGGAATGAAATTCACATCTTACATCTTTTCTTATTTGTTATTGGTGGAAAATTTATTTTTCCATTTTCAATTTATTTTGAAAATAGATATATAATGTGTAGTAAATTAAGATAATAACAAATATTTTATTCAAAGTTCCAATTTGAAATTCCTTTTACTGTGTAGAAGGAAGAATTGAGTTCCAAAAATTTTAAAAATAAGATGATGTGCCAAAATAAACCCTACCAAAAACAAAAAAAATAGTGAAATGTCATTGTACATGCTCTTACACCTGGGGGTGCAAAATGACAAATAACCCATGTTTGCTGCCGCCTACTGATTCATATGTCCAATTTCCTATTTGATAGGTGATTTAGGGCAAACAGCATGGACAAAATCAACACTAAAGCACATATCAAACTCAAACTACGACATGCTTCTGCTTCCAGGGGACTTAGCCTACGCAGATTTCTGGCAACCTTCATGGGACTCATTTGGGAGGTTGGTTGAGCCCCTGGCTAGCAAGAGGCCATGGATGGTGACTCATGGCAATCATGAAGTAGAAAAGATACCCTTTATCCATTCCAACCCCTTCACCTCCTACAACGCTCGTTGGCGAATGCCATTTGAACAGAGTGGCTCGACGTCTAACCTTTACTACTCCTTCAATGTCGCAAACGCGGTTCATGTCATCATGCTCGGATCCTACGCTGAGTTTGGTCCTGGCTCGGACCAGTATGAGTGGCTCCAGAGTGACGTGAGGATGATCGACAGGAAGAAGACGCCATGGGTTGTGGTTCTTGTCCATGCTCCTTGGTATAACTCCAACAAGGCTCATCAAGGGGAGAAGGAATCTGTGGAGATGAGGAAATCCATGGAGAAGTTGATTTATGATGCTAGGGTTGATATTGTGTTTGCTGGCCACGTTCATGCTTATGAGCGCTTTGTAAGTTCTTCTTCCCTATCTTCATCTCTCTTACATATGCATGCCTTATCTATCTAGACCATATATAGTTCTCTTACATATGCATGCCTTAACAGAATTGCACGGATAATGATATGGGTGATGATACGTGTCTTGCTCCAAGACATTGTTTAAGTGTCTTCAGTTTTATAAAATTAATACTTATTATCATTTTTAATCTCAAATTTTTTGATAGATACTACTAATTATCAATTATAAGAAGCTTGGAATGTGTTGGCTACGCCAACAATTAAAATTGACACCCTAACGAATGAACTCCATCCGTTTAACATATTTTTGACGCCTTTTTTTAAATTTTAAAAAATATAGATAAAAGTGTGATTTTATACAATTTATATATATTATTATAATTATAGAAGTCAATCATGTAACTTTTTTCTAATTTAAGTTATAAATATATAGGTTTTTTATAATCACAAGACACGTAATATGTGTCTTGCACAAGACATTTATCATTTTCCTAATGATATACATCTTGCCTTAAGATGGTTAATAACCATCTTAAATTGTTTATATTTCACATTTTGTTAATTTTTAATAATATTTTCTTTAATAATTATGTATATTTATCAACTATAAGAGTAAAAAATTTATTTGATAGGTCAAAAAATATAAATAATATCTAATTTTATCAATCATATATAGTAGAAAATGCACATTTTATGCATATATTTATGAAAAAAATATAAATAAATAAATATATTTATATTGTTTATGGGTTATAATAACCCTCAAAATAATGAAACATACCTTTATAATGATTTAAATATACTTGCATTTAATTTTATGAGTGATTTAGGTGAGATACAAGATGGTTAAGAACCATCTTGTAGCAAGATGTTTATCATTTTGCTTAACGAAAATACTATTCATATATAATTTTATGGAAATGATAAACAACTTTGGCCAATACACTTGCCTTTGTATAAAACCTATATATTTATAAATTAAATTAGAAAAAAATTATACGATTGATTTCTATAACTATTGTAATATATATAAATGGTGTAAAATGACACTTTTATCTATATTTTTAAAATTTATAGAAAAAAGTCTAAAATATGCCTAACGGATGGGGTTCATTGGTTATGATATCAATTTTAATTGTTGGCGTAAACAACACATTTCAAGTTTCGTATAATTGATAATTAATAGTAACTGCACAAAAAAATTGAGATTAATAGTCTTATCAATATATTTTTACAATAACTAAAAAATTGATCGTTAAACTGTCTTAAAATGTACACTTGTCTAAGATTGTTTTCTAAATAATAGACTCGAATTTATGATGGGAAAGCAGACAATTGTGGCCCTGTTTACATCACTATTGGAGATGGCGGCAACCGGGAAGGCCTTGCTAAAAGGTAATTAACCCTTTCATTCACTTTTTCCTAAATTTAATTAGTTTAATTATTGTTGTGGGGAGATTCTACCATAGTTGAATTTATTTTCAACTATGGTAGTTGAAATGTATAGTTGTCCTTAATTTTGTCATTAAAAATCAAAATAAATATATATTCACCATATGACTTGTTACTATAAGTAGATCTATATGTTAAGTTATAATTTTTTACAAAATTGAATATTTTAAAGGAAATTCTATCATAGTTGACTTTTTTTTCAACTATCGTAGTTGAAAAGTGAAAAGATCATTAATTTTACCATAAAAATTCAAAATCAATTTAGGTTGATCAAAGTAACTTGATACAATAATTAACCATGTTTAGGATAATATAAATCTTTTTAAAAAATATGATTTATTTTTAATAAATGAATGGTATAAAATTTTCAACTACCATAGTTGAAAATAAATTCAACTATGGTAGAATTTTCAATTGTTGTGCATGGCTTTAGATTATTGGTCTTTCTTTATTTTTGCCTTTTTTTTAATTGTTCTTGAACAAAAGGGTGCTCATTGTTTAGTAATATTTATTCTCATACATCATATACATAATTTTGGGACAGTAATATATGGGGTTATTTGCATTTTGGACCCTAAAATATAGGTGTATTTATTTTCTGGATTCTTGGTTTTTATTGTTTATTTTTGGGACCCTAAAGTTTATGAGTTGAATAAAAAACAGTACACGAGCCTTTTTTTTCCACCTACAAACTTTAATATCATGTTTTATTCAACCTATAAACTTTATGATTCTAAAAATAAACAATGAAAATCAAGGGTGCAGAAAATAAATACCTCTATACTTCGGAGTCTAAAATGCAAAAAAAAAAAAAAAAAACTGGTAAAATATGGTCTGCAAAATACGTACTAAATATAATCAAATCGTCTTGCATTATAATTGCATTTCACTTGATGAATGATTTGTGGTTTGTAGCTACATGGATCCAGAACCTAAACTATCTGCATTCAAAGAAGCAAGCTTCGGATATGCACAACTAGAAGTGGTGAACTCAAGCCATGCTTATTGGAGATGGTATAGGAATGATGATAATCAGTCAGTGTCAGCAGACTCATTCTGGTTCACTAGTCTTGCGTCAGATTCAACTTGTATATCTTCTCATTTGGTCTCACCAAACTAATTCAGACTTGTTCTAATGTTTGTGAACTCCCCGGTGGATAGGTTCAATCAAAATTAATTACTAGTAGTAAACATGAAACTATATGTTGGAAAATGTTTCTATTTTTTACGTACAGTCATAATTATTAGAAGATAGTTAATTTATATAAATTAGAGAGTATTGTTCTCAATGGTTGCACTTAGATTGTCATCAAACAAAATAATAGAGACTCCCTTACTCAAAATAATGGAGCCCTACTTTCATAAATTTAGTCAGCAACCCAATTTCCGTGTCTAAAGATAAGTTTAATTGATGTATAATTTCTTAATTTGGTGTAAGAATGTTGATAAATAAGGCTCTATTTGGTTCTACCATCACAATTAAAATATGTGTATTACCAACCATTTTTTTCCAATTAATTTAAAATGGTTGGAAAAATCAACCATTTTATTAACAACCATTTCATATTCCAACTATTTTATAAAAATTTTAGTGGGGAAAGGGGTTGAAAATTACAACCACTTTGGTTAAAATGGTTGGAAAATTTTCTTACCATCTTTTTTCTTACTATTTGAGAAAAATATATGTGTGTGTATATATATATGTGCGCACGCATGTTGCGCGTGTGTATATATATACTCAAAGTTGATTATTGACACATCCATGGCCAAGAATCTAATGTATAACAATAACATTGATCTCTCATTCTCTGGTATTTCCTGAAGTTCATTCATCCAATTCATGAATGAATGTCTTTACTTTTTGCAGCAAATCTTGATTACTACACATAATCTCAGCTCCCGTATATAATAAAATAAATTTGAGAAGAAGTTTATAATGATTATATCAGCTGAAAAGGCACCATTCTTCATAAATGTTATAGGCAATTTGATCAAGAAAAAAAAATTAAAAGGATTGTTATTGCGTGGTTTTACTGGTTTTGAACAGCAGAAGCATTGATTCAACTCAATTGTGTATCCCCTCCTCGTCATCATTTTAATACTTTTGGCCTATTGATGACCATTATTGATTATGCCTGTTAGGCTTAGCCAACTGGCTATTATAATGCACCTTCATTTACCCATTGCTATCTCCAGAGATACGGTCAATAGAAGGTGGTATGATTGCATCACCCAATGGAAGTTGTGTACCATAAACGTGATTTATTGAATTTTTTTTTATTATTAGCTATAGAAGAGAATTGAATGATAGAGTTCTCGAAAAAAAAAAATATATATTTATACCTATACTATATAAAAATGGCAAAATTATCACCAGTTTTAAACCCCAACTCACCGCCATTAAACTATTAAATATTGTATAAAAGTGCTGCTATGGCAAGAAATGACCTTTATTGCAGGTAATTACATGAAAGTTTGAATAATTTGGGTGGGATTAATTTTGGGGGTTTGAATGCACGCACCAACCCTCCATTAATTACCCACTCTCCTTATTAAACTGATTGTTAAAAAGAATAGATTCCTTCAACATCTGTTCAATTCGATCAAGTCTTGAGTTTGAAACCCCATGGACCGACCCATCTTTCTCCTTCCCCGAGTGTTGCTCATTCTCACTTGTAGTGTGGTTTTTCTCATTTGAATTTTGTTCCTCCTCCATGGCATGAATGGCAGCATCGATCCTCTGATTCTGAACTTCTAGTTATGCATTCATGATAACTTACATGTTCATAATTATGTTAGTGAGTTCTTCCATTTAAGTATGGGGAGGTGGCAGGGGAGGAGGTGCGTGTTCGTTGTCATGATTGTCATGGTTATGGTTTTCATTGTGATCACTGTGATGGTGCGACATAGTTTCACAAGGATCAATTATCAAATACTCCTCTACCCCTTCTTCGGTCGAATCAGATGGATGTAAATCCCGGTCTTCAGCGCTGTTGTGTGGAATGTCGAAGGCTTCCAAAATAGACGTGTCTCCATGTATGCTATGGATGAAGAAACTTATTCGAACCCCGAATAACCGAGCTAAAACTGTAAGTCATATACAAGGTCTGAATAGGTATCATATGAAAAAATGCAGACTCCAACCCACGGAACTTATTTAGACGTTATCGGGCCGAGCCTAGTGGAATTCTTCGAGCTCAGGCCTCACATATGGGCTAAATTGTAACGCCCCAGTATTTTTAGGCCGAATAATTAATTACATTTTCGTTAATTTTAATGGGGTGTTGTGTTGCATATCTTAGAGACATGCAAGGCCAGTACAGTATCAGTAATCGAAAAACTAATCAATTTTACTAATACTCGACCAATTAAATTGTCCAACAAATAAGAGAAAAAATTGAAATCTCTTACAAAACGTAGAAAATGTATGGGTTGAATAAAAAAGGACCCCGAAGTATAGAGATATTTATTTTCAAGACCCTTGGTTTTCATTGTTTATTTTTTGGACCCTAAAATTTATGGATTGAATGAAAAAGGACCTTAAAGTTTGTGTACCGTTTTTCTTTTTCTTCCTCTATTTGAATTTATCTCCCGATCAACATCAAACTTCCTTGACAGTGTTTTGACTTACCTTACTAGCTAGAGTAGTTGCAGAAGTAAGATTTTACGGTTTAATCATTGTAGCATCAGTAAGGTAAGTCGAAACATTGTCAATGAAGCACATACTCTGGCCAAAATAGCCAAGAGTACCCCTTCCATGACAGTTTTTTTTTTTTTGAAGAGAAATTTATAAAACCTCCCGACTAATAATCGGAGCAATTTGACTGGGACAAAACCCCATCCAAACCTGCTCAACTCCTATGGGAGGAACCCTAGCCATCTCATGGGCAGCAGAGTTACCAACCCTACAAACATGACTCCAAGAACAAAAGGAAAACAACCTACTAATAGAAATAATATCTGTAAAGCACCATGAGTCTTTCCAGCATGCTTTGTCCTCGCTCACACGCTGACTGGGGAAAACTTCGCAGGAGATCACCCATCCTGAGACTACTTTCAGCCAAGCACGCTTAACTGAAGAGTTTCCAACGGATGAGCTACCATAAAAGAAGATGCACCTTGGTGATATAAGTAGTCATTTCAATGCCTTTAAGCCACATTTAACCATATACCCGGGGTGTTACAATATCCTCGATAACTAGATCAAATTCACTAAGAAATGAACTAAAACTACGGATCCTTTGAATGGTAGTTAGTTCTATTGGCTTGTAGTTGCCTTCATGCCAAAAAAAAAAAAAGTGTTATGCATAACCACAATTAAATAAATTTGTAGTTAATAGGGAAATTGAAATCTAATAAACCAACCTTTGGGGGTCCTTTAATATAACGAACCAACGTTTAACATTAATATTAAACGAACCAACCTTGACATGTTGCTTTTTCCCGCGAACCACCACCGAGTCTGACTCGTCGGAAAGGTTACATGGCGGTGGCGGATGCTTACGTGGATGATTAAGAGCAAAAAAAAGAAAAAAGAAAAATAGCTTGTGGCATGTGCTGAGTTATTTTTTCTGCCAAATCACTATTACCCTTTATTTTTTGCACTGTGTACTCACTCTCCTCTCTCCTTCTCTCTCCTTCTCTCTCCCTCTCTTTCCCACTCTCTCTCTATGTCTCCTCGACTCCCACCCTCCCCCAACCTCTCACTTTCTCTCTCAAACTCAACCCAACCATCACCCTCTTCTCTGCCACCACCATCACCGCCGCCACCACCTACGCCGCCACAACCACCACCATCTCCCTTACATCCTTCTCAAACCTCAACTTCAACCTTCACTACTGCCCATGTCTCTCCTCTGCCCACAAACTCCAATCTTCTATGTTCATTGTCTACCCTTGTACTACATGTAGAGGACCAATTTAACTAAAATCAACAGCGCTAAAAAAACATACCCATCTCATCCAAGATATTCAAAATTCAACCCTTTTCAATTCAACCCTAGCAAATCAACATCATAAAAAAAAAATTAAAAAAACATACCCATTTCATCAATGTGGCTCAAAATCCAACCAATTTCCACCCTTTTCCACTAATTACAATGAGGAGATTTAGGTGGGCATTTCATCAAACGGTTGGTGGGAACTCATCAGAGGAGCCTGTCATGGCAGCAAACCAAGCTTCACCCGCTGCTACCAACCCAAATGACAAATCTCAACCCTAACAAGACAACCCTAAACCAATCTACATTGATTACTTCGCACGATAAAAGCATCATCACCCCCTATAACAATGGTGATGAGTGAGATGGTGTAGTGAGAGAAAGTGGCATATTAAAGTGGGTTTTGATAGTGGAAAAGAGCTCAGAAGAGGGAATGGGGATGGGAAGTAGAAGAAATTATTATGTACGTTGTGGTTCAATCGAATTAAAATTTGGGAAGAGTTGAACGTGTAAGAGAGAGTGGAGTGTGAAGGGGGGAAAGGCCTGCAGAGGGAAACAGAACAAAGGGGGGACGAGAGAGAGAGAGAGAGAGAGAGAGAGAGAGATGAATTTTTTAGAAAAATGAAAAATAATGTCAAATCATCAAAATATATGCCCAATTTCTTTTTCCTTTTTTTTGGCTAAAACACCCTCCACGTAAGTATCCGCTACCGCAATGTCACCTTTCCGACGAGTCAGACTCGGTTGTGATTCGCTGGAAAAAGCAACATGTCAATGTTGGTTCGTTTAATATTAATGTTAAAGGTAGGTTCGTTATATTAAAGGACCCACAAAGATTGGTTTATTATATTCCAATTTTCCTACTTAATATAAGCATGCATGAATACAAAATTATAAAGCGATATGAATAGCAACGTAGGTAGCCAAACAAACAGCAATGAATTGATGAAAGAAGCAAACGAGCCCCACGAGAGGGAAGAAGTAGATACCAAATGAAAACTATGATGTTCCACGTTAATGGCACTCATATAAGCCACGAGGATTTTGATCAGATTAGACATATGTTATTGTGTATTATTTAGTGGACGCCTAATCATAATGCCTGTTAAGTTTTAACGTTAAGACAAAAAGTGCGTGCTCATTGCTGTGCCAGTGTTTGGGGATCTTGGGCCGTATGCTAAGCATGACTCTCTCTTTTTATTCTTGTTTTTCTCTTTTCAATGCGAACATTGGATGTCCAACTCCGATAATTTGCACATATATTGTATCTTTTTAATCAGTATCAATTAATATTTCTCGGGTGTAAACAATTGATTGTATTGCTAAGAAATTTTTTTTATGACGCTATAAAGAATTTCGGCATCAAAAAATTACAAAGCATTATTTCATTTCTACAATTGAATGAAAACATGTCACTTACACACTTTACGGATTTCAATATTTTCATAATAGGCCAAACATACTCTATACTGTTTTATTGTTGTTGCTAACCTGCAGATCGATTGTTTACACTAGTCACAACTCACAAGTAAATAAATTCTTATTTAGGCCCTGTTCTTTTCTGCGGTTGGCAAACTGCGGTGTCACAACCTACCGTAATTTGTCACAACTCACCACATTTTACCGCAAATCATTATTTTTCTCTCTTCTCAGTTTTCTCTCTCCTCACTTTTCTCCTCTACTTTTTACATTCTCTCCTCACCTACCCCACATACCAATAACCTACCACAATTCTACCACACCCCACCACAATTTCACCACACCTCACCACACCATTCCGCAAAATACCGCATAAAAGAACAGGGCCTTAATAGCAAACTTTTTTTCAAGAGTTAAAAGGGTCGTAAATAGTAGTAATTGCCATCTTTTGTTAGCAGATTATTCAAGGCAACCCAAGAAATGTGACGGTAGAGGAGTAGCATGTAACCTTACACGTAAGTTATATATGCTATTATCATATATTTAATTTGTAGTAAGCTTTTAGGTCTAATGTACCTACATCTTTCAATTTCTTAATTAAATTGTTAAATTGTTAATTAACAATGTAGTTTTTAACTAATATTGTTCTAATGCACCAAAAAAGTTTCCATTTAAATTTGAGTGCATCTATTTTAGCTATTCTTTCTAATGCAATTAGTGATCTATCTTAATTTAATATCCAATCTTATATCCATCTATATATGTAAATACCTCTAATTCGAGTTGCAATTTTTATCATTGTCCTAAGTTTATTTAGTTGCATTAGACAAAAAATATATAGATTATAAATAAGATATATATGTATTTTACACCGAGCATCCCACGGGTTTAAGACTATAAAAAATTATATGTTTTTATTAAACTGAAACACATTCCAAAGATTAAAAAGGGCAGTTTGGTGCACAAACTGTTGCCGTAAGTGAAGATTCAGGGAAGGATCTTCCCACATTGATGTAATGTAGGCAAACCATATCTTTCATTTCTCCAAGAGGTTGCTTCCATTCTTATCTTTGCTTACTACATAAACTAATCTTTGCTTAATATAGTTTTTTTATTAGCATGTCTCGCACAATATATCTAGCTAGGCATAAATAAACAAGTCCATTCTTATCCCATATTCCAATAAATACATTTTAATATTTACAATTTTAATATTTCAAATATGAGTATATTTTCAAATTTTACTTATAAATACATATGTTGCAAGGTAACTACAATATCACTTCTTCTATAAATTGATACACCATACAAGAGTTTCTTACTACACGCGTCATTCATCTAAGGCTCAACGGGTAAAACTCGCTACTAGGGATGGCAATGGGTCCGGTACAACTGGATCTGGATCCAGACCCGCCTAAATTTTTTGAACCTAGACCCGACCCGGGATAGGTCCATAAAACCCAGGCCCAAACCTAGTGGGTCTGTAGGTGCACGGGTCTTTAATGGGTCAAACTCTCTTATATATTTTTTTACTGCTTTTGTCAATTTTCGGGTTAATTTTATACTTGTACACCTATATATAATAATAACTATTCTGTTTAGATACACATGTTTTTAACCCAATAAATCATCTAATTCAAAATATAAGGCTACGAGCGAAGTCCAATATAAAACATTATAAAAGTCAACAAGACATCGACATAAAAACATTATAAAAGACTCTAAGAATAAAATGCCAAAAGAAAAAAACAAAACAAAGTTCATGATAATTATTCAATCACAAATCATAATTGCCATGTCCTCACTTTTTTTTTTAAAAAAAAAACTATATATATTTAATTTTGGTGGGTTTGTGAGTCGAATCTGTGAGCCTGTGCCTAGACCCGACCCGTCAAATTTATTTTAGGACCCAGACCCATTTAGTCCAAAAATTTTGGACCCAAACCCGTCTTGATGGGTCGCGTCTGACCGGGTCTATATCGGGTCCATGACTCACTGTCATCCCTACTCACTACACTTTTTTTCACATCCTCAAAAATCTCAACTAAATAACTGTTAATACTTTATTGAATTTGCATTTGTTCTCTAAACAAAAAAAAATTTAGCAAGTATATCACATACCAACTCACAACATCACTATATAGTACATTTATTCAAATGTATAAAGGATATATAAAATGAGTATGTTCTTCGTGAAGAATAAAAAAATTCCTAACACCAAATGTGTCATGTAAATACAAAATTGTCACTCAACAAATAATATTATCTCGAAATACAATTGTTGTTGTACCTTTAAAGTTATGAATTTATTATTGTCAATTAACCGAGTAATTACCCATTAATTTGAACAAATTTATCACAAATTGTTGAATTGTTGGCTCTATGTACTTTTTGATTTTATGATTTTTTTTTTTACCAATTTGTTACGATATCTTTTCATTTCATTGTGTGATAATGCCTCGTCTTCCTAATTTATATCCACATTTATTGGTTAATTTTTTTTCAAAAAGGGGATTAGATGTGAGAAGGAAATGGTGATGTTAAGTGTAGAAACCTAACTAAGCAAAAAAGGGATTAGATGTGAGTTAGGTTGATTTATGTTTTACATAGGGTGGTTTTGGGTGAGGGTAAGAATAATGTGTATGGGGTACGTATGCAGAAAAGAACAAGAGAAGAAGTTAAATGATGATGATGATGTATGGGGGAGGGGAGATGGGGAGATCATGATTTAGGAGGGTGAGGGTGAGGGTGAGGGCGAGGGTGAGAATGCAATCTGCATTGCAAGATCAATTAAGGACCAACGTTAGCTGCTTATGTAAGCCAACGCAACATGTGTGCCGTGCCTCTTCTTTTTTTAAAAATTTAAAAAATAAAAAAACAATCCAAGTCATCATTGCGAATCTTTGGAGGCTTAGCCCCCTCATCATTTGTGAACCACCTCCCCTCTCTTCTACCCAGCCCCCCCTCCTTAAATACCTGCATTGTTATTATTATAGTTTTCAACACTTTCCCATAAATTTTCCACCTTTATATTATTGTATCCACCTATAAACATTTATATATTATTCAAAATATTTACTTCATTTTTAATAAAGTATTATGAGTATGATAAATTACAAAAAATATATCATTAATTAAATATAAATTGTCAAAAATATATTATATAAGATATATATGGTAGTAGTAAATAAAATATGTAAAGTAAAGTTCACTGAACAAGACCTCACTCTTCTTTTTTTTTTTTGTCACGTACTACTATACTACTAGTGCTACCTTTGTCCCACGGTAGTTGTCAATCTAGTGAAAATCGAAAAATCTAACAAAATGAGTTGGTTGGATATTGTATTGCATTAAAAGTTGAGAAATATTAAATTGGTTGTATATCTACTCTTCATGTTTACTATCTTTATTTCTAAACAAAAGTTTATAGTGGTTGTTAACCATGAGAACTACCGTAAATAAAATAAGTGCATCTTTACTCCTAAAAGGTTAATATAAAGAAATTAGAGTAAAAGTAGTTGAAAAAGTTACATTAAAATTATAAATTAATAAATATGATGGAACAAAAAAATTAGTTAAAATGATAATTATCATAAGAGAAAGATACATGTTCTGCGATTGTGGCATGATATGCTCCTTGATTGCACAACTCACCACACTTTACCACAAATCATTACTTTTCTCTCTCCTCACTTTTCTCCTCTACTTTTTACATTCTCTCTCTTCACCTACCCCAAATACCAATAACCTACCACAATTCCACCACATCATTCCGCAAAATACCACAGAAAAGAACAGGGCCTAAATATTGTAAGATTTTCGATATTCATTTTTTACTTTCTCGTGCAACAGTATACAAAAAGTCATGATGTTATTTTCGTAGAAAATTACTTTTCATTATCAGACTAATAATATTATATTTATATAACGAATTATTATATATATAAAGAAATTAATAAAAATTTTATCGTGTGACTAATATAAAATTAAATTTAAAGATACAGAAGATGATTTGATTTACAAAATTTTAAAATGCGATAACATAAAAAAAGGAAAATTTATATAATTATGATAGTAAAATTATTTTATAGGTCCCATCAAATATTGTATATAAAGTGACCTTAAGAGTTTGGACCAATGGGATAACAGAAAGTTGTAATTTCATATTTGTTTTTCCTTGGTTCCTCAAAAATTCGAGTAATTATAAGTTATTTAATTTTGAGAGGTTATCCTACAATATCGGCAGAATTCACCAATCTGCTTCTTAATTTCGTCACTAAGCTACCCATTCCTATACAACAATTTGAACGCTCAAACCCTATCCGTCTACAATACCAACTATATAAAATAAAATCATTTTGTGTTAGCTAAGTCCAAGTTCATCACTTGTTCTTTCATGAGCATCAATTCGTCACAGGTTTAAATAATTGATTGTATTGCTATCTTTTTTTTTCTTTAACATTTTTTCTTTAATAAGACTCTCAAAAATATCGGAGTTACTATAGTTCAATTGAGTGTAATTGTAACTCTTTCGCACATGAATTACAAATTTAATGTATAGTTTTGGGTTTTTTACTTATATATATATATATATTTGTTGCAAGGTAATTATAGTCACGTCTTCTATAAATTGATACACCATACAAGAGTTTGTTAGTGCATGCGTCATTCATCTCTGGCTTAACGGGTAAAGCTTACAAACGATGTTTGTTTTCACATCTTCATATATTTCAACTAAATAACTATTAATATTTTATTGAAGTAAAATGATAGACATCTTGGCTCAAGATAATTAATAACCATATTATATTTCACCTAAATCACTCAAAAAATTAAATATAAGAATATTTAAATTATTACAAATTAATATATGTTTCGTTACTTTGGGTTATTATGACTTATAAGCTATATAAAAATAATTATTTATTTATATTTTTTAATAAATATAAAATTATAAATAAAATGTGCATTCTCTACTATGGTTGATAAAATCAATCTATCATTTATATTTGTTAACCTAGCTAATGAACGTAATACTCTTAAAGTTAATAAATATATATATGATTACTAGAGAAAATATTATTCAATGCTACAAAAAAAGTGAATTTTGGACAATTCAAGATGGTTGTTAACAATTTAATTTGATTCAAGACATGTGCCATTGTCCTTTATTGAATTTATATTACATTCGCTCTCTAAACAAAAAAAAAAAACTTATATATATATATCAAGAATGTCAAATACCAACTCACAACATCAATATACATTAGTTTTATTCAAATGCATGGAGGATAAGATGAAACTTTTATTCATGAAGAATAAGGAACTTAGAGCAAAATGTGACCTGCAAAATTCAAAATCATCGCTTAACAAACAACATTATCTTAATAGATGTGAATTTACTACTTTATACAATTCCATTGGTTGAAACTCCTAAAACCATTTTGCATGCAATATTTAATGGGATCCAATCCACAAACATATATATATATATATATAAGCAAAATGATAATTACATAGATTTGACTGATTTATTATAAATATCATTTAATTTCACAATATCATTAATATTTTATTCTTCCTAATTGATATCCGTATTTATCATTTAATTGTTTAAAATTAAATTAACTATTTTATTACACTTGGTATGTTGAACGTATTTAAGAGCAGTAGTGGATAAAAAGATATGGTAAGAAGAAATCATAAGGGCTTAAACCGGCCGACTTCCAGGCTTACAAGTTACAGATGCATGATTATTGTGGCAGTAAGGAGAATAGCATGTCCCCCCCTCCTTTTTTCCATCAACAAATTTGATTTTCTTCCTCCACTTCTACTTTCAATTGCTTTTATTTTAAAAAAGAAAATTTGCAGGGGAACCTTCTCTTTCTGTCTATATATATTCAGTGCCATTGTTTACCTATGCATACCAAACCTCACTTTTCTCTCCCTCATTTCAGAGAAACATTTTGTGATCTTCTCTGTCTCTTTTGTTCCTTGTTCTTCCTCCCAAAAGGTGATCTTTTTTGTAAACATCAACAAGAGCCCCACCTCTCTCTCTCTCTCTCTCTCTATTTTTTCTTTCTCTCTCTAACCAATCCTAAATGGTAGCTTGGCTTGTGAAACAGGGGAAGACCTTAATGGGTTTCTACTTTTATATTATTTGTTTCTCGTGGGGGGTCTGTTTGGTGGCAAATCAGAATAGAAAAAATGTTTCCATTTGTGTATTCTATTATTTTAATTGAGATCTATGTTTGGTGTGTCGAACATGTTTTTCTGTTGGGTACAACCTTATTCTTTGCTTGGCAATCAGGATACGAGAACCAACACTTTGTTTCTCTCCTTACTCATTTAAAAGAGATCCCTTTCTTCATGTTTGTTGCATGTTAATTATACTTCATCTAAATTGTAAGATGCTCCAATATGCTCTGTTCTGTCCTTGATCAAGCTTAATATGTAAATGTGAATGAGATTAGCTAGAGCGTGGAATTTAATATTTATGGAAATATTTGTGTTTGGTAGTTGCAGAGTGAAGCACGAGAATGGAAAGGTTGAACTCAGAGTTGTACTTGAAGAACTGCTACATAATGAAGGAGAATGAAAGGCTGAGGAAGAAAGCACAGATGCTGAATCAAGAGAATCAGCAACTTCTATCTGAGTTGAAGCAGAGACTTGGCAAGACAAACAACCACCACAACCAAAAGGGAAAACAATCTTCTGTTTCTGACCAACTTTCTCTTTCTTCCTCTTCTTCATCCTCAAACCCTTCTAATTCCATGTCTACCAATTAAGATGCAAAATTTGACACCATCATTTTGAAACCCTACGTACTATGCCTTTCTCTATCTCTTACTTGTCCGACTTATAGAAGCTTGCTACTATTTTATTAGTCCCTCGGAGGAGACATAGTTTCATAGGACCTTGGCATTTCTAGGAATATTTTATCTTTTTTTTTCTTTTTTTTTTTTGGGGTTTCAAAATATGGTGTACTAACTTAGTTTATATTGGAATGAATATATAGTTACTTCCGTCTCTTAGTCTCACTTGTTCATATAATTGTCCCTTTATATAATACTCCCTTCATTTTCTTCATTTCTCAATATCTATCACTTTGATTAATTTTTTATTTTTTATAATATCTGTTATTTTTTAATTATAATATAATATTAATGATATTTTTCTAAATGTACTTTTTACTTTTATCATTATCAATACAAATATATATATAATTAAAATAGAAATTTATTTTTTACTTTTATCATTTTCAATACAATCATCATTTTAAATACTACTTTTTTAAAATCTTCTCAAAACTCAAATATGACAATTATTGAGGGATGGAGAAAGTTGTTAATTGTTATGTATAATTACTGCATGTGAAGAGGAAAACACCATATATAGTTGATTTTGAGAGTATCAATCTGGTTTGATTTCCCTATTTACATTAAATAATAATAAATTTATAAGTTTAATATTTCATATTTAACTCAACAATAGTTTCTTTATTATACAATGTATAATGATTGTTCTTACGTCAGTTCAAAGTATGAACTTGACCTTGTTTGATTGGATATATTTGAGAGTGACAATGTTAGCACTTGTAAAACCAGAGTGACAATGTGAGCACTTTTGTGTTTTAAAAGCATAACTCTCTCAATATTATTAAGGTAGTTTATACATAGAAGAAAGTCAGGTCTAAACTAAAATTTGGAAATACCAATTTAATTGTTGTGTATTTCTTACACTTGTTATTTATTTCATTTAGGATGAATAAGACAATCCCAGCTTGATTGCCTTTAAAACCATAAATATGTCTGTTAGGAGGTGATTATAGCTACGACTAGAATGCAATGAAGTATCTGTGGATAAAGGGAGGTAATTTTAGCAATAGGTGATGATAGCTCTTGCAAGAAGTTGATCAATGAATCTTGTCAAAAGTCATTATTGTACTCCACATTGGGTTTGAGGTTAATGATTGAAGCAAACTTTATTTATGAACCTCTGCTTCTAACATGTAGTAATAGTCTGATGGAGAAACAGAGCAATCATGTAAGAACTAGAGCAAAGGAGGAAAATGTCAAACTCCCAACCCCCCCAAACGAAAACAAAAAAACAAAAAAAAAAAAAAAAAAACAGAAGAAAAGAAAAGAGAAATTATGAAAATGCAAAAAGAACATAGCGCCACCTTCTAACACGTCTTTATGAGATAATATGACTTTAAAAGATGTGAGATCATCATAATGTAGTTTGCAAAAAATAAAAATAAGAATAAAAAAGATGACAATAATGCGGCCGTTGTTTTTAAAACCCAATCTGCATAGGTTAATTGATTATGAGTTACTTTATATTAAGCAAAATCCTCTAATGTATAATGAAGTTTCATGGTACATTAGACAAATTATTAGGTAGTTTTGCATCTATTTATTATTTAGGTTGGTAAGTTTGACGTACATGAATGCTTTTTTAGTTTTATTTTTGTTTCAAACTCAATCATTTTATGTGTTATATGTCCAAAAAATATATTTACATATTTATTTAAATAAATAGACTGTAGATAATTAACTAATAAATACTCGGTGAATTAGGATCATAGAACATGCCCCCATTTCTCTTTAAATTGTACAAACTCTCTTAATAGTGTTTTCTTAACATTGGTAAGTCGAATTATTCACTTAGTCCACTTTTTCCAATATTAAGATCGTCCAATTAAATATCTTAAATTAAACAATCTAAAATAAAGACAATTCAATTAAGAGACAATAGTATTCGGCCAACATAAATATTTGGAAGTATATGTTATTAATTGGAAAAAAACTATGTTAATAGTATGAATATTTGAAGCTAATATATTTTTCATCAAATAATGTCACAAATTAACTTGATAACTTGTAAATGTTATTAACTTAAGAAATAAATTTTAAATATTATAACGATGAATAGAATTAGCAATGAATAAAATTAAAAAATATTGAAAGATATATTTTATTTGTATCAAAATAGAACCCGCCAAACTTTAAATATTAGCATTAGCATTAACAATAGGGTTAAAGTCATTTTAATAAAAATAATAATAGTAATAATAATAACAAGAATAATAATAGTAATAATAATAATAATATCATAATCCCTTGAAAGTTCAAGTATTATAAAAAATTATCATGAAGATACAATTATTTATTTATTTATTGATTTTATGATGATTATTATCATGATCATCACCGCGATTATTAAATAGTCTAATAATTACATTATATTCTTTTTCTAACATAATTGCATAACCTTGTTTGAATCAAAAAACACATATTTTAAAATAAAAATAATAATTAATATTTCAAAAATTGAACCATAACTTATTCTACTAATTAATATCTATAAAATATTTTTAAGGTAAAAATAAAAATAAAAATAAAATTGACTATTATAAATTTTCAATAATGTCTTCTTCAAAATACACATATCTCAATCCTCACCTTGAATAGTAACTTACTCTAGCAATTCATGTGGTAAAATAATTTCCAAAATAAAAATAACTAATTATAACCTTCCAGAATTTCCTCATTAAAATTCATATATTATCCTCACCCTTCATACCTAGAAATATATATAAAGGTGAGCATCACCGGGTAATTACCTAACATTTAAGGATCCAGTTAGGGATGACAACGGGTCGGAGGCGAATCGGAGGTAGGTACCTCCACCTTCGTTCCAATTAATAATCGGAGATGGAGGTCCACCTCCAAATCCAATTAATCGGAGGTGGGTGGACCTCCAAATTTAAACTTAATCATAGGTACCCAACTCCAACTCCAACTCCGATTACCCCCGACTCCGATTACCTCCGACTCCCTCCCTAATATGGCTAATGCAGTAATGTCATACGCCATTAGCCCACTCTCCTTCTTTTCCTTTTATAACAAAAGAAAAAAATAAATTTTTACAATCTATTACTAAAAAAACACGATTATTTTTAATTTTTAATTTTATTTTAATTTTTTATATTAATTAGTATAATCGAACTTAATTGGATTGGAGATGACCCGCCCCAATTATAGTCGGAGTCGGAATTTTTTAATCGGATTCGAATTCGGAGTTTTTTAGTCGGATTCGGATTTGGATTTTTTAGTCGGAGCGAATCGGATTCGCTTCGGATTCAGACTTCACTGTCATCTCTAAATCCAGTCCCAGATCCATTTAGCAATGGATCCTAATTTTAGGATCCAGTCTCTGATCTATTTCAAACTGGATCCTAAAATTAGGATCCAGTCCCGAATCTACCGGGTATAGATTTGGATCTGGGCACCCGGATTGGAAACTCACTATCACTGTATAAATTTTTATATTGAGGTTGGCAACTGCAATTTGGAGATTACAATGACATTGATCAACTTATTCACTACTTCCAACTTCAATCTAGAGAGGTTTGAAGGAGAAGAAGATTTGTAGCAGTGAGAATTGAGGGAGTAGCGACTTAAGTTATAAGCAAAATTAAGATTTCTCACCACATGGGCTTAGAACATGGATGCAAGGGTGGACTATGGGAAATTGAGTAGTAGTCCTCTGAGATTTAGGACCTAAAATAGTTTTTGTATTAAATAATTATATGGATCCTAGATATTGGATCCGGTTCTAGATCCTAGATACCAGAATCCCGTCCTGGATCCATTTACGAATGAATTCTAGTTTTAGAATCCAGTCCCGGATCCAGATAACTAAGATCCGGATCCAGATCCACTGGATCCAACTAGTTTTGGATCTGAATCCGAACACTCGATTATTTTGCTCTATCTCGAGTGCTCTAGATATTAGCAGATACACCTCCAAGATATAGTAAGCCTCATGAGTTTTCCTGTCAGAGCATACACAGGAAAATTCCCTTAGCCATTTTCCTAATCTGGAAAGCAGAGAAAAAATGGAAGAAGATACATCTCTTCCCTTTCTTCTGTTAGATTAAATAGAGGCAATGAATTTTATTCGATTTTCAGTCATTTGTTATTGTTCAAACACCAAGATAAACATTTAATTGTTTGAGTATAACCGAATTTTATCCAAATAAAATTAGAAAATAAATAAAGACATATACTATTATTGGCCTTGGCTCATGCACGTGCCATGTGTCCATGTGCTAAGTGTTGCCTAATAAAACTACCAAGATCAAGTTGCCAACCACCACAGCGCGCAGATGTACATCGTTCAAGTCAAAACATTGAACCTTTTAGTCCACCAATAAATATTACATGCACCTAGAATATGTGCTCCGAGTAGGTATGAGTGAACAATTATATTATTGGGAGTGAACAATAGGTAGGTATGAATGAACAATTATGCTACTGAGAGTGAACAACAGGTAGATATAAGTGAATAATTATGCTATTGAGAGCAAACAATGACCATATTTAGAGTACATGCTCCAGGAGCATGTAATAAATTGCATTAGTCCCACTTTTATATTAGTATCCCAATAATAATACATATGCACATGTGATCTTTACTCTTATAAACTACTCCCTCCGTCCCAAATTATTTGTCCCCTATTCCTTTTTTGGATGTCCCAAAATTATGTCCACTTTCCTAAAATGGAAACTTTTATTTTATTGAAATTATTAAAATACCCGTAGCTTAAATTTTAAAAGTATTTAAATATGAGAGGGAAAAGTACAAATAATAGTTTTGAATTCAAAATTAAGGGTATTATTAGTTTTTTTATTGCTAATTGAGATTAATTTATTGATTTTCCTTAAAATACGTGTTAAATCAAAGGGGACAAATATTTTAGGACGGAGGGAGTAATATCAAACTCTTTATTTTTCCTATATGAGACAAAGACCCCGCTAAAAGATAGAATTTTGTCTTACTCTACAACCTCAAGCTACCTAATAATCTCCCATTAGTTTGGGGATTTGTAGAGTATCCTGTTTAACTTGATCCTGGATACAACAATGTGTCCTTTGAATTAAACCTTTAACTAATGTCTACACTTCAAGATCTAAATGAGTATTTGATGACCGTGGTATAAACCAATACTCTTGCATGAGCTCGAAAGTCTCACACACATAATCAAATCATTATTCCAAAAAATGATTTTGAATGCTTTAATACTATTAAGGTGAAGTGCTCTTCTTGGTTCATGGATAAATGCAAGAATCAATCTTGTAGATTGTTGTTAGAAGTGGCACCTCTTTGTTGTTTACATAGGTAGAATCTCCTACTTCCCTATCTAGGAAATGTTATGAAAGGATTCTACTAAGAGAAACGCTCATCCAATTGTATTGTTCTTTGAGTATTAACTTCTAATCATAGTACATCAAGTCATACAAGTAGCTTATTATTACTCATTAAACCTTATTTTAGAAACTACCAAGGCTGGGTTACCATTAATCATGTATAACATTAGATTTCAAGCCAATTTTAGCAGTTGTTGTTTTTACCACTTCTCCAGACATTCATTTTGTGTAAGGATCTGCTAAGTTGTTGCTTGACGTAACATACGTGATGGTAATAACTACATTGACTATGAGTTGTATTATCTACTCATGTCTTAAGTTAATGTGTCTTGAATTGCCATTAATATTTTATTTTAAGCCCTTGAATTGTAGCTTTACTATCACAATGCAAGAACATTGGTGGCATTGGTTGTGGCCACAACTCTATTTCTAACAGTAAATTCCTTAACCTTTCAACTTCCTTTCTTGCAGCTATTAAGACTATAAATTAAGCATCCATTGTAGAATGTGAGATGCAAGTTTGTTTCTTAGATTTTTGTAGACCCGGGAAAATTGATGATTTTTCGTGCGGTGCTACTTGGTATGATTGGGAGCCGACTAAGGTTACTTAATCCTTAAATAAGGATGCTTTTACTTTTAGAAGAAAATTTTTCGATTTTTTAAGTATCCTAAGCTTGTAAATTCATTTCGGGACAACCACCTCAATTTGAAATACCAAATTATATCTACTCTGAGATCTATACCAAGGCCACAAGTGGGATAAAGATCACTGGACTGACTCAGTAGGCCAGCCGACAAAATTAGAGTCAGGCCAGCAGCCTTTTAGGCCCACTGTCCAGAAAATAGGCCAAGAATAAGGCTAAGGCCGCCTAGTCTTGCTTAGTTTCCAGCCCATTTTTGGTCTCACGACTCTTTGGTTCTAATCCCGGGATGGGTACCGGTTCGATTAATCAAATAGAATAGAAAATTCAAAAAAATGAATCATGCAAGTTATGATAAAAAGGAGTTGCCAGTTGATTTAAGGAAATCAACGAACCTAAAAATGATGAAAACTCTGGCCTGCGAACCCGAATTCCAAGCCCGGGGGTAAGGTTATGAGTCCAAGAGTTAGAAAACTCTCGGACTCGTCTGTTTGAAAACAGGTTCTACTAGAATCAATCTTGAAATGGAAAGAGCGGGGAGAAGTTTAGAAAAGTTTCACGATTATTATATTCATGTCATTCATATGTAAAAGGCATAATGTACAAATGTAGCATGATATAAAGATTACTTGGTTACAAGATAGAAAACACAAATATTCTAACCTTGCTTAAACACAAAGCATGCAAGAGATTAAGTAGGACGGGAGAAACCCGAAGTTGATACGTCGATATTCTTTTGATGACGATGATAGCGAATCTTTGCGGTTGTACCAATGATGAGAGGCGTAGGGGGAGTTCTTGGGGTGATCTTGCTTGGTTCGAATAGTGGAATAGAGGGGGGTATTTATAGGTGAGGTGTAGGGGTAAGCATAACTGGTAAACCGCATTTTCGGCTAACCGCATATGTGGTTAACCATTTTTGCACGTTTCCAAATTTTATAAATCTAAACCTATACCGCGTTATGCGGTAACCGCAAACCGGTTAATCGCAAGTAAAACTTGGAAACTGAAACTGCCGGTTAACCGCATTGAAAAGTAAAAACACGATTAACCGCTTTTTTGATTTAATATACAGTTAATCGCCATTGGCCATTGATTTTTGAGATTTAAAGTAACAACTAAAGGGAAAAAATTAAAATTTTACTTTGAAATTTCATATTTTGCTATTAAATTAATCAAAACTAGTTAAGCATGGTTAACCGCTTCACAAAAATGCAAAACCTAAACCTAAATCGATTAAGCCGGTTTGGTTAACCTAAACCACATTTTCAAAAATCCCAAATGGTTAACTGGTTATACGGGTTTGGTTTTTACGGTTTTGCGGTTTGGTTTTCGGTTTAAGTTTTCGTGCCCGCACCTACTGAGGTGAGGGATGGATGAAGATGGAAGGAGCAAACATGATCCACCATTTTCCCCCCATAGGCCATTTGGCCTTGTGACGTGGCTCAGGTACCCTAATCTTCACTCGTTTCCCATGCCAAAAGGGTTGCCACGACCCGCCCGAACATGGAGGTTCAATTTCCTCTTGATTCCCGACCCTCCAAGATTGTCTCGTTCATCCTTTGGATAGGCCCCAAGCCCCTATAGAGGCTCGGGACATGTCACCAACCCCGAGGGCTTTTTGGACCCTAACGCCATGTCGGGTGGTCTCAAGGGAGTGTGGTTATTTTGGCATCAGGGGTCGGAATTGGACCGGAATGGAAAAACAAGCTGAGGAAGGGTAAAAAAAGAAGGACTGGTTTAGGCGTTGGTCGTGAGGCTAGGCGCCGACCGCGTCTTTCCTTCTTTTCCTCATCACCTAGTCGATTGAACCCAAAAGCCGGCGCTAGTTGCGCCTGTCACCTTTCTTTCTTCTTCTCCTCTGAACCCAGAAACAAGCGTTAGCCGTTCCCCCCAGGTGCAGGCCGCTCTTGTTAAATTTTGAAGACTACGCAACCCTGTTTAATGTTTTCCTAACAAATAGGACAATGGTCGCTATGACTCGAGGAGTTGGGGCCCTAATATTCAAGCTTGGTCTTTGGTCCCAAGGGAGGTTCTAAAAACAGAGTTTGGAATTGGTTTTGAGTAAGGTTTAAACAATTAAGGAGAAATAAGGGCTCAAGGATAGTACCGGGTCAACCTAATGAAGGACTATACATGAATTTCGTGGTTTTAGGAGTGGTCGGTATTCGGTCATCGGTGTCAGAATTGCATGTATTAACTAGCATCGATTTCCCTCTCTCGAGTGGTAAATCGATACTTACTTCTCAAAGTCGGTCATCACTCTCGCATATGACGAACCTTGATAGTATTCGAACGCAATTCTAGCAAATTTGTTCTAGAATCCGTCTCTCGAGTGGATTAGAAACCAATTAATCCTACCTCAATCTCCAACACGATGTTTGGGGGAGAGTTCATAACCTTTCGGCACCAAAACTCTCCAACACCGAGTGAAAATAGAGGAAGAACACTCAATTACTTCATTAATCGCCCTAATCCCACTAATCTATGTCTGCTTAATCCCCCATTAGGGGTCCTAATTACCCCCTAACCCTAAGGTGCTTAGCTACTCATAGTCATAATGAATAAAAACTCAGAAATGGAAACTAGATTTAGCATGATTCTAACACAATAATCCAAAACTAGCATAAAACTAATAATCAAAGTAATTAAAGCAATAACTAAAGCAGTAGCAATAATCAAAGTATAAAATTTGAGAAAAAGAAGAAGAATAGTCACTAATTAGGGTTGGGAGACAAAGAACAACAGAAAGATCCCAAATTGTAGCAAAGAGAATCAAATTTTCAATCGAATCAACACTAAATTGCATTGAATTTTGGAATATAGTAATTAATAATGCTAATCTTCATTAAGTGAAACCTAAAAACTCAAAAACATAAACTATAAACCCTGGATAAGAATGTGTACTGTCGAAAATAGGAAATATATATTATATACTTGGGAGAAAATTGGGCAAAACGCAGTCGCTTTGCCCAAAATAAGTCAGCAGAACATGGTAGTCACGGGTGTGGCATATGGATGTCACGGCCGTGACGCCTGGAGATTTCCGAAGAACAAAACTGGGTTCGCCTCCCTCACGGGCGTGACATGTGAGGGTCACGGTCGTGAGGTGTCTTCAGGTTAGAGGCGCTCTCTAAATGTCATGGCCGTGACAATGGGTGTCACGGCCGTGAGTCCCGATTCTGCTGAAGGAACTCTTGGTCCCTCATGGACATGACGGATGGATGTCACGGTTGTAAGGCGTCTTTTGTCTACTCTCCTCCTCAGAGTCACTTCCGTGAGGAATGCAGTCACGACCATAAGATTGCCTCGAACCGAGAACTTAGGGGTGTCACGACCGTGACCCCTATTCTGTCCAGGCGCCTCTTTTTCCCGTTTCTTTGGCTGCCAAGGTTCAATGGGGGTTACGGCCGTGACATCTCTGCTGAAGGCCTTGTTTTCTTGGTTCTCCCCGGGATCAAGGCTTGAGTGTTCTTCGTCTCAGGTCAGGTCTGCTCGATCGGTTGTCCTCGCCCTTCTATATATTGGCCCAATTCGGCCTCGTTTTGCTGAATTTTCCTCCACGAGTATTCAAAAGTCAAAAAACCTACAAAAGAAGAAAAATAGCATAAAAACATTAATATTCAAAACCCCAAATGTTAGTACACCCTATGACCTAAGTTATTTTACATTATACCTCATTGTTTAAGCTATCAAAACCTAAACAAAATACACCACATATATACATGAAATTGTCAACAAAATCGGCATTCGTGATTGGATATCTAGTGTAGCCCTAGGTTTGGCTCTTTATCATATGAATATAGAATTTTCTGTGGAACTAAGAGGGCAAAAAAAAAATTCATCAAACAAATTCAATATGATAAACAAACTTAAATGCTCAAATTCAATACAATGTTCTAAATGACGCCTTGAATTCAAAAAAATAAAAATAAATTCTTAAAGATATTGATAGTATCTCATACAGACATACTCTCCAACAAATATGTAACAAAAAAAATAAAATAATTAGTCTAATCGGACTAACTAAATAGAATCAAATTAAGGAAAGCTGAAATTTAACCTTGATGCAGTTGGTAGAGAAAAATTCTCCCACCATTTTCATTTCCACTTGCCATGAACTAATGCATGCTGACCGACTAAAACCCAAGTAACTAACAATGGAGAAAGCTAATTTTTCATTAATGGTCTAGTTTTTAATAAAAAAAATCGTATGATCTGCGCTAGAAAAAAAAAAGTACGAAATACCCTGTAAACACAAAATACAAGTAAAACTAGCATGCATAATCCGTAAGTGGTAAAAAACAGTCCAACCATTATCCCACCAAAAGAATAATCCACAACATTAATCAATTCATACCATTAACTCAGATAGATAATATAATTAGAAGATTAAAAGTAGATAAGATAAACATAAAATTATAAAGAGGTTTGATTAATTATAAAATTATACTTTTTTTTGTTTGATAGAAATTATTAGGGCAAGAATGGGTATGAAGAAAAGCAGTTATTGTATTTTATTTATCTATAATTTCATTGGTTGCAGGCACTAAAATTCACTCTCTGTTTAGTATTTTAAATTTCTAAATATTTAGTTTTTGTAAATTAATAAATAGATACTAAATAATTGTCAAAATTGCGTAACGAAAAAGGTTGATGGTCTGCATCTGAGTGGATCTACATTACCAACATATTAATATTTTCATGTATCAGCTATTGCCTAAAATAAAGACTATCAAAAGGTAATAAAAATAAAAACGCACACATGCAACACAAAGATGGAAAAGGGTTAAAGTTGGAAGGTATGGCCCTTTCTTTCATACCTAGCTCAAAGCAATAATCTGTATACATATACATAGATATTATTTTTAATTACTCCCAAAAGAAGCATAAGAGATAATATTAATTAATTAAGGAGATTAGATACCATGCATACCTATGCAAAGTGCAAACTGAAAAGAAATTAAATTGAATTTACAAAAGAAAATGTCTTTTGCAATATATAATGCGCCAGAGCCGAGACACTAACACTCATGGAAAAATGATTAACAATATTTACAAATTAAGTTAAAATAAAAGACACATTAACATGGAGCAAGAAATGACGGAAATATCAAATCATTATCTACAATAAAAAGGACAGTTGTTGGTGTGAAGTTTGCTGGTCTGACTGACTGCTAACTTGTGTTCACACAAATATTTACTCTTTTACCTTTGAATACAATATAATAACATGTAATTATTTGCTTGTCTGTTTGTATTGTAGCTTGTGTTGATACATGAATTTACTCTTTTGCCCTTAAATATAATATAACAACAAGCGTCTTGCCTTATACTTTAATTATATAAATTTTTAGATATATGAATTTTTAAATATGATAATTTATATTTAAGTGGGTGGATAGGATACTATTTGGGTAAGTAAGTCACATAAATCACATCATTTAAATATATGAATTTTTAAATATAATAATTTATAACTTTTAATAAGGTATTATAAGTAAGACACGTCACATCAGTCACAATATTTATTAAATATATGAACTTTTAAATATGTATAATGTAAATAAAGGTGGGATAAAGTAACAAAGAATGTGATAGATAAGATAAATTTATTACACATCATAAAAGAACAGAGCCTTAACCCGTCCATAAGACAGGTTGTACAACTAGTATTGGTGACAGAGGAGTAAAAAATAAATCAGAAAAGATGGGTTAAGAATTGTCATTTGTCCCATGCGGAAAAACGATCACACACTGAAATTTAATAAAAAGAAAAAGAAAAGAAATTCGTAACCACATCAATCCGGAGGTAACTATTGGTACAAGAGTAAGGACTAGGGTTTGGGAATTCAGTGTTAAGTGAAGAGTATCAATATTGTTAATAATTTTCCCATGAGTGTTAATATCTCGGCTCTTGCCCATTCTATATCGCAAAAGGTCACGAAGTAAACAATAGAAATGAAAGTGCAGGAGAATTTTACTCTCTGGCCACCTGACCCCCTTTTTTCTTCAACCTTTTTCTACTTTTCCTTTTCGTCTCCCTTGGTGGTCTTCGATGAATCCCAGAAGATTCTCTTCTCCTCAACCTTTTTCTGCTGCTCCTCTTCATCATCCTTGGTGGTTTTCGATGAATCCCAGACGATTCTCTTCTCATTCTCTAGTCTTTTCGTTGGAATCCTAATTCCCTTGTTTCTTTTCTTCTTCATTTTGAATCTTTGATTGGTTGTTGTTTCTTTGTTTCCTCTGCCCTGGTATGAACTCCTTACCGTTCTCTTCGCGTCGATTTGTTTTCTCTGTCCCTTTCTTTTGCTTGCGGAAGGCTTTTTTCTTTAATTTTGCCTCATGAAGGCCTGGTCTTCATTGAATTCCTATTGGGATTTCGAAATTTCAACATGTATATTCATTCCCTCTAGTTGAGTCAATTATAGCTTTTTGCATTGAATTAATTGAAGATGGTTTGTTCTTGAAGGAACTGCCGATAAACGTCGTCAATCTAACTGGGTTCCGTTCGACGTTTGATTTCCACATTCTAGGTTCTACGTATTCGTCTCCTATTTAAGGATTGATGTGTTTTGGTTATTGTACATCCTTCTTCTGATCCAAATGACTACTCTATGTATTTCTCTACTTATTTTTCCCATTTGTTCTTAGCCTTTGTAACCAAAATCGCTAATATTAATGTTCCTAACGTTTCCGACTCTATACCTCCTGTCAATGATCAAAGTTCTTCGTCCTGAATCCGAGCACGTCTCCACATCCAAACAAAACTACTACTAGCCTCGACCACTCTTACTCCGACCAATTACGGTTCAGAGTACAAACTGACCATCACCCTTCGACTTCTTTCGACTAATATAGGAATCAGATTCACCATTCCTCGAATCCAGATCCTATTCCGAACTTAAATTTTGCTCCTTAACCTTCTCCTCAAATAGCTCCTAAGGAGGATGATGGTCAGTTTTTTTATGCCCAAATTAGGTGAAGCTTCTTCTTTGGAAGAACTTACCCAACTATGTTTGGTTACTAAGCTTTGGGGGGATCCTATTCCGCTCCCCCTTATCCTTGATAAAATGAAGAATGATTAGAAACATGTTTAGGGTTATGTGGAATTCATGGATTTGGGGGTGAAGTATCCCGAGGACTACACTCCTCCCTCATAGCTCAAGCCAAGAGGGTAGCTACGTAGGATCGTAATACTTTTGGGATTATTTGTATATTTTAGGAATAGTCGACTGTAAAATCACCTTCCTTTTACTGTAGGTGTTTCATGAATAATTAATTAAATTTTGTGAGCGAACATCCACTTGTTCCAACTCCTTAGGATTAGTTCAATCGGTTTTAAAATGTTGAGCTCGAAAGAAGGCAATTTATGCAATACTATTTAAAAACATACAAAAGCACCATAAAGCTGCATCGGATCACTGTAAAACCATGATAAACTTAACACGACATATGCAAATGATATATTTTTGAGTCGTCACCCGACTTTTTAAGGAGAAAAGGCAAGATAAACCGAAAAAGAAAACAAAAAGAAGAGTCCGCCTACAAACCAAGAAATGGATTCGGGGGGAAGGTTATTGACTCAAAAGGTAAAGTCCTTTGAGTCCACCTCTCACTTTAGGAAAGACTCTACTAGAAGTTTAGAAATGTGCTTTCGATAAAGTTTGGAAGGAAAGTAAATTTGAACTTTACACAATCAACTCACTCAACATGCAAAAGTGAATATTTTTAATAACTCGAATACAAGAACACTTACAAATGAGAATTGAAGTAAATAGTAAAACAAAAAGAAGTACCTATACTGATATTTTAGGGGGAACCTTGCCTAGCCTTCCAGAGTGCTTGTTTCCTGCCTTATCCTTGATCAAGTCCGATCAGCCTCTAAGTGGAAGGAAGATTGGATCCCTTCTTATTGATGTAAAATAGGGAAAAGTTGGGGTAGGTAAAGCTTATAGGTCAATCGGCCTATAAGTGAAAATAGGCTCTTTGTGGGATACAACATCAAACTGACTTAGGATACAACATCAAACCAAATAAATCATATACGCGCACACTAAGATTAAGTAGAACAACAACCCCGTACTACAAAGAACTTGAAGACAAATTCATACGTTCAACACACATAATCTTACGGTCACTAAGAAAGGACTTAACGCAAGAAAGAATCAACCAAAAGAAATAAGCACAAGATCTAAGGATGTCAAACACCAACTCAACACAAAAAAAAATTGACAGAAACAAGAAAAAAGGAAAGAAATCACCTAGGACTGGCACAATAACGAAAATCGAATTCAGCAACAGGATACAGAGTAAGGGCAGAGTCTTTCCGGGGTCGATTGTAGGCAAAAACTTCGCGTCAGACAAGAACGGGCAGTAATAGCCTCGACCCACACGATAGAGAAGAAGATCTCAACTATGTTTTGTTGTCCTGGAAAGCTATCAATAACCCCCTCTTTAACCAAGGACTTGGCGATTAGACTTTGAAATCGGCCCCAAACGAAGCCAAGAACAGTCCGCACCCAGAGAACCCGGTTTCCTGAGACAATACACCCCAGAAAGAAGTTGAAATTGGCTTTGGGGGATGAGCCCAGAACATGCGATTCAATCGACGACAAAACCCTTGGCAACAAAATCACCACTCCGGAAAAGATAGATGAAATCTTGTTTCGATCTGAGGCCCGGATCAGATGAGAACCAAGACAGGAGATGGTTACACCCGAGATTAAAGAATCGAAAAAAGAGACAACCAACTTCGTAGAGAACAAATTGAAGAACCAATAAGGCTTGAGACCATGACTAGGACGATTGAAATGGTTCAGATTCAAACACATGCTTGATTTAATTGAGAAGGTAAGAGAAATGACAATAGAAGGATCCACCAGCATTGGATCTGGAGACCGAAGGGGGACGATTAGCAGAGACTCAAGGAGAAAGCATGGAGAGGAAGGCATCAGGGAGGGGTCAGGGGGTTTGAGCAGTATAGGGGCCATGACTGAAGATGAAGAAGAGAATCAGAGTGAAAGAGGGAGAGGGGGAAGGGGAGAGGGGGAGGGGGAGGGGGGACTTTCTCCCTATAGAGTCTCTATCTTCAATATCCTTAGTTTGGACACTCAATGTACTTATGTCATTTTTGCCTTTGATTTTGCACTCTTTTTCTAGAGTTTTAACCTATCTTCTTAGCCTAATTCCTATATATTCTAATACAAGAGGAGAGAAAGGGAAGCAACTGAAGATGAATGAAACATTTGGTATTTTCAAACCAAAAATATATGATTAATTCATATGACTATGGTAGCTCTTACTCTCAACTCTTTAGAGATTAGATAGTTGTATCTTTATTCTAATCTTGGTGCTCTGATTCTTGGGTTTAGCTTGGATGAATATTGGTGATTCTTCTTTATACATTTATCATTGAAGGCCCTCATCTACCTTGGTGAGATGTTCGATCTTTTTAGATGTTTTCACATCCTTTCTAGATCATTAATTTTATGTTTGATGTTGTAGACCTTTTATCTTGTTCGAGCATGACATGGTGAGAACGATTTGCTTGAGTTGAGAAGGATGAAGAACTTAAACCCGGAAACCTTCAATGGAGCATGAGCACTTGATATGAACTTGGTAATGGAGGTTTCCACCACTAAGAGCTAAAACCTCACCAAGATTAGATAAAGACTATCACCACTAATCCATAAATGAATTGACTTGTTAACATACACAAAGAATTGAGGCTAAAGTAAACACTATAGTTGAGAGGGAGAAATTTGGGAGTAAACTCTAGCTTTCGTTAATGGCCAACAAGTTGAATGTCTCTTCCCTCCCAATGTGAAGGAATATAAACATTGGAAAGGAAGAGACAGTTACAAGAATTACAAAATTGCCATCAACTACACGCACAAAGAGAGAACAAAACGCTGAAAGAAAACAGGGGGTTGTCAACAGCGATAGCCGACCAGCGCCTCTCCAAACGCAGGTCGCGTCTCCTCCAAAGACTTCAGAAGCTTGCAAAAACCTGGGGTGCGGCCAGCATCTGCATTTTGGTCAATTTCGACGCGTTAAGAAGGCAAAAAGGGAGAAAGCGCGGCTGGCGCCTGGGAGGCGCGATCTGCGCCAGTCTGCGCGACCAGTGCCTTCCAAGGCACGATTTCTAGGTTTTGCACTGACGCGAGGAAGGGGAGAAGGGTGAGGCACGACCAGTGCCTAACCCAGCACCCTTGGAATTCCTTGTTTTCCAGCTTGAATCTCCTTTCGGGTCCACTTCCAACCCCAATGCCAAAATAACCACACTCCCTCGGGACGACTCGGCATGACGTTAGGGTCCAAAAGGACCTCGGGGTTGATGACGTTCCCCGAGTCTCTAGAGGGGCTCGGGGCCCATTCAAAGGATCGATGATCGAGACGATCTTGGAAGGCTTAGAATGAAGGGAAAATTGAACCTCCATATTCGGACGAGTGGTTGCAACCCTCTTGATGTGGGCAACGAGTGAGGAGTAAGGTACCCGAGCCTCTTCACTTGTAGTGTTGGTCTTGTTTGTCAGTCGTTTTCTTGAGGTGCATATATGATTACTTATTTTGTTGTTCATTGTTTGCTGTTTGTGATATGATTTTTTCTATCAGACTGATGCTTTTGTATATCTTTACATTTTTTTATGCGAATTTTAAACCTATTTGGATTAGGAATAATTGAAAAGAAAATATCATATTCATTTGGATCAAATTATATAGAGTTGGTACGATCAAAATATTGCACTTGAATCACATTGAGATTGTTGTAGCGTTCTATGCTCATTTGGCATTCTTTTGTGTATAAACTTGTTCCAGTGCCTTCCTATTAATCCTTGGGTCTTAGATATAAATACTAAAGTTCAATATCATATGGATCAAGGTTTCACCGAATCAACTATTACTCTCATCATTGTATACATTAGGAGTTATCATCCAACCACGAAACTAGAAACACTCAATCCATAATCATTCTTAATATAATCTTTGAAAAAATAAAAGAACATGCTTGAAATGACCACTCACTAATTAATAAAGACCAACCATTACACCCTCTTGTTTCTCATTCTCTCCCTCACCCTCATGGTGGGCGCAATATTTTATGGTGCCTCTTTACAAGGTTCTCCATGCTCCCTTCTTTGAACAAAGTTTTAAAATAGTAAGTTCCCCAAACAAATTTTCTAATACAGGAAGGTTCTAACTGGGATTCCCCTTTTATGATCTCCCCACACACTCTTCCCTTGTTTTATTTATACATATATACATATTATATTGTTGGGTTAATTGTGTGGAGCCCAAATTATTATTTTGGTGGGATGAATTTTGGAAAGCCAAAATTATGCTTGGTGGGCAAATTTCATATAATATTGAAGATCTTCCAAGATTGTGTTATTTAAGGAAAGATATTATATAAAGTGGAAAATATTATATTTGTTACCAAATTGTGATGGGGCAATCACATGGAAATATAATATTACTTTGGAATATAGTATCAAATTATTAGGAAACACATGTTTTTGGAAAGTTAATATTATTATTAACCACAATATTATGTTGTAGTCTTGACTATAAATAGGACCTAGGTGTTAGGTTTATTTATATAGCAATTGAGAGTGTTTCATCTTATACCACAAGAGATTGACCTGTAATCTCTGTGTTCCTGAGGGAGTTGTGTGAGGCTCATCTGTGAGTGTTGAGTTCTCAGGTTGTAACTCTAGGGAGGTTGTGAGAGATTGTGGAGGTCTGGGAATCTCTGAAACACTGTTGTAATCCTCTGTTAGTGCATCGTTCGTGGTTTTTTCCCCGGTTTGGGTTTTTCCACGTTAATTCCTTGTGTCGAATCTTTATTTATTTTTCCGCCCTTATTATTGTTTGTTTGCTAACTACGTACGCCCTGAGAATCCTAACAAGTGGTATCAGAGCTTTGGTTGGAGCGTGGTTGATCTGCAGACTGAGAAGCAATGACGGGCGCTATTGTGAAGATTCCGGAGTTCGATGGGAAAGACTACGCATGGTGGAGGATGCGCGTTGAGGATGTGCTCCGCCAGCAAAAGTTGCATCTTGCGATGGGTGATTAAGCCAAAAGAGATGGAACAGAAGGATTGGGAAGAGCTTGATGGTCAGGCATTCAGTACGGTCAGGCTGACGCTAGCTCGGAACGTGGCTTTCAACGTCAAAGATCAGAAAACGACGAAAGACCTGCTCGAGGCCTTGCAAAACACATATGAGAAACCTTCGGCGGTGAACAAGGTATATGTGTTACGTCGTTTGTTTGAATTTAAGATGCAAGAGTCTGGTGATATGCATGATAGTATGAATGAGTTGAATATAATACTATCAAAGTTAACCTCTGTGGGATTTAATTTCGACGACGAGATGAACGCTAACATACTATTGGCTACCCTACCTAAGTCTTGGGAAAATTTCGTGACCGTAACTTCTTCAACTAAGAAGGATGAGAAATTGAAGTTTGGGAAATTAGAGACTTTGTCTGAATGAAAGTATTCGCAGGAAAGATTCCATGTATGCAGGTCTTCGGGGGATGCTTTGACTGTCAGGGGTAGGAGAAATAGTGGGAGTTCGGGTCGGGGTCGATCAAAATCTAGAGGTCGAAACATGGAGCAAGTGTTGTGTTGGAACTGTGGTGATAGAGGTCATTTTCGTAGCGATTGTCCCAAACCCAAGCGACCATAATGACCGGGACTCAGTATATTCATTGAGGATTTTGGTGATGCCCTAATCATAGTGTTGACAAGTCGAAGGGAGTTGGGTGATAGATTCGGTGCCGTTTCACTCCTCGTCTAGAGAGGCCTTTAGCAATTTTGTGAGTGGGAGGTTTGGCAGGGTTAGGCTTGCAAACGGTCACAACCTAAAGGTGCTAGGAAGAGGTGATGTGAACATTAAAACTTCTAAGGGTGGAACTTGGAGGTTGAAGAATGTTCGGTATGTCCCGGGTCTGACCAAAAACCTTGTATCTGTGAGTCAACTGGATGAGGAGGGGTTCACGACGAGATTTTAAGATGGTCATTGGAGGGTAACGAAAGGATCTCTGATAATTGCAAATGGCAGGAAAAAGGGGAAGATATATTCTGTAATTGATAACTCTAACATGCCGGTTCATGCTCGTCAAAGGCGTGTTAGCTTCTCTGATGAGAGAAGGGTACCAGAAACGAGGAGGTTTCCGGTCGAGGCTACGGGAACGGATGGTCAGCCGAAAAACGCATCTAACCTGCACGGGAATTCGACAAGTTCAACTCGAGGTAAAATCCCAATCCAAAATTCCCCTAAGTTGTTGTGATGATGCGTATGAAGTTGCGGGCGTGATCGATTCAAGTGGGAACTGTTGCCAAAAGAGGAGTTGATGGGAGGTCAACTGGGACCTCTGTTGATCTTTGCTGAACAAGATCGAGATGAATGCACTAGAGGATTCCAAGACGAGTGGTGGTGGTGATGAACGACAAAGGCTACAATTTGGTCTCCAAGTGGGAGATTGTTGGGTTAATTGTGTGGAGCCCAAATTATTATTTTGGTGGGATGAATTTTGAAAAGCCAAAATTATGCTTGGTGGGCAAATTTCATATAATATTGAAGATCTTCCAAGATTGTGTTATTTAAGGAAAGATATTATATAAAGTGGAAAATATTATATTTGTTACCAAATTGTGATGGGGCAATCACATGGAAATATAATATTACTTTGGAATATAGTATCAAATTATTAGGAAACACATGTTTTTGGAAAGTTAATATTATTATTAACCACAATATCATGTTGTAGTCTTGACTATAAATAGGACCTAGGTGTTAGGTTTATTTATATAGCAATTGAGAGTGTTTCATCTTATACCACAAGAGATTGACCTGTAATCTCTGTGTTCCTGAGGGAGTTGTGTGAGGCTCATCTGTTAGTGTTGAGTTCTCAGGTTGTAACTCTAGGGAGGTTGTGAGAGATTGTGGAGGTCTGGGAATCTCTGAAACACTGTTGTAATCCTTTGATAGTGCATCGTTCGTGGTTTTTTTCCCGGTTTGAGTTTTTCCACGTTAATTCCCTGTGTCGAATCTTTATTTATTTTTCCGCCCTTATTATTGTTTGTTTGCTAACTACGTACGCCCTGAGAATCCTAACATATATCTCCATCTTTAAATAAAATAATATATTATATCTCATGGGTGAAAAAATTTCAAGTGCTTTTACATAACCAAGTGAGGAAGGAGTAACACTAGTCTTTCAAATTATTTGGCAACAGGTGTTCTTTGAGATAGTGTTTTATATTAATCACATAGTTTTTTTGATTGCACAACGTAAAATCCTTTCATAAAAGGCTTATTGGCTAGTTGGTACAACTTATCAGGAACCGATTCCAAAGGCCCCAATGAACAAATTGTTTTGCTCTTAGCATCTAAAAATAAAAAATATAATTTTCAATCACTTATATATAAAAAATTATTAGGCTATGATTCGGTAGGTTTATGTTATATCTAATAATGTTTACCACAACTATGAACCTTTTATATTTGATTTTCGACTAGATTCTCTAATTCCTTCACACCAATTGCATTATAGTAATGTTCAAACCTATATAAAAGATCTAAAAAGCAAATTTGTTCCCGTGTAGAGCATTACTTAATACTCATCAGGTGGTACGGGCTTACAATGAAGGTGACGAAAGTCACGAGTCCAAGTCCGTCGGGAAGTATTTGCCATTAAATACCCAAATTTAATTACCTGCTAGAGTGAGATTATGGAGTAGTCATTGAGCTGTGTTGAAAAAAAAATTTAAAATAATTTGGGCTCATGTCAACTAGCTACTAGGTGTAGGGGAAGTTTCAAAGTTTCCCTAATCCTTTGTTTTCCTTATTTTCATAAGAGATAGTCTAGATACAATCATTTTTAATGATCATCTTAATGTGACTTATAAGTTTAAAATAGATGTAAGTTAGCGAGTAATTTTTTTGTGTGTGTATGAATCGTTGATCTAAATTTCACCTACAATAATATTTATCCTATAAATACTTTTAGCATTAAAGTGAGAACCTTTTTTTTACGTAGTGGGGTTTATTAGTGTATTATGCCTCAACAAACAACTATACAAGGTTACTTGAGATGTATCATTCCATGAGGACCTCATACATATGCACATTTGCATATGTGGGTCAGGCTGTTAGCCAAGGGCTGCCAAGTATATATAGACAGTGCAATGCAAGTATGCAACTAGCTTAGTTGTGGAGAACAGTAATGAAAAGTCCACATTTGCTATCTATGATTATTATTGACATGATTATATAGCTATGTCGATCAATTAAGTAAATGTTTGTTATCTATGATTATTATTGACATGATTATAAGATAATAAGTCATCATCTTATACTTTTACTGTGAAACTAAAGTGTCAGTGATTCTTTCACAGTTCCATTCCTTTCTTATTGCTCATAATTTTTAAAATTTAAAAAAAATTCTTGTATATTTTTTTTCTTAAAAGTAAAACCAAAAATGTTCAGAAAAATATTAATTTCTGTCCAATCAAATGGTGCCTAGGACAAAAGAGGGTGGCATAAAGTGCAAGAATATTTTTGGTTATTTATATGCTTTTGAGGTTGGCCCAGCCCCAGCCAAACCAAAATTTGTAAATATTTTATGTTTAAAAAGGTATCCGAAAAACAATATATATAGCAGGGCATAATTGCAAGGTTTTCAGTATCAAAACCAGAACTTCTAAGGAGCTTGGTTTGTGAATTGTAAAAAAGTGTAACTAAATTAGAATTAAGGCATATATTATTATGGGTAGGTTAGTGGAGCCTCTTGTAGTTGGGAGGGTGATAGGAGATGTAATTGACTCCTTCACTCCATCTATAAAAATGACAATCACATACAACAATAAACAACTCTTCAACGGCTCTGAGCTTTACCCTTCTGAGGTCACCTCCAAGCCTCGTGTTCAAATTTTAGGAGGAGATATGAGAAATTTCTTCACCTTGGTGGGTTAATAAGTTTAATTAATACTGTATATTATGTATATCTTAGATTAGCTAGGGTTAATATATAATTAAATCCTACGAACCCTCTTAATCCTTATTGTACGTACGTGTTTAATGCTTTCTCATAATTAATGATTTTGTTTTTGGGTCCAGCAGGTAATGACAGACCCTGATGTGCCAGGTCCCAGCGATCCTTACTTGAGAGAGCACCTTCACTGGTATCCCTGCCTACCCCTCCATCTCTTTTTAATTACATCCCTTCATTCATTCGATAATACTTTAGGAACGAGACATCAATTCTTTTAAAACTAAAATGTGCACATAATTTGTTGACAGGGTTTTCATGAAATATTATGTATATTCTTCAAAGTCAAAATTAAAAGTTTACTGCAAACCACAATAGCCATATGCATCGTTTTTATGTCCAATAATAATCACAACTAGGTATAATCACAGCAGCAGCAACAACAATAATAAGAGTAGGGAGTACGTGCAGTTTTTTAGATTTATTCTTTTTTTTTCCCCCCCGGGGGAGGGAAGGATTTGGATAGAAGAGATAACCTAATGGAAGTGAAGTTTCCAACTAGCTCTGTAATGTACGTGAAAATAAGCAAGTTCTATTCATATCATGTGTGTCCTGTCTCACCATATTTTTTCAATAATAAATATTAATTTTTCAATTATAACTAGGGTTGTTCATAGTCCAGTCCGGACCGAAAAAGGGACTGGACCGGATTGGACCGAGGACTGGACCGAATGGACCGAGGGAAGTTCGATCCAGTCCTCGGTCCAGGAAATTTTGATGTTCGGTCCTCGGTCCAGCCCATGGACCGAATTGAAGGACTGCAGTTTCTAAAATTATAGGGTTTCTTTATGTATAGTCCAGCTCGGACTGGACCGAACAAGGTTCGGTCGGTCCATTCCCGGACCGAACTTTTTTCGGTCCAGTCCTCGGTCCAACTTAGTCCTCTAATTTGGTCCTTGATCCATTCGGTCCAGTCCGGGACTGATGACCAGCCCTAATTATAACAAGGTTTGGATGCATTAGCTATGTCAATGAGCACAATTAATATCATAATCTAATTGACCTCATTTATTAGGCATATTTTAGCATTTTTTAAATATAAAAATAATCAATAAAAATTATAACTTTATATAATTTATAGAATTTTTGGTTGGTAATATATCGAAGATCGACCTTTGGTGCTATTGGATTGTAATATATCAACATTTATTATTGAACAACAATATCCCTGACATTTATACATAGGTGAGATTATTATCTCAGCAATAACTGAGGGGCTTGTGAACCAATCTTCGTGCTGACGTGACTGACGGAGGGAAAAAACTGACTCAACCCAATAACCCTGTTAACCCCTCCGTTTTTCTCAATAACCCACGTTATAAGACATTGGTTGGTTGTGTGTCACGTCAACACGGAGATTGGTTTACCACCCTTCTTAATTAGCTACTGTGCAGGGGCCGATTTTTTTAATGTGGGTTAGCGAGAAAAACGGATGAGTTAATAGGGTTATTAGGCAGGGGTCAATTTTGTTCCCTCCTCCTGCCATGTCAACACGAGTTTCATGCTTGTATACCCACACATATTTTGGTGGACGAGAAAAATGATGAAAGAGTAGAAAATACCGCGTCATTGTAGTAGGTGGAGAGTTGCTGTCCGTGCACGTTTAATAAACTTGGCAAGTTTCTTCATGCACACTTAATAAGCATGGCAATGTAAAAAAAAAAACAAGGAGATAAGACAATATATAGCCATCCCCTAGATGCGTCAACTTTCTAGGAGGTTGTCGCTCCATTTAATTTATGCCCTGTTTTTTTATGCGATGGGTTATCGATACCACATCATATTTTTTAATTTCTATTATACTTCACTACATCATACCATTTCTACTTTTATAATAGATTTTAAAATTTTTTATATTAAAGGCCAATACTTTTTACAATTGTTTTTCATTCCTTTTATCATGTAATTAATTATTTTGACAAGATTGTGATTAATATGTTTGGAAGAATAATTAACAGCAAACATAATCCATTAAAGACGAAAATAATAGTCGTTGTAATCCCTAATAGGCTAAAAATCCACCTAATTTTTCACTTAATTTTTTAAACTTAAAAAAACTTTTATAGTTTTTCCAATTTCAAATTAAAAACACTTACCCCACCTACTACAGCTTCCATCACAACTCACTACACTTTACCACACTTTTTCACTTTTCACTGCACCGCAACCATTACCATACTCCACCTACCGTATAAAAGAATAGCGCCTTAGTAGTTGCCTTATGATTATATATGTTACGAACTTCTAAGCCTTGCTGACACAGTGACACTCCATTTCAACTTGGACTTATGATAATTTTGTGGGTAGTCCACGAGCAAAAAAAAAAAAAAAAGAAAGAAAAACTATTATAAATTTAATTCTATGAAATAAAAATTTTCTGTGTGAAGCTTAAGTACAATAAATATATGATGCTATAATGGTTTGGAGAGTTTGCTACTCACTATAATAATATTATATGCACTAGAGCTTAATGCTCACCAACGTTATGAGAAAAATATGTGTAAATTTTTATTATTCTAATTAATATCTATTTGGAGATGGAGATGCACTATTGAATTTCGCTAAACTAAAAATAAAACATGCATGTATGCATGAAATGGTTCATATTTGCAGGCTAGTGACCGACATTCCAGGTACAACTGACAACACATTTGGTAAGCACTCGATTCCTTTCTTTCTTTGTGAACCCTTTCCATGTTTTTTGTATTTTCCTGCTATTTTATCAATTATGATGAGGGAAATTTTACAAGAAAAAACCCTAGAACACAACACAGGAGTAGTATTTTGTACATCACTACTTGTGAATTATATTTTACTATTTCAATTTCCTATAAATAAATGTAAATCTTGATTACAATTATTTAAAAATATGTGCAATTACATAAAGGGTTTTTGAACTCTAATATACTGAACTTTTGGGGTATTGGATAATAATACATTGGACTTTGACTTTGGACGATAATACACTGTACTTTGGGGGATGTTGGACAATAATGTACCCAGAACAATTTCGACAGTGGTTGACTCGGTGGCGATCCTACACCACGGCCTGCCACGTAGGATAGCCACCAAGTCAGCCACAGCCAAAATCCTTTCGGGTGCATTATTGTCCAACACCTTCTAAAGTACAGTATATTATTGTCCAATGTCAAAGTTCCGTGTATTGTTGTCCAATACCCCAAAAGTTTATAATTTGTTGCGTAGTTTATCCACATGATTGAATGACCTATAATCAAAATTTCCCACTTCTTCATTTTCAATAGAACTAATATTCTTAGTGATTTACTTCCCATCCTTCCGTTTGTTCTTTAGCTTACTTCTCTACACCAGCTTATAACTTGCAGCCTCATTACCAAACCCCTTGAATATTTTCAATAGAACTAATATTCTTAGTGTGCATATATGATATGATGTCTCCCATTTGTTTGTTTGATAAACACTTTACATTAGCCTTAAGATCAACTTTCACAAGCAGTCTATCATAAATGAATGTTAACTAAACTTACAATGTTACTACGAGCTTGCATAAACCAGGCATGCAGATTAGGTCGAGTTGTTCTTCATGAAAATCTTAATTTCCTTCTTCAAATAGATCAACGCTTCTACCTCAGGCTGTGAGACCATATCAACTCATGCTTTTGATCATCTATACACCCACTATAACAGTGCCTACCCCTACTCCTTTCTGTTAGGGATTGAGGTGTGAGCATATCAAACAAAATAAGGGAAATTAACACAAGGTAAGGGGATTTGAACATAAGGATTTAACGTGAAAATCATAACTGGACAAGTGATGTAATATTTGAGTATTACAACGTGTTTAGAATTAACTCTTCCCAATCTCCCTATTGTGTGTTATTACAAGATGGATGGCGACCAAAACTTAAATAATGAAGCCTACAAGCAAAAATAGGGTTAATAATACGAACTCATGAAACCCCTAGTAGTCATGATAAGCTGTAAGTCGTAAACTAAGAAGAAAAGGACATTCCATTTAAAATAATAGTAAGAGAAATACATTTAGTAAAGTGATATTTTTAAATATGAAAGGAAAACTATATAAAATTAATTTTATATAGATTGCGAGGCTTTAAGCTATTTTAACTAACTAACTATATATATATATATAAATAAATCTTTCCTTTTTAAAAATTATAACTACAAATTATTCTACAATAATCCATACACATTCTTATATATGTGTTTTCAACACGTGCTTTATTATTGTCTCGTACAACACACGGGTTTAAGTACTAGTACTATATATAATGCATTGTAAAATATACGATCAAACAGGAAGGGAGGTGGTGAGCTATGAGATGCCAAGGCCAAACATAGGAATACACAGGTTCATATTCGTCCTGTTCCAGCAAAAACGAAGGCAAACGATAGTCAACAATGTGACTTCTTCTTCCTCAAGCAGTAGGGACTATTTCAACACTCGCCAATTTGCTGCTGAGAATGACCTTGATCTCCCCGTTGCTGCTGCCTTCTTTAATGCTCAACGTGAGACTGCTGCAAGAAGACGTTAGCCTATTCTACCCTCTTTCTAAAAACGGGATATTGTTATCATAAACAGTTTGGATTCAAAACAATGAACCTATAATTTTTATAGGATCATAATGTACGCTTGTTTTTTTAATGATTTTTCCATGAATTCTTATGAATAATTGTTGTGAGTCAAGTATTAAGTAATGATGGTGATTTAACCATATGTCATTTAGAGTCATCGGGATGTTATTTTACCAATGATGAACATATTGATGGGTTAAGTCATGGAGCTACCTCTTGAAATAATAGCCAAGAATTGTGTGGCTTGCGTGATGAATGGAGCTACCTTTACAAACAATGGATGTGTTTGTCAAACAACTATTATTGTTAGTTGGTTGAAGTAGTTATTTGGATTAACTATTTTGATCAGTTGTTTGAATTGGTTATTTTAGAAATAAATGTTTGATAAAGTTAGTTGTTATGAAAGAAATATTTGGTAAAATACCATAACTATTCTTCATTTAGTTTAATTTCAATTGAATGTGCTTATATATTTATTATTTATTTAATATTTTGAATAAGAATTAGATTTTTTGGAATATGTAAATCAATGTGGAATATTTCCTTGCGTATTATGCTATGTGCTCAAAAATATTTCATAAATGTAACACAATACTACGTACTCGGCTATTCAAAAAAAATTGTAATTCATTTCATTTGAGAATATGCATGACCTTTTGTTAATTAAATTTATTTTTATCAAAAACATAGATTACAATTTATCAAAATTAATTGAGGATAGTTGTGATGTATCTAAATTAACTTTTATTAGCCCGGAAAATAAATTATATTATGTGTGTAGGAATTTATTAAAAGTAATTGAGAATAACTACCAAACAATAGCATGAATAACAAAATTAATTGTTTCATTATCATCAAGATTGACTAATAAACACAAAAAATTGTTAAAGTTTGATAATTTTATTTGAGAGCAACCACTCTAAATAATTGTTGGGGTCAAGGGAGCCATTGAACTCTAGGAGCTCAATCCTGACATCATGAAGCTCATTCTTGAAAGGTATCTCTCCTCTCCTCATTGTTGATACCTTCCATCGAAACCACTATCATAACACGACTAAAAAGTAGGAGGACGGATATGGCTTGGGGCTGTCTCTTTGCTTCTAGACTGAGGTTGTGGAGCGTAGCATGATAGGAGAATAAGATAATCCTTGGTTGAGTATGGGTGAGAGGAAGATAATAAACGTGATGATAATAATAATTCAGCTTGCCTTAAAGAACTTGATAAAACACCTTGAATTATATGATCTAGGATAAAGGTAGTCCACCACCTAGACCTTGACAACACGCCCGCGATAATACGGTTCGCGACCGTGACACAGGTGAGTCAATTTTGGAGTGGAATCTCCCATCGCCACGTCGCAACTGCGACGATGGCCGTTCTGCCCACGACGCTTACCCCTAGATGTTTCCCCCTTACGCAAGCCATTGTGTCGCAACCACGACGTTCTGTGTCGCGTTCGCGATGCACTTGCTAATCCGAGTTCTTTAGTCTTTCATTAAGGGTAGCTTCTTTTCTCTTTTAATTAATGTAATTATGTTTTAAGCCAATTTCACTCATTTTATTACTAAGTTGGATTAGGTTTTAGAATGCAATTAACTTTTGTGCTAATGACCCTTTAAAGCTAATCTCTCTTGAGGTTTGATCCCTATCCTTACCCATATAACGGTAATTGGAAAAGAGGAAGAATTAGCTAAGTTGAATGAAATGGATGGTATTATTTTTGAGACCAACCCAAAACCTCTCTTCTAAACCTTGTTTACTTTATATATTGATTGATTGATTGATGGTATTGTTGCAAGTCTCTCCTTCATTTATTAGTGGTGGATCCTTCCTTTATCTAAACCTGGTGGATTGTCAGTTCTTGGCAATGGTTTTTCCTTTAGCCAAGTCCATATCAAGTCTACTTAGGTGTGCAAGCTTGGAGTATTCCCTTTGATATTGCTATTGATCTTCTTATATCAAGGCTTTCTTATTATTATCAACAAGAACACTACTATTAACCTCTTTAAGCATTGAATTCTTACTCTCCCATCACGACGCGCTCCACCACCACAAACCAATAAAGGCATGAATTAGTCCACCAAACTAACATTTGGATAAAGAAATAAGACTTTAAGAGAGAGTTTTAGTTGGTCTCAAAAATACTATCCATTCATCAACTTGGCTAATGTCGTCTCTTTTCCAATTACCCATTTATAGGTAAGGAAAGGAATTAAAACCCCAAGAGAGATTGGCATTTAAAAGACCATTAACCCAAGTTAATTATAACTTAGAGCCAAAACTATCTCAAACATAAAGTGAGTAAATTTGGCTTTAAAACATAACAAAATTGATACAAAAGAAATGACAAAACTACCCCTAATTAAGACAAAGAAAACTCGGATAGGCAGGCGAGTCGTGGGCGCGACCTGAGCAGCCCAATATTATATGTCCTTGAGGGGCTTGCTCAGGCTAAGACTCATCTTGAGGGGTTTGGCTTAGTACAACAAGGGGAATCGATTTTTTGCGTCCAAACTGAATCATCAAGAATTCATTTCTCTTGGTTGGAATCGGCTGTGCTGAAACATAATGGGCTTCGACGTTGTCATCTTAGTCCAATATTATATGTTCTTCCTCAGTTAGCTTCAAAATCCACTCCTTGAGTGTGATACACTTCTTTAGAGGTGACTGACTACCCTATGATAAGACAAATATCTTGGATTGATAGTTCTTCTAACTTCTTCCAGCCTCTCTTTGGTTGTGGGAGTGCAATAGCTCCTTTCTCTAACAAGTCATCGAGTAGTCCAGACAAATCCGAGTCTAGAAATGGGTACTTCTTTTCTTGAAGCTCCTTAAGTGTATGGCGCTTTCTTTCAGCATCTTTTAAGGAAGTGACTTTCTCCCTTTTAGGTTTAGGCTTGGAAGAGATTCGTACTGACTCACGAGCGACAATAGCCATGGACTCCTCTTTTGAAGTTTTTGATGGCTTGTCATTCTTCTTATACACATTGTCGTTCCCTGCATCATATGAAGATGAAGACCTTCCCCGTCGACTTACTATGGTGATCTCCATATCATGTGCCTTGGTTGCCAATTCCTGGAAGGTTTTTAGCTTGGCAATCTTGAGGACATAGAGAAGATCCCAATGCATACCTTAAGCACACATATCCATGGCCGAAGCTTCAGGCGATCCTTGCATTCAAGACTAAGAGCCCTCCAACGATGGATATAGTCAAGTACTGGCTCGCCCTCCCATTGTTTGGTGTTTGTCAACTCTGTCATGTTGACGACTCGTTGAGCGCAGTAGAACCTGTTGAGAAACTGTTTCTCCATTTGTTCCCAACTATTGATAGATTCAGGCTCTAGATCTGTATACCAGTCGAATGCAATCCCCTTTAGAGAGCAGACAAATTGCTTCACTAGTCGATCTCCTTCTGTGCCGGTATTGCTACAAGTTTCGTTGAAGTGAGCGATGGGCTGCTTAGGATTACCCTTCCCATCAAATTGATTGAACTTTAGGGGTTGATATCCTTGCGGCATTCAAAGGGCGTTGATCCTCTTCATGTATGGCTTTGTGTACAAATGACTCTTGTTTGATCCCTCTCCGAGTTGAGCCCATACTGCATTCTCTATCAAGTTTTGAATATGCTCTACAGTCAATGATTCTGAAGATGAGTTGCTCGTCTTGTCTTCCCCATCGCTATCACCCTAGGAAGACTCTTTTTCAAATCCCTCTTTGTTTGAATCTTCATCGGAGTCTTAATACGTATGCTTCTCTATTTTCTTCATCAACCTTACAATCTGCTTATCTTGCTCTTCGATTCTTTTCTCTTTCTCTTCACTTTCTTCATCAACCTTACAATCTCCCTCTCCGAGTTGAGCCCATACTGCATTCTCTATCAAGTTTTGAATATGCTCTACAGTCAATGATTCTGAAGATGAGTTGCTCGTCTTGTCTTCCCCATCGCTATCACCCTAGGAAGACTCTTTTTCAAATCCCTCTTTGTTTGAATCTTCATCGGAGTCTTAATACGTATGCTTCTCTATTTTCTTCATCAACCTTACAATCTGCTTATCTTGCTCTTCGATTCTTTTCTCTTTCTCTTCACTTTCTTTGGCAAGCCTGTTTAACGTAGCCTCTAATTCTTTTATCTTTTCTTCCATGTTGAAAGCACCAATTGTCATCATCAGCATGATGATAATTTAAGTAGACTCAATCTCAACTTCCGAAGAGATGAATTCCTCTTTAGAAATTGGGAAAAAAAACCTTCACTTAAGTACTCGTGGTCTTCAAAGCCTTCAAGCTCGAAGATTGGGTTAACGTGAGTTTGGAATTCATCCATCATGTGAGATGCGATCTTCACTGAGCCTAAGGGAATAGAAGTTGGCTTCCATGAGCGAGGTGTCCTTGGAGTTGCCCCAGTGTGATGGAGTCGATAGCTGGATTCTTCTGTGACTGAGTTGGTGCATTCATGGTTGGTTCTCTCAGCGGATCAGAAATAGCAGCGACGATAGTTGCGGCGGCAAAGACTTTTTCCATCCTTCGAGTTGTTATTCCACTTGATGTATCACTTGCTGAAGCTTCAACCATCCTTCGGTTTGAGAGTTGAGAGACAACTTCTTTAGGTGCCATCGCGTCAGTTGAATTTAGGGTTTGACTTGATTTCTTGGAGAAGGAGATGAGAGGCAGAGAGGTCCCACCGGGCGTGCCAAATTTGTAAATACAAATTTCGAGTCTAAAATAAATAAATATAGAAAATTGAGAAACAAATTAATTTGTTTTAATATTTGAATGTATACGGGTATAATCTTTGTATTAAATACAATAAAGTAGTCCTCTGATTTGATCTTCTAAAATTTAGGTGAGCCGAGGGCGAGGGCACGGACGTTTGATCTTGATCGCGAATGTAGGTTTAGCTGAAGAACTCTGTAGCAATTCTTGAGCTGAAGGACTTGACCGTTGATCTCCTTAATGCTTGGTAGTTGGAGGCTGCTCAAAGGTTGACCATTTGCAGGTTGGCTGTTGGTTGCAGTTCTTCAAGTTCTTGGATGTGAGAGCTTGAGTGCTTGGTCTCGATCGATGAACCAGATGAAGAAGATGTTGCAGTCTTTGATGTGAAGAACATAAGTTGTTGAACTACCAGGCATCGGTCTTTGGCGCTTGATAGTTGGAGGTCGCTTGTAGTTCAATCTTCTGAAGGCTTTGCGGGTCTTGCCGAAGAATTGTGTTGTTTTTCTTGATCAAGACGTGCTGAAAATTTGGAGACTCGATCTTTAGTTTCTGCAGACTTCGATCCTTAGCGCTTGGTAGTTGGAGGCCGCTAGCAATTTGATTTCTTGGAGCCTCTGGATGCTGACTACCAAATCTCCAGGGGGGTTCAAAATGAAGGGGGGATGACCCCTATTTATATGTTCTGGAAGCTTAGCCTCTAGGGTTTGAGTTGGATTTTGGGCTTGGGCTCAAGTTAATTAATTATTCCTTTAATTTTAAATAAAGAAATACTTATCATTTTCTGCATCATCTCTGACACGTGTCATATTGTGATTGGTTCGAATGTAATTTTTACCAAATGGATCCATGAAGCCAACTTGACACGTGACAATTTGTGATTGGCCAAATAAAAATTAATTTATTTGCCACGAGTCATTTTTTATTTGTCGACAAATTTTTGCCTCCTACAAGCACGTTATTGATTATCGAAGTTATTTTAATTTTTAGGCACGATCTAGACTGCCTCATTTTAGTGAGCTCGAGTTTGGTCGTTGAAGTGAAGTGAAAACATCCAAGTAACGTCTATGCCTTACTCATCATTAGGATGCTCTTTGGCCTTGTTTGGCAACCAGCTGGTAGCTGGTAGCTGTTAGCTGTTAGCTTGTAGTTGTTAGCTGATAGTTGTTTGGATTAGTTGTTTAACTTTAGCTGTTTGGGTTAGCTGATTGTAAGAAAAGTGTTTGGTAAACTAGCTTTTTGTGAAAAGCTACATCAAAAAGCTTCCTCAAGTAGCTTTTTGAAAACTAGCTTATTGGATCCAAAAAGCTAATATGAAAAGCTTGTTACCAAACACGTCAAATAGATTTTTCACCTTGGTCAAAAAGCTAACAGTGTCCAAAAAGCTAAAAGCTACCCCAAAAAGCTCACAACCAAACACCTTCAACACCCCCTTTATCTGTTTTGTAGTTTTAATATGTTTTCTGAAGCATTCATCCCGTAGAGGATTTTATGTGAAATTGGATTGTCTGCTTTATATGTCTGTGAGTCATTTTTTGAGTTGAGTAAAATATGTCAGTCTTTTAAACTCTGAGTTTTATTCTACCGGTTTTGGGAATCTAGGTTGGGTTTTGTTTAAACTATGACGACTGATAATTTATAAGATACTAATAATTAAAGTGAAACTTTAAGTGGGTTGTGGGTAACGACCCAAAAATTAGGATATGTTCCTGCAAGGGAGATATCAAGAGATCACGGGAGACCTTGATATATTTCTGAGGTTAGGTGTGTACACTTGTCTGATTTTGTTTCTGGGATAACCATCTATGTTTTGATTATGAGGATTTAATATCCTGTTCTGATTCTAAGTTCTGATATTATGGGGATAGACAAATTCTGCCCGCGTAATAATAAAATCTGATTATGTTTTTTGATTAAAGGAATACTCTGATATCTACTGTTTGATTATGAGATTAAAAGTCAGTCTATTTTTTCTAAACACTGTGATTTTTGAGTTGAAAGGTTGTTCGATTATTTTATGAGTTATTTTATTTCTGAAACTCTGTTATTTTTGGGTTGTGAATAAATGATTTGCGAAAGGATTTGACTTGTTCACTTCTTCCTTTAAATGAATTGAATTGAATTTTAATTTATTTTGACAGTTAGGGGTAGACATTATTTGAGTCATCCTCATTTTGTTAAATGTTTTGTTTTTAGGTGAAGAGTTCTGTGATGGAAACGAGTTATAGGAGTAAAGACATTGAAGTTAGAAGTTCTAAGAATAAAGTTTAATTAAATGTAATGTTAGTTTATGTTGTCTCTAGAATTTGAGGTTTTCTTTCATTTGTTAAATTAAGGTAAACTGTTATTGTTTGTTAGTTATTTTTTTTCATTCTTTGCTTGTATTCATTCGGAGATACGACAATAACACCTATTAAAATGAGACTTTTGCTGTTAATGTAAATCAATATTTTTAACTATTTCATAATTAAATTTACATGACATTACAATATTTGTCACTTTAAAGTACTTAGTTCAATTGGTCAGAACTTGAACAATTCTAACACATTTCGGTTCAGATAACATTTTACAAACCTTACCTTTATCCATTAACACAAGTTGTTGAAGCCTAAGAATCTTCCGGTTAAGTCTCACCCAACCGTTCATTACTTGCAGCTCCATTTAGAAAAACCGGCTGTGAACCTGTGACCTATATTTCCGGTGGCGGCTCCAGATTGGGGACCCCACAGTAACAATCCATGCTAATCGGGTGGTCTGTGACAATGTGCTAAATGACAGGCGGTGTAAGTAAAAAGTGCTCGTTGGAAGTATCCGAGTGCACCGCCCGTAAAAAGAAAAAGGTTAGTTCAGACTTCAACCAAATGACTTCTTATTGGCTCCCAAAAAAACAAATATATTCTGGAGAATACAATACAGCGTAATTTTTCCACTCTCTCCTCTCTCCTCTCTCCTCAAACAAATTCATCATCATTTGCTTGCTTCTTCAGCTGATCGGCTTTCAACTTCGAGAAATTGAAGTTATATTAGGGTATGTCTGAATTGATTCGACTTCATTATCTGATCGTTCCATTTGTTGCTCTCTAATTTGTGTCTCCTTCTCTTTGTTGGTGTTTGACTAGGGTTTGATCGTGTTTGCTTGCTCTGTGGTTTATGGGGTTTCTAGGGTTGTTTACTAAGTTTGCTTCTGGCCTTTCTATCTGTTGATTTCCCTTGTGAAGTTTGCAGCTCCATTATGATTGAATTCTGTAGTTCTAAGGTGTTATTGTTAGCATCTGGCTTTTGCATCAATGTTTTAGCGTTTCATGTCTTTGTTTTGGGTTTTGTTAGTTTTGTTAATGAAGGTGGCTGATAATTGTGAAATTGGCAAAATGTTTGTAAACTTTGTGGATACTGTGATGGTTTTGAATTTAATGAGCAATTTCTGTCTGCAGCTGAATTTATTATTTTCATAATTTGCTCTGGTAGTTAACATAATTGGACCTCTGATGTTCTGTACATGTGTTTCTTTCTATGTGACAATTGTTGTATTGTGCCATCACCTTGCATAGCTAACATTGTTTCTTAGAGGAGTTCTTGTGAATTGGACATTGTATTGTTGCAACAAGAACTGGACATTGTATCCTTGCACATCAATTAATTGCAACAAGAACGGGACATTTTATCATTGCACATCAATTAATTGCAATTTAGAAAGCATCGTGATGGTTAGTGCCTGGTATTCAGTTGAATAAAGTTGAAAAATTTGGCTGTCTGATTGGAATTAAAGGTTGTCAACCTACTTTATATTTATTCTATAGTTATGTACATTGATATATAGTTGTGTGTGGCTTTCCTCCAGGCTTGTTATTGTTATAACTTAGGTGGCATATTTTGCTTGTTGATTATTGCGAATTAGTGCTCGAGTGCCCAGTCTCATTAATGCTGATAAGTGCTACATATTAGGTAACTCAAAATGTCCGACCTACTGATGATAAGTGTTGAATGTTAATGATAAGTACTTATGATAACTTGAGATGAACATGCCCACATGTGTGCTTTATAAGCATTATGGATGAAGTTTGGAAAATTTTAATGTTTTAGCTGTCTCTTTTGTCAGGCATGTGAACAAGCTGCAAGCGGTTGGCATTGCATATTCTTCATGGAGTCGTGTAATTGTATTGAGCCGCAATGGCCAGCCGATGATCTGCTCATGAAATACCAGTATATATCTGACTTCTTCATTGCCCTTGCCTACTTTTCTATTCCCTTAGAGCTAATCTACTTTGTCAAGAAATCAGCAGTTTTTCCATATAGATGGGTGCTTGTTCAGTTCGGTGCCTTTATTGTGTTATGTGGGGCAACACATCTGATTAATTTATGGACATTTTCAATTCATTCAAGAACAGTGGAGGTGGTAATGACCACTTCAAAGGTTCTAACTGCCGTTGTCTCATGTGCAACTGCCCTCATGCTTGTGCACATCATTCCTGACCTATTGAGTGTAAAAACTAGGGAATTGTTCTTAAAGAATAAGGCTGCTGAGCTTGATCGAGAGATGGGCCTCATTCGTACCCAAGAAGAAACAGGGAGGCATGTAAGAATGCTGACTCATGAGATCAGGAGTACTCTTGACAGACATACAATTCTAAAGACGACACTTATTGAGTTGGGCAGGACTTTGGCTTTGGAAGAGTGTGCATTATGGATGCCTACTCGTACTGGATTGGAACTTCAACTTGCTTACACGTCAGCAAAACCCTGTTGGCTTTACAGTACCCATTCAGCTCCCTGTAATTAATCAAGTATTCAGCACGAATCGTGCTGTAAAAATCTCCCCAAATTGCCCTGTGGCCAGAATTCGGCCTATTACCGGGAAGTACATGCCTGGAGAGGTGGTAGCTGTGCGTGTACCCCTTCTCCACCTTTCTAACTTTCAAATAAATGACTGGCCAGAGCTGTCTACCAAACGTTATGCATTGATGGTCTTGATGCTTCCTTCAGACAGTGCTCGGCAATGGCATGTTCATGAGTTGGAGCTGGTCGAAGTCGTCGCAGATCAGGTTTAAACATGCATTATTATATTGGTAATTGTATTCGATAGTCAATACATGTTTTGCAGAGCTATGTGATTGCACTTTCTAATTGCTTGTGTGTCTACATTAAAGTGGCTATGTGATTTTCTTAACCTGGATCTTGCTGAATCTGCGATCTGGCCTCACGGTGTCCAGTTATAGTCTTCTAAGCCGACGTGAATGCAAGACTAATTTTGCGTAATTCTTGTACCAATTGTCTGGCTTGGATGCATAACTGCCTTGTTGTTTGAGGGTTTTCTTTCATATATTTTTATTTCAAGGAGTGGGGGTGTTCCTACACAATTACTTATTCATTGAAAAACTAAAAACCTACGGGAGGGACTTTTTTTTTAGTTTTTTTTTTGGGGGGGGGGGGGGGGGGGGTTGGTAGCACTATGTTGACAATTAGACATTACAGAATGTGGAATTAAATAAGCAACTGCTGCTGGCAAGTACATTGTTAGACAGACTAAAGCTTGTTGGTGGTTTGTTGTGTTAGTATCAAGCTTTTAGTAACAAGGATTCATCATAAAAGAACAACATTGGTTGTGTATGCTAGTGTCGTTGTCCACTTAAAATGTGCTATAGTGGCTCTATGTTAGTAATTCTTGGTTGGCAGATCATGATTGCATTAAAATAAGTAAAATGGGTAATGCGCTTTGCCTTTTCTGAGGAGCTGAATCTTTCTTGTTAGCTTGGGTTATTCCATGATGTTTAGGAAGGACTTTAAAGTTGTGAGTTTTTCTGTAGAATGATCTCCTGAGGGACTATTCACCAGCGCCATGAGAGAGTTCTCTTTCTTTGTCACCTCTTTTAGCCTTATTGACCCTCCTTTAGAAGGTGGTTGCTTCACGTGGTTTAATCATGAGGAGGTCCCAGTGTTACCCTAAATCCATTAGTTTCCTTTCACCATAGATTGGGAAGCTCACCTTCATGACCTCCATCAAAATTCTTCGATTGAAATACCCATAAATGGTATTTTCCGTAGAAATAGTATTTTTGCTTATTTCGATGATCCACGATACCGAAGAAAGAGTTCGGGAATTCTCCATAAGGTTACTTCTGATCAAACCGTAATTCTTCTTCAAGTTGGTGAAGCTCATGATTAATAGGGCATTTAACTTCGATGATGTGTGGGTTGAGATGGAAGGATTTTTGGGATTCGTGAAATCCTTTTGGGATGATTTAATTTTGTAGCTCCTTGAGTTTAATTATGGTCGAGAATTGTATTTTTCTTAAGTCAGAGTTCAAAGTTTGGAGTATGGGGCTTTCTTTGGTCATCTTTGTACTAAGATGGCAATTGCGGTGGATACAGTAAGTGTCTTGGTGACAGAGTCACAACTTTCTCTCACCTTTGGAGATAGAGTCGAAAGATTAAAAATCAAGAAATAACTTTTCAGGTTACGTTCTTGGATGGATATTTTTTGAAGGCAAAGAGCAAAACAACGTTGGACTCCAGAAGGAGGTTGTAGTTCCAAATTCTTTCACAAGCTAGCTCACTGCAAAAGAATGTTCAATGCCATCATCAAGGTGGATGGTCAACTTCGTTCAACTCCATGTTGAGAACTCTTCAATTGAAAGTGTAATTGTTCAGTTCTATGCGAACTTCTATAGTGAAGATCATCCCTCTTGGCATTTTTTAGAGGACATTGACTTTGGTTTCATAAACCCTGACGAGGATGTGTACCTGGAAAGATAAAGCTCTGAGGCCTATGGTTTTAAATTTGATTTTCCATCATGGAGTTTCCTAAGGGAAGAGTAATAGTGGTTTTTGTTTTTTTGTTTTTGTTATGTTTTGGCTGTTTTCATAGGCTTGGATATTCCGGAAAGTCTTAATGCCAGTTTAGTCCTCCATTACAGTTTAATTAGGTTGCATCCTAAAGTAGCATGAGATGAGAACTGCAAGGAATTCAGGCCCATTCGCTTGGTGGGAAGCGTGTATAAAATTCTCACTAAAGGCCTTGCCTCTAGACTTACTATGTCCTTGGCATTCGGCAAAATTTTAGGCCCAAGTCTCCATGCTTTTATTCATTGCCGTCAGGTTTTGGGTAAATCTTTGGTTGCTAATGAATGTATGAACTCTTAATTGAAATCATGGCAATCTAGTATTTTGTGCAAGCTAGATATTGGAAGGCTTTGATCTTGTTTCTTGAGGCTTCCTTATGGCTATTCTTAAAAAAATGGCTTCCAATGAAGTGGAGGAGTTGGGTGTTGTTCTACTTCTATTGTGCGTTTTTATGTTTTGATTAACGGTGACGTCGCGAATTTCTTTCCTACATCATGAGGGTTCCACCAACATGGTATGCTTTTCCTTTGTTATCTATTTTGCTCTTGAAAACCCTTTGTAGGCTTTTGAATTGAGCAATTAAGATGGGTATGTTGAAAGGTTTTTGCTTTGGTAACAATTTGATGATATCTCATCTTCTCTTCACCGATGACACTTTGATTTTTTGCAAACTGGATAAGACTAATATTGGCTACTTAATCTTTTGTTTTTTGGAATCAATCTCAGCTACTTAAGGTGTATCGTTTTATTATTTGAAGCCATATCCAGGATGAAAACGATCTTATAAAAAATTGTTTTGATTCCCATCATTGGGGTCACTCTGCTTTAAAAGTTAGCTTATTTCTTCGATTGTGGTTCGAAATTGGATCGGAAAAAAGAGGGATTCTATATTGAAGGTTCAATAGTTAGCTTATCTTGTCCTTCCTCTTGATGCAAATTGCAAGAGCAATGTTGTTTGGGATCCTATATTGAAGGTTCAATAAGAAATGTACAAGGTGGAAATTGCTTTCTTTAGGGGGGGGGGGGGGGGTTGTAGATTGGCTTTATTAAAAAGTAGTTTGTGGAGTCTCCCTAATTATTGCATGTTCACTTCCCTGCTATTGCTAGTGTTGCCAATCACATAGCGAAAAATTGTGAGGGACCTACTTCGGTCTAGTGATGAAACCGATGTTTACATAGGATTGATTGGAGAGAAGTTGGTCGCTCTATGTGGAAGGGAGGTCTTGGCATAATTCCTCTTAAACATATGAATGAAACCCTTCAATCCAAGTGGCTTTCAAGAGGCAACCACACATAGCAAGGTTGAAGAAATTCAATATGTGTATTTCTCTTCTTTTAGTTTGCAGATGAAGATGAAAGAGGACAAGTAGAGAATAAACCTGTGGAAAGCATTTTAATGCGAACGTAACATTGCCACTATCTCCTTTGCTATTCTTCTTCTAGTACTAGATCTACGATGTTCATCACCACCTTCTCTGCTATTCTTGCTCATGTTCTTGGTTCTCTCTCTCTCTCTCTCTCTCTCTCTCTCTCTCTCTCTCTCTCTCTCTCTCTCTCTCTCTCTCTCTCTCTCTCTCTCTCTCTCTCTCATCAATGAATCTAGGTCTAGGGTTTGTGGTTTTGTGCCCTTTAGAACTCATGCCACTAAGTCAAGTGTGCCTTCTTTTGAAACTTGAAGTGGTGGATTGCAGGCATAAGGGATATAGGCTCTAATTTAGGCTCAGGTTGAAGCCTGTGCACCTTGTGTATATTAATCTCATGTAAACGTTAAACATCAATCATAATTAGTGATATTTATTTTTATTTTTCTATTTAAGTTATCCATAATAGCTATCAATGAATTTTTTATTTTTAAGCTTATTTTTGCAAAAATTAGGCTTCGAAAAATCGAAACAGCCATGTCTCAACACCTGTGTCCAATTTTAGGACGGGATCCCTGTGTGCCTACATTTATTTTTAAGGTAAATCTGACACATGGATATGTTTCCATAACCGACAACCGTTCCCAAGTTCGAGCAACAAAGGTAGGTGTTTTATGTGCCTAAAGGAGGAAGAGTCAGAGTCAGTAGATCATCTCCTTATCCATTGCAGGTGGGGCTATGTCTCTTTGACATTTACTCTTTTCTTGATTGTGGTTGGTTGAGTTCAACCTTCTTTAGTCAAAGATTTTGTGGTAGCTTTGTGGAGGATGAGGTTTCTTCGGTTAAGGTATTTGGAATATGATTCTTTTGGCAATTTGGTGGTGTATTTGGAAGGGGAGGAGTTGTTGGATGTTTGAGAATAAAGCGTTGTCCATTCAAAATTCTGACTCTACTTTTTGAGAATTTTTTGTATAGTTGGAGCATATTGCTTTGTATCGTGCATGAGTGCTTGGGGGCATGATTATTCTTGTTCTTGCCCCTTTTGTACATGGGTGGCACTCCTTGCCATCTCTCTAATGCAATCTTTTGATTACTCATCAAAAAAAAAAAAAAAAGAAAGGAAGAAAAATGTGGATGGGCTGTTGCAATTGTCATCCTACCAATTCATTATGCTATCAATGCATCATGCTACCAAATGCACATTCCATCATGGTCAGTGTCTAGGTGGTATCATTGCACGTCATTGTTTGCATTCAGATTAGGCTGTGAAGTCGTTTTGATTTTTTTGTTATGACTTTTTAAATGCATTAATCCACTAGTGTTGCTTTCGACGATTTCATGGAACTGAAGAGTTTGCTTCTAAAAGCGCTTTCTGCATTCCATTATTACTGCTAAGAACTCTTTTTTGGCCATATTTGATTTGGTCCTCGTGACACGTAACCATTTTATTAGTCTAAACTATTAATTGTGTATTTTCTTTGCCTTATTCTTTGCCTGTCAAAACCTTCACCTGTGTGTACATTCTTTCCAATTGTCAGGAAATGCCTTTGTTTTTTCATGTGTTCCAGTATAACGAGTCAAGATCTCATTGTTGACCAGGTGGCAGTCGCTTTATCACATGCAGCAATTTTGGAAGAATCTATGAGAGCGCAACAGCAGCTGATGGAGCAAAATGTTGCACTTGATTTGGCAAGAAGAGAAGCAGAGACTGCAATCCGTGCTCGAAATGACTTCTTGGCTGTGATGAATCATGAAATGAGGACCCCCATGCATGCGATAATAGCCCTTTCTTCACTATTACAGGAGACTGAATTGACCCCTGAGCAGCGATTGATGGTTGAGACTATTTTAAAGAGCAGTAATCTTTTGGCAACTTTGATAAATGATGTGTTGGACCTATCACGGCTCGAGGATGGAAGCCTTAAGCTTGATGATGCACCATTTAATCTCCATACTATGTTTAAAGAGGTGATTTTATTGTTTTATTTCCATGCATTGTGCCACACACACACACACACACACAAATTTATGTGTATGTACACACACACACTCTTCGTCAATCCCATTTCTATTGTCATAGTTGACTTTTTACGGTCTTGGTCATAGTTGACTTTTTACGGTCTCCATGAAGTAACTTTGACCATTATTTTCTCCTATAATATATGACTAAGTGTACCATTGAAAGACATTCTAAAAACTTTAGAAGAAGCACTATTATTGACGAGTCACCAAAACATCATACTCTATTTACTAAATCTATAGTCAAAGTTGATAAATTTCAACAAGAAAAGGTCAATTATGAATTTATGGCAATAACAATAGGATAGAGGGACTTAGTTTACAAAAGCACACTCGGGGAGCAAAAAAGCCCGGGGTGCACCTCCTCGCTCTTTTTCAAATCGAAACCCAGCCCTTTACAAAAAGGCAGGGCTTTTTTTTTGAGCTTTTTAGCGGCCCGCGGGGCACAATGCTCATAGGCTTTTTGTACCCTAAGTTGCTGTTGCTTTCTCTCGCCTCCAGATAAGTCTCTTTTTGTCCTCTTCCAGTCTCTTCCTCCTTCTTTCTCTTTTTAACTTGTCTTGCTAGCTTTCTCTCCCTTTTCTGCTTATTCCTCTTCTGAGTTCCTCTCTTCTTCACCCTTTTTCTTCCTTGGTGGACTTCTTTGTTAACTAGATCTGTTTTTTTAATTTTCTTTTATTTTTTTTTTGCTAATTAATGCTCTAACTTCCTTCTCTATTTTTTCTGGGTTTCTAATGTTGCGCGCTCCATACGAAAAGCCGCAAGAGCGCCTGGAGCCCTGGGAGCCTTTGCGCTTCATGCTCTTTTAATCTAGGTGGAGGGAGTATATATACAGCTTCGTCCGTAGGGCTATCAAATATGCCAGTTTGGGTTGTATTGGGTGTGGTCATTCAAATTGCTCAAACCCGGAGCCAATCCAAATTTGAATTCTGTCACTTTGGCCAGACTGGAACCGAAGCCATAACCAGAATGACTGAATTTATTTTTCAAAAAACATTAAACTTTAGTGGATTTTGTTATGTCTGAATTTGACCTCATAATGCAAAAACCATATAAAGAGCATAAATTCAGGTTTGGGCTTTAGACCAAACCTGAAATTCCATTATTTTTGGTTAAACCCGAATGTGATTTTGCAATCCTATAGTTATTAAACTCTCGTTCTGGATCTTTCAATACTATGAGTCTGCGATCTAAATACCGTCTCCCGATCCTAACTTTGTTAAAATCGTAGTATGATAAATACTCATATGATCTGGTTTATTACAATAATACATCCTAACTATGTTAAAATCGTAGTATGATAAATACTCATATGATCTGGTTTATTACAATAATACAGTTTTTTTTTTTAGTCAAATTATTCCCTAAAATATAGTCTAATGTATTTCAACACTTAACAATGATGTATATTAAGATAGTATATATTACTAACTGTTTTTTTTATTTATTTCTTTTTATAACTTTATCAACAGAGTATTACAGTCCTATAATTCTTGATTTGATTTTACGGTTCCATTTCTAATTACCCATTATCAATTCTTATTACAATGTCGACTCTTAACAATTTTGACATGCGCATGCGTGCACACACACATACACAAATACGTGTATGTGTGTAGTATTAACCACAATTGACATGATGAAGTTTGCAAATGGGAGTGATTATGGGCGTTGTATGGCTATTGGCAGTTAATTTAGTACATAGTGTGATGGTAAATGTTCATCGTTGTTGATAAAGCTTGCAATTGGGAAGCGTTTACCTATGCATTTTGGCAAAGATATAACAATTGTTGCCGTTGTTTTCCAATGATCTGAGCCTCATTAACCGCAATCATCCTCAAGACTGGTTTTTTCAAATTGTTTCTTAGCAAAGTCTAGTACTGTAGTGGTTATTTACTCCTACACTGAAATATGTTTGACCAATTCTTGATCTGGTTAATATCTAGGTGTAGTTTTGCTGTTAAGGTGGACAGGAGATACTGTTCCTACAATATTACAATGTTGAGTAATATGAACGTTGAATTTAATGAAAATAACAAATTTTAATCATGTTGCCCCATTGGTATTTTGAATATGGTTTGTGTTTGGAAAAAAAAAAAGGAGTATAGGTCAATTGGGGTTGCACATGCGACCGTAATTGGTTTAAAGTGTTTGCATTTGGCCAAGCACTGAAATAAACGGGCCTAAGTAAACCTTTTCACATTTTGGAATTCGGTGTCATTCTTTGTTCTCTTTTTAATTAAGAATGTTTTATCTTGTAGTTCTGCATCATATTTGAAAGTTTCATTAATTTGTGGATATTTTTTTTTGCGTGGTACATGGAACATTGTTTTCATGCAGTGATGGGGTGAGAATAAGAGTAAAGCCTTTAGCTCCTATTAGCTTTACTTAGTTTATTAAGATGCGCATCTTTTGATGCAGGTCCTTAATTTGATCAAGCCTGTAGCCTCTGTCAAAAAGTTGTTGATTGCATTGAATTTGGCTCAAGATGTCCCAGAATTTGCAGTTGGTGATGAAAAACGGCTAATGCAAGTCCTCTTAAACATAGTTGGTAATGCTGTAAAATTTTCAAAAGAAGGAAGCATCTCAGTCACTGCTTTTGTTGCGAAAGCCGAATCTTTGAGAGATCCTCGAGCCCCTGATTTCATCCCTGTACCAACTGATAATCACTTTTATCTACGAGTGCAGGTTGGATATTGTTTTGTTTTTACTTATTTATTGTTTACTTTTTTGAGAAAAACCCGTCTTCTCCTTGGGGCTTATATTCATTGACTATTGGTTGTACATCTTATGTTTAGGTGAAGGATTCAGGACCTGGAATTAGCCCTCAGGATATCCCAAAGCTGTTCACTAAATTTGCGCAAACACATACGACATCAAATCGAACCTCTGGTGGTAGTGGGCTTGGCCTTGCTATTTGCAAAAGGTAACTTTGCTCAACCTTCATGGAAATTCGAATGGAAACATGATCTGTTAGATAAAGTTGTCTGTCAAAACAAAAGTTTCCCACTGAGACAAAATGTTTATGGTGCTCTTTTCTGATTAAACTGCACAAAAACACACGTGTATTTACCCTTTCATTATAAGCGAATAAGCGGGTGTGCCACGCGTGTGTGTCTAATGGTAAGTTGGCCAACCTAACTGGGACCGGATGTTACCCCGGCAGGCTTAGTGGGTGGGGAAAGGGGGTACAACATCATAACATCATCAGGCTCACAAGGAGCCTCCTAGGGCAGTTGGTAGCAAACTAAAGACATTGTGGCCACTAGGATTTGAAGCCTGGGTACAACAACATTACATCATGAGGCTCACAAGGAGCATCCAAGGATTAGTAGGTTGCAAACTTGGACATTTTGGCCACCAGGATTCAAACCCTGGTGGGAAGGGTGAACCTCCACCCACATGCCATTTGAGCTACAAGCTCATTGGCGCGTGTGCACACACACTCACACACGAGGATATAGATGTAATGGACTAAAGTAAAATGCCTAATTATGCGTTCTCTGTTTCTTTTCCGTGGAGTAGTACTTAATGAACGATTTCTAAAAAATTAAAATTATATTGTATTTTTATGGAGTAGTACGTAATAAACTATCTTAAGTGGAATGTAAATGGTCATTTTATTTTTATTTATATTGTTGTATTTTTATGATAGTTAATATTATTATTATTATTTATTGAATTGTTAGCAATAACTCACGTTATCAACTAATATGTATAAAAGGTCCTTTTTTCCAAAAGGTAAACGTTAGTATTTATTTTCAAAAATACTTTAGTTAAGACTCACATATTCCAACCCTCACCTTTAGTACACACCCACACCCACACCCACAATGTGTGTGCGTGCGGGCGTGCACGCATGCACACGTGTGTTTTTGTGTACATGTGCATGTATATGTGTGTATTGGTGGGTGTGTGTATGTGTTGGTCTGTGTACATACATGTGTGTATGTGGATGTACATGTACACGTATGTATATATATCTTTATATGTATATTGTTATAGTATAATATTTTGATACTCATTTTTGTGCACAATGTTGAATTAGGTTTGTAAGTCTTATGGAAGGGAACATCTGGATCGAAAGTGACGGTCTTGGCAAGGGTTGCACTGCTATATTCTTAGTTAAACTTGGAATTCCGGAGCGGTTAAACAAAGCTATGATCCCGTTTGCTCCTAAACAGCTCTCAGCTCCTGTACAATCAAGCTTTCTTGGACTCAAAGTACTTGTTATGGATGAGAATGGGTAAGTAACTGGTAATTTATTTGTTTACCTGTTTGCCTTTAGGCTCATTTCAGACAAGGATTAAGTTGCTGTGGCTTTGTATTTTGATGTGTTGTGATTATATTATTGCAATTTTTTTTTCAATACTCTTGCTCTGTAAAATCATATAAGAGAAGCATGTCGAGTTTACTTCTGAAGTTGATTATGAATTTGGTGTAGATTGCCCCAGAATAAGTTACGGCTTGAGGAAATTCTGTAGATACTTTATCCCAGCTTTGTATTTTCTTGGGCTGGCAAATAGATTCTGGAAGTGATAATTGGATGTTCATAACATGGTTCATGTAAATGCTTGTGTTGATCTGATACGGAAGAGGACTAAAGATGCCAAAAGATGTTAACAGAGCCTACCCACTTTACTAGGCCCTGAACTGAGTGAGACGGTCAATACTTGTTAAAATGAGCCTAGCCCTTGTAGTCTTGTACTATGTCCTGAACTTGTGTTCAACATCGTTGCGCAATATTCCTTCACTCCCTCTTAAAAGCACCAAAAACAAAAAAAAAAAAGTTTTGAACTTATGGAATGGCACAATTTGGCCTGCGACTTTATTACCAGTAAGGAGCTGAAAACACTGATAGATGTTACGTCAGGTAAATAATACCTTAAGCTGACAAATACTCCTGCTGTAAAAGTTGTTGACAATCAGCTGTATATGTGGTAACCAATAAGTTTCAGTAGTGAAGTGAGCTTTGACCCATTTGGATATGAGTTTGACTCGAAAGAGAGTGCTACAGTTGAACTGGTGAACCCCTTATTTTGTATGGAGCTGTTACAGTATTCTGGGCATAAAAAAACATGCGCTGGTGAAGTGAACTTCTATTGATTGTTACTCAGATTCGGGATGAAGGAATTGACTGACTTGTTGGGGTGCTTGAATTCAAGTAGCTTATGAACCCTTTGCCATTTTGTGTGGGAATGGTAGGTGTCTGTGCATAAAAAGCATGCGTACAGAAACGGCAAAGTCTACAAAGAATAATTTATGGTTAGTCAGGTATATGAATTTTGACAGGATTCATGAAAGTGGTTCAGGGCGAGTAGCTTGTGAACTTGTCCACATCTTCTCTTGATTTGATAGTTGGTTAAGTATAAAAGCATGTTGTAGCTGTAGTGATCCCTTTAATGTCAGGATCTCAAAAAGATTAAAATGAAAACTGACACGATTACATAACTTGAGTGATTAGCTGGGGCGTTTTACTGTACCTTGCTGGAAGTGGCCGTTTAACTATATCCATTCCATGACCTACTGTTAAGCGGATGTCAGGATTCTGCATGTGCTTTGTGTGTTCTCGGATGTTCTTGTATGGGTCGAACTTTGAGGTACTGAAGTATCTATCTTGCTGTCAATGGGAAAGAGGCCACATATTGTGGTTTTGTTGTGCTAAAGAAATTCTCCTTTTAATTTTAAGTTTTGAATCACATTATGGATATGATCGATAATTACCTCCTACACTTCGTTCAGAAGGTTAGTAATATTAGCAAGTTCCATTGTGCGGACTTGCAAGTTGGCTCTGTGGGGAGATCTATAATCGCTGGTGTGCATTCCCCTGATTTTTAGAAATGGTCCTCAGAAGTGAAGGTAAGGGGGCTATTTTTCTGGAAGGCATAAATAAATGGAAAAGGATCACCCCCCCACCCCCCCTCCATGAAAAACATACTCTTCCTTTCTTTCAGCTTCTGCAGTCTGAAATTCTGAATTCTAAGGGAGACACTGTTGTGGAAAGACTTGACTACTTCATATATTTCGATTTTTGACAAGTGAAGTGACTACTTGTTGCTTTGGAGGAGAGTAAGGATTTTAGACACTTGATATCATTTAATATTGTGAATCCTTTGGTTTGTCTAGTAGCGTAGGGATGTTTATCATGTATATAGAGGTCATAGCAATTTCTCACTTTTGTCATCCTGTACTCCCGTTTGTCTTGTTGAAGAAGCTAGTAAGAGGGTTTATGGCCTGTGTGTTTTGAAATCCGAGTGTGGATATGGGTTGAGGAATAAATCCTGGAATCCAATGCTTGGTTGAATACTTGAGATGGAAGTTGTTGCATTTGAAGAGAGGGTGTGATAGAGAACGGGAGGGGTTAAAAAGCATTAGAGGGAAGAAAATCAAAACTAGCATCCCGTGACAGAACTAGCACCCCAATGCATGCCAGTTAGCAATAATATTCTTAATTCAATATTCAATGACCGATCCTGGCAAAAGGTTTGTAAACCTCTTATTCATAGGTATCTAACCTTCTTATTGTTAATGCCAAATATAATGGAATAGATCCATAATACTTGTCCAGGACCTAATAGAAATAGAAAATCATAAACTACTATGCAAATACAGGTCTTGATAATATTCCTAACTATTATTCCTGAAAATTATGCAAAATGAAAACTATTCTCAATATTCTTGATTTTGGCTTTCTTTTGTTTCTTCTCCATCCCATTATGCCAACATGAGTCCCTACACATAAGCTACAAGGAGGGATCTTGAATTTTTCCACAAGAGGATAGGATGTGCTAGTAAAACTGAAGTATGCTTTCTATATATAATTTTGCTAGCTTATGGAATCCAAAGTGAGATTTTGACAGACATTTGATTTTTCTTCTTGAAATCTGGAGGCTGATTGCAAAATTGTTGATTTGAGATTGTTGCCAATTAACGAATTGAGAACATATGCCTTGTGAAATGGATGTGCAGGGTTAGTAGGACAGTAACAAAAGGACTTTTGATGCACCTTGGATGTGATGTTACAACTGTGGGTTCAAGTGAAGAATGCCTATTGATTGTATCCCGGGAATTCAAGGTGGTTTTTCTTGATGTTTGCGTGCCTGGAGCCGATGGCTATGAAGTTGCGGTGCAAATACGAAAGAGTATCTCAAAGCGGCATGAGAGGCCATTGATAGTGGCAATAACTGGCAGCACTGACCGAGTAACCAGAGATAACTGTTTGAGAATGGGCATGGATGGTTTTGTATTGAAACCTGTTTCGGTTGATAAAATGAGAAATGTTTTGTCTGATCTTTTGGAAGGGCGGCCTGTATTTGAAGGCCTTTAGCAAGGTCTGGTATGGTTGGAGTTGATCTCAGTTATTGCCGTAGGATTACATTTGCATTTACAGGGATATGAGGAACATGATGAATCCCATTTTTCTTTTTTAAATTTTGGGTGAGGGTGAATATGCCTTTTGCAGGCATTGTTTTCATGTATATACTACCCTCTGCGCTCAAATAGAAATAGCATTCAGTGAAGGATGATGGGAAAAGAAGATCACATGGTGCTTAATTCTTGTAAAATTCCTCCCCTTAAAGGGACTAAAAGTGTTGGGAGTGATGTTGTAGACATACAATATTTATATATCTACAGTTACACAGTACATGTGGTTCGGTGCCTGGAATGATAAATCAGCAGAAATTCATGCAGATGAATCATAAACATTTGCGCTCTTTTTTGTTTTCATGTTGGACTAGGATAATGATTTATTTCTGCGATTGAGTCTGAGGCCATACAATCTTCAACTAATTTCTGTCGTATTACTTTTTTTGCAACCATGAGTTGAGGAAAAAAATATCTACAATACGTTGAGCAAATTTCTGATAAGTTTAGTAAAGAAGATTTATAATGGTTAAAAAAGCATGTTCATGAATAGTTTAATAAATTTGGAGCACATGCTCCAGGAGCATATAATAAATTGCACCTGTCCTCCCTACTACTATGCGGAAGCCAATGGCAGAAGGTGTTGCGTTTTCTTTTCTTTTTTTTTTTGAAAAAAAAAACTTACTTCTGATGCTACAATGGGTATATATTATATTGTGCGTAGCTTCTCAAGAACTTTGAAGCAACAGAGTGGTAGATGTTGTGTGTTGTAGTGGAGGGAGTTCAAGGTTTGAAGTTTGTTAGCCAATTTGTGTTGCATTTCCATCCATGCTTCCTTTTCGTTTTGATTTATTTGTTTAGTAATTAATATTGTATTTCCTTGCATTTTTCATTTTTCTTAATTTAATTTATTATGTTATTTTTTTCCTAAAATATTTTGTATGTGCAATTTGTTTTCTTTTGCTTGGTATCTATTTGTTTCCTTCCACACTTATTCATATGAATTATTATACTATTATGTAGTAATTATTTATGCATACTAATTATAATATTTATGCAAATTAATTTCTTTTTTTAATTTCGACTTTTCCTTAATTCACCCACTTTTTAGAATGTCTAAGTATGATTTCTTTTCCTCGTTTACAATTTTAATTTATTCCATTTAATTATCATTTTGTGTTGCATTTCCATCCATGCTTCCTTTTCATTTTGCTTTATTTGTTTAGTAATTAATATTGTATTTCCTTGTATTTTTCATTTTTCTTAATTTAATTTTAGGATTTTTGGATGAAAATATACCGACCTCTGGGGGTGTTGGATTTTTATATACCAACATTTATTATTGGACAACAATATCTCTGACCTTTATACTTAAGTGACATTATTATACCAATAGTAACTAAGGGGATGGTGAACCAATCTCCATGGTGATGTGACTGACGGAGGGGAAAAAAAAACTGACCCAAGCCAATAGTTTTTCCAATCTCCTGAAGCACTCAGACTCCGGCCGACAGCAAGAGTTCGAGGTTTTATGTTTTGCATCCTTGCTGAATTCTTGTTTTATCATAAGGGTTCGGGATTTGCTTCCATTTCTCTTATACACATCGTGGATAAAATGGCCCGAGGTTACAACCCTGCTTCAATGATGATCGCGGAGACCTTCTTGGCCTGGATTCATGGAACACCAAACAAATCTTCCGAGGAAGTCTTCTTGCTCTTCAAGTAAGTATCGATACTTTTCTCTCTTTTTTTTCTTTTTTTTCTTTTCATAATTTTTCATGATTTTGCATGGAATCGTCGATCGATCCATGTGTAATCATATGTCGATAATTCTCTGGTTGTATGTTTTCTTTCTTTTTTTTTGTGCAACCAAGATTTTAATTTTCGTCCATTCTTCTTTTGTAGATCTAGCTCATGGAGCACCTCAGCATGATCTATTCCCCAATTACGGCCTCAGAGTTGCCTAACTTTTGCCAGCGTAAGAGAAAATACGACACCCGTAGAAATTTCAAGGAATGTGTCACCTTCTTGAAGAATCACAAAGAGATTCAGTGGTGGATCCAGTGGTGGAAAGTCCCATATTTTTCTAACCACTCTTGCAAGGCTGCCCATATCACCCTCTTGGGCCTTATAGAGCTGTCTTACTATTTTCCCGATTATGTCATGAGGCAAATGGGTCATCTTTAGGACATCCCTCTCTCTCCTTGTGAGATTCTTGATCTCACTCATCTACGAGGGTCCGTTATCGAGTCCAAATTGAAATATTGGAAAAACGCTCCGGAGTAGAAGCTCGTCCACCTCATTGCGTTATCACCTCCTCCACGGACGCATATCGGAGCTGGCTAACCACCACCATATGTGCGGCCATTGGCTTAACAAGAAGCAACCTCATTCTTCCTCTCAAGAAGCCCTAAGTTTGAAGAGCGTCATTCAACCTGTACTTCCAGGCATCACCATTCAAGATCTGAGGTCTAACTCTACCCGACAGAAAATCACTATCCCTAAGGGAAAGGAAAAGAAACCCATCATAGTGCTGGAAAAACCTAACAAGTACAAGTACCGACGAGTTGAGAGCACTAGTGGATCCAAGGATCCTGACTTAAGCAAGGACCGATCCAACATGACTGGAAAGGAAGATGGCGGGAAAGAGATGGTAGAAACGTAGGAATGAAAATTCTTGTGCTATGTATTTTAATTTATTTGATGCTTTACCTTTTGAAATTGGTAAACTAAAATGTAACAAAAAGATGTACTCTTTTTATTGATATTAGAAGCAATATATATTACATTTCATTTTACAAGAATAACACAAGCTATGGTCTTCTTTTCCTCCTTCTCGGACTTTAACAATCTTCGAAGCATCTTCACCGAGACTCCTTTATTCTCCCCTTTTACCTAACTTGTCTCGAGGGGTTTTCAAGTTAGCCTCTCATTTTTTTTTTGTATTCTCCTTTTGCTCGGTTTGTCTCAAAGAGATTTTCAAATTGACCCCTCTATAGTTTTTCGCTCTTTTTTTACCCTTCCCCCCCCCCCCTTTTTCCTTCTTTGTTTTTTCTTTTTTTCTACTTTTTTTTCCTCTCAAAAGCAAGTGGCCTATTGGCAGTTCGGTTGCTTGCTTTTATAAGATAATATATGCTTAAGTGGCTAAGGATAGACCGACCCTTAGTAGCTTAACATAATATCTTTTGAGTTGGTCCAAGTTAATTGGCTGAATTACTTATTCTCCTTCTGATGTTGCCAGTCGAGCAGCACCTCTCGGAGTGACGGAAATGATGACATAAGGACCCTTCCAGTTTGGAGTCAATTTTCCTCGAGGATCCTGGCGTGCAGCTCTCATATCTTGTAACACCAAGTCTCCTTCCTTCAATTCCCGATCTTTGATTTTCTTATCAAATGCTTTGGAGATAGGTATTGATCGGCTGCGAGTGTTCCGAGACTCGAGCTAGATATTCTTATTAAATTCCCGATCTTTGATTTTCTTATTCAAATCCCGATCTTTGATTCCAAGCCCCCAACGTCGGAATCTTCCGTTGGAAGGTCAGCCAAGAAATCAAAAACAACTCGACCCTTTATAGACTTATGATGTAGAAAATGAAGGTCGAATTCAGACAACATTACTACTCATCGAGTAATTCGGGTGTTGATTGTGGGTTGTTCCATGACGTACTTTACTAGATTGCATGATGCGTTCACATAAACTGTATGTGAGAGCATGTAGTGGCAAAACTTTCTCGTGGACAATACCAATGCTAAGGCCATCTTCTCGATGTCAGAATATCGAGACTCACACCCTGAGAATTTCTTGCTGATGTAATGTATAGCCTTTTCTAACCCGTCGACCTTCTGTGCTAGCATGTCACCCATGACCTTCTGATTAATGGTGAGATATAACAACAAAGGTTCTTCTGGAACAGGTGAGTCAAGCACTGGCGAATCAGTCAAGTCTGCCTTGATCTTGTCGAATGTTGCTCGGCATTGGTCGTCCCGCTCAATCTTCACGCCCTTCTTCAACTTTTTGAACAATGGCTCACAGGTCATAGTGAGCTTGGATATAAACCTGCTCAGGTACGTACTGAACTTGCCCCAAGAAACCACGAATCTCCTTATCCATTCTGGGTGGAGGCATCTCCTAAATATCCTTGATCTTAGATTGGTCAACCTTAATTCCCCATTAAATGACAATATATCCCAACAACTTTCCCGAAGTTACTCCAAATGCACATTTCTGTGGTTTCAACCTCATGTTGTGTTTGCGATGCCTAAGGAAGAACTTGCACAAGTTGGGAATGTGATCTTCTCGCATCTTGGATTTGACAATCATATCATCCACATACACCTCTACCTCCTTATGGATCATATCATGAAGTAACGTAGTTGCAGTGCGTTGATAAGTGGCACCAACATTTTTCAACCCGAAGGGCATGACCACATAGCAAAAGTTTCTCCACGGGGTGATGAATGATGTTTTCTCCATATCTTCCTTAGCCATCTTGATCTGATTGTAGTTAGCATACCCATCCATGAACGATAAGAGCTCATGACCACAAGTGTGATCAACTAGGACATCGATGTGTGGCAAAGGAAAGCAATCCTTTGGGCTGGCTTTGTTCAAATTCCTAAAATCGACACACATTCGAACCTTCCAATCCTTCTTTGGTACCGGGACAATATTGGCCACCAATTTTAGAAACTCCACAATTCAGATGAATTTGGCTTCTAACTGCTTCTGGATCTCGTCATGAATTTTGCCTGACCATTCATTTTTTATTCGGCGTGGTCGCTGTTGAACTGGCTTAGCATCAGGATAGAGCGGTATTGCATGTTCGGTGATTTCCCTATTGATCCTGGGCATATCCTCATAAGATCAAGCGAAGACGTCGACAAATTCCTTTAACAACTTAGAGAGCTCTTGTTGCTCCGCCGGGGTTAATGATTTGCCAATTTTCAATTCTCGGGGAATTTCAGGCATCCCCACATCGATGGTGATGGTTTCTTCAACTCCTGCCAGACGATTCTCATGTTCGTCTATAACTTATGTTAATTCATTAAAATCTTTTAAAGGTTCAACATCAAATTTATGATTATTAGCAGAACAATTTAGGGGAAGGGAATGAGAATGGAGATACTCAGAAAGATTCACTTAATTGAATGGAGAAATGGATACACACATCAAATCTGGGACTAATTCCAACTGACTCAGACTTAACTATAGACCCATTAATACTCTACTCAGGCCGTGTTCTTTTCTGCGGTATTTTGCGGTATGGCGCGGTATGGTGTTGTGAAATTGTGGCGGGTTATTGGTATATGGGGTAGGTGAGGAGAGAGAATGTAAAAAATAGAGGAGAAAAGCGAGGAGAGAGAAAAGTAATGATTTATGATAAAATGTAGTGGGTTGTGGTAAATTACGGTATGCTGTGGCACCGCAGTTTGCCAACCGCAGAAAAAAAACAGGGTCTCAGAATAGATTTTACAAGGTTCTCCTAGTACTAGGACATTTAAGATCTATGGGTCTCAAGTTCGTACGCCGTATTTACCAGCAAGAAAGTTGCAAAAGTCGCTGAATAGAAGCTAGTGTCATAGTTGATTATGTAATGGTTTTTGAAAAAGAAAAAAATATAATCCCCCATGGATGGTGACTTTCTAGATAATTTAAAAAATAGATAAAAAAAATGATAAGTAATTGGGAGCAAGTTGAACAAGTAAAGAGTTGACTTGGGGGAAACCGATTGCAGTCGGGAGGCAAGGGGCATACCATGTGGCTCTCCAAATAATTAATGTGAGACAAAGACATATTAAACCCCTTTCCCAAGCAGCCAGTCTCTGAATTTTGTACCACCCGAAATATCTGAATTATCTGATTTGGAAAAAACTGTCTAAACATAGTCTTTTTGTTCGAATTGACCGAATATTTGAACATAAAATTTATCTTTTCTCTATTTTCCAAACTCGATTTTAGATAAGTCCAATTATCCGACCCAAAATAAACTAAATTCAAACATAAAGTTTTAATCTAAATTTTGATATTGATCGAATTTATCCGACCCAAATTTATCTGGGGCTGCCAGTCTCATTCACTGTAGTCATTCTTATTGCCAGCCCCACCGAAAACAGTGTCAAATAACGTCCATAATTCTGAGTGCCGGTCCCACCGAAAAGAGTATAAAATAACGTCCCTCGAGTTGTTACCTCATATAATGATCTTATAACCAAACAACGCCCTATTAAACAATTTGCTTAGACACCCAAGTGGGCAGAAAATCTTCCCTCTATATCCTTTCTCTATTACTCCCTATCTGTAGTAAACCGGGTCAGAGAGATAGAGAAGATGACAGGGGGGAAGAACAAGAAGATATTGGCATCATCTGCTAGAGCCCACACCAGAAAATCAAACCCTCGTTCATTTTCACCATTTTCTTCAGGTTCCTCTTCTTCTTCTCTTCTCGCTTTTAGCTTCCAATTATATTGCATGCATTTTGTTCTTAAACAAAAGTTTTCGTGTTTGGAATTTCGAATCGTATGAGCCATTGTATGCTCATTCTTGTAGTGGTTCCTGGATTACTGGATTTTTGAACAAATTTAAAGTTTTCGTGTTTTCTTTAAGCTATCTGGATTTCATAGAGTCCATCAAGCTACGAGAGTCGAGAAATAACGAATAGCTTGTTTAGGGATTTTGTTTTCTATGATTCTATTGTTTATAACAACTTAGTGTAACTAAATGTTTCTGCCAAGAATTTTCACCATCATGCTATGGCCCATTTCCTAATTCCTTGGTATGAACATGGTCTTTTTATGATGTGTGGTGTTGATTTAATAGAAGACTGAATTGCACCAACGCAAGTCAGATCAAAGTCCTAAACAAAAGGACTGGCAATCTTAGTTGTGTGTAGTCTTACTCCTACAATTGAATTGCACCGAGGTCGTCTCTGTGAAATTATAAGTTTATAAGGCATTAATTAGGTATATATCTAGTGTGGAGTCTCCTTGGATTTGAATGTCTGTTTGCTTGGATTCATTTGAATGTTATGATGAAACCATTTTCCCAATTGAAAATGAGTATGAGTTGTGGGGCAGGCCACCTTTTGGTGGTGTAAGACTTGAACATTTGCATACAAAACAATTATATGAATGACTTTATAACTATGATATCACATATAAATCGTATACAATTATACTTTTATCCGTAGTTTTAAAATTCATAAAAAACTGTGTAAAATATGCCTAATGAATGGGGTTTGTCCGATTAGGGTGTCATTTGTAATTGTTAGCATAGCCAACACATTGCAAGCATCTTATAATTGATAATTAATAAATAGCACCTATAATAAAAAATTGATGTCAAAATCATAATAAATATGAATTTCATGAAAAGCAAGGCAATACAGTGTCCTGCCTCAAGACATGTATGATTGCTCATTTAAAAATTGGTGTCAAAAATCATAGTAAGTATTAATCTCATGAAAAACAAAACGTCTTGCTCCAAGACACATATGATCACTATTTTCTCAATAGGTCAGTGAATCAATGATATGCTAAAAGTTGTACGTTTCCTTTCTAGTAAAAATTTTCATATTTACCCAATAAGGTGATTGCGAATCAATGTGTGCAAGAAACCAAGTTTGCAATTTAGGGGGGGCTAGAATAAAGATTTTGATTCCTGAGTATAGGCCCAAAAAGTTGAATCTATCTACTTTGAAGCCATGTTATTGAATCTTCTAAATGTCAATGACAACTAATTTGCAGGTGTATTTAAGAGAATTGTTCTAGTTGTGCTTGTGGGGTGCTTGGCATGGGCAGAACAGGCCATCCGCCCTCCTCAGCAAAAGCTGTGTGGTTCTCCGGGAGGCCCTCCGATTACAGCACCCAGAATAAAGCTAAGAGACGGAAGGCATTTAGCCTACAAAGAGTATGGTGTCCCAAAAGACAAAGCTAAGCACAAGTTTATCTTTGTACATGGCTTCGACTCCTGCAGGCATCATGCCTTCATTGCCACTGAAGTTTCTCCTGTATGTGATCATCGTCGATCATTAATCAACTTTTGTTAATGTCTACACCTGGGTTTCATAGCTGTTTATCCACTGATTGTTTCGTGAATATGTTGTTCTAGGATACGATAGAACAATTGGGGCTGTACATTGTTGGAATTGATAGACCCGGGTATGGAGAAAGCGACCCCAACCCGGGAAGAACACCAGAAAACATGGCATTAGACATTGAAGAGCTTGCAGATCAGCTTGAGCTTGGTCCAAAGTTTTATGTGGTTGGCTATTCTATGGGTGGAGAACTTGTATGGGGCTGCCTCAAGTATATTCCACACAGGTAAGGTTTTGAACCCATATTCTCTGTTTCCCTAGGTTTCATCTAATTTTCATGCACCTTATGAAATCTGGGTAGACCATAATAATAACAAAGACCTTAGCTGAACACAACATGTCAACATGTGCTTAGCCAGGATATCTCTTGTTTTTTTATGAGGAACTTCAAACTTGTGTCTTTTTTTCACTTCTTCCATGCATAGATATATAAATTGAGGTTCCTTATTTGATTTAGAATAAATTTTTTGACAGGCTAGCAGGAGCATCATTGGTGACACCAGTTGTGAACTACTGGTGGCGTGGTTTGCCGGCAAACTTGTCGACAGAGGCGTACTACAAGCAGCTTCCTCAGGACCAGTGGTCATTGCGGGTGGCACACTACGCCCCATGGCTAACTTACTGGTGGCAGACTCAAAAGTGGTTTCCTCCTTCAAGTGTTATCGCTCATAGCCGTGAAGTCCTCTCTCGCCAGGACATGGAACTCATGGCCAAATTTGAAAAACCTGAAAATGCGGTAAAAACTTCTCTGCTCACCTTCGCTCTTTTTATTATGTTCATAACTTGTTATCGGATATTTGCCCACTCTATTTAGAAAATTTCTTGATTTACCTACAAACTCATTTGTCTTAGCCAGAAATGAAGGATTAAGTATCTCGTAAATCCTTTTATTTTTTTAAAAAAACTTTTACCCCGTGCGGCTCCCAAAGAAAACAAGTTGGTCTACCTAGGTAGATAGACTTCAGACTATCCAATAAACACTTTAAATGTATGACTGTCATGTGTTGGGCATGGAAACTTGAGCCAAATTAAAGATCTTGCTATTTGCTGTTTGCATTATTATGTAACAATGAAATTAGACTATATATACTGGCTGATTGGAGAACAACAGCCAACATAATGAACTGTCTATTGTGAAGAGTCAATCCAAAGGCTATATGATACGTGATAAATATGGATGTTTTAAACAAGGCCCATATATCACAAAAGTCAAGATGTTAGATCTAATAATGCGTGGGGGGGAGTGATAATAATATAGAATATTTCTCCTTGATTAGTATATGAAGTAAAAGTACAACTGTAGTGAGCAAGACAATACAAATACGCTCATTCATTCACGTCAGACAATGGACAGCTTCTACTCTTCAACAAACATGTGACGTTTTTCCAATATGCAGGACAGTCTCCTGTAATTATTATTAATTTTGCCTTCTGAGTACATTGTACTTCAGTGCGACAAAACAAGCCCCCTCGGACTTTTTCCTGGGTTCATTCGTAGACCTTTGGATTGGTTAAATCAGGTTTGGATGAATTGGATTGGATTGTATAAGTTATGTCGTTATGGTGCTTTTTTGAGGAATTGCATTTTTAAAGATGATGTTTTTTGGGGAAATTGTGTAAGGTTTGGATTTGATTGAATAGGTTTAGTGTGACATATCCAAAAAATAGGGAATTCCCAAAAAAAAAAGGGCAGTCATAAATTCAGTAAATTATTAGACATTCTTTGCACACCTAGGGCAACAAAAAAAAAATCAAAGTAGTTGGATGTTTTTGTCTTTTTTTTTTACAAAAATTTTTTTTTAACTGCGTAGCTAATAGAAAGGGTTTTTGGCTGAAAATAATCTGAAGTCTGAGGTGAATGACTAAAATAATTCAAACTGACTTTTTGGCTGAGAATGTGTTAGATTGACTAAACCCGAATTAAATTCTGACGCCGCAAAACTGACTTGGCGCCTTTGAAAAGTTCAGACTTGACTGAAAATAATATAAACGGACTGAATCGGATATTAACCTATTGCATCTTTAAAATTTTTAAGGGTATTAAGTCGTCTTTGTAAGTGGGTAGCTAATAAAAATGGGTTGGTATTGGTGGGAGCAGGTTCCGGTAAGGCAGCAAGGTGAATATGAATCCATCCACCGGGACATGATGGTGGGGTTCGGAAAGTGGAAATTCAGTCCATTGGAACTGGAGAATCCGTTTCCGAACAACGAGGCAACGGTTCACCTGTGGCAAGGGGACGAAGACATGCTTGTGCCAGTTACTCTACAACGATACATAGTCGAAAAGCTGCCATGGATCAAGTACCATGAGCTCCCTGGTTCTGGACACATGTTCCCTTATCTCAAAGGAATGAGTGAAGCCATTGTCAAGGCCCAGTTATCCCTTCAACACTGAACCTAAAATTCCACCACCTTATTTATCTAAGTCATTCTTACATTGTATTCACCTTGTTTTTGATCATGGTGTACTCTGTCTATCTCAACTGTGTGGCTGATTTTGCTACTTATGCATACATACCTAATTGAAAATCGATTATGCTGTATGAAATCCTACAAATTTTGATGCCACTCCATCTGTCATGAAATATCCCCGGCAAAGTTTAAATAAAATTTTCAAGTTACTTTCACCTTCTCACAAAGTCACAATCAATTAGGGTTGCAATGGGTACTAGATTCGATAAATGAATATACTAATAATAATATCAAAATAGAGTTGGTATTGAATAATAAGATTTTGATTTCTGAGCATAGGCCCAAAAATTTAAGATTCAATGAATCTAAAATAGAGTTGGTATTGAATAATAATATCAAAATTTTATTTAAAGAGAAATCATTATGTAATTATAAATTTATACTCTATTTTTGAAATATTTGTAAACTTTTTTTTCTCGATAGTTGGTAGCCAAAAGGCTAAAGAGTTTTACAAATCACAGCTACCGCAAAAACAATCAGCAACTACCTCCAAGAAAATTACAAACAAACACTGCTAACATAAAAATACAAAAGGACGACCACGCCCACTACTGCCAAGATTGAGACAACTCAAAACACGCTGCTAAAAGATCAAAACATCAGTTTGGTGAATCATCGGGGAATCGCACGCCGATATCATTGCCAATAATGAAAAGAATGATATTGCTAAGGGTGTAAGTGCAAAATCACTAACTTGCATTTTCACAAACAACTAATTTTACTAACACTTTTCTTTTTTTGCAAACAGCTAATCCTAACAGCTAATGCCTTGTAAATTTCATAGGTTGATTGAGGTAAGCAAATAATTACCATAAATTACCGAAAGTTACCAAAATTTATTCAAAGTTACCAAAATTATCGAAAATTACATGTCACGTGTAAAGTAGGTTTTTTTTTTCATTTTTTCCTTTTATTTCAAAAACACAAATTTACTCATATAAATTTACCCAAAGTTACCATAAATTACCAAAAATTACCAAAAGTTACCAAATATTACTAAAATTCATCATTTACCTTACCTCAAGATACCCATGAAATTTACAGGCCCTAAGTCAAACAAATGATACAAATAGCTAACAGCTAATAGGTAATTCTAACAGCTACAATTGATTGCCAAACAAGGCCAAGATGTTAAAGAAAGATAGGCCTCATAAATCGATAAGCTAATGTCCAATACTAAAAGTTGATATATTATAGTTTAGGGTTTTTTGGATGCTAATATACTGAACTTTTGTGATGTTGGACAATAATACACTGAAATTTAACCTTGAACAATAATACACGATACTTTGGGGGGTGTTGACCAATAATATTATACCCAGAACGGTTCCGAAAGTGGCTGACTCGGTGACAATCCTACTTAGCAGGTGGAGAAGATGAACTTTGAAAAGAGTAAAGAAACATAAAACTACATTTGCTTAAACTTGTTTTTGCCGAAATATTGTTGTTGTAATTATATAAAATCATCTTTAATTGTGTAGATTAGCTAACATGTCATAAATTTAGATATTATTTAGCCAATTTATCTTCTCAGTCCGCCCCGTAAGATCACCACCAAGTCAGCCACCATCAAAATCTTTCTGGGTGCATTATTGTCCAACACCCCTCAAAGTTTAGTGCATTATTGTCCAGTACCCCAAAAATTCAGTATATTATCATCCAAAAATCCTATATTTTATTATCCTAAAGTTCAATAATATCATAATCTAAAGACTTCCTTTAAGAAAAAAGTGTGAAGATTTTAGATGCTTTCTAGCAGGTATTCTGACAAGGAGACAACCCGCAACGGGTCCTCAGGGTAGACTTAAGGGCCAAGGGGCGACCGCACAGGACCCACGACAATGATTACGGTGGCTGGGCTCTTGTCACTTCTAACGACTATTAAAGTATTATAATACAAATTATACACTAATGTTTAACTTATCACAATGGTTGTTATTAACACTTTGTTCTAATTAACCAGTTGATGTCAGGGCCGAGGTTTGATTTCCTCTCCTTCCAATTTGTTTTTGTTTATCGTGAATTTTACTCCAAAAGTCTATTTTCCTCCAAAGATTATTTTCTTTTTATTAGTTCCCATTGTTTAATTTATTTATGAGATATATTTTTCATTTTCATTTAATACCATTTTTGCTAGGTAATATTATCTCATTTTTTGTACTTATTTCTTTTACTGCAAATCACAAATAATAGAAACGCCAAGTTACAACTTCTCTATTTCGTTTACTTTATTATATCATATGCAAAATTATTTTTGCAAATTTTATAAATGTTCATAAGTAAACATAGTATATATTTATCGCGCAATTACTATTAATGTTATTTTTGTGAACAATTAGTCTAAATAAATCTTTGATCAAAAGGGTATTTTTTAGTAAGGATTTACTTGAAACTTGAATTACTAAAAATGACAATTACAATCTTATCCGAAAGGTTTTAAATATTGAATTTACGTGTAATGCTTTACAACTTGAGAATTTGAATGTTTAAATATTTTAGTATTATGCATCATGTCTCCGATGATTCCCTTTAACAGAATGTTCTGGTTTCACCTCTGACTCATGATTTAAGAAAATATCTTAGTTAAGGGTCCAACCGAGAATATAGATAGTGATGTCTATTTTGATAGGGCGAGAAGGTTATCCAAAAATAGAAAGGAGACAAATGGGCCCATATGTAACTCTGTCAAAAAAAACAACGTTTTCTAGAAGTATTTATTTTGATCTTGACAACAATAATGATATATTTCTTACTAAATTTTCATAGAAGAGCCACATTTTGTACCAATTTATAGAAAAAAATTACTCTTTTCATGATACTTATTTTGATTAAACTGTTATTTAGTATGAATATTGACACATTTTTTTTAAAAAATACCTCAATATATATAAAATGGTCTATTATGTTGCTCACTCTAAGACAACCATTACGTGAAGAAATCTAACATTTAACTGCCCGATGGTATATCAAAAACTTAAAATTGAGGAAATCTAGCTACTTAGATTTTACTTCCACTTTTTAATGTAAAGACAAACAAATTAAATTCAAAACTTGTGTAAAGTTAAGTAACCCCCTCCTCTAACACTAACCAAACGTGTTTCAAGCAAGTAAGCTTCCCCTACTAGAAAAGTTCGCTAAACCAAATTTGAACCAAACTTACATACGCATGGATACTTTACAAGATTATTATTACTATCATTTATATTATTTTAGATATACTATTCTTCTGAGTAAAATTGCAATCTATTGTGATCTTCTATTGCCACTAAATTTTTAAGTGAGTCAAGTTTACCACTTAATTTTTAAAATTTGTCAAAAATGTTACAACAATCTATTGTGACCTTCTATTGCATGTAATATTCATACTATTTTTAATTTTCCTTTTTTTTTTGTTTGGTTTAAAAAGAATGAAATGGATTTGGATGAACTCAGCGCATCTCTCTCAGCAGCCAAAATCACCATTCTTCTTCTACCAAGGCAGACATGAAAACTGATTCAAGCCCTTGAAATTGCACACAACATACCAAAAGCCATCCATGAAAACTGACCATGACAACAATGGTTTACCGTATAGTATGATTGGGTTTGTACCAAATCTGGAGAATAATGCAGTGATTAAGAAAGAGAGAAGGAGAACTGAATGAGGTCACTAAAACAGCATACCAAGGAGTCAAGGAAGTTGCTGGGAAAAGTTAATTAAGTTACTCACAAATTTGACGGGTGCCCCATATCCTCTACAATAGAGAGAAAATTAAAGGGACAAAACCCATTGTCCTTCGAAGCTTCCACATACATAATCACTTTCTCAAATAGATATTGGTGTAGCTGAGAGAGAGAGAGAGAGAGAATATGAATATTACCTGCAATAGAAGGTCACAATAAGTTATGGCATTTTTGACAAATTTTAAAAGTTAAGTGATAAATTTGACTTACTTAAAAGTTCAGTGACATATTTGACAAAAATCAAAAGTTAAGTGGCACTTGAATGATTTAACTCCTATTTTTTCGGTAGATATTTTTAACTTCCGACTTCTTCCGACTTTTACAAACTTTTTCCAACTCTTTTCAAATTTTAACTGTTACCAGTTTGTTTCAACTCATTCCAAATGTTATCAGTTTCTTATAATGACGTCCAACACCAAAAATTAATGGATATAAAATAACTTACTTAGGTAGATATTTCTATATTATTTAACTCAAAATGTCAATACAAGGTAATTTGTAGTAATTAGTAGATAATTTAACTTGCCATTTATTTTTTATTATGTTGATTAGAAAATATGAATACTAAATTTATTTTACAATATACAAAATTAGATATTACATGATATTCACCATTTTGTTTCCAGAATTAAAATCTCTTCTACTTCCACATCCATTGATAGAATTATTGCTCTTCTCTGGAGCATGTGGAAAACTCGTAATTCGGTGGTCTTCAGGCAGGAATTTCACCCTCCCCTCATCACTCTCATTCGTGCCAAATGAGCAGCAATAGTACGGCGGATGAGGGCTCAGCTTGGGAATGCCTTCTTAGTTCTTCCCCCACCTCAGTTCAAGAGAAGTCTCCTGGCTCGGTCTGGGTTTCGTGGTCTAAACCCCCTCAAGGCTTCTTTAAACTTAATTTTGATGGTTCTAAATCTCCTAAGGGAGAGTGCTAGTGGTTTCATTATTCGCGCTGATGAGGGTCAGTTAGTTGCAATTTCCTCCTTTCCGCTTGCAAATTCTTCTATATTGGTTGCATAGGCCACAACTCTTGGGAATGGTCTTCTTCATGCCATCCGATTAGGATATCCAATTTGATTGTGGAAGGTGACTGTTTGATCGTTATCAAAGCTATTCAAGACATTTTCCATACCCCTTGAGAGGTGGCTTCGCTGGTTCAAGATATTAGATTACTCTTGCGAATATGTAATGTTATTTCTTTCACTAATATTTTTAGAGAATGTAATAGAGTTGTTGATTGGATTGCTAGGTTTGGTTTGTCCCTCCCGTCAGTAATGTTTTGGTCCTCCTATCCTTCTTTTGAGTTACTTTCTATTCTTAGTTATGATATCTTAAGTCGGTCCCTTAAGAGCATGTGAACATGATCAATCTAGACCCTTAATTACTCAATTTATGGTTGTAATGAACATCAAGTAGAACCTAATGAACATTAATTCTCAGGCAATATTTACAGCCACCCCCCCCCCCCCCCGCGACAACATTAGATTCCAACATCTGATTCATAGGTAACATTAATTCATTTCAACTGATCCCAAACAACTATTAATACAATTGGTGTTTTTTTCTTCCCCCCCCCCCTTTCACGTGTCTAGCCAAAAAAGAAAAAGGAAAATGGTGAAATAATTGCAGCCATAGGTTGAATAATTAAGGGTTTGGATTGATCATGTTCACATGCTCATTTTGACCCAATGCTCATCCTATCTACTCCCTATATGTATGTATATATATAAATAACTTAAACTTTTTTTTTAGCTTTTCCAACGGTTTTAATTATTCCAACTCTTTTTAGTTTCTTAGTGTCTTTCAATTTAGACAAAATCTTTCCATCTTTCACAATTTTTTTATTTCTTCCCACTTTAAACAACTCCTTAAAACTTTCAGCTCAATCTATATATGCAACTCAAAAGAACACATCCTAAATGAAGTTAGAATTGTTAACTGCTTTAACAGTGTACTGTTATAAAACACGTTGAAAATGTCATAATCATATAGACAATATAATATTTCGAATCAATTTTGTAAAATGGGCACAATCCATTAGGTCAAGGTGAGACACATTTCCAGGCCATTTAGAAATTGTGTAACAAAAGATATTTTTATCCTTGGTCTATATGTATTATTATTCCACTCTTTTATTATCAGTTTGGGCAGGGCACGTGTAATCAATATTGATTATTAATTATTTAATATATATAATAATTTAAAACATAAAATTAGAGTCATTGTATTTGTTGTAAAAAATCCTTCCATATTAATATACTCACTTTTTCTTATCGATCAGACGGTAAATCTTATCAATATTTATAACATTTGATATGTGTAATGACTTAATTAAATATCAATATTAAAATTATTGAATTTATCATGAAAAATATTTTATATAAATATAGTAATTTACTTTTTATAATTTAATATATCAGATTGTATATTTAATTGACGTATTAAACGCTAAAATGATAAACGGTAATGAATGTGGAGTACAACACAAATATATATATATATATATATATATATATATATATATATATATATATATATAATGTAAGACTATATATCTATAATGGTGAGTTTAAATTCAACTCACTGTTTACATGACATGAGATGAAAATGGGATGAGGTCGCGTGAAACATTTCATGGATAAGAATGAGACACGTCTCCTGAGAATTGAAAGCGGGTTTAGCACACTAAAATTTTAATTATATTTTTTTTCTCTCTTCTTCTCCACTTCATTTTTTAATCAATATAACCAAATTAATTATATCATTAAGTATGACCCATTTGCTTTCTTTTAATTAATATAAATCTAACCCATGCTCACTATTCGAAAGCTAACTAAATAAAGAAATAAATTTTGATTCTCTTGACAGGGGTCCACAGTAATCTAATTAATCAAACTCAAACCTATTGTTGCAACTTCTCTAGAATAACTATGAAGGATAAAATGTTTATTAAATTACGATTTAACCGGTAAACAATATTCTATCTATTTCACTTTAATGTGTTTCCTTCTAGAATAACTATGACGAATGGTCAAATCAATATTTAACAACCACAACTTTTGTGCCTACTGATATATATATATATATATATATATATATATATATATATAATGTTGGCCATCGTAGTGTCTATTGAGATCTCTCCCTCCATTTCTCCAGCCTCTGAGTACCTAGCCATGACAGCAGCGGGCAGCAAGCAGAAGTGCCCTGGACATTCCCTAGGTAACTTAATTTGTATCACTACCAAATTTTGCTACTCTATGTTATTTCATTTTTTTTGGGTGTTGCTTGTCTCTATTTCTGTAATTTTTAAATGTTCAGTTCAACATTCTCCAGGTTATTCATTCACGCAATATAGTACATAATGATGCATGAGTTCTTGATCCACAACTTCATATTATGTCAAAAACTTATTGGCTGCCTGCTACCTTCCAGAGAATAAGGCTGTATTCATTTGATATTCAATATTATTCTAGGGTGTATTTGGTTGGGAGGAAAATGATTTATGAGAAAATTGTTTTTCATAAGAAATGGTTTTCCAAGGAAAATGGTTTTCCATGCGAAATTTTTCCTTGTTGGGTAGGAGATAAATTATTTTTCGAAAAATGATCATTTATGTTGATATAAGTAGTGATATATGTTACATGAAAATAGTTGGAGCTCAAAATTCATATTTGAGCTTTTCTTAATCATTTCTATCGTGTTATAAAGTTTCGTGACAAACCGATAAATTTGAATTTTGTTTTTAAGTTTCAACCATATTTAACCGCAAAAAAATGTCGACAAAAGTGTCGATATATGTTACAAATGAAAATATTTGGGGCTCAAAATTCATATTTGAGCTTTTTTAATCATTTCTATCGTATTGTAAAGTTTCGTGACAAACTGAGAAAATTAAATTTTGCTCTTAAGTTTCAGTCATATTTAACCGCAAAAAATGTCGATAAAAGTGGCGATATATGTTACAAATGAAAATATTTGGAGCTCAAAATTTATATTTGAGCTTTTCTTAGTTCATACTATCAAATCATAAAGTTTCGATTCAAACTTTAAAAGTTTCAGTTAGTTTTAAGGCAAAAATTTCTAATCTGACGTATAATGAGATAAATGTTATCAAATAAAAATATTTTGAGCTAAAAATTTATATTTGAGGTTTTTTTAATCAATTCTATCGTGTTATAAAATTTCGAGCAAAACCATTAATGTTAAATTTCGGCCTCAAATTTCAGTTAGAGTTAGTAGTAAAAATCGATCCAACAATCAATGGTGGAAAATGATTTTTCTAGGTTGAACAAAGGAAGTCAATTTCCTTCCTTTATAGGAAAATGATTTTCATTTGGAAATAATTTTCTAAACTTTCTTTTGTACGAAACACTAGAAAACTGGAAAAACATTTTTCAAAAAAATGTTTTCCCCCCTACCAAAGACACTCCTAGTATATGCATCATATGAAACGGGAGTTTGCTCTCCACATTCCACGCTATGAAAATCTGACTAATGCAACCTGGAATGGTTTTTCGTATATATTGAAATTGGAAAATTGACGGAGTTCGACATGTATCAATAGTTAGCAGACAAAAATAAGAAAAATGTAATTGGAATTAATTAGGTACCAAGATTTTATTTTATTATTTATTTATATGCTAAATATAAATAAATAACATTTCAATTAAATTTAAATGAAAAAATTAATAGATAACAATTTTCTTATTTATTTCACTTACACAACATTTAACAAAACCGAAAAATGAGGTACTTGTGTTGATTATATCCCACAATAACATGTGATTAGGCTTAGTACACCTCTGAAACTGAAAATATAACTAAGAATCCAATGGCGCGCACTTAATTTAATCTCATCATGATTTGCTATTAATTTAATCTTACTCGTACTTTTTTCAAGTAACTTTGGCCGTTCATTGGGCTACTATGTAGCAGCGCTTTGATCGTGCTCCTAAGAGCATGACATATGGGGCACCCACAACCCTTTTTTTCTTTTTCTTTATTTTATTTTATTTTATTTTTTATTTTTTGATAATTTTATTTTAGAAAAATGATAGATATTTTTGAAAAAAATTGCGCATAAAAATTTACAAATAAAATAGTTATATAATAGTGCTTATAAAACTTGACAATAATACTAATAAAATACTAATGTAATGTTCATAAATAAATCATATGATTCTCTTAACTCTACTGTAATGATAAAAAAAAATTCATAAAAAATGTTAATAAGAATGTAATACACTGCTCATAAAAATTTTACGCAAGACAGAACATACTAATTAATAACGATAACATAAAAAATAAATTTGAATAGTATGGTCATATAATAATGCTCATAAAACATAATACTAATAAATACATATCATATATTACAAATTATTAGTATCAAATACTGACAAAATACACAATAAGTGCAATGACAACTACAAAGAAAAATTTTAAAATCCACAAATAAATACAAATAAGCTGAATTAGAATTTAAAAAGTGAATTTGGACTAATGACAAAATAGACTCATTGTGTAAAAAGAACAAAAGAAAAAAATGGACTCCGGGTGCAACAAACATGGTGCTCCTGGCAGGCGGCAATGTCATCGTTTTTTTGCTATGTTAGCCAGAGGTAATCATCAGTAAGCTTTATAGGCTGGTGAGGGGAGGTACTAAACTGACTCCATAATTTTAATAGGAAACTTTTTGCTTCCTCCAAATCTTGAACATTGGTGAGAAGGTTAATTAACAATGTTGACTGTAGTGATGAGAGCCTAACATTGAAGGGGAACAACAATTTTAATTTCAGGAGTGATTTCTTGGGTGGTGATTTTGGGTGTTGTGGCATGGGCTTATCATAGCATTCAGCCTCCGCCTCCTAAAATATGTGGGTCACCAGCGGGTCCTCCTATTACTGCCCCAAGAATCAAGCTTAGAGATGGAAGACATTTGGCCTACAAAGAGCATGGTGTACCTTTACATTTAGCCAGCCACAAGTTCATCTACGTTCATGGCTTCGATTCCTGTAGACATCATGCTGCTGTTGCTACACAACTTTCTCCTGTATGTCTTCAATTCCCCCCCCCCCCCCCCTTTTACCTCTCTTTTAGTTCTACAACTGACAGTTTTCAAATGAATAACTACTTGTTCTAGGAGTTGGCTCAAAGTGAAGGAATATACATTGTGTCATTCGATAGACCAGGATACGGAGAGAGCGACCCAGATCCAAACCGAACACCCAAGAGCATTGCTCTTGACATCGAAGAGCTTGCTGATCAGCTGGAGCTGGGACCAAAGTTTTATGTCATTGGCTTCTCAATGGGAGGAGAGATCATCTGGGCCTGCTTAAAATATATTCCACATAGGTACCAATTTTGATTTTCTTCCACTATTTTTGGTGGGTTTTTTGCATTTTGGACCTGACGCATAGGGGTATTTAATTTTTGGACCCTTGGTTTTTATTGTTTATTTTTGGGACCTTAAAGTTTATGGTTGAATAAAAAAGGATCTTAAAGTATTGTAGTTTGAAAAAAAAAGGGCATGTGTACTGTTTTTCTTTTCCTTCCTATGTTTGAATTTATCTTCCAATTAGCGTCAAACTTTAGGAGTAAGGATAAGACTGATATTGAAGCTATAATACACCTCTCTTATTTATGTCGGAACTAATTAGACCCTGCTGTAATGCACCTCTCTCATTCATGCCGGAAATACTTAAACTCTGGGTACTTTAGGGTCTAATTAGTTCCGACATGAATAAGAGAGGTGTATTATAGCTTCAATATTAGTCTTAACCTTACTCCTGAAATTTGGCGCTAATCGAGAGATAAATTCAAACATGAGAAGAAAAAGAAAAACAGTACACGGGCCTTTTTATTCAAACTACAAACTTTAAGGTCCTTTTTTTATTCAAACATAAATTTTAGGGTCCTAAAAATAAACAATGAAAACTAAGGGTCCAGAAATTAAATACCCCTGTATTTCGGTTCCAAAACGCAAATAACCCCTATTTTGTTTGATTGCAAGATGGAACAGTATTAATTGTGGTGTCTTGATAGGCTGGCAGGTGCAACACTATTAGCTCCAGTTGTGAACCCTTTCTGGTCAGGATTACCCACAAATTACCTGATCAGTGATCTGGGCAAAAAAGGGATGGTCTGGGACATGTTGTCTGTATATGTTGCACATTATCTACCCTGGCTTACATACTGGTGGCAGACTCAAAAGATGTTCCCAATTTCAAGTGCCATTTCACATAGTAATAATGTCTTCTCTACCCAAGACAATCAACTCAGGCATGAATTCGAGCGGAGTGACTACATGGTACGTACGTACACATGCATTTCCCATTCATATACTGGTTTGCATATCATATCATACATAATAGTTGTACGACACAATTCAAGCAGGCACCAGTGAGACAGCAAGGAGAGGCAGAATCAATCCACAGAGACATGAAGGTGGGGTTTGGGAAGTGGGAGTTTACTCCAATGGAACTCACAAACCCATTCCCAAACAAGGAGGGAACAGTTCACCTATGGCAAGGAGATGAAGATTTGTTGGTGCCAGTAACAATGCAGAAGTACATTGCTCAAAGGCTGCCTTGGGTTAAGTATCACCATCTTCCTGGAGCTGGCCACTTGTTTCCCTTTGCTCCTGGAATTGCCGATACTATCATCAAAACCCAGTTGTCCCTTCAAAACTAGCACCAAATTGTTTCAATCATTCCTTCCCATTGTATTTTCTCTTTCCACGCCAAGAAAAATATGTTTGACCAACAAAAAAAATTATTATTGCATTCATTTAAAATAGGACAACCAAATACTTTTGTGATTAAATATATTGTATATGGCAACAAAACCTTTTTTTTCCCCTAAATTGATATAAATTGGGCAGCAATTTAGAAAAAAATGGTTGGCAAAATTTACCAAGGCCAAGCAACAAAAAAGTTTGATTGCCCACCGCAACTATCTTGTGCTACAATTTTTACTAATTTGTAGTTCATACTTTGTGTTTTGAGTATAATGCAACCAAATTGTGACAATTTTTTTATAGCCCCATGTTAAAGGGCAACAAAAACTAAACTACGGCAACAAATTTTTTTGTTGCCCAAAGTAATTTTTGTTGTTGTGTTTAGGGTTTTTTTGTTGCCCAGTTGTCTCTCTCGTTGTAATCTTGAACCACAGAGATTAAGATAAGATTTATCTACATTACACCTTTGACATGTTGGGTCAATCCAACGATCTACCCTGGTTCCTTAATTATGGGCCTTTGTGTGGAAATCTCAGGTAAATGTAGGATTAGTATTTCAAACTAAAGGGATTGTCGAAAGTGAATTTACAAGCTAAGGGTACTTAAGAAGCATTAAGTTTTTTTTAAAGAAAAGCATCCTTATTTAAAGACCAAGCAGTACCTTAGTCAACTCCCAATCACACCAAGTATCATCATAGGAAAAGTCGATCGATTTTTCGGGCTCTACACCAACCACAGAGCTTATGGGCTCAAGAATAAGGAGTCCAAATGAGACTAATGCAAAGGAAAAGGGGAACAAGACAGTTCATTGAAGTTGTGAAACAATCAAGCATCACATGAACCAATAGACAACCCAACAATTAGAATAGAGACTGGGCCAAACGGTGCGCATCGTTCGAGGCCTAAGAGGAAACGTTGCGCAGCATTTCCCTTGTCTGTTTGGCTAGGCCAGTCCACTTCAGGGGGGACTCTAATGCAAAGTATGACCCCATTTGATATTGAGGCAGTTAAATCGTGTAGACAATTAGCATTAAGCAAGCATATGTGTTCCAACTAAACCAAGGATCTAAGTTAAAGGAGTCCTCAGTTGGGTTGAAAAACTAGGCCTATGTTCCTTGAGTCTCAACACTTATGGGATGCATAAGTGATTGACCAAAGCTTGCTCCCTTCACCATATGGTTAAGGAGTAATGTATGGGTAGAAAAGGGTCGGCTGCTCTGGGGGGTCTAGATGGACGTCCTTATAAGTTGAATGATCCACGGTTTCCAAAAAGGGTAAATTAGGGTTTAACCTATGTGGTACGTTCAATGCTCGACTAGGATTAGGCCTGCTATGTTTTATGCTTGACAATGCCTAACACATGCAAACATGTCAAATATGCAAATCAAGATTAAGAAAATTAAATCAATCTGAATTAAAATAAACAGAAAATTATACAAAAGAGACAAAATTAAGAAGTTACACCCAAAATATGCCCAAAGGCAGTTCTGGCAACGCTGCGTAGCGTTCGGCTGGTTGGAGGAAACACTGTGCAATGCTTCCTAGCACTACCGTCTGACTACTTCATGTATTTTAGACCAAGATGAAAATTTTCTAACAAATTTAAAACAGATTAGATAAAATCTAATAAAATAGGCGTCGTCAGTTAATTTTGTAGAAAATTAACAAACTATGAATTTAGCTCTAAAAAATTAGCGAGAACCAAAGATAAGTGGGATCAGGGATAATATTACGAGTTTCAAATTAAATAACCCAAAAGCTGCCCCTTAGTAAACGGACTCTATTAAGTCAGTTATTGAATTGAAAGAACAAAAAGAACAAAACAAACCAAAGTTATCAAACTTTGACTTGTATTAATCTAGACATGTAACACACATTAGTACACTTCAAGAAAAATTTGAATAAAAAGAATAGTAAACGCATAAGTAGCTTAAACTTAGCCTACCTTTTAGTTAGAATGGATGAACTCAAACCAAAAGAACGTTCTTAGAACATTAGAGACTCAAGTTTAGCAGAGTAAGTTTAGGGAATTTAGCCTCTTGCAAATGAAGAGGGAATGCCTCTATTTATTGCCCAAATATTTTGAATAGTCTGAGATTCTAAATAAGCTCAAAGATATCATTGTAAACTTTTTAATATTATTTCTATCTTAATTCTAGCCAAATAATATCAAAAAATATTATCCGCATGGAGTTAGGAAAAAAGCAATTGATATTATCTTATTCAGCAAAAAAAAGGCGAAAGTAGAAAAACGTCTGCAACAAGACAACGTTGCACAACATTTGATTGAGAGCACTGCACAACGTTTCGTGAAGAGCGTTGCGCAGCGTTTGGTGAAGAACACTACGTAGCGCTTCCCCTCAGTGGGTCGGCTGACTGGGCTGGTATGTTGAGCTGGAAGCTGCTATGTGACATTTTTATGTCATTTCTCGATTTTGCATTTATTTTTGATTTTGTCATTTCAACTTTATATTATTTTCAATTCTGCTTCCATGTGCCTTTCTAATATTTCTATGGATTGTTCTATCGGTCTTCATCATCTTACTTGGCGAGAGATCTGTTATACAAAAATGCTAGCTAACTATAAAATCTAATTGTACAAAATTCGGTGTCTACAACACACACACACATTGATCTTTATTATATGTAATTAAGGTAAAGTATAACATATATTTCTTGATTTGGTTTTCATATTGCTGGGTTGAATGTGGAGACCAATTTTGGGTTGGTCTCTGTCTCTTGGGGAGCAAGGTAGAAGAGTTTGAGTGGGAATCAGGTTGTTGATTTGTTCCACTTCCGTTTTGTAATTCCTTTGCTGTAGGGACTTTATTAATCCTAAAATTATGTCAGCCTTGTACTATAAATAGAGCCTAGGTGCTAGGTTTATTTGCATTGCAATTGAGAGTGTTTTATCTTAAACCACAAGAGATTGACCTGTAATCTCTGTGTTTCTGAAAGAGTTGTGTGAGGCTCAACTGTGAGTGTTGAGTTCTCAGGTTGTAACTCTAGGAAGGTTGTGAGAGATTGTGGAGGTCTGGGAATATCTGAAACACCGTTGTAATCTTCTGATAGTGCATCGTTCGTGGTTTTTTTCCCGATTTGGGTTTTTCCACGTTAATTCCTTGTGTCGAATCTTTATTAATTTTTCCGCCCTTATTATTATTTGTCTGCTAACCACGCCCTGAGAATCCTAACACATATTTATAATAATATTTAAATGTTTATGCTTCTCAATGTATTAGCACTTCTTGTGCAAGGAGTGCACTAGGAATTGCATTCAAATGTTCATCCAAAAGACACTGAGGAGACTGACTTTATATCAGTTCACTCTGATTCCAATATTTCTTCTGACCTTAAGAACTCGATGTTTGGGGGCAACAAAGAACAAATTAGAAGGAAGAGAAGAGTGACCTTTGATAAAAACTAAATGGAAATTGGTTATAGAAGCAACTCAAAGAAATAAGTCAACTTCAAATGAAGCTCCTAGAGTTTGGCAAGAAATTAACGACATCAATGCAAGGATTGCACGCAGAGTTGTTATAATTGGAAGTAATATTGTTATGTGAGTCATTGGGAACCAAGTTGAAATAGTGAAACATCTCAAGAGAGATGCGAAAGAGGAAAAAAAAAGATATAAAGGGTGATGTAAGTCACAACAGATTACAGTTGTAGGATCTAGATTTGTTCTTGCGTTGAGCTTTTAACCTTGTTTGCACCATATTGTAAGGTTTTATGTGTTATTTGTTGTTGTGTTATCTTTACTGTTTAATTGCTATTTAATAAATCTTTATATGTGAACTTTGTCTTTTATGACTGAATAATAAAAAAAATTATCTCCCATTTTTCTCTTTTTTTATTTTTGTTAATTTTATGTAATATTTCTCTTATTTTTTCATTATTCGTTAATCGTATAGTTATTCATTTTTATTAGTTTGTCTCTCTATGATTTTAAATATAGTTGGAGTAGACCTGTCAATTCGATCGGGCGAACGGGTTTTGGGTCGGTCGTATATCAGGTTCGGTAAATATGGGTTGTGTGTATTTTGAGTTCGGGTAAATATGAGCGGTGTATTCGATTTCGGGTCAACCCAACGAGTTATAATTATGACATTTCCCCATTTTTTTCTTTTTAAAAAGTGATCTCTAAATACTACTTTTTGTACAATGTACATAATAAAATATGATTATCTTCTATTAACAATAGATTATTGTAACTATTTTAACTTAAATTAGAGAAATAACAAATAAATGAGTCGCGCTTATAGTTTAATAGTTAAAATTTTCAATGAAAAGCCACAAATTTTAATAAAGTTGAACTCAAAAAATTTAATTTTTCATATCAAACGGGCGGGTCAAGTTTGACCCGTTAATTTTTAGGTTCGGTGTATTTCGGGTTTAGTTGAAAAAGTCATGTTCAAAACCCAAAAATTTTAGGTGGATTCGGGTCGAATTATCGGATCGGGTCAGAAATTATCAGGTCCAGGTTGGAGCAACATTTTGAACCGGATATGTGATTTATTTAGGTTGGGGTAGAATGTACTATTATTGGTTTAAAAAAGTGTGGTTACCAAGTGAGAGGAGTGAAGGAAATTAGGAAACGAAAATTAAACAGCGCCGGTGTGGAGTGAACACTGGAGAATTAGACAACTCGCATCAAATTTCATTCTGATTCACTCCCGCTCTCTGTGTGGAGGAGGTTGGTGAATCCAAGGCCAGCAGCAGTAGCAGCTCCTATCGCTGCTCTAGACATGGCAGCCCCTGTAAACAGAAAGATATCAGCCGCATCTGCCAGAGCCCACACTCGTAAATCCAATCATAAATCCTCCTTCTCTCTCTCTTCAGGTCATTCCCCCCCCCCCCCCTCACCTTTACTTACTACACTTCCTATCTTCCTCTTTAATCTGCTTCCCTCTTTTATTCATTTTCTTTGTTTCGGATCAACACTGCCTCTATATTCCATCATTTCTTGTTTATTGGCTGGTTACAAGATCTGTGATTGGGTCCATTTCTACTTTGTCATTTTTCGATACCAGATACAGATCTGGGTCGATTGAATTTTATTTATTTTGTGTTGTTCTATACTTGTATTTGATAGGAATTACTTTTATGAGCCTCGTCTGAATCAGCTAGTCTAGTCACCAAATTACCCAATCAAGTTTTGATCTCACAAATCTAATGTTACTGCTGTATGTGGTGGTGCCCTTGTGAATGCAGCTAAACCGTATTTTGTTACCACATAAACTGTATATGTTTCAACTGTGGAAAGAAAATAAATCAGGAGGAAAGAAGAATAAAGTAAAGCAAGTTTATTTTTCCTCTTTGTTTGCTCTAAGTTAAGTAATACTTTGTTTTACAACATTTTTTTCTTCCAAATCTAATCTATTTACAATCCAAGATGTATCAATAATTGTTTATGTAAATCTATCTTTACTAATTGCCTTTGTTTTTGCTGTGCCTGGTTCTCCTTTATGTTTTATCTATCCCCACCTTTTCTCCATGCATGGTGCAAGACAACTTGTCTTTCAAAGTTACAATTTTCAACTAATTTAATTTTATTGATTTGTGTACAATGCTTAGTGAATCAATTAAAATGGGATGGAGATAGAACTTAGTTTTGTGATGGGCTTGCCCAAGAATGTGCTTTGTTTGAAAGCAGTAATTAGTTTACGCTACCCTTCTTTTGGATTTTGTCATTTACAACCTTGATACTTGCTTATTACATATGCAGTTGAAAAGTATCCATCAAAAGGCACATATATGATACGTAGTAAAGTTTGTTTATATATAGTCCATCATAACCCCAAATTGAGAAGCTACCCAACTGTTCAGGCTTTCAGTTATATTGAAATGATTGTAGTTTGTGATTATACTAAAATAGTCATCACCATATGCCAATGTAAACATAGCTCTCTAAGTTCTTTATATTTATAAGAAATCAAAAATTTTCAGGCTTGTTTAAGAAGATCCTCCTAGTTGGTATCGTGGGTCTCTTGGCATGGGCTTATCAGGCTACACGGCCACCTCCCCCCAAAATTTGTGGAACACCGGATGGTCCTCCAATCACAGCAACAAGGATTAAGCTAAGTGATGGAAGGCATTTGGCTTACAAAGAGTATGGGGTGCCAAAAGAGCAAGCAAATTATAAATTCATTTTTGTCCACGGCTTCGACTCTTGCAGACTTCATGCCAGCCTACTTCCTGCGGTACATAAGTGCTTCTCCTTTAGCTGTGCTTCCTATCTCTGTGTGTTTCTTTTCTCTTATAAGACTCTGTTTGTATGCTAATTTTTGCAGGAGACTCTTGAAGGCTTAGGGATATATATTGTGTCATTTGACCGACCTGGGTATGGAGAAAGTGATCCACATCCAAACCGAACATTCAAGAGCATAGCATCAGATATCGAAGAGCTTGCCGATCATTTGCAACTAGGAGAGAAGTTTTATGTGATCGGGTTCTCAATGGGCGGGCAGACTCTATGGAGCTGTCTCAAATATATACCACATAGGTCTGCTAGTCTGATAGGTCAATCTTTCATTTGAAGCTTACCTTCTGCTTCTCACTTCAGGATTTAATTTATGTTAATTTGGTATCTCTATTATGTTGGTAGGTTGGCAGGAGCAACATTGATAAGTCCTGTTGTCAACTACTGGTGGTCTGGTTTACCTGCTAACCTATCCACAGAAGGTCTCAATTCACAGATTTCATGGGATAAATGGTCTCTTCGTGTGGCACATTATGCTCCATGGTTAACTTATTGGTGGAATACTCAAAAACTTTTCCCTCCTTTAAGTGTGATTTCTCAGAGTCCTGAAATGCTGTCTCGTCACGACAAAGAACTAATTCCAAACTTCCCAGGAAAGGAAGTGATGGTACGTAAGCTATTTACTCATGGGATGAATTTCAATCGTATTTCTATTGTTATGTATTTATGTATTACTCCCAGTATATGACCAAAAAAACAAAGTTAAATAGTAACTGAGGCATTGGAGAGGTAGTTTGTAGACTACTCTTCATTATAATGGAAGAAGTTAGGTCTTCATCTTATATCTTACGTTTACTCACCAAAAGTTTAGTTATTATAACCATATTGTTTGATTATTTTCTCTTTCTCAACGCGTATGAGGTATTGTATGTTAGGTTATGTACAAAATTGTTGAACACTGTTCACTTATAGCTGTGTCACCTGGGGTACTTATTGCACCTTAAGGGATCTGCTGACACTATGGGACTGTGGGTAGTGAGACTCATGAACTCACTTAGGACCAAAAGGCGTGCAAACTTAAATGGGGTTAATCCAGGCAGTACTTGGACATGTTCAAGTAACCAACTGATATGGTGTTAACCATGTCTACTGAAATTTGCATCTTACCATGCTTTTGAATCGAATCTCATTTTCTCAAAAATAAAATATTTGCCGCAGAAATCTGTTGTTTTGCATCCTTTTCAGGAAAGAAAAAAGATACATTGACAAGCCTCTTCTTGCAATGAATCTACATGGTTGTTTGTTCTATGTTTCTGATTGTTGTTTGTTTTGGTGGGTGGGCATCAGGCTCCTGTAAGGCAGCAAGGAGAATTTGAATCTCTTCATCGTGACTTGAATGTTGCGTTTGGGAAATGGGATTTCGACCCAACTGAATTGACAAATCCATTCCCGAACAATGAGGGCACTGTTCACCTATGGCATGGTGATGAAGATAAAATTGTCCCTGTTGCAATACAGCGTTACATAGTTCAAAAACTTCCATGGATTCGCTACCATGAAGTGTCCGGCGCTGGGCACATGTTTGCATATGGTGAAGGTATGACTGAGACCATCCTTAAGGCTCAACTGTCCGTTGAAACTTAGCCAGTTGGAAGCAAAGTTATGTCAGGTTAGCTATTTGGTTTATGTTGTTCCTTGTAGTCATTCTTGCTAGCATCATATGCCATTGTGCAGGATTGTACATGTACCAAATTGTATTTTCTATGTTATTGGTTGAGATTGTAACACATTTGTACCATTTGTGGGAACGGCTTAGTCAATCCTGTAAGTTCTTGATATGCTATTAATGTGTAGAAATCAGACAATATTTGCTGCCTCTAGGTGGATCAGATATGGCTGTTGAATATATAGCTTCGGTATCCGATTGATGTTTTGAACTTGCTGATTTCACCAGGATTCACAAGTTTCAGCTCCAAGACTATTGTAGTCTTGTACCCTTGTTCCATATCATCAAGTTTTGAAGTCTTTAATATAAGTAATTGAGGTTGGACGAAGAGTTTACTGTGGCACGTATTTTGGTTTTTGAAAACTTTTGTGTTCTTCAAAGTGTCCAGACTATACATGAAGAATACTGATCCTTTTCGGATTTGTCCCCGTTCGGTAAAGATATTGAGTTTGTTTTATAATTTTAGAAGTTATGAATTTTGAACTTAGTGCCAGTTAATAAGCTGGGATACAAGCCCCAGTCGTCCCAAACACAAATTTTCAGTAGGAAAATTCTGATTGGGTTCGAATGCCCTTTTAATATTTGGTTTTGGGTTTGGTAATAAACTCGAATTTGACATAAAATTTTAACAATCTAATTTCTTACCCTAAATCTAAATCGACTCAACTTTGCATATGAGCTTAACTCACAAGTTTCAACCAAATCTAGGATTTGGAGAAGGAGTGCTTGCAACTTACAAGCTTATTCGCAAATTCAAGGTTTCATACTTTTTTTTACAAGGCAAGTAATGGGCATTATGCAACCCTTCTCTTAAGGATTGTACCTAACTTATTTTCTAGAATAATACATTCAACTTCCTATCTACATGATTATTAATTTCCTCAAAGTTTTCCATCAATCAAATGTTCTTTGGATGATTATTAATTTATTATCCTGTTCATTGGTACTATCGCCGTCCCAAAAAATTTGTCCTGGTGCGACTAATTAGTTCAAACTTTTTAAAGTTTGATCCTTAATTTATTGAGTTATCATGTAAGACTATAATTTAAACGTATTATCCGGGAGGTTGTTGTTGTTATTGCATGTAAGACTATAATTATTAGATGGAAAATTCAATTTGGTAGACTTCAACTTTTGCCTATTTCAAGTTATTAACCACTTTTTAAACTATTCTAATTGTCAGGCATATTTTGAAAATTATTTTATCTCGTGAGCTTCTTCTTGTACCGTTGTTAAAATATTGCTCGCAAAACTTTCCCCCTCTCTGAATTTATTTAACTCTCCATATCAATCTAATACTCGACTTAGTTGAAATAATATCTAAAGTGTTTGACAATTAAGAATAGTTTTTAAAGAGCTTGAAAACTTGGAATAACTTTTAAAGTTTTCAAAATAAGCCTATCACTTGAAATAATTTTCAAAATAAGCCTACCATTTGGAATAATTTCTAAAATGATTGACAATTTGGAATAGGCAAAAGTTGAAGCCTACCAAATGAAATTTCCTATATTAGATTTGTGATGAAAAATATTATTACTTAAATATAATATTACAAATCTTTCTAAGATAAAATGACAAATATTAATGATCAAAGTACAATATTGAAGATCATAAAAAAATAAAATGGATAACTTTTTTAGTGAGGAGTGAGCATTAGAATGAGTAAATTACATATACCCTACTTGACATTTGTGGTAATAATTTTTACACACCCGACATTTATGAAAATAATTTTTACCTTACCTGACATCAGGGACGAAGCCAGACCAAAATATTGAGGGGGACAATTATTATAATACTTCTATTATGTCAAAATGTTCATACTCTGGATGGTTGAAAAATATTAAATTTTCTTTTTTTATTGAATTAAATTTTCAATTTAGTTTGTAATTGATTAAAGTTAAATGCCTCATTAAACCTCATCTGCTTCTCTTTTACAGAATAGTAGGTGAGGAATGGTTTATAAATCTTGGATCAATTAAAATTAGTTTCTCTAAATTGTAAAATTTAGGGATAACATTGTTACATCTGATCCCTCTATATCCCACCTAAGCGGGACTTCAGAGTATTAGTTTTGGCTCTGGTTTTCAATTATGTCAAAAGAAATTATGAAATATATTTATACTACAGAAAAAGAGAAAAATAATACATTTAATAAATTGTAAATAATTTAATTTATTTACCGGTAAATATATTTTTTCTAATGTACTACCATAACTATTTAAACATTCCACATAATAAATGAATAATTTTTATTTCATTTTCTTCACTTTAATAAAATAAAAAAAAAATTAAATTACTTATTGAATACACTTAAATTAATAATATTATAGGTTCAACAATAAATTTTATTGGTCTATTCTTTATTTTTTTAATTATTTTAATTATTTGCTACATGTATTCCTCAAAGTATGTGAAAAGGAGGAAGAAAAAAAGGCATGGTATGGTAAAGCAAAGTGAAATAACATTCATGAGTATCGAACCCAAGACCTACTACACTTTGTAGGTCAGGACCTATACCAATTGCTCTACAACCCTGTTCTTTTCTGCGGTTGGCAAATTGCGGTGCCACAACCTACCGTAATTTGCCACAACCCACCACATTTTATCGCAAATCATTACTTTTCTCTCTCCCCACTTTTCTCCTCTACTTTTTACATTCTCTCTCCTCGCCTATCCCACATACCAATAACCTACCACAATTCCACCACACCCCACCATAATTCCACCACAATTCCGCAAAATACCGCATAAAAGAACAGGGCCATTATGCAACCAAGTACTGCAGAATGTATATTAATCCAGTCAAGGCAGGGGGGCAATTGCCCCCTTTTGCCCCAATGTAGCTCCGTCCCTGCCTGACATTAAGTGTTCATATATTTAATTTTCCTAAAATATTTTATATTTGATTTTTGTTGAATTTTCCGACGAACATTAGAAAGATAAATATGAATTGACTTTTTTACCCTTGATATTAATTCATATGACTTTCAATTAAACATGAATTGACCTTTTTACCCTTAATATTAACTTATATGACATTTAAACATCAACATTTTCTCTACTTTATTTCTTCGAAAACCCAATCCTTCCCAATTCTGAAAATGAAAACCCAATTATAAAATATTTTATAAATTTCAAGGGTGAAAAATCAATTATAATGAAAGAAATATCTTATAATAAAAATGAATTAATATTAAGGGTAAAAAAGTTAATTCATATTTATTTTTTTAATGTTCGTCGGAAAATCCAACAAAAATCAAATATAAAATATCTTAGGAGGTTTAAATATATATATAAACACTTAATATATAAAAATTATTTTACAAATATCGGATATATAAAAATTATTACCAAGGTAGGGTAAATATAATTTACTCGCGGTAGAATTTAGGTTGAGTGAAAGCCTAAACCTAAAGAATGGTTTGGCCTAAATTAGGAAGCAGCAACATCCGTGGGCAATAAGGGGCGGAATTTTGTTCCGGTTGTACTGCTTCAGTCTGGTTGCCTTGCCTACGCTACTCCTTGGCTTTCGGCTTTTTTCGTTGGGGAGATTTAACATTTTTTGATATTTCTCCTACTTGGGTTCCCCTCTTTTTGCTCTCCCCTGAAATCCCAGATTGATAACTTCGTTAATGCCACCAAGAACCCAGACCCAGAACGCTAAACCCCTGAAAAGAAACAGAGAAAAGAGTGACAGATAGACAGACAGATAGAGAGGGACATTTTGGCTTGAGCCCCAACTCTCTATCATTTCCAAAACCAAACCCTCCTTTTCAAATGCCCCGAAATCCCCTTCCAATTTCCCTTAATCTGCAGCTGTCTCAGGTGCCCTTCTCTTACACTCTTTAATTGTCTTTATAAATTTATTGTGGTTGAGGCTTTTAGGGTTCTCTCTTGCCCTGGATTTTGTGGGCAAATCTTCTGTTAGTTGAAGCATTTTAGGCATTTCATGAAAAGTTGGCACTTTTGATTTTGCGTATTTTGACTGAAATTCCTCTGTAGTGTTATAGGCGTTTCTTGTATTGCATCAAATGTGTGGCATTTCACATTGGGTCTGCTTCGTTTACCATGATTGTTAGTCATATTGTTTCCTTGATATTTCCTTTGGACAGGTGTTGAACTAGTAAGGGCTGAGGTTGACATTTTTCTGTTTGTGATAAAGCTAGTCTGTGAAAGTACCAGTTGGTGAATTGGGTTAACTTAAAAATTTCATAATGGCTGCTGCTGGGTCACTATCTCTTGCTTGTTCTGATGCTGGAAACTCAACCGGGGTGTTGACTGTTCTTGGGAGAAGGCTTCCATTGGGTAGTGTTATGTCTTTGAGGATGTTTGATGAGAAGGGTAGCTCATGGATGAATGGTCATAAAATCACTGTATCCAGTGGATCCAAGTTCAAATGCTCTTCGAATTCCCACAGTATTGGAAGATCTAATAACAAGGATCCTTTTCTTAATTTACACCCGGAAATTTCATTGCTTAGAGGAGGTGATGGAAGCAACATGATGAGCAACCCAAGAAATGAGAGTCCCAGTGGAAATGTGACAGAGAGCTTAAGAGAATCACCTGTTGTTAGTAACTACAATGAAGCTAAGATCAAAGTGATTGGTGTTGGAGGTGGTGGTTCAAATGCAGTAAATCGTATGATTGAGAGCGCCATGAAAGGTGTGGAGTTCTGGATAGTGAATACTGATATTCAAGCCATGAGGATGTCTCCTGTGTTTGCTGAAAATCGCTTGCAAATTGGTGAAGAACTCACTCGTGGCCTTGGAGCTGGTGGGAACCCGGAAATAGGCATGAATGCAGCGAAAGAAAGCAGAGCAGCTATTGAAGAGGCTGTTCATGGAGCAGACATGGTCTTTGTCACGGTAAGTTTTGTACTCTTCAATTCTTCACTAGTCCATTAACGAGTTACAGTGTGCAATCATCTGCATTGTTCGACTATATGCTGACTGCCGTGTGTCTAAACCAACCAATCCACATTGATGCTTTACATGAAGCCAGGTGTGCTGTTGCCCTTTTCTAGGGTTCTTCCTTTAATCATGTATGCTATTTATTTATGCTCTAGTTTGCTCACCTCTGATGTTTAATCATTTTTGTTAAATTATCCATTGTATCTGCTAGTATATGAATCTAATCATACTCTCTCATAATATGTTTATGTTTTCTTTATCTGCCGTCTTTGGCTATCGATGTGTTCATCATGCTGATCTTGTGTAGTTCACTTTTCTTTGCAAATAAGAAGTGAAGGGAAGAGATGCTATTTGTACAAGTTGGTGGGATTGGATTATCATCTTTTCAAAAATGATCATTTTGGGTTGTAATGAGAAAATTGTTTCCTGCAGGCGGGAATGGGTGGGGGCACGGGTACTGGTGCGGCTCCAGTGATTGCTGGGGTTGCAAAGTCGTTGGGTATTTTGACGGTTGGGATAGTGACTACCCCATTCTCCTTTGAGGGAAGGAGGAGGGCAGTGCAAGCTCAAGAAGGGATTGCAGCATTGAGGGAAAGTGTTGACACACTTATTGTCATTCCAAATGACAAGTTACTCACTGCAGTTTCCCAGTCTACGCCTGTTACCGAGGCATTTAACCTCGCTGATGATATTCTGCGGCAGGGAGTTCGTGGTATATCTGATATAATCACGGTATGTTATACTTCTGAAGAATTCTCGTGCTTCTGTTGTTTACTTTCAGCTTATAACCGGCGAAACTGAAAGAGCGTCAAATTCAATAAGACCTTTTCTTTGAGTGCAGGCTTGCCTTTTCCCCTTGAATTACTAAGGCATGTATTTTAAAAGCTTCAAACGACCTTTTCTGTGCCTTACCATTGTAACATTGCTTGTATATATTTGTACTAGAGTTGATTTCCCCTGTTTTGTGGGTTTTCCATATCCAGAAAAACATTGAACACAATCAATTCCCTGAAAGAAGGACATAGGACGCCTTTTTTTAAAAAAATATTTTTTATTGTAATGAGGCATTGCTGATTGCAGGTGTCATAGTGTTTTTGGGCTATACTTGTGATACAACTGCAACATTATTTTGAACACAATCATATTGGTACTTGGTCAAATTTTTTTAATTTTTTTTCTATCGTATGCTATACTTGTGATACAACTGCAACATTATTTTGAGGAATACTAATTCACTGTTTCATACTGAGGATAGGAATTTGTAATTGTGGCTGTTTTGAGCTAATAGGACTAAATTTGATGAGTGTTGTTGAGTTTTTTTTTTCTCTATATCATCTTTCATAATTCATATCCTTATTAACAATTTTTTCCGTTGTGTGTGTGTGTGTGTGATATTTGTGGGTTTTTTCTCCTGTCTTCAGAGATACACTGTTGAAAGAAGTTTTGTGTCATATTTACAAATGTTTTGCAGATACCTGGGTTGGTGAATGTGGACTTTGCCGATGTACGGGCTATAATGGCAGATGCTGGCTCTTCATTAATGGGGATAGGAACTGCTACCGGTAAATTGACCCCCTTCTAGCCCCATCCTTTTCACTCTCTTGATGAAGCAACTTGAAAATAGAATGTTTAGAGTGGTTGGGGCATGTTTGAACTTTGAAGGTCTAAATGTCACCCTACATTACCTGGACTCATGTATATGGGTCGCCGTACCCATGTTGGCATGACGCGATACGGGTCCGGACGTGGGACTCGTGTCGGACACGGTCAACACTCCACCATTACAACAAGAGGTGGAGCGGGGAGACTAGTGAGAGGGAGAATAATTGAATACACTGAAATTGAAACTTATCTCATTCATGTAACTGTATTTTGAGCAAGATCCCAAAGTCAACTGAATGAAATCGACCAAATGTCAACCCTAAATTGAAGAACAGCAAACTCGAAAACCCTAGAACTAAGAATTGGAGGAATAGTTCATGTGTATTTATGGTGGATTTAGAGGGATTCTGTTTCCGCAGCTGCGACTCTTCAGGTTGGTTTGCTTAGGTCACCGGTGCTTGACCGATTTCTCATTCTCTCTCTCTCTCTCTCCCCCTCCCATGCGGCGACACAACATCAGATGTAGGTTTCTTCAATTTATTTTTATTTCCACATCCCATGTTATCATATGGCCATGGCATATGGGCTGCATGGCTCATTAAAATTGACCAAGTGTTAATTAATCTATCTTAAGCTGTAAACTGACCCAACATATTTCTCTTACTCAAAAATAAAAGGAAAAGAAATCAATCTATGAATTTTTTCTTTTTCCGTGTGCAACTGCCGTGTTGGACCCTTGGATCCGTACCTGTGTCCTGAGCCCCTGTAATGTAGATTTCACCTCTTTTGTTCCATATCTTCTTCTTTTTTTTTTTTTTTTGGTTTTTTTTTTTTTGGGGGGGGGGGGGTTGGAAACTTTACCTTTGGTAGACAAACTTAATAAATTTTTTGTATATCTTTATCATACCCTGAAACAAAATGAATTGTTGCTATTCCATTTTTCAGGAACTACTCGAATTCAAGTAAATAATTAATAAGCAAGAATTGTCAACGTCTTCAATTTATATTCATGGTTTTCGAACAAACAACAGCTGGACACTTTTTATGATCCTTAATTCCTTATATTAGACTATTAGAACTTTTGGATTTGTTCAGTTATCCAATCACTCTTGAAATCATCAGTGTCAATTAATTAATACACTGAAAATTTCCATAGTTGACAGCCAAGTGATGTTGGTCCAATGGAATGCTATCTGTAGCTGCTAAACTGCCCTAGATCATTTGTGAAAGTTACCTTTTGGTGTGTCAACTGAGTCAGCCTCAGGCATCATCCATGGTCAAATCAATTGTACAAAAAGGCATCAACAAACACACAGATTTTGGTTCCTTTTTTAAAAAGGAACAGAAACTTGTCATTCATCAGTATGTTAATACTTGAAGGCCACACACTTGTTGCGGCGCTGCATCTGATCTCTTTATGACCCGGACTATGTAGTGGCCACAACTTACATATTAATTAAAGGATTGTGAGAAATTGAGTTTCATGTTTACTACTTTCAATTGTAACAAGCTGCAGTTTGTGAACTCAAGCTATGGGCATATAGTCATCTTCATCTATGGATTAGATTTATTTGGTTGATTGCTGTGCTTGAACCATATGACAGGAGCCTGTCTCTATATATTTAAACATGCAGTTAATGTTGTGCAGGTAAAACTCGAGCTAGAGATGCAGCCCTTAATGCCATTCAGTCACCTTTACTAGATATTGGTATTGAAAGGGCCACTGGAATCGTGTGGAATATTACCGGGGGCACCGATTTGACTTTGTTTGAGGTATGTCCATTTTATCTATTGTGCTAGTGGATATTTATGATTACTTCTAGTCTCAACAGAGCTGGATATTTTATGAGGCATAACCAAGATTATAATTATCAACAACTTTCCAAAAACATCCTGCCCCTGGAGTGTTGTGCCAACTGATATGGGTACAATGAGGTAAAATAGGAAGTCTGGGTATCATAGTTATTTACCATAAAAATCTATATTATAGCTTTGTTAATTGGAATCCATCTGTTTTTACCTTGAGGATGAGGTTTCCACGTGCCACTCTAGGACCTATAATTGGCGAAAATGTTTTAATTACAAACATTAGTGACTGATGTATTTGTGAGTTTAGTTTAGATCACTGTTCGTGATGGTTTTCTTGTCCAACTTTTCGTCTGTGATGAATATAAGGATTTCGTCTCCTTTGACAATTGAAGTTATTCAAGTTAAGTATTTTTGCCTTGATGTCTACTGCGATCTATGGCAGGTAAATGCTGCAGCAGAAGTAATATATGATTTGGTAGATCCAAGCGCCAATCTGATATTTGGAGCTGTGATAGATCCTTCTCTTAGTGGTCAGGTGAGTGCACATTTGTTTCATGTCTTTTGCATGACGAAAGAAATTATTTGCATTGATCCCATTTAGGCTTCGGCAACAGGCCGGGTGCCCAACCGGTCTTCATGATGGGCTTGAGAAAACAAGGCTAGAGCCCGTTTCAATACATAGTCGAGTAGGGGTCTTCACAAGTTGTCCAATTAAAGGTTTTCGCGGGTCTGGACGGGTCACTGAATGGGCCTTAGATAATTCAGCCTACACGGTGACACCTTCCACCTCTCCTTGTCCCCCTCTCTCTAAACCTTAACAATCTCTAATCACATCAAGGGTAAAGATTTATATGAAATCAGTTTGAACTTGAACTTCCTGTTTCCGTCGCCCAAAATTGAAGCTGCCACACTTCAGATCTGTTTTGGTGGTTGTCGTCATCATCACTGTTATCAGGCCTGAATTAGGTTTTATTTATAGGAATGTTGATTTTATTTTCAAGATCATATTCTTGTTTCTTTTCCCTTTCTTTTTCCTTTTTAAGTCTCTGCACTTGGGGCAAGAGATGATGGTGGTGGTGATTCTGGGAAAGGAAATTATGGTAGTGGTGATTCTGGGGAAGGAGATGATCCTGGTGTAATTCTGGGAAGGAGATGATGATGACGAGGATGATGAGGGCGATTAAGGCCTGAAGGTTGCTTTTGTTCCTTTCTTCTAAATATAAATTAGGTCTGTAAGGCGTGAATCCAGCCTGGCCCATAAAAGTAGCCTGTGAAGGCCCATAAGGCCTGATCCAACCTCGCCCGTAAAAGTAACCTTTGTTGGCCCTCAAGGCCCAAACACAGCCTGCTTGATCAAAGGGACCTATATAAGATTGACCCAGTCGGCCTGAGCTCTATCCCATGGAATGTACAGTGTACTAATTGGATTTACAAGTTCAGAAGGTCCCTATATATAACAGTTTCGTACTTTCATAAACTACAAGTCTGCAATGGAGGGAGATGCCCTAAGGTCCCTATTTACATGTTATTATAAGGGAAATTGGATTCTAATAATCCCTACTTTTGCAAATTGGATGACAATAATCCCTACTTTCAATTTGTATTCTGGTAGTCCCAAAAAAAAAAAAATTGTATTGTAGTGGGACATAATCGAGAGTATACCCTAAATATCATAGATTTTGTGTTGCATTTGATTCAAAACTTTGTATAACACTTTACCACGATTTTTAATGAATTTACAGCACTTTTCCCATTTTTTTTGATTTTTTTTCTATTTTTTATGATTTTTTCAATTTTATTCTTTTTAAAAAATCATATTAATTGCTCGGAATCTCAAAAAAATAATTTAAAAAATGTTTTAGCAACTGCACTTCATTACCTATCTGAGGGCGGGAACGAAAAAACAAAAACAATATGGGGTAGGCATGAAAAAAATTAAAAAGAATGTGGTGATGGATTTGGTACCACTACAATACAATTTTATTTTTTTTTGGACCACCAGAATACAAATTGAAAGTAGGGATTATTGCCATCCAATTTGCAAAAGTAGGGATTATTAGAATCCAATTTCCCTTATTATAAGTCACTCAAAATCAAGTTACAAGAACCTGTATTTAACAGTATGTGTGTGTTTGGGGGGGAGGGGGGGGGTCTCAATAAGTAACTACATTGATGATGATCCTGATGAATTTCTTGAATAATGAGTTTCACAGATGTAGACCTATGGAAGACAAAGTTACTGCCTCTTACCATAGCAAGGGATTGTCTAAAAGAAGCTTTAGGGGTTTTAGTGTTTGGCTAATGTCTCTGGTTCCAGGACTTCCCATTGTTGGGCCTTGGGCTTGGACTCATACATTGGGCTAAGGATGAAACACTAGCTCTCTTAGTTTAAAAAGTTTTAGGTGCACAAAGTGCGAAGGGTCCTGGAGCCCGTTATGCTTGAGCATGGGTTCAAGGCGAATCCACAATTGTTAATTATGAGTTAGATATGTTTTCAAAGAAGTGAATTCACATAACTATGACTATGAAGAATCCCACATTTTGCATTCTTTTGGGCTAAGTGGGATAGAAAGGGTGCGGAGAAGGAGAAAGGGAGACAAGTAATAGAGGAAAATCATGAAAACAAGGGAGGTTGATGTCTTCATATGACAAGTTTTCGAAGTACAAAGTGTAGGCTTTCCCAAGTGAGGCGCACCAATGATTCTGTGAAGGTGTTTGCCAAAAATGACCCGTTTCCTTCCAAGTGCCTCCTATTTGTTTCTGTTATGAACTTTTTGTACTTTATATTTATATATCTGTACATGATACTGTAACTGGTATTTGTTACGTTCAAATTTTGTATTTTGCGGGCATGCGTAAGTGTACATTTGAGATGACCAACGAGCTCTGTTGAAGAGTTTGTTGTGTAAATTGTTTGTTTGATGTGGTAGCTGACCCTACAATTTTGTTTGTATAAACTGGTGGTGTTACTTTAGGTGAGCATAACTTTGATTGCGACGGGTTTCAAACGGCAAGAAGAGGGAGAAAGCAGGCCTCAGGTGAGTCGCTCAACAATTAAAAATGAAAAAGAAAAAATCTTCAATTCATTCAAATTGGAGGTAGGTATTAGTATTATGAATTGTGATTTACATATATGTTCCATTAAAATGATAGAATGAATGGTTGCAGGGGAGTCAGGTAGTAGGACAAGGAGGAGATGGGGGAGTTGGAGGGAACAGGCGGCCATCTTTCAGTGAAGGCAGCTCAGTTGAAATCCCAGAGTTTCTTAGGAAGAAAGGACGTTCACGTTATCCAAGAGCTTAGATTTTTTCCTTCCCTTTCCTTTCCTTTCTCTACCCCTCCGTATATAACACCCACTTTCCTTCTTTATTTTATTTATAGGCTTCTCTAATAATATATACCTCTTTTCTCTGGACTTTGTTTACCTTCTTTTTCTTCCCCACCTTATATTATATGTTTGTTGTGCCTCTCATCAACTTTTTTTTGGTAATGTATTGTACTGGTATTTGCCTCTCTGCTATGTTTGATAACCACTTAACCACCCACATTTTGTCCACTATTTTATGTTTATGGTTTAATGGTTATGAGCAATGATGTTCAAGATTATGAACATAGTAGTTTATGAGTATAATACACGTAGGTAATGAGCATACAAGTATTAGATTATGAGCAAACTTGTTGCAGGGTACAAGCAATATGTTCAGGCTTATGAGCACAATAGTTGTAGGTTATGAACATTATTGTTCACAATTATGAGCAATGAAGTTTCGAGTTTATGAGCATACTACTTGGAGAGTTGTAGGTAATGAGCATACAATTTGTAGATTATGAGCAAACTTATTGTAAGGTGTGAGCATTGGTGTTCCAGCTTATGAACAATGATGTTCAAGATTATGAGCATAACAGTTGTAAGATATGTGCATACAACATGCCCCTTTATTAGGCCGCGAAAGACATTGGAGTAAAGGCGCACCGACGTTACATAGCTTGGGCTCACGATCGACACGTTGAGGATGAAGTGTTCTCAAGACTCCACATTTCAAATTTCATGTTGAAATTTCTTTTATCCCTTAACATCTTTCTCTGTCAATCTAATTTTGTGATGGCCTAGTCACAGTCAGAGCCCCTAGCTATCCCATACTATTGGATCGCCTTATAGGACATTGGAGTCAGGTCCCGGGTTGATTTTGATGTCACTTGTCATGGAATATTACCCTCTTTCAAGTTATCAATAATGGGTGTACATGGTTTGAGGCATAGTAATCCTTAGTTATCAATATAGTAATCCTTGGTTAACACATATTATTAAATATAAATGTACTAAGTGTATTGTCGGTGGTTATCATGTATTAAAAACTTTTAAAATATTTTATTCTATGGATTGAAGGTATTGTGTCATATAGGGATTGTCATATTAAGGTCAACATATATGACGAACCATTATTCATTCGAAGAAGAGGTTCTGTGAAATTATAATTCATTATTCATTCGTAGACAAGTGTAAAGAAATAAAAAATGAGCAACTCACTCCCAAAAGCAAAAATAAATTATACAAATTCTTCTTCTTCTTCTCCTTTCTTCTTCGATTTTTTCTTCTGCTATTGTTTTCTTCTTCTTCTTTTGCACTCCTTTTCCTTTTCCATTGAACTTCATCTTTCTCTTATAAAAAAACCTAACTAGTTTTTACATTGGAACAAAAAAAAAAAAAAACCAAACTCATGACATGCCCAATCATCATTTTGGACCCCATGTTTAATTATAAATTGATTGCTTCGAATCCGTCGGAATCAGTCTCTTCATGAACTTTTGTTCATGGAGTAAGACTGCCTACATTAGGTCCCCCATACCGCGCTCAAACGTGTCATATAGGAGGTTGTTGTTGTTTAATTATAAATTGGGCCTCCATATCCTCATAAGACCATTAAGTCAATTTGCTTGTTGAACGGCCTTCAAGGTCAATAACCCTAAAATCTATGACCCTTTCTAAAAAGAAAATTTTTTTGGTTCTATTTTGGAACCCTCTAGTTCACAACAACAAAAAAGATTAAAAAAAAAAGGGGTTTTGTGAATGGGCCTCGACATGAGCACGGTGATGGACTAAATCCAAATCCAAAACCAAAAACCAAAAACCAAAAACCAAAAATAGACAAATAGAAATCATACAAGTTGAAGCGGTTGTTGTTTGCGAAATCGCACCTCCTACTTTCGCAATCGCAATTCGCAGCCCTAACCAGATCAGAGAAGACCTAGCGAGGGAGACACGATCGCCATGGATTCTGCTGCAAGGAAAACTGGTGGAGGATTATGGGAGGGTCTTTACAGAGTCATCATGCGCCGAAACTCCGTTTACGTCACCTTCGTCATCGCCGGAGCTTTCATCGGTGAAAGGGTATTTTCTCCCATCCCTTTCTCGCTTTTTATTCTATCTTGGATCTGATTTCTCATTACCTTAGTCATCGAACCTCCTAATCACTATTTATTCGAGATGGCATCCTTCTTTTGTTGGTAGTTTTTCGATCTGGATTTCCACTGATTTTTGGGTAGATTATCCTTTTCATTTTGTTTCCTTTTTTTGGGGGAGGGGGAGGATGAGGTGTTCGCAATTTAAGTTTTTCATATGGTGTGTCGTATTTTGTCACATAAGAAGATTGATTTGCTGATCCTTGATTTATCCAATGAGAAGATGAGGATGAGAAATGGGTTGCTCTGATTTGAACTTTGAAAGGGAATGTCGCTGGACACAGGTTCACATAATTTTGGGTACACACACAGGCAGGGTGGTCAAACCGATAAAAACATTGTTCCTTTTCACATGTTTAGTTTCACCTAATTAGATTTGGAAAAACCCTAGAGCAAAGAGGAATAATGGTGGACTGAACACAACTAGGAGGTTGTTTACAGGTGCAACGGCTTTTATTCTTAGCAGCATAAAGCTAACATGACTCAAGTGTGAGTTTTCCAAAGCTGATTGATTTACATTTTACACAGTTTGGGCTTTAGTTGCTCTCCTATTTTGGTTTAGGCTGTGGAATCCCTAAACAACTCCTAGGTATCTATGTTGCTGAAATCAACTTTTTATCGTCCCTCATGCATAGTTTTTTTTTTTAAAAAAAAAAATTTGTTTTTGATGAGGTATCCCCAAATGTGCAAATGTCCAAATATCAAAAACATGAATGAGCCAACTCCTGATACTCGTTTTCCTTTTAGTGAAAATGTTGGGTAGTTGAGTTGTTCGATATGTACCTGCTGTGGATGTGGTCAGTGCAAGGGTACTTGTAGTTAAGTAAATGACCATTCCAATGTGCAAATTTATTTTGCATCAATCTCATTTTTAATTTAAATTTTGGTGAGTGTATTACTTATAGTTTCAGTTTCGGTTTTACCGCAGGCGGTGGACTATGGAGTTCACAAACTTTGGGAACAAAACAACAAGGGGGTATGCTATCTATTATCTTCTTTATATATATATCTTATATATATATATATATATATATATATATATATATATATATGGAGTTCATCATTTTTTTTGGTATGCTATCTATTATCTTTCCATGGCTGAGTTGACGCTAAGACAATATAAACACTCACAACTTCTACTTTTCTCTAGTACATTCTTGTAAGTTCGCGCTAAGATAATATAAACATATGAAGTGCGACTCTTGTCCACTAGGCTTGTGCCTTTGCCATGGGACCCGCGCCTAGGCTTCAGGACCCCTTTGTACCTTGAGATTTTTTATAGTATGTTTGGATTGAGGTTATGGGACGGGAAGGATATTAAAACCTCCTTTACCCTTGTTTGGAAAAATAAATAGGAGGGGAGGGGAACCATTTATTTTCATTCCCCTCCATTAACCCCTTTTTCATTAACCCCCAATAATGCACGCGCTCGCCCCCGGGGGGGGGGGGGTGGGGGGTTTCATTATGCATTAAGAAAAAAGAAAATATCTTTATTAATATAACCCTTCTTACCCCTCATTCCTCTCTACTTATAATCCAAACAAGATAGACATATTTGCCCTCCCTTTCCCTTCCCTCCCATCTAATAACCAACCCTCCCCTCCCCCCTTATAACCAAAATGGACTGTTGATCTAAGGGCTTAGTAAGCCTCGCTTTGGAGCTATGCGGCAATGTTGTTAAGGTTGTTCCTGTTGGACTATTGTTTGGTTACTCCGTTTTCCTGATTAGTTTTATGGTAGTCATGGCCTCTCGGGGTTGTATTTCTTTGTGCACCTTTGGCTCTTCATCAGCCCACTCTTTCTATTTTCCCATTGCTCTTTTTTCAACTTCCTCATCTCCTTCCTCCACTCTCGCACATCTACTACCGTGCATCTCCTCTGCCGTCTACTCTATCATGGTTGCTGCTGCCTTCGCTGGCACATATGTCGGTATCATCTGCCACCTTGGTGACATGCTGCGAAGTTGTTACTTGGGTCTATCGATCTATGAAGATCGTAGACCTAATGTAAAGTGTTTTCAAATTATGATTATATTAAATATTTAAGTCTCAATTTTAAACTCATCTAAATATTCCCCAATTTCATTAATATGCACATACACTTGCACGTCCCAGCAATTTTATACACTCACCTTCAGTAAACTGCAAATTGCAGTTAGTTGGCGTGAAGAACGCACACTTGATTGATTTGCATAAATGTGCCCATAAATCTCAACAATGTAGGTATTGCAATTTGCAAGCAAATGCATGATATGGGTGGCACTATCTCTTTTACCAAGGGAAGGAAGCATGTTAATCCTTGCAGTCTCTATTACACTTTGACTTAATGAAGATAGCTGAGGGTTTAGATGCAAGCCGATGATGCCTCGCATTCATATAACTCAGAAATCTATCTGGGGGGTGGATTTACTTTTAAGGAATCCACATTACTAGTTGTACGTTTGTTGTGCATTCAACTGGTTCCATCTGTATTTACAGATTCAGTTGTAAAAATTGTGGATGGGGGGCAAAAGGGGGTAAGTGAAGGAGCAATATTGTGAAGGGGAAATGGTCGATATTTGTGGAGGTTGGTGAATGAATGAAGATGGCGACTATGCAATATGACTGGTGATGCTATCCTTGTCAGCTGGTTAATGACTATGTTGTGCAATTGTGCGCATGGTTACTAGGATTAAGAAACGACGGTGGTGGAACAGGAATGGGGATCATCACCTCCCCTGAAAGGGGAACATGTATGACTTTTTGGAACGAAATTCAAGATTTAATTGACACTTCTTAATAAACTTGGGTTTTTGTAAGCACAAGGAAGTGGTGTACTTGTACAACATCTCTTTTAAAATCCAACAGTTTGTCCATTAAAAAATCCATCTTGGATTTAATTGACACTTCTTAATATACTTGGGTTTTTATCAACTTGACCTATCATTTCCCAAATTGCTATAGAGCGCGTCTTGCGAAGTAAAAATCTAATTCTTGGGGAATGCCGCTAAAGAGAAATAGGAGAGGGGGAGAAAGGGAGGGAGAGGGAAGGACGAATGGGCATGAGAGAGAGAGAGAGAGAGAAGGAGAGGGAATGAGTAGGCATGAGAGAGTAGGTGATGTCAAGTAGCATCCATGGCTGCCCTTGAGTTGGTCCTGGCCCTCCCGATCTACTTTCTTCAAACTCAAGAAGCCAGTTAGCTGTTATTGATGTGCTTTGTTAAAGTTCAAGAAGTGCCCATGGCTGCTTCAAATCGGTTTATAACCCAACTTTCCAACAGTTTTGTTGGAAGCCACTATCCCATTTTGTGAATCGTAATTCAAAAGTTTCTTTCTCCATCTCTAACTTTGTGGGCCCTCTTTGTCTTTGAAGAAGGGGATTGCCCACATCTCCAATCTGGAATGTGACCCCGAGTGTTCTAGGATGGAAACCATCCGTGTTTTGGAACATTCGTTCCAAAACACAGATGGTAAGGGGGATGAACATTCCTGGTAACTATGATTGTGCATGTGGATTTCAGTGTTGATTGCATATGTAACATAATAAGTGCCACACTCGCCTGTCATTGTTATTTCTAGGGCTGTAAAAAATTCGGGTCCGGGTCAATCCGGGTTCGGACGAATCGGACGTCGGACGAAAACTTGATTTCCGATACCCGATTTTTTGGAACATTTTCCGGGTCGAACTCGGGTCGGACAAATCGGACAAGCATGAATTTGGGTTTAAACCGGGTTCGGACAATAGAAAACTGGACAAAATATTGTGTTCGAATTTTCGGTCAATGTAAAAATTCGGACGAAAATTCTAATGATCAGACCCGCTTTTTCCAGGTCGGACTGAACCGGGTTTTCGGGTCAGACAGTTTTTTGACAGCCCTAGTTCTTTTTTTTTTTGTGTCTTTGTTGGGGGGGGGGGTAGCTGTGGGATAAATTCTTGAAGGATTCAATCCCCATAATTCTTTGGGCTGTTGGTTATTTGACTTCTGTGCTGCTCCATCGTTTTAAAAAAGTGCAGTTGGGGTGTGCTTAGGTCCTCAAATAGCCTAAATGTCAACCTTTTGTGCTCACCATGGGGATGCTTTAATTGTTGAGAGGAAAGCTAAGTGCAACCAATGTGCACTTGATGGAACATAATTAATTGTTTGAGGGAAAAAACAAACGCAGAAGTAAAAAACTTTCCCTTGACCATCGGCAGATCCAGTATAGGTTCAAGGCTTGACTCCACTACTGACATTTTGAAAACAAAAAAATGTTTTGGAAAAAAAGGTATATGTTTATATTCAGAAAATCTAATTCCATTATAACCAGCAAAGGCTATGTAGCCAAGTGATTATCGTAGTTCTTGTTGCCCTTGATTTCCAGAGTTCAAATTTAGCAGAGCCAGTATTTCAATTTTTCATTTTCTTACGGTTAATTAATTAATTAATTTTTTTTTGGGGGGGGGGGGCATTGTTACTCCTTGAGCGAGTCCAACGAGGTGGGTGGTGGTTTTTTTGCATCCTCTGGTTCATTATCTATAGTTCCTTCTAGAAAATGAAAATATTTTTTTTTGGGGGGGGGGGGGGGGGGGGGGGTGGTTTTGTTTGTGTGGAAAGAGGTTTCCATGGGGAGTGAATTGTATTTTACGGTAAGATATGAAGTCATATTTACCCAATGTCTGCTTGGTGACCATGTAAATAAAACATTCAATACTAGAGGCTAAACATTTTATCCCTTTTGGGTTCCCCGAGCTAGAACTTTTGATGATCCATAATCTTAACTGTACAAGTTTGTGAAGAAAAAATTATCCTGGCTCAGTTGCGGATGCAGGTGTGCATGGTATATACTTTTTTTCTGGTAATTTGAGGTGGTGAAACTTGGAACTTATTGGTGGGTGAGAGGTTCCTAATGTTCAATTCTTGAGAAAAGCAGACGATTATCTGTATAGCTCATTAGGCTGGTCTATTTTTTTTACAAAAGTTTCTTTCTTCTGAAGAACAAGTAATATTCTTGACAAGCTTTGAAGCCACCAATTGAATAGTTTGGTCTTCTGCTGGGATGTTCATGGCCTTCTTTCTGAAGAAAGAAAGCATCCACTCCCTGCATTCTCTTGCTTGTTTATGGAACTGCATTTGCTCTCTCCTTTTTTGTTTTTTTTTTTTTTTTTTTTTGCCTTTTCCGTATCAAGTTTTGGGCATCTTTGTTTTGTCAGTTATAATTAATATAGGTTTTCTGCATGCTATTGCAGAAACGATACGAAGACATCCCAGTTCTTGGGCAAAGACAATCAGAGTAAATTGTTTGCGGAGTTTACCACACAGGCTCTGCTGTATCTGCTATGTAGGATGGAAACATGATTCCATTTGACAGTTTTGAACTTGTAATAATGAAGGTTTGTTTTGTCCTTGTTGAGAAAGATAAGTGATGGATTACAGCTTCACTACTTAACTGAATATTCATCAGCTGCAAATTTGTTGGCACCCAATGATGTTGGGGAGAGCTATACTGCATTTTCTTTGTGTTTATTTTTGGCTTTCTCAATCACATTCCCATCTGGCCACCCCAACCCCCTTGCCGATGCTTTGTTAAATGATGCATGATATTCATATAAGCTTCAGGGGTTGGTTTTTGTATCGACAAAAATGGGTGGAAATTGGTGTTTTCATGGGACCGGATGGTTGCAGGTACAAATGGATGTTGGTTGTGCATTTTGAAATGGTAAAATCTTTCAAGTGGTCAGACATGTATATTAATTGGAACTAGTTTATTAAGGACTATTGTTTGGCATTTCAGAGGTCGTCTTTCAAGAGAGTATGGACTTAATACTTAGGAGTGACAGACAAACTGGTAGTGGAAAGAAAAATTCGCTTTGTGTCCTAAGGATAGGCTGCGACCTGACCCCCATCGATACTTGCTTGCTTGTCATGAACATGGACTTCTGCATCGCAAGGTTCAGTTTAACTTGAAGCTTATTTATGAAGCTGTGCACCGTCTGACATAGAGACGTGGCGCACAATGGACTGCTGCTGCTGCTCAACGCATTTCGGTTTTGTCGGAAAGTAGTCTCCCTAAAACTAGGTGGATTTTTGAGGTACTGCCCAAGTGACTCGACCTTAGCGAGAGGTGAAAAGTTTCATCTAAGTCTTTCCCAAAGCTTTTGTGAGGCACTAATGTTATTTGAATACGTCAAAGATAACATTTTAGTTCCGCAATACATTTGAAAAGGGTGATGAATAGGGAATCTCCTAATTGTTCTAGAGCAACTAGAAAGAGATTCTTTAATCAGAAGGAATTTGGTTCCGATGTAGGATACCTATCCAAAAGTTTTCGCAACTCAATCATGTATGATTGAATCATTGAACATGATTGAAGTATCATACCATTATGCGAAATCCCAATTCCAAGTACTTGAAGTCGAATCATAGAAACTGATTTTGTTATATGCTAATCTTATACGTTTAATTTCTAGTTACCATCAAAAGATACACGGGGATGGAGGTTACTTTGAACTTATAGGGAAAAAGGGGTTTGACTATCTGGCGTCTACTACATATAGGAAAAAAGGTAAAGTTTAAACATGCAAATGTTTAATCCAGTTACCAACATGTGTTTTAATGAAAATTGAGTCCCAACTTCATATGAATGAGGTAAGGCACAGAAATAAAAAGAGAATGGTTACCAGCTGGGATCAAGTAATGATGAATTGTTATTTATGATACACCCTGTGTTTTTGGGTCCGGAGAATTGAAACGTATAATTTCTCCCTCTGGGCTTCAATTGTGAAAATAATAATCTTACATGAACTCAATTTCTGAAATACTTTCCCACCAAAGAGTAAACAAAAATGAAAGTCTAACAACTGTTTTGTACTCTAATTCCAGCAGAAGTAGGTCTCCTTCCTTCCTGAATCAAAGAAGCTCTGGCTGAAATTATACCTTTGGGTACCAAACTTGCATCAAATGCTGAGCAGTCAATCCAATCCATAAGCAACTCTTCCTGACCCCATAAATCTGGTATCCAAACATGCCCTGCTACTTCTCTTCTGTGCCTCTTCAATCTCTCTCTTGGCCCTCCACTTCTCTCTTCTTCCTCTTCTACTTCTTCTTCTTCTTCTACTTTTACCTCCTCCATTCCATTCTTCCCTCCCATTTCTTCCTCCAAAACAATCTTATATTCTTCACCCTTTTCTATTTCATGGCCATTTTCTTTCTGTTGAGCTTCCATCTCACCTTTTTCTTGCTCTAATGACTCAGGCTGTTGATGGGTTTCTTGGGTTTTAGCCATATTTTGAGATGAACCAACGAAAACCTCTACCTTGTCTCTCATCTCCAGCTACAAGTGTGTGTGTTTGTGGGTGAACAAAAATTGGGTGGGGGGTGTTTAGTTTATACGTCACACAATGCTTTTGCATTGTTTTTGTATGGCAACAGACAACTATACGTGTCTTCTTTTACATGTGGGAGATTCTATTTTTGTGTGGTTTAATTTCAAAGCTTGGAATTGGTAATGCATAGAGGGCAAAACAGGAATACCATAAACAACTTAGACAAAAAAAAGAGAGGTGTTGATGAGATGGTTGATTGCTTTGAATATGATTTTTGGAATGGTTGTGTGGTTGATGTTGATTTAGGGATGAAAGTTGTTGGGTGTGGGAGGTGATCTTTAAAGGGTTTTTGCACCAATGGGGTTGTGGGATTTGATTTTTGAGACAAAGGGTAGTTTTGAAATTGTACTATTAAAAGAGCCTTAATTTTGATTGGGACTTTTAGGGGCCCTAACAAGAGGGATGTTGTTGAGATATTTAGTTGATGTCTTCTTTCTACATTTCCAACCATTTGTTTTGATAGCAGCTTCTCTTTAGTCTTTCTCATCCATACGCAGGCTTAAAAATCTCAATTTCCACAATCAGCATTTTCCTTTTATGCCTATGAATGCAACAAAATTCAACATTGGCCAACTTCTTTTTGAAGTTCATGATACAAATTATGTTTCGATGAATTGTCACTTTTTCTATATCAAATATGTAAACTGAATATAACAATTATTATTTATACTATTTGTTGATTTTTATCTGAAATTAATTTAGTGTAATTGCATTTACTTTCTTTTTTTTGTATAGTTGGAAGCGAAAATGCTATAAAGCATCAAAAATGCTACAAAATATCCACAAGACAACAAAAACAGCATGGACAAAACCCGAAAAACTGCAACAGTTAAAGACAACTACAAACACCTACAAACAGCAAAGAAACCACCCAAAAAGTAATTCACTTCTTCCTATATGGTAAAATCTTTAACCCATAAGCCTTTTTCACCAAAGCCCTCTTTACATTTACTTTCTTATTGAACTATGATATTTTAACATTCTTGCAAAAAAAAAAAAAAAAAAAAAAAAAAAAAAAAAAAACTATGATATTTTAATAAACTTTACAATAACTAGATTTTTTAATGTAAATAATAAACGATTGCACCCTAGGTGTAGGACAAAAATAATAAGCCGGCTACAATATGTATACACCCCGTCTTTAATTCTATGTCTCTTTCACTTTCATTTCTCTTTCTACAAATCCATTTTTAATTCTCATCATAGATCATCGATCTGAGTGCTTTAATTTCCCTCTCTAAATTTCTATGGTCTAATTTGGGTATACTATGGTAAAGATCCATTATTTCTTCAAGAATGGAAAAATAAGGATATTTCAGTCACTTAATAAAATTGATGACCAAAAAAGTACCTAATAATTACTAACCCAAAAACTAAGGGTACCTCAAAATGAGTTTTGAAAAGTTGGGGTACCAAAAAATAATTCTCTCAAATATTGGGGTATCTCCGAGCACTCTTTGCATTATATGAGCAAAATGCAGAGTATCTTTTCCTGCTGTTAAATGTTAACTGCACATGAGAATAGTGTAAGCCTTGAAAATGCATCTGGGTTGGTCGGGTCAGTGTGCAATTGGTTCAGTTTTAGTCGAAAATCAACCACCACATTTCACATTTGTGGTCTTAGCTCAGGAAATGCAAGGCCAATTGAACACCTTGGGTGACCAAAGTGATCAGTGCCAATAATCCAAGTCGATCTAACCGTACAGCTTACAATCTAAGGTATTTCGATATGCCACCAGCACAAGCACACTTTCAAGGCATGCCCAAATGAAAGGTACATTCTTGCTTATTGCTGATGCTAAAATTACCCAAGCATTAACAATTGACTGTACAGAACTGAGCTTTATTTTAAGAAACATGTACAAAGCCATCTATTGATCTACACATGACACGCTCCTGCCCTTCCTTAGAATCACTCACCAACAATGAAAGTTTTTTTTTTTTTTTTTTGGGGGGGGGGGGGAGCACACAGAATATTTGTGTCCTTGTAGTTTTGATGATATTAATTTAGGACTGCAAAAAATAATAAATATACAACAAGTTAGCGCCACCTTGAATGCTCATTCTGATCTCTCCAGTTCTTGGAATCTCTTGTCCCATTCACGGCCCTCATAATCTTGTTCATCAAAATCCTTTTCGGTGCTGTATATGATCCGCTCCTTGCCAATCACCGTTCTTTGTGCCATATCCCTCGCACTCAAAAGCTGAATAACGACTTTCGCATTAGTTAATAGAAAAATACCAATACCAATACCAATTAAACTGGTCTTAGAAAAATATTAACAATGAGCTGCCAGTGAGTGAGTAAAGGTGTTAGACTAATAGCAGAGACTATGGCTTCCAGAGTTCCAGTACACCAAGGCTCCATTTGATCCTAGGAAAATATGAGAGCGTTTGGTTGATCCAAAATCCTGGGGGAAGTGGTCAACTATTACCCTATTTTCCCATGTTCGGTTGCATTAGGATCTTGGGGAAAACTTTACAAGGAGCTCACAATTTCCCACCTTCACTCAGGAACAAATTTTCACATTTGAAGGGGGGGGGGTGGGGGGGTTGTCCCTGAGATTCTTACCAAACGCTCTCTAAGGTGACAGAAAAGTGAAGGGAGAAGAGTAGGATGGAAAATTTACATTGATTTTGTCATCAACATTTTCCTTCCAAATTTGAAGGGGACTGAAGGAAATATGATAGGCTAAATGAGTGTAGGATTGGAGGGAGAAAATCAAAGCAGACATTGGTGTAGCAAATGAAGAGAAACTCTTTTCTTTCCTTTTCATCTTTCAAGAAGTAAACATAGCTTAAGTTCCCTTCCGCCACCGTTTCTATTTCTTCTGTGTTTGGGTGGAGAGGGAAGAACAGAGGGCCTAATTAAATAATGACTTCAAACAGCTAAAAGAAGCATAAAATTGAGAGGGTGAATTACAAAGCCCAATTCTAGGCAAAAACACAACAGAAAAGAGAGTCTCTCACTTTCTTCCAGGTAGTTGCACAAATAGATAGGGTGAAATGCTGTGTCTTAAGAAATTGACGCCATGTTATTTTTGATTCATGGTCTATAAGCTGGTATCTATATTTGTTCGATTTGTCACACTCTCCCCAACCTGGTCTCAATAATTCCTACATCTATTCCTTTTTCATTCACTGATCTCCCCTTCTATATGCCTCCTCTCTCGGCTCTTCCCTTATTGATGGCTATACATATGTCTAACACTAACCAGAGTATTCCAATGAATGGATATAAAACTCGGAGGCTTACCTTGCGCCTTAGAGAAGGATCAGGCAGCTCAAGGGCTCGGGCCCTTTGTTTCCTTGCTCGATTCCTTTTCTCTATCTCAGCATTTGTCTTGGAAATTAAAAACCACCGCACCAATGGTATAGCAAAGAAAGAACCAGCATAAACCTGCAAATTTTCCACATTCAACAGATATAATAATGACAAACAAATCGCTACCTTGGGCCTTGCAATACGAGCTCAGATAAACTTTCATCAATTTTACACAAGATTATTGCCCCTTAGACTAGGAAGAAATTTACATTGAAACTTGAAAGTTCATTTTCCATCTTAAAGACAAATAAAGAAGGGAAGCAGAGAAAAAATATCAAATATTCTGGTAGGTAAAGCTGTAGATGAGCCACAATGAAGCAGCATAACTTGGTCATCAAATTTAAAAAAGTACGCCAGAGGAAACATATGTGCCAGCAGTAGACATAACAGGTTAAAAAGAATCCAATAGCTGTACATGAAACAATGCGCAAAGAAAATGCTCTATTACAAATGTAGGTAACTTGCTCCTTCGTGCACTTTATGTATCTCATATTATGTATTGCTCACAGGATCATAAGTTGCTGAGCTTTAATTGTGTACCAGTGAAATCAAAGAGAGGCTCTGTACACTTTTTTTTTTTTTAAAGAAAGAGAAGAATTAGCCAACTGGATCAATTCAATTAATAATCCACCTTCCTCAATTTCAAAGCAATGTCCTAATTGATCCCCCTCCCATTCAAGAACCAGAACCTTAGACTAAATTTTCAAAAGGGTATCCTTGCTATTCATCTCAAAGTTAGATACAATCATACAAATACATTTTGCTTGGAAGCTATATGTTTGACAATAACAATGATCAAATGTCTATTCCTGAATGCCGAAGTCTATTAATACGTGTTCTTTGACACGGAGGGAGTAACTATTATGGTGATGCCTCTAAGGCGAGAAGCTAGAGGGATGACAGAGGAATGGAGGTGAGGTTCTTTAGTAGGCGGATTCCCAAAGTGCAATGCTCAAATTGTAAGCTTTACGATCTTTCAATACAACAAAGATATGATTGGCAAAAAACCAAAACAAACCTGAAGCACAGGGAGAAAACCAGCAACAAAGGAAATGAGTCCACTTGGTGCTCTGGACATATCCCTTAAAATACAAAACTTATGGATGTCAGAAGAAGCAAAAGGGGAAAACATGAGTACAGCAAGCAGAGTTCAGAAGAGCCTTACTTTAGCATGGCACTAAGAATAAACACCCCAAACAAATTCAGCCCACCCAGTCCAATGACCATTGCTCTCTCAGCAACGCTAGTTTTACTGCAGAGGAAACACCCGGACTATAAGAATTCAATACAGAAAAACAGGCAGCTTGAATACTGCTAACACAAACCTGAAACGCCACTTCTTTTCTTCAAAGAACTTTTTGACTTTTCCTTCCCAATTTGACCACTTTGTTCCTACGTACTCCTTCCTTCCAGTTCTTGCAGACGAAGCAGTCCGCTGAAGTGAAGGGAATCTGTATAGAATGTTCCCCTGTGATGCATACAAAAATTGAGAGAACTCAGAGAAGGTATGCCACCAAATATCACACCAAGCTTATCAAAGATCAAGCTCAAAATAGAATCAAATATAAAACAGTATCAGAGTGGAGCAATGGAAGAACAATATATCTGCATATGTATTATGTACGTAAACACAAGATTGCCTGCAGCGACTATGTCAGACCCATGTTCCCATTAAAAGGTAGCAGAACTAAAGTGGAAGCACTTTCGCACTAAGAGAATATATGCTGAAGCTAATAACCACAACAGATAATAGGCGAAGCATGAAGTAACGCCAATTATCAATAGAGCAAACATTTGCTTCGATCAAATAATGAGTTTTGCCCCACATGTACAACAGGTATAAATACAATTAAAAATTGCTTCCAAACTTCATGTGTGCCGTCCTACCAATTCATGAAAATTAAACAAACCTCTTCATCAAGATCTGGCTGCCCATCAAATCGCAGAAGTACGGGCAACATGTATGACTCATCACCCTGGAAGAAAGGGAACAAAATGCAAGCCCAATTATTCACCAGCTTGTAAGTATGGAAATGTACACAAAATGGGAAACTTCAAATAGAATATCCATAGATTTAATGCAATCACAGTCTTCAATTGCAGGGGAGTAATACAAACAATCAGATGATATCTTAGTTTTAAAAAGCAATTGCCTAACTAGTGGAAGAAATCAATCTTCAACTGCAGGCCAGTAAAACAAATGACAAGTTTTGATCTCAAAAAAAAAAGAAAGAAAAAAAAAAGAAAGAAAGAAAACCCAAATGACAAGTTGATAATTTGATAAGAAAAGTCGAGCACTTTCATTAATCTGGCAACTAGTGAATTCGGAACCTTGTGCGACTGGATCATGTTCAGTTTCAATAACATATGGTGTCATTCAAGAAACAGAATTTGTGCTTGAAAGGATGTTTGCAAGTACAGAACTCAGACTAAAGCAACCATCATTAATTGCCCAAGGAAATTAAAGACAATTTGAATGCCACCAATTATTTAAGTCAATAAATCTTAGTAACCCATGAAAGCAAAGCGCAGCAGAAAAATTACGGCCATGCTAAGCTCTTAATTTCTCAAGGCAGGACCATTCATGTCAAGGGAGTAGGGTCCCCTGAGCCAAAGTGTGAGGTGTACATGTAGGTGTCACAAACCCAACGTGAGCATTTTTGAAAATTACTGAGAATGGTGAATGGTGATGAAAAGAAGCAATGAACACTGCACAAACAAGGACTACAAGCAAAAGAAGTGAATGATTTAGAGGGAGGAGTTCGGATCAGATGAGCAAAAGCTTCTATTTAAGAAAGCTGAAGATCAAAGACAAAAAGTAAAGGGAGTCAGAGACAGTTGCGGGTGGATCCAGGCAAACCAATTATCTTTTATGATGAGGTCCCTTCACAATACACTTGTAATTGAACCAAATTTCTAAAAATAATGGATATGGTGAAAATAAATAGTTTTCAAATTCAATTGATATCACATCACCTTGAAATTAGTTTTAAATTTGATAAATGAGAGTGCAGCACTTTAATTTGTTTAAGAAAAGCTGTTAGAGAGAAGAAACTTAAGAAGAATAGAACAGAGAAAACAATAGGGGTAACTAGTGTTTGATGATAGGCAGTAAAGGGCCAGGTGGGAAATTTAATATGCAAAGCATTGACACTTGGCAATGAGCCACATCCAAAGTTTAAGTCACCCCCATACAAGGAGGAATTACTACGGACGACTTCATTGCTCTAGAGAGAGGAGATGAAGTATAGTTCAGTTAGGAATTGGAGTCAGATTAGGAGATGTTACCATTGATGTTTAATGAAAAGTTTGTAAAGTTAGACTGTCAGAAAAAGTCCGGCCTAGGGAGGAGGGAGCAGATGACATTTAGTTCAAGCACACTTCCCAAACGAAAGAAGCGTTTTCTGAATAACCCTAATTTCCACAAATGACCAATTAACTGTTCTTAAACTAGATTGAGAGTAACCATGATACAACTTGCTCACAAATATGCTCCTGAGAATGCTGCAGCAATTTTCCTATCCATTAAGGTGGGCAGTATTAACCAGTACTAGCAAGGTGTACAAAGAAGCATCCTTCCTCCATCCAAATGTTTATATTCTTTCTGCGTACAATATCTTAATGGAAATCATTCTTGCAATCAATCATACAGACCACAGAACAATAAAAACAAAGAGTATCTTCGCTCAGCCAAAGTAAGTAAAAGTTGTTGGCAACTTGAACATTAATAAAGCGGCACCCGGGAACAAACCTCTTCTTTTAATTGAACATCAAGATATGGTGCAAGCTCTTCAGCTGTTACTACACCCCCATTTGATACTAAATATTCCCCAATCTGTCAAAAAATACAAGCAACATCAACTGAATTATCATACAGCAATAAGATGAATACACTAAGCCTAAACTTTCACTAATCAGATCCCATTAAGTATCATTAAGCAAGAAAACCAGAAAGAAAACAAAGCCAATCGCGACCATTATATTTTCTTTTCTAACATTTAAAAATAAAAATAAATAAACAAGACAAGACAAGTATCCACTCTTGCATCATCTAGGTCCTTGATTTAAGGACTCGTGCTAACTAAAGTTGGTGCAATTTAAGGTCGATACATATCAGCTCCATCATCTTCATTGGATGTTCTTTGGACTAGATATAACAAAATATACTCCCTCTGTTCCATAATAGTAGTCACTTTAACTAGCTTTTTTCGCACCACAATATCTGTCACTTTATATTCCCAATAACTATTTTACCCATTTTACCCTTAATAGATAATCTTATCAACTATTGTTTTCTATTCTTTACATTCACACTACTTCACCTTTTAGAGGTAAAATTGTCGAGTCACGATTTTTTAAATTTCTGCACTTCCTTGGTATTCCCCTACTATCCTCGAAATACTATTACTATGGAATAGAGGGAGCATTTAAAAAGAGCCAGACTTAAGGAGGGGAGAGAAAACATGCTCCAAACATTTGCTCAAAGTTAGGGATCGTTCATTCACTTCATCGCAAGATGGGGATTATTTTTGTGATTCTGGGTCAAGATCATGCTCTTTAGGACATTTGGTCAATTGCACCTTCATCAAAGTGCACTCCCGACTACTTTGCATGTATAAAGAAAAAAAATATAATTATGTCAATAAATATTTTTTTTTTATAGGAAAGTATAATATTATAAAGGTCAAAACAACAGATGCCCAGAGAGCATCTACAGAGTTATGCACAACCAAAATAAATAAATACTATCCACAAAATCTATCACATCCAAAGAAGAGCAAGTCTTCCCATTAACCCAAAAGTAGAGAGATTTAATGAAGTTGTCCTTCAAATGTAAAGAGGAGTTTTCACTCCCTCAAAGACTATACCACATGTCAACAAATATTAATATTTTTACATACCTTTTACCAATTCCTATCTCAATAATTTAAAATTTCACACATTTAAGAAAAACAAAATAGTCATTTTTATTTTCAAATTAAAAGTAAATTAGGCTCTCAACAAAAATTATAGTTCCAAAAAGAGATTCACCTAACTAGTACAAGATTCACCTCCAACCTAAATTTACAATGGCAATTTAATATAAAAGTAAAAATAACTCTCCCTCGCCATTTTCTCACCTGCTACAAATTAATGAACAAAAATTAATCATTTCACTTGTTGTCACTGAAAATTCAACAAGCATCACAGGGAAGCAATGAAAAGCCTCTGCTAGGAGTAGTCACGGGTCATCTGAAGTTAGCAAAAAAGCAGGCTCATATCATAGAAACGTTCTTCACACATGGATTGCTTATACCAACTGATGCTCCTGTGTGATTTAGCTGCAGGGGACTGACAAGTCAAGTTGAACTTGATCCATTATTGTAAATCTTGTTTGCTTATTCTTATCCTACGTTGGCCATTGACCAAAAAAAAAATCTTTAAAAAATCCCATCTGTTGTACAAAAATCTAATTCACATACGTATTACAGATATGACTTATTTATTTTTCTCAAGGGTATACAGAATTACACAATTAATTAGCAACCGTATCTTTCTATGATTATATAAATATATTCAAACAATAAATATAATACCATTCAAATGTTCCTAAATTTACTAATTACATTAATCTCAACCACTGACTGCAAACTACACTTTTGCAAGCGATCTAAAGAACATGGCTAAGTTCCACGAGTTTCATCAAACTTATAAAGGGATTTTGATCCTTTTTATATGCAAGTGAATAGGGTAAGGTTTGATTATGTAGAAAGATTCATATGACTTGAGCTAATAAAGTTTGAACTTATAGTAGGCTTTGTTTTGGATCTTAGGGAGGGATGGTCATCAGAAACGAGACGTGCACGAAATTTCTACTTTTCTAGAAGTACTTTTATGAGAAGGATTACCGAAAACCTTATACTTTATTTAGAAACAGCTTCTCCAAAGCTACTTCTTGAAAGCTATAATTTAAGAGTTGAAACGTGGCCAAACAATGCTGTATAAAATATAGAAAGCAGCAGGACAATAAATATGGACTACAAATATTACCAACTTCCATCTTTCTTCTTCAATTCCTTGATTTGGATCACCATCACCAAACACAAATGAGAAGACCTAAATCACAATAAACTAAATCAAATAAATCCAATGGCAAGAAACTTGAGTTGACAATATACAGAATTTAAACAATGTTCTTGATCACTCACTGATTCAATGAAATTCATGCCTTCGTTGTTGTCTTGTCTTGGTCGTCTCCTATAGTAATCTCTGTCCCAATACCTAGAAAAGTTATTGAAACCAAAAACCTTCATTAAGGCTCATTGTGTACTTTAGATATATTGTAGCATATGACAGTACAACAATATCAACAGCCCGTGTGGACTACATCTCATGAGCCCTAGATATTAGGCACATTAGGCAATATTATGCCCACAACCAAAGAGGTTAACTTCTAGAAACCCAAAAAGAAACCTGCAGAAATACATTCTTGCAGATGGGAGTATGCAAGAGCATCCACATAACCAAAACTATCACCAGGGCATCGAGTAGACCTTGTCAATTCGGGCGGGCAGGTTACCGGTCAGTCGTATGTCTACAAACAGTGTATTTCGGTTTGGGTCAACCCAACGGGTTCTAACTCCGACCTTTTTCAGCTTTAAAAAATTTGTCTCTAAATACTATTTTTTGTACAATGTACATAATAACGATAGATCATTATAAATGTTTTAACTTAAATTAGAGAAACAACAAATGAATCAGTTGCGGTTATAATTTAATAGTCATGAATTCCAACGAAAAGTCACAAATTCTAATAGATTTGAACTTAAAAAATAAAGTTTTCAAGTCAAACATGCAGGTCGGATTTGACCCGCTCACCCGCTAATTTGCTGGTTTTTCGAGTTCAGTTTATTTCGGGTCAGGGTCGACAAAATCATGTTCAAAAACCCAGATTTTATGGGTAAGTTTGGGTCGGGCTATCAAGTCGGGTCAAAGATTGACAGGCCACGAGTATGTGAAGATGATTAAATTATGAAACCCAAGCCATGCAAAGAATACGTTCAAGTACAGGAAATAAATCACTACGATACATGGAAAACCATTACCAAAATAAATCTGCTGGGTTAAAATAGAAGGCAAAACCAGAATCATATGATCTCCCTCCCCTCCTCCTGCGGCCGTCTCCATCGCTGTCACTACCAAAAATGTGCAGAAACTTCATGATGTTAACCCTTTAAGAGAATCAGGACGTGACAAGACTAAAATAACAGTGGAAGATGAACATTAGATCAATAAAAGCACTGGACCATATACCTTCCACCTGAGGCTATTATAGCAAGAATTGCCGTATAAACAAGCACAATTGAAGCAACCAGTGCCGTACCAAAAGAAACTCTGATTAGATACTCAGCTGCAGACTGCCGGAAAGTTAGTACAACAGTTGAATAAAAGCTCCAAGCAAGGAAGATTGCATGATCAGATACATCCCTGGACCACTATTATAAGCACGGGATCCATACTGGGTGGAAAATTTGCATACACCACCTTCGGGTTCATGACATTTATAAATCAAACCCTGGCATTTTTGAGTTAATACTTACCTCCCCTAACCTTTTGAACCAATTTAATTTAACAACTTTTCTGGTGAATTTAGTAACTTGTCCAGTGAAGGTGCGATTTGTAATGGAATTTGTTTACTAAAATTATCATCATTTCTGCAAACAAATTTCATCACAAATCACAACTTCACCAAAAAAGTTGCTAAATTCATCAGAAAAGTTGCTAAATTTATTTGGTTCAAAAGGTTAGGGAGGTAAATATTAACTCAAAAGATAGGGTTGGATTTTTAAATGTCATAAACCTAAAGGGGCCCATGTGTAAATTTTCCCATACTGGCCTAGTACTAAACCTATTGATGATACCAAGACAAGATCATACCTTGGCTTTTTCAGCCCATGGTTCAATTTTCATCCTGAGGGATTTGGCCGCAAGCTTTGAACGGTAATCCCTAGGGAAGACATAAAGAACATCACCCTCATCTGAGACCTATTAAAGAGCAACAATGACTACATGAGCTTCAAGGATTGCCTACAATGCAACCACCTTAAACAAGCATATAGATAGCATTGAAAAGAGGTAATTTGCCGTTATCACAAGCTAAACATTTTGTCACCATGGGGTCAAATAACTATGAACTCATTATTACCTAGTTGTATAAACATTTTGACATTCAAAGGAGGTAATTTGTTGGTATCAGTGTCCCCATAAACTTCAGTCAATGGAGGAAATGCTGCCTGCATCTGGATCCCCTAGACGGCTAGACCACGCTCAAATGTGTTGATCTTGGGAGTTTGTTATTTTTGTTGTTGTATGAACTATGAACTCTTTTATATTCAGCAGCTAAGCTAGGAACTCGAAGAGTTAGTGAGGTCAATGTTTAACTTCAAGAGATCTTGCTGCAATTAATCTATAACACCATAATACTGATCTTCTTCTCGACAATATGCAGTGCATGCGAAGTGCTTAACTTTAAGAGACCAAAATCATTCTATATATGTCTTTTTTTCTTTTTCTGGTTCTTATTTTATTTTATTATTTTTCCGGGGGATGTTTAATTAGCATTCCTTTGCTTCATCTAACATAAGACGCACACCAAGACCAATAGTGATGTACAATGTACAGCCACAGCAGCAAGGCTGTCCAACCAACTACAACCATGTACTTGCTTTGTAAGCAGGCATTAAAGTCCTCCTTGCGTGAGCACACCCTTTATCAGCCCATATGCAAGTTAGTTTTGCCACAAAGCCTAATACTTTCATTTAACTCCTATACCAATATATATAACCCTTGTATTCAATTTGTATGTTATATATCCATATATATCATGTAGGATCAAAATTAAACCTATGTGAGTACAAGAGCTTCAGTGGATTTCATAAACTCTAACAACCCAACATCCACGATTTCATAGCCCTTTGTAGTAGCCACTGAACACCCCCCCCCCCCAAAAAAAAAAAAATGCACTCTCAGATATTAAAATATGTACCCTATTTACCCTTATGACATTGACTATGACAGCTTTCCCAGCAAAAAATCATCTGAAGTTTTCCAACAACATTATATTAGAAATAGAACAAGAAATGTATCAAGGTGCTTTGACATTCTTCCCATAATTGCGGATGCATGAGAAGATCCTAACAGGCAACACATGTTACTGCATACGAAGCACTTGATAAATCTTATGTACTTATTCATTTTGGTGGGCATCTTAAATGGGTGTTTTTGATTGGCGAAGTGCTTGCAAAGTAAGATTATAAGATGAACTACCCGTAAACTCCCTAAAACCCACAAAAGTAGAAACCATACTAGTTGGTATTGCTGTTGTGCCTTGCTCACAGTGGCTTTTCAAACAAAACAGAGAAACTTTAAAGATGGTTTTGATCACCCATTCAATTGTAAACTCCAAAGGAAAAGCCATAAAGTAAAAAGATTTGACAGCAAAGTTGGCGTTCAACCAACAGTATGCCTCAATAACCTTCCAAGCTGACGAGAAGATCTAACATAAGTTCAACATCCGGTTCACTTTCACAATTGCATTTATAGTTTTAATTTCGCTTTGTATCTCATGCTGCAACCAACTCCATAACATACATAACTAATCACAACACAGATATGAAAAGTGGGAAGAAAAAAAAAAGGTACCTCTAAGAAACCTTGTGTATCAGCAGCAAGTGCCTGCAAAGCTGTCTGAGCTTGATTGAGCTTGAGTCCAGCCTTGCTAGCAACATCCCCAATGGTTACCCTTCCTCCAAACGCGTCAATGGCGTCCATCGTCCGATTCCTGACATCCGACGGCAGCTTGTCGCTCTCCACCACACTCCCCGGCTTAACCGTTGAGGGGACATTGATGCCGCCAACACTACTAGCTCTGATAACCCTAACCCTAGAATTTCTCTCTCTAAGCACTGGAATTGTACAAGTCCATAAAGATGGGAGACGAAGCTGCAATGGGGGCTGCTTCAGGACGCTGGCAATGGGAGCCTTCACTGCGAAGCTTTGGGGGAGATGAAATTGGCGGGATTTAACCGTGAAAGAGAGAGAGATTGACATGGAAGTCATTGAATCGAGGAGTTTTTCTTTTTTCTGGGTATGGGGAGATAGATTCAGCTTGCATCCATGGAAGAGGAAGTGGGTAGAGTTTGAAAGAAGTGATATTAATCCGAGTGGCTGAAAACAGGAAACGATGCTTTGAATCTTCTTTATTAGTGGCGTTGGCATATGACATATCAGTTGCTGTGTAGAAGCGAGATATTGTCACTATTGTGATATGGATTGGGAAGTGTTTGGACTAAAATTGCCACTAAATTTTTATTAACAGTCTTAATTGCTAAACTTTTTCATAAACTCAAAATTGTCATTTTAACTGACTTAGGCTATTGTAGTAGGTTTAGACTACTTTAGGCCCTGTCAAATTCATGGGTAAGTCTAACTTACCCAAATTTACCAATTTTTATCTAAATTTACCAAAACTTATCAAAAATTATCAAACTTAAATAAACCAAAAAAACTTAATTTTGATATATTGGCATCAATTTGCCAAAAGTTACCAGAATTCACCAAAAGTTACCAAAAATTACCAAAAGTTAACTTTTACCCAACTGTTTTAAACAAAATAACAAAAAAGGAAAAAGAAAAAGGGAGGATATGGGTCATCATGGGTTTTTCCTTGCATTGCTACACTTTCCGAAGTCAGAGATTAAATTGTCGTCTAAGTTATTTTTAAATGACAAAAATATTAATTATATGTTTTGGTTACTAAATTGACATTTATCTTGATAAAAATATCAAAATTACCATTATGATAACTTGTTACTGGTTGTTCTATACTTCAAAAGATTAAGTGCGAAGGAATGAGTAGAAATAAGAGAGAGTTTTGCTTTTTGGTCGCCTTGACTCTTTTCTCGATCCTTCTTCTGTCCCTCATCGACCTTTCCCTTTCCCTGCCGTCCCCTTATGGTTCCGATGTCATCTTTCATCTCTCTCTAACTCTCTAGACGGTGGTCTTCTCGTTGCCCAAGTATGAATCCTTCCTTTTGCTCCCTCTTCCCTCGACCATTCGGCTCCGCCAATTTGTCATTTTACCCGCGGAAGGTTTAGTAGGGAATTGAATATTTATGTATGATTAACATGATTATAATTAGGAAATTGGATTATAATAATCCCATATTTTGCAAATTGGATGGCAATAAGCCCTACTTTCAGTTTGTATTCTGGTGGTCCTAAAAAAAATAAAATTGGATTGTAGTAGGACATCATCGAGAATATACCCTCAATATCATAGATTTTGTGTTGCATTGATTCAAAACTTTCTATAACACTTTACCATGATTTTTAATGAATTTACGGCATTTCTCCCGATTTTTTTTCAATTTCTTTTACTATTTTTCATGATTTTTTTCAATTTTATTCCTTTTAAAAAATCATAATAATTACTCGGAGTCTCAAAAAAATGATTTAAAAAATGTTTTAGAAACTACGATTCATTACCTTTCTAGGGGTAAGAACGAAAAAAATAAAAACAATATGGAGTAGGAATGAAAAAATTAAAAAGAATGTGGAGGTGCATTTGGTACCACTACAATACAATTTTTTTTTTTACCACCAAAATACAAACTGAAAGTGAGGATTATCGCTATCCAATTTGCAAAATATGGAATTAATATAATCCAATTTTCCATTATAATTAACCATTTAGTTATATTATTATATTTTATATTTAGAGGGCAGAGAACCTCAGAATTAAGTACATCAAACCAACTAATATAAAATAACTATAGATAAATTAATCGAAACAGAGAACAATCATCATTATATGAAATAACTAAGAAGTTATGGTGTTCTTGTTATGCTCTCACCATACCTTCAAAAAACTTCACATTATCTTTTCAAGAAGTTTGTACGGTTCCCAAACTCGGTCATTTTGCAGACCTCTTGATGAATGTTATAAGGGCTCAACACGGATGATCTAGAGTGGCATAATCTTCCAATTTATTTATTTTTTTGGTGGTCTTAAACCTGTTATTAGTACTAACCTCATTTCTGCGCGCACTAATACCATCTTCATGGTTGATAGAAACTACACGAGTCGTGCCTTTGCCTACGTCATCAGAATGAGACGAATTATTAAGACATTCAATATAAAACTTCTTACCAATAAATTTAGGGGACTACCTTAATTGGATCTGTTATAGTCCTACTTTGGTCAAAGGCTCCAATTGGGTCATCCACATTGAAGCTAGGATAAAGTAGAGCATCCTTATCAACATCCTAATTCTCAAAGTTACCAGCAACAATCTCAATAGAATCCAAGACAATGTAGGGAACAACTCTAGCCTTAGGGATCCATCTCCAGAAAGGTCGAGGAAGGGACTTTGAATCATTGAACTTTGCACCTATTCTTTTACTAAATTTTGCCGACTAGACCTCCAAAATTAAACCTTTCACACGACGAACATTGAGATCCATTAATTGCCTTCTCGCCATCCCCCTTCTCAGATTTTCTTACATCGAAAACCTTTTTTCTAGATTTCCTACCAACCTTCCTCGGAATATATGTGTCCACAATACTCCCAAAATCAACAAACAAAAGCTTCGGATTGGATGACTCAAAAGTAGAAGGTAGATTATCAATAAAAATTGAGAAGCAATTGGTCAAGGAGGTATGGATGGTTCAACTTGTGTCTAGAAGTCCTTGCACCGAAACAACAAAAGCTTCGCACCGGAGTGGTAGCTATAGACATAACAAGGCGAGGAGGGGTTGAATTAGGCAAAGGCATAAAGCCCAAGAACTTCAATTTTAGCATCACACACAAAAGCTCTCTAGCTTTGTCAATCAAAACCATAGAATCACAATAAAAAAAAATACCACCATTCAACGCTAAGGAAGAAACCAAAATGATAAGCTTTGAGTGAATTTCAACATATTTAGTCTTTGCCTTCGTAACAGCAAAAACCTCCTTACATGGAAAAAAACCACTACTCAAATACTAAAACATAGAAAAAGGGAGGGATAACCACCAAAAAAACCTTAATAAGTTGACACTCAATGCACCACCCCCCATGGGTGGGTGGGGTGCGCCTCAAAAATTCGGATGGTTGGGTGCCGGTGAAGAAAGTGCGAGGAGGGAGGATGTTTGTGGTTGTTGGTTGAGGCATGGTGGCCAGTGGTGGCATTAATGGTGATTGCCGGTGGCGTTGAAGAGACACGGTTTGAATTTCAGAGAAAGACGAGAGAAAGGAAGACGAAGAGACTTCGATTATTCAGATTTACTATATTATTTTAAAGGGTAATAAGAATCTGAAGGGAGCCAATTGACATACATTGGTGCACCCATTAACTAAGTAAACTATTTAACATAAAATTAATCAATTAGCTAATTAATATTTGAGTTAAGTGGATTATTTAAACATGCTACAAATAAGGCCTATAAAGAAAAAAAAAATTGAATATGAAGCTCGTTAAATGCAGTTTTTTAAATTTATTTTTTAAAAATAAAAGTTTATTTTACCGTTGAGTATAAAGCTGACAAAATTTTGTCTGATTTAGATTACCTGAATTGTCCGACCTGGAAAAACCGGGTCTAAATATAGATTTTTTGTTCAAATTTTGATATTGACCACATATTCGGACATAAAATTTCTCTTTTTTCTATTGTCCGAACCCAATTTTAGTTTCATCTGAATTGTCCGACTCGAAATAAAACTGGATCTAGGCATGGACAATGTCCAAATTTGTTGGAACCGAATTTACCTATACCAGTTGTAGTTGAGTATATTCCACGTTCCAATTTTCAATATTGGATTTCCCAGTTCCCAAGTACACGGTCCTGTGGCCACAAAATATAGTTTGGCTGGTGAATTGGGAAATCGAAAATTTAGGATTATCGACTGAAAAAAATGGCCGGAGCTCTGTATTGCGGTGCAGGTCCCCTCATTTCCGGCCAGAAAGTGCATCAGGCTGGATTTCGTGTAAGAGCATCCGCAGAAACGTCGTCGGAGCCAACAACTAGCCCTACTTTTTCTCCCCCGCCGAATTTCAAGCCGCCGGAGCCCAAGAGATTCGCCGTTCGACCTGATAAGGCTCTTGATATTATTGGCGCCTCTCTTTCTTTGTTTTTCCGCTTCGGCACTGGCGTCTTTGTTTCTGGGTACCCCCCCCCCTTTCTTTTCTTACTTTTAGCAGCAATGGTAAAAGTAGTATTTTTAGCATCTGACTTGTCTGGAGGGTTTTCTGTTTAGCAGCAAGGGTAATGCACTAATGCTTATGGGACACATTATGCGATTGAATTACTTATTTATGTTCCCTTTCCATATAGTTTTTATGTAAGTACTTACAGCTCACTGTAGAGTGGGAAAGAGGGAGTATTGAGCATTATGGTACATTTGTTGATGACTTGATCTTGTTAAGTAGTATTTTTATACTGTGGCTTCACATTTGTTGTACACAAGTTAGTTAACATTCTGACATCGATATGGATTAAGATAACTTAAATTAGAAAACTTAAATTGTGGTGGGTCGTGGTAGATTGTGGTGGATTGTGGTGGGTTGTGGTGGAATATGGAAAACACCGCACCGCAGCCTGCCAGCCACATAAAAGAACGGGATAGCTTGCCCAAGTTCAAAATTCATCAAATGATTGATTTTGACACTTGTCACATCTCCAAGTGATTATTGCAGTACTGAGGTTTATTATTCTGAAATTGCACCTTGTAGGTATTCAGCATCTCTTGTGTCCAAGGATGAAATCCCGGCTGACCAATATGCTTTGGAATTTGCTGGTAATTTACTCGATTGCTGTAACGCCTGTTCTAAAAGGGTGTTCGTCTTTTATTTACTTATATTTGTATTTCCCCCCTTTTTTTTCCTTAGTGGAAGGGGGTCCTTTTTGCTTCCTCTGCTTGAAAATTTTGTGAGGTTATATGCTGGAGCTGTGATCACAACCTGTTCATTGAAAAAAAAAAAGAAAGTCGACCAACAAAGTTTGATTGTAATCTTTTATATGCATTTCCCTTTTTATTACTGTACTCGATGGAAGTCAACCTCAGAGGGATTATGCGTTCTTGATCATATGCATATACCTTGTGTTCTGTCCATAGCATTCTCATTAACTTGTTTTTCTTTTAAATGCTTAGTTGCTAAACCTTTTTTCTGATACCAAAATCTACAATTCACGAAAAAGCGTAGGTTTCATGGGATGTAGTGGATTAATGTATAGTTGTGAAAAGCACTGATGATGGTATAAAATCTAGGGTTGGTTTAGTATTGTCAAGAGGTATAGAATTGGCCTCTTTTTGACTGTTCTCTCAATTTGGCGATAGTGAAAAGCATCGGGCCATTTGCTGAAAACACATTTTTCAAGAACTCCACGGTGTAATGCTTGCAACTTGCACTCTTTTTCTTTTTCTCCATTGTCTTTGGGGTGGATTCAAACCATATTAAAAGTTTGCTCACCAGTTGTCATCTTCAAAATGTTTGGGTTGATAATCTTTGCTCAACTCCCATAGAATGCATTTTTTCTTTCATCTCATGTGTTGCTCTATGGCTTTTGTATATGCTTTTATCTCATTAGCTTTTGCTCTTCTGCCCTACTGTCCTCTGGGCTTTTCACATCATTGTATATTTATATTGAATCTGTTGCTTTACTCTGCAACATAAATAAAATCTGGCTGCTTTTCCATGAGAGGGTGAGCTGTTTGTTTGATGGTTGATTAAGAACATGGTTTATGTAAGTTTGCTTTCCTAAAGTATTTTGCAAAGCTTCGTTTAGCTTTGGTTTTGTGTGATTTTGTTCCGAGTCTAGTCTTATGGCATGTATTCTCTTCACATTTGTGCTTTAAGTTGTATTAAATTTTGTAGGTCTAAAGGTGAAGGAGAGCTCAAAGTTAGGTCTGCGTCCTGAAAAGCCTATTGAGATATATGAGTTTGAAAGGTACACCAACTGGACTCGTAGCTGGGTTTGCGAACTGGACTCTATTTGCAAATTGATTAACTGTGTTGTTTCTTTGGCATATCTGCACATGGGTCTCGATGTACACGAAAACAACAGTTGCCCCTTCTGCAGGAAGGTATTATTAATCTGGCCAAAGTTCACTTGGCTAATTTGTTTTTATTGATCAATGCTAATTGGTTGTCTGTAGTTTATCTCAATTTCTGTCTGCTGTCTGAGAATTATAAGCCATCATGCATACCCCTTCAGAATATTTTAATTTGGTACTTTCAGATAACTTATTCAAATCCTTAAGCGTTCAGCTGACCTATCCACATAAAACAGGTCAGGGAAATTGTAGCAGTGTTGGATCTTGATGTTCTGTATTATCCTTGCCCTCGAAATGGACCAAACTTTCGGCCAAAAGTTTCTCAAATGGGTGGAAAGCAGCAGTTTCCTTACATGGTTTGGTTATATCCTGTATTCCTCTTTAAATTTTTATATTAGTTCATCCTAATTAATTTTATTATTATCTTCACCTCCTTTTCCTATTTTGGATGTGTGCTTTTTGTGAATAAGCCTTTTGGTTTAAGTACCTGGAAGAGATGTGAATCTGATTGTCTTTCCTTATTGTTGCCAAATTGAGCTTAGCTCCTGAAACTTGTAAAGTTTACTGAAAATAGATTAAGTCGTAACATGGTGCTATTGGATTCTTCCTTTCTTCAGCTACTCCTTCCACTTGAAAAATTGCTGGAGACTAGGGATGTGAGCTCAGTTCATCTGTTGTATCTGCTTAAAAGATGGAAACAAGACAGAATACTGGTTTTGGTTAAAGCATGCAAATAAGTTCAAGTATTGCATCCTGTGTGCTGTCAAATATCACAATAATATTAACGCTTGGTGAAAAGTAGCTGATTTAAGAAATAAAACATAAACATAGTTGTCTATATCCATCATCCTACCAAAGTGGGATATTGAGAGATACAAATGCAAGTGGCTATGTCTTTCGCATATAGAGGCTTTTGTGTACAATTCAATGGTTCAATGATTGTAGTTTTAACATTTTGATAAACAATGAGATCTAATGAGAGATTAACTGACATGAAAAAAGCTAAAATTACTTTGGGCATCCAACGCATGTCAAGTAGCGTGAAAAGGAGTGAGGGAATGTTTATGTAATGTCTGTGTTAGAGTATAAAAACTATCATTAGGCATTCAACCATCAGCTTAAGTTTTGGTCCCTGGTTCGAATCTCAGCTACCCCATGTTTATGTGCGCAGGGTTAAGAAGGCCTTTGTAACATCCACGTCTCAAGCTTCGTTTGCTCATCCTTTTCAGGGAATAGGGAGGGGTGCCTTTATTCTTGCTGTTCTTTGTTTATGTAATTGTTATTCCCAAATCCCACCCTTTCAGGGAGAGAGTGGTGGTATCTAGCATGTTGTTGAATATAAATTTTATTGCAATACTGTCCCTATAAATAAGGTGGACATTCTTCTGTTTGAAGACTGACGCTTGGTGGTCGTCATTATTATGTTTACTGAATTGGCTTCATTCACCTATTTGAGGGTTATTTTCCAGTAACATGGACCACTTTGTGAGCAAATGTGTGTTGCCTTTCTTGATAAGCTGTAAGGGGAGGGGATGTGCCAATGTTTGTTTTCCCGCCTTCAACAGTTAATTGATGTTAGTTGATTGCAGATAGATCCAAACACTGGGGTGGCAATGTACGAGTCCGATGATATAATCAAGTACTTGGTCGGCAAATATGGTTTGTTCTATTTCATTATGCTTCTTATTTTGATTGTCTTGATTTCACTTTTCTTCTTGCATCCTAAGCCTTCTGATTGGCATTTCCCATACTCCTTACTAGCTGTTGCTCTTGTCCAACCTCACTTTGCGTTGTGCCATTCTTTCTTGCACTTTATTTGTACATGTATTATCCCATATGTTTTTATCTTTGAAAAGTGTTAAACTGGAAGATTTAGTCTTGATTTGTTGATTTGCATTTTCTAGTGTGTTAGTCATCGAAAAATGGTAAGTTTTCCATTCCGAGGGACTGGATACTATCTTCTAACATTACACACCGGAATGGACAAACCTGTGTAGGAAGGGTATCACAAGTTATTTGCATCAAGTGTTAAGTGAAGTATGTGGACATTGTGTGAAACTCTTAAATGTATGTGATGTATGTTAAAGCAACTCCTACATGGAATTGGTGTTGGATGCCTTTAGATATGAGCATATCTTGCCGAAAGGGAAGGATGTTCACACTGTACAAAAATCTTATACAATAGTAAGTAGAGTTCCCAATCTACTTGCAATTCATATCATTAACATGTGGCAATCTCCTCTTACACAAGAATTTATGCAATAAAGATTTGATTGACACAAAGAAAAATATATATTAAATAATTTTAAAAAGGAATAAACTAACCTGAAATAGTTATGATAGAGTAGGGAATTAAATGTTGCTTATATTAGTTCTAACTACGAACCATGTTGTGATTATCATGGTTATTTCTTTTTCCCGTTGGTCTTCAATCCTCCGTTTTGTTTAACTCGACTTACTTCAGCCCCATAAAGATTTTTTTTTTTTATTCAAAGAACTTGAGCTAGAGGGTTTTTAAGTGAACTTGAGCATGACTTCCTAGGCAATCCCTGATTATGGTTTGTTGGGATTTACCCATGAGTAAAAATGTCCCACATCGAAAAAGTAAAGAGAAAGCACATGGTATATAAGTCAAGTGGGCTACTCCTCTTAACACCAATTGGTTTTAAGATAGAACCTCACTTAACTTGTGTACCATGGGCCTTGGTTGAAGTGGGCTCCCCCCTTGGATCTCCCCAACATAGTTGTTGTATGTAGTGGATGGGCCCATCATCATTCGAGTATAAATACATGCTAGTCTATGGCTGGAAAAATTTCGTATGACCCAATTACCCAAATTTGTCTAACCTTAGTGAGCATCTGGTCAATTTCATCAAAAAATAAAGTCTAGATTCTTTGTAATGTCTTGAATAAAAAGGGGATTAAACCAGCCGAGCTGAGCCTCAGCTGGGGGCGGCTTGGTAAGAAAAAGCTCCGATGAGGCTTGACTCGAAGCTCTTTGAGCCTACAAATTCTAGGCTTAAGCTTCGGCTCAGTTCTTATTGCCTCAGTCTTGGTATTATTTAATTATTTGAGTTTGAATATTCCAAATTCAAAGCAAAAATCAAGTAAAATTCTCGATGTTTTGTAAGTTGACTAGAAGATAACATTTTTTAGACATGATAATAAGGTTATAGCGAAGCTTAAACACATTAGCCCTGAATTTTACGCAGTTTAACTGATAGATTAAAGAAAGACTTAGGCTCGGACAAAGGCTCAAACATAAACATAGCCTACTTTCTATCTAAAATACTTAAACGAGCCTTAACGAGCCGAGGCTTGGTCTCAGACAAAGCTTTGGTCATACTATGCCCGAGCCGAGCTTTAATGGAGTCAAGCCCGAGCCACTTGCAAGCCAACTCGGTTCAGTTACAACCCTAATTGAAATTTGGGTCCGGGCATCTGGGTCAACGTTGGCCAAACTTTGGGTTTGGACAAACTTAGGCAATCAGAGAATGGATAACTATTAAAATATTCGGCATCTGGTCCAAGACCAGGTTTACGTATGATGTTAGCGTGAAAATCCAGAAATATTATTTAAGATCTGGTCAGATGAGTTCATCATCCATTGAAAGTCAGATCTGGGATCTGCCAGAAATATGATTTTCCATAAAAATATCTAGTTCATATTATAAATTTGGATTTGAACAGCTGACATCCTGGTCTAGTCATAGGTCTGGTCAGGGTGTACAAGCTAGTAATTCAGATACAACCAGGGCTCACGGCTATGTTACTCTGACTTGGCCACTTGGGTACAAGTGTCAGACACGGACACATATCCGTGTGTCAGACACAATTTTTTTGCTTTTGTAGGACTTGGGGACAGAGTCTTGTATTTGGACATGGGTACAGGGGCAATTTTTTTATAAGCTAAATACTTAAAAATTTCATAATCATTGCTCATAAAACAATAATAACAACTTAGTTAAAGCCTAACATAAAAACAAACAGTAAACTTATGGAGTTCAGTAATAAAACAATCAAAATTTCCCAAATAGCATAAGTGTCTTCACCCTACATCATCCCAAGGACAACACAGCCATGTCCGATTGCCCAAGTGGGTGTCGGACACATATCCCGTGTCCATGTCCATGTCGTGTCGTGTCGGACACGGGCACAGCTGCTGTTTAGAAGAGTCGGAGTATCAGAGGCTCACGGTATGTTGCAAACTTGCAATATGTTCGAGCCTAAATTTTCGCCAGCCTTATATGGCAACACCAAAAAAGGGGTTTATTTATCTCAGTTGTACATGAGACAGACTATATAGGCAATTTTTAGTTTCATCAAAATATAACTATCTCCAGGGTTAAATATATGATATGAAGTGCAAAACACCATGCGACGAAATGTGTTAACAAGACAACTAATGTTTAATAATTCATGACTTCATATACTAATTGAATCTTATCTTTCAAGAAGTTTGTTGCTAACATGTTGGTGTCAATGTTGTGCCAGTGTCTGATCAATGTGCATGAATGCATGATTTTTAGTTGATGAATATCTGCTCTTTGGTTCTTGATCTTTCCACTTTTACACGGGTATTGAAACTTTTAGAGTCAATTGAGTATTTTGCTGCAAGCTTGCTTCATGCTTCTCACAACAATGCCATATAAAATGTGTTGTATTTGGGAGAAAAAAAATCGGCATTCTTCCTTCTCTGGCTTAATCATCTGTTGCGTCAATCTATTGGATTTTATTGTGTTGTTTCTGGGTTCCTTTTATCTTCTTTTTTGATTTTAAGCCCCCCAAATGCAGGTGATGGCCAGGTCCCACTTTTGCTGTCACTTGGTCTACTAACGGTTGGTATTTATTAGCTTTTTTTTTTTTTTCCCGTGTGGAGGGAGTTGGTATTATTAGTTTGAAATATGGTCTTGTCTCTTGTATTGATTTGTTGTTTGAAATAAACATTAAAGTCTTTTCTATTATGTTTTTTTGTACAGACCTTGACCGAAGGATTTGCAATGATCGGTCGTTTGGGTAGGGTAAGTCTGCTTGGAACTTTAATTGTGCTGTGAATATCTGATTCTGAAGTTCTATTGATCGATAGTGCAGTTACAAGTTATCATCCTCTTGTCTTTTTCCAGGGACAATCTTATATGCCAGCAAACATGCCGCCCAAGCCTCTTGTGTTATGGGCTTATGAGGTCATAACATGGCAGATTCATTGCCCCTTTGTATTCCTAATTTTTTCTGCTTCAACTCATGTTTTTGGTGCGGCAAATAATTGCAGGGTTCCCCCTTCTGCAAAATTGTGCGTGAAGTACTAGTGGAATTGGAATTGCCTCACATTCAACGCAGGTATTCTGCATATACAATACCTTAGCGTTTTGAGCCGTGTTTTCTTACCATTATCTGTGTCATCCTCATTCTGGATTGTGTTCACTTTGTTCATTACTCAGTTGCATGTTTCCACATTCATGATTATATGCATTTTTGATTGTATCAGACGGAGCCCTCTGCGTTTTAAAAAAAAAAACTATTTTTTATGGGAGTGTTTATCACATTATAGTCCATGGTAAGTGATCGATTAAGCTTTGAGATACCAAAGGTCTCAGGTTACAGATCATGTGAATCAGGGCACTATGTTGCACAGCGTTATGTGAGGTGTCAACCGGTATATCTAAGGGTCAGTGCACTTTATTTTGCCTTTAAGGATGAACATACAGAAACTTTTGGACTTAAATATGTGATCAAGAAGAGTAATAATGACGATGAATCTATGTGGATCTAACCAAGCAAGGTCTGGGGAAGGCCAAATCAGTGTAGCATAGATTGATGACTGTTATACGCGTAGTCCTATGATTTTACCCTCAGGACATTCTGACATTTGATTGGCAATTACAGCTGTGCACGTGGCAGCCCGAAAAGACAGGAACTCTATGGTAGAGTTGGTCACTTTCAGGTAATTTTTCCACAATCTATGCTAATCTTAGTCTCTGGGAGGTTCTCTTTGCACTGGAATGCAATGAAACAGGCAGAATTATTGAATGTTCGTAACGAGGATTGAAATGTGTCAGGTGCCTTATTTAGAAGATCCGAATACTGGGGTGCAAATGTTTGAAAGTGCAGAAATAGTGGAGTATTTGAAAGCAACCTATGCCCTTTGATCACCACCTCATGTTTTCAAACAAGTAAAGATCGATTCGTAACGACTTGTAGATATCCAGTTACACATTTACACCCTTGTATTGAATGGTATATATATATATGTATGTCTTGCATAAAACAATCTTCAATAGCTTGTAAGTTGTAACAGCAATTATTCTGGGTTCTTAGACTAGCCTTTGGGCAATCTTGTATTATGATATATTCAATCTGATATTCTGTGCTCATTCTAGTAACTTCCATTGGCTTGCTAGTTCTTTTTGGTGCATCTTCTGTGATGACTGATGAATGCAAGTGCAAATAAGGCACTAATGTAAAAAATAAAGTAAAATGGGTAGAAGCTAAACAAAAGAATATTAAAAAATTATTCGAAGGTACCCTAATATTTGGGAAACTATATTTTGGTACCTCAATTTTTCAAAACTCATTTCGTGGTATCCTTGATTTTTGAGTTAGTAATTATTAGGTACTTTTCTGGCCATCAATTTTATTAAGTGAATGAAATATCTTTATTTTTTTTCTTCTTCTTCTTCTTTCTTCCCCATCTTCATTAATGGAGTTTAAAAGCAATTTTTTTTCTTAATTCTTTTTTTCCCATTCCAAAATTAGAGCTTCCTCATTACTAATCTGAGCATCGTTGAGGAAGTGTTTTAGGCTGCAAATTAGTTATGGTGGATTGTGAATAAAGTAGATTGATCACTTAATGCAAGTGCAAGGCCAAAGTTAAATTTGCAGTTCAGAACACTGCCCATCAACAATGTTCATAATGGTAACGGGGAAATTTAATTTTCGAATTACAAAAGAGTTCAGAAAAAAATTTGCTTTTGAGCTCCATTAATGAAGAGGGGAAGAAGGGAAGAATAAGGGTATTTTGGTCACTTAACAAAATTGATGGCCGGAAAAGCACCTAATAATTACTAACCCAAAAATTAAGGTTACTCTAAATGAGTTTTGAAAAGTTATGGTACCGAAAAATAGTTTCCCCAAATATTGAGGTACCTCCGAGTAAATTTTTGAAAAGAATATGGTTTATGAAAAGCAAAAAAAAAAAAGTTAAGTGGAACTAAGTGAAAAGGATGTGGATCCAAATAACGCTTCACATCAGCAATCCCTTAGTAAAATACGGTACGTGTTTTATTCGGCAACATTACGTAAGAATATGGTCAATTATTGGTTGATAAACATTGACTTTTATTAAACAGCGGTGCATAAAAAATTCGTGTTTTATATAGTAGCTTTTAATTCAGGAAAATTATAAATTCTTATTATTATACTGATTTTATGTCAATAATTCTTATTTTCCCCCTTTCAAAACGAATGGTTCGTGTATTAAACGCGTGTTAAACACTACAATTCGGCAAGTAAAAAAAATGCCCTTATTATTCGACGCCTTCCATAGAAGACGGATTCGCGGTTTTTCGTTTTAATCAATAGAATTTAGCATCATTATTCCCCACGTCAGACTTCAAAAACTTACACAACCCCACCGAGATGTTCCTGTTCAAGAGGGCAGTGACTTAGAGCCATCGAGGCCTGGTCAATGGGCGGGTTAGGGCCGACCCATCACTGTATCGGGCTAGGGTCGGGTCTATATGATTGTACAAAAGGGTCGGGGCTGGTTATTGGCCACCTAACCCTGACCCACCCAAGACCCGCCCATTTTGTTCTCTTTATTAGAAACGATTTGAATCCAGATTTTGGTGAGGGTCACTTTTCATGGCTGCAGCCTCCAACGATGCTACTTGTTAGATTGAAGATGATGATGGAGATGGCGATCGATCGTTGTGATGCGAATCTAGTAAACAAGAGCATAGGGCTTTGATTGAAGTCGACGGAGGAGGAGAAACGATTTGATTTTTTCAAATGTGAGAAGCATAAAACTACCATAACCAACCCAATATTGTGCTCTTTTTGATCGAATGGTATAAGATATTGGAGAACCAAGATCTGCGATCTCCCCAATCTGTTGAAACTTCAATTATCAAACCACTACTTGACATGAATCTAGTAAAACAATGGAGAAAGAACAAATAATAACACTAATCAATTAATCAATTATAACTAAGATAACCAAGCAAGAAGTAAATCAATTGAAAGCATGAAAGAAAGGAGAGAGAAGAAAACTTACTGGAAATTAAGTATAGATTGAACACTTCAAAGAAGAAAGAACAAGAACGAAAGATTCAATTACAAAACATCAACCCTAATCTAATTACAAGGAATTAGACCTAATCTAAGAACTAATCTAAGGGCTAATCCCTAAAACTATAACCTAAACTATGGAATGAAAAGCTGAATCCCCCCGGGGGAAAACTCTAGGTTTACAATATATATAGGTGGCGCAAAAGTGGCCAAAACATAAGGGTTTGGGCCGACGTTAAACTGCGCAGGACAGGGGGTCACGGGCTTGACCCAAGGTGTCACGGCCATGAGGTAGGTTCTGTCCAAATACCCAGTTTTTCCCCTTTCTGAGGTGTTACGAGCCGTGAGGTGGGTGGTCACGGCCGTGACACCCCTGCTGTCCGAAACCCAGATCTCATTTTGGCTATATCTTCCTTGTCCGACGTCCGATTGACTTGATTCTTGACTTTAGAAATGGTGTGCCATATGAGATTATCAACGATAACAGGAGCCACTTTAGAAAGGAGGTGGAAGCTTTGTTGGCCAAATATAATATCCAATACCACAGATCATTGCCCTATGGGCCCCAAGCCAATGAAGCCGTAGAGGCAGCCAACAAGATTGTGGCCAGGATAGTGAAGATGATGGTTGTCACATACAAGGATTGGTCTGATAAGCTCCCGTTCGCACCTGTAGACATCGGATTTCGTCTCAGTTATGAATAATTATTTTGCAACATTTTTATTTTATTTTTCTAGATTATATTGAAACTCGAATTAGCTAATTATGTGATCGCGCATATCCTCTCATCCTCACAAAATATTCCATTTCCCTCGACTTCTAAGCCTTTCACAATAAGCCTCACAGTTCCCATCATTTCCACTTAAAAAGCCTTGATTTTCCCCCTTTCCACATACACGTGCTCACCCTTTTGAATGTCATTTTTCCACAAGTCTCATTGGCTCTATTTCTTTTTATGAGGTTAAAATATATTTTATAAGCTTAGCAACGCCTTTTGAATCGTATCAATCAAAATCCAGATGAGGAAGATATGGTCATTGTAAGATAAGCAGTCTGCGCAGTATTTCAGGCCTCTAAGCGGTCGGTTAGCAGTGCTAATCATGAGTTGCTCGTTCCCTTAGGGTTAGGGGGTAATTAGGGCCCCTAATGGGGGGATTAGGCATAGATTAGCGGTATTAGGGTGATTAGTGTTATCCAATAGAGGGAATTTTTGTTGTGTTTGTGTCCATAATGAAAAAAAAGTAGGAAATATCAGCCATAAATTATCAAAGTGCTATACTCTTCTATTTGAAAACCAACTTGATTAATTCAGTTATGACTCATTTTAATTTGCTCAATTTGACAATGGATATGAACTTTGAATGCAACCTGAGCTCCATAGGATTCGATTGCCCATGATCAATCTGCATCTTGTTGTAGTTATCTTATGTCACTATAATGACTTTGAATATTCTTAATGTATGCATGCATCCAATGTTTATATCGCTTACTATATTTACCGCATGTAATGCGCACACATTTATGACCTATATATATATATATATATATATATAAATAAAGGTTCAAAGAAGGGATATAAGAGAGTAGTTTATTCATAAATAAATACTAAATCAATACATAGAATTATTCACTCGTCGCGTCACTATAACGTAGAAGTCTTACCTATCGATAATGGAGTACTATCTTGTAAGCATTAGATGAGTAGTATTCAACTATTCACAAATAGTGCCTTTGTGGCCCATTAGAGCACCCACATTCACTCCCATGGTGTGAGGCTGTAGAACCCTCAGCGAGGCAGGCATGGGACATCAAAGCAATGTTTGATGCTGAGACCTGAGGATCGCAAAACATACCAAACACTATCTAATGGGGCGGTGTTCCAATATAATTCTATGCATAAATAATGCCTTTTCAATTTTATCATATTATATTTTTAAAAAATAACTTCCAAATTTAACATATAATACGTGTTGATTTTACAGGTTTGTAAGATTTTAAGTCTTTGTTTAAACCAAATAAATTATAATTTTTAATTAAAATAATAAATAAGAAATTATCTTTAACATAAACGTATTAAGATTCTTCCTCTTTACCCCTTTGTGCTTGGTGAATAAGTCAATTATAATACTAAAAAAGTATAGCAAGTTTTTAATAAAAAATTCTAGATAATCACAAATTAAGTAGGAGTAAAATTGTTTAAAAATTTTGAAAAAAGATAACATAAATATTAAAATAATAGTTTCAAATTATTGTTTGTATTTATGGAGCGTTGGAAAGAAAAATCCAGACACACAAGTCTAGAACTCGATCAGCATTCACCTTTACAAGCATGGCAACGCCTCATCATGTAATTTGGCTGTGGACCTCTTTTAGCTTTAGTCCATTGGTGGTGCCATTTTGGCATCTTCCCATAACACTCCCATAATTCCTTTTTCTCTATCTTTTTGCCCCCTGTTTTAAGAATATATAGCTCTCAATTTACTTGATCATGTCATAAACTTAAACTGGTTTTCGTACTAAGTTATGCAAATCTATCAACCCTCAACAAAAGATACATGAGTTGAAATTTATGCGACTTTAAAGTTGCATGTTTGCATTGCTGCTCTAGCCTGTGGGAATTGTAATCTCGTAGCATATTCCGTGATGGTAAAAAGTCACAAATAAATTAACCAGTAAGACACAAAATTTTAATCGTGCATGCAACAGTAAGAAATTTGAATCAAGTAGATGAAAAATGTTATAGAACTTGACCAATATGCTCAGAAATTTGTTATTGCTACCAAAATTTTCTTTGTTTTCTGATCGAGGGATATTGGATCCTTTTGTGGGAAACAATGTAAAACCTTTTAATCGATACTAATATGGATGGAAATAACAGAAGAATAAAGCGGAGGCTTTAACTAAATATAACTTTTGGATGATTATTTTAAAGTTGCTTAGAGAGCATATCCTCATAAAATTCCAAGCAGTAGGAATTGGATTCTTGCCATACCTATGAATATGGTTGGCAGCTCTCTAATCTTTTTTCTACTATGCCTTTTTTTTTTTTTTTTATTGTTATCCGGCTAAAGTCTTAATAACACAGTATGGAGTGTGTCGCGGTGGGGCATAGTTTGCTTGATTTGATGGATGGAACGATCGTTAATTGTCTGAAAGTGATTGATGATCAAAACAATGAAAATAATATTCGAACACTCAAAAGAGATGATCCCGATCTCAAAATACCACTACGAACCCACAATAGTCACACTGGAAAATGGTTAACACCCGAACGAAGACCTTGAAATCACCTAAAGAGCTGGATATGAACCTGGGGTACTAAATGATTGACCACCATCCGAGAACTAGCAATCCACCATAATTAAGTAAAAGAAGGATCCACCACTAATCAATAAAAAAGAGACTTGCAACACCACCATAACACAACAATTATGGATAAAGTAAACAAGGCTTAGGGTAAAAGGAGAGCAATTAGCTTCACTATTTTATTCATAATCTTAATCAGCAAAAAGCCCCATAGAAAAGATGACCTTGAATTGGGGTATTTATAGAGAAAGGGGTAACTTAAGAAAAATAACTTGGATTTATACATGTCATGGGCATGACGTGTGTTTCTTGCACAATTTAGTCATGGGCGTGACGTAAGGGGTCAGCCTATCCAAAATAAAGTCACGGGTGTGACCCTGGCATCTGGCACAATTTAGGCCAAAGAGGAGGTTATGCGCATGAGTCATGACCCTTATGGTCACGATCGTGACTGCCTTATGGGCATTTTTTCTGCAGAATTTCAAACTTGCATAATTTCTTCGTTCGAACTCTGATTTTGGGACCATAAAATATCGACGGAAAGCTTTCGTTCTGAATTTTAAGCTCCTTAAATCTCAAGTCCATCAAAGTTCCATGGAAGGATTTATGATGGAAAGAGAGACCACCTATCTTTTACCATTGCTTCGGGTTGACCTTTCTCACTTATTCTTACCGAATGAACCCGAGCCTCTTTTGAAGGTTTGAGATAGATTACCAAGCACCGACATGAGCGTCCGGGTCCACCATGAAATGTGTGCTGGCCCTATCTTCAAACAAAACCCAGTCCAAAACTCACACAAGAACCAAGGGTGAATTGTGGCTCGTGCGAGGAGCAGTTAGGGAGCCTCCTTGATATGCTCCAAACCCCCCACTTGAAAAGAGTTGACCTTAGCTCTTGGGAGTAAAAATTGAGGCGCCCTCCTCATTTTGAGTTCCCGACGCACGTATTCCTCAATGCTTTGGCCAAACCCAGGTTAAGAACCCAACCCCTCTTGAAGACATGATGATTATTGAAGAAATAGGACGTTTGGATGTTTCCCATGAAGCTCTTCTGGACGACCCCATCATGCATGATCTCATTTAATTCCTCAACATACTTATCAAACGGGAGTGCGTCACTAGGTGGGCATTCCTTAGGTTGTTGCACTTCTCTATCCACATTCACAAAAGAGGACCAATCATATCCAACCCCAACATGTAACTATCTTCGCTTGGAGTAGAAATTGACTAGAGGTTTGTTGGGTAAGGAATGAGAATAAAGGGAGGGAATTGGAAAATTTTGTTGAGTTTGAGAACTTTCATTCTCATTTAGCCTGCTAATATGTAAAGACAAAGCTATAGGCAGCTTGTCCTCACCAAGAGCACACTCATCCTATGTTTTTCTTGTGTTCATGTTTCTCTTCTCACCACCCAACCCAGTTTTGATTTGATGTAGGGTTAAGGGAATCAATTTCAACTTCTTGCCATCATACACAGAGGAATAGGAGTTCTCAAAACCATCATGAGTAGCTTGCTTATCGAACTTTCATGGGTGCCCCAATAGAACATGACAAGCACTCATGGGAATAACATGACACAAAATGGACCCATAATTCTTAGAGACTTAGACCCAATAGAAAGATTAATGAGAACTTGTTTTGATAACTTCACGACACCATGGTCGCCAATCCATTTGCGTGTATAACAAGGGTGAGGTGATGGTGGGAGGTTGAGCTTCTCCACTAAATAGGTTGAAGTGGCACTGTCCGATCGTGAACAATAAGCTCTCTGACCTTGCCCCCCATAATTCATTGAAAGTTGAAAAACAACTCCCTTTGATCCTTGTCAAGAGGAGCTTCTTTAGGATGTGAAAGTCTCCTCAAGACTAACAATTCACCATCATCCCCCTTAAGCTCGACATCATCTTCAGACTTCTTGCTTGAGGTTGGATTCTTCTTCTTGGGCCAATATGAGCCCCTCATCAATCTCCTAAATTTCTTGTATTGTCAAAGTCCTCTGGGTAGGACAATCGGCTTGGAAATGACCATAGCCTAGGCACTTGAAACATTTCTTGCCTTCAATCTTCATCAGAAGTTATCTCAAAATCATTTTTGAAAATCGTGAGCTAAGAAATTAGTTACCATAAAAGTTAGGGTACCTCAGTATAATGTAATTTTTTGATTTATTTCCCCCCTATATTTGTTTGCTTTATATTAGAAGTAGATTTTTTAATATTACCTCCGTTCTTTTTTATCTGACTTTTTGACTATTTTTTTTGTTTTTTATTATCTATCACTTTATAATCTCAATGACATATTAATCACTACTTTTCTTATTTACCCATAACATTCATTGAATAAATACCAAAAGTTAATTTCAATTGAGAATATTTATGTAATTTTCTTACTAACTACCGCATAATTTTCCGTAATATTGGTTGTCTCCCACCACTTCCAAAAAATACTTAAAAAAGAATGGAGAGAGTAAAAAACAAATAGGAGTTGGTGCTATTAGTGGGCTTAGTTTGGAGATAGCTTCGGGATTTATCCAAACCAATATAATTATGACATGTGACAATGTGCTACCTTGGAAAGTTTTTGTTTTATTATATTATTATACATTAGATTATTGATGTTTCGTAAGTATTAGTAGTAATGAGAGTATGAGCCACTGAAAATTTTGCTTTTCTATCAACACAACACAACTATGCAAGGCTTCGCTTATGTTTTTACAATAGGTAATGAGTCCAATTCATCGGACCCCATGTCTTAAAAGAATACTAATCCAACAAGCCTTACAGCGAACAAGAAACGGGGGTTGTCAATGCCCAAAGTTGGGTCTACTTTAGCCCACAACAATCCTCAAATTGGTGACGAGGAATGCTCCTCCATAATTTGAACATCGGATAGAAGAGATGAGAAGTGGTGGCAAGGGCTTATCAACAAGGAGACGCTTCCATTAAATTTAACGCCAATATGTCATACAACTATTGTTTGGCTTTCTCATGAGACATTCGTTATCAGGGTTCTCAATAATAATAATAATAGATAAACGAATCAGCAAATCAATAATGAGTAGGAAACTAGATCAATATTGTGATTGATGAATATTATAGTCAATAATTTAGTAAATAAATGAAAGAAATGACAGAGAAACAAAACAAGAGAGAAAAGAACAGGCGCTTGTGACTGCAAAATTGGACTAGAAAACAAAATTAGTAAGAGTATAAGTCAGTAAGTCCAGGTATCCAGCTAGAGCAGCAGTGAAGTAAATATACAGGATAATGATATATGAATAGTATATAGCACCAACGAAATGATTTATATAACAATAATAATTTAAGCGTTTTTGGATGTTGATATACTGAATTTTTAAGGGTATTGGACAATAATGCATTGAACTTTAATGTTGGACAATAATACACTGTATTTTGGGGGTGTTGAACAATAATGCACTCATAACGATTTGGGCAGTGACAAATTTGGTGGGAATCTTACATAGTAGGTGGAGGAGATGAATTGATCCAAAAATATTTAAATTTATGACATATTAGCTAATTCAGACACATAAGGAAAGAGAATCAACTTTGAAAAGAGTAAAAAAAAAAACAAAAAATCACATTCGTTTAAACGTGTTTCCGCTAAGAGATTATTGTTGTAGTTGTATAAAACCACCTTTGTTTGTGTAAATTAGCTGACATGTCATAAATTTAGATATTATTTAGCCTATTCATCTGCTCGGTCTGCCTCGTAAGATCGCCACTAAGTCAACCACCGTCGAAATTGTTTCGGGTGTATTATTGTCCAATACCCCTCAAAAATAGTGCAGTATTGTCCAATACCCCAAAAAGTTTAGTATATTAGCGTCCAAAAAGTCCTGTACAAAGAAAAGTATGGTGGTGTAGCATGAAGCTGTGATATATGTGACCCGCCCCAGTCCCCACCTAGACATGGCATAAAGCAAAGCCCCTCAATATTCCCAAGCACCATCCATCTTGATTCTCACTAGCCATCCAATCTTGAGTGAGGTTTTTTAGTGACAGTAGTGTGCATATATAATGTAACCTTGATGGACAAGTTGCTCACTGCTTCTTGGAGTTTGGTTAAGGGGATCATCAACTAAGACAATATGATGTCCTGAAAATGTTTTGGCGTTTTTGCTGGGCTCCAAGAGTATTGTAAGATGGCTTCTTCATCTTTTGTGGCCACATTTATCTTCCTACTTGCTTGTTCGCTGCTTGTTCCATCTCTTGCTCAAGGTATTTTCCTCTTCATCTCTTTTACTTTATATGTTTTACGCTTGCATGGGGGATTATATTACTCATTTCACATATATATCATATGTTTGGTCTGTTTTACAAAACACAGGGACAGAAAAAGGTTCAATATGTTCATCAGGAAAGAGTCAATCTCCAATTAATATAATAACTTCAGAAGCCATAATAAACAAAAGCTTGGAAGCCTTGACAAGAAACTACCATGTTTACAGTGCTTCATTGGTAACCGATGGCAAGCACCTTCAGGTAATTTCCTTGCTCAAAATCAGTCTTCATTCTTGATTGTGAGAGGAATGATAATTGGACTAATCATCTATGTTGGGCAGTGTCGAATTCAATTCAAACTCAAGTTTGGAAATAAATAATTATTTTTCTTAATGATATTCTACGTCTACTTGGGTTTAATATAAATACTAGGTTATTCAATCTAGTTTGGTGTGGCCAAATTATGTGCCTTTTAGGCACCCTTATGAAATCTCTTTTTCTATTCCATTTTATTATGAGACTGTAATCTCTTTATATCCCGTTACCTTTCCTTTGAGATATTTCTATTTTCGTTGTGCTATAACCGTTTGAGATCTTTTCTTCTTGATCTCATTGTATTATACAGCCGTTTGTGATATCCTTTGTAATCTCTCTATTATAGTGGATTTTATCCTGCCTCCTGTGGTTTTTTCCCGATTTGAGTTTCCACGTAAAAAATTTTATCACCATTACATTGATCTTGTTTATTTTTTTCTCATTACCTACATCCCTAAATAAATTCTCCTGTTCGCTTCCGCTGCAATATTAAATCCGGTCCGATCTGGATCTAATCCCTAACAAGATGTCTCATATCTGAATTCGATCCTAACAATCTATATATGCCTTTGGCTGTATGTATGTATGTATGTATGTAGACACCATTCAATGAGAGCGGAGGATTGAAAATCGATGGAAAGACATACACGTTGAAGCAGATGCATTGGCATACTCCTTCTGAGCACAGTCTTAACGGCGTTCAGTAAGCCTTTCCCCTTCCCCTCTTTACCCTTCATAGGCAACTCTATCACGGTTTAGTTTTTTTTGGTGGGATTTTAATTTGCATTTGTTGCATTGTTTGATAAAATGACCAAGTAAAGATATGCTGCGGAGCTACATGAAGTACACGTAGCTGCTGATGGTAGCGCCACAGTCGTAGCCATTCTCTTCGAGGAGGGAGACCCTTGTCCTCTACTTACCATGGTAAGCATCCAAATTTTACTAACACCCAATTCATGACAAATTCCCACCTAGTTTTTCTTGTTTTATTGTGATTCTTTTGTTGCGCTCTTTGTGATGCTCTTTTGTTTGTTGAATTCTTCGACTTTTTGCTGTTTTGCAATCTTGTAGTATCTTTGATGCCTTTTTAGCTTTGTTTGACTAGCAAATTATCAAAAAAATCTGATTTATAAGGTTGTGTCAATCGTGTAGCAATATCTGGGTCATGTCCCTCTATTCGGTATCGAGGCTTCTAACTCAATGATTATAAAAAAAAAAAGGCTAGTGAGTTTTTACTTCTTAGCAGGCTTCGCAAAGTTTTGGGCCTTCTATTCTAAATATAAAGGGAAATTGGACGATAATATACCGACCTTTAGGGGTGTTGAATAGCAATATACCGACCTTCACTTTTGGACAGTAATATCACTGACCTTTATAGTTTGGTGACATTAATGTACTTTAAGGATTTTCTGGGCGGCGAACCGGTTGACGGTCTGACGTGGCAGGCGGTGCAAAAAAAATTGGTGCCATTTTTAGGTATTTTTAGGGGTGTTGAGTGTTTGTATTCGGTATTTTTAGGATTAGGGGGTTAGTTATGTTGTTAATTTTTTGAGTGTAAATCCTAATGTCACCAAATTATAAAGGTCAGTGATATTACTGTCCAAAAGTGAAGGTCGGTATATTGCTATTCAAGATCCTTAAAGGTCGGTATATTACCGTCCAATTATTTGAATTATGTTAAAAATTATATATGATGAAATTGTTACAAATATATGTTTCATTATTTTAAGGGTTGTACAACTCATAAATTACATAAAATCTATTAATGATTTATAACTTTTTTCATCTTTTTGGTTGCTGGAGCGTTAAGTTTATAGGGGTAAATTAACTAACTACATTTAAATATGCTAAATTCAGATATATTATGAACCATTGAGATTTGTCATCAATGGTAGACAGGAGCTCATAATGACCTAAACAAGAATTTAGACTCCAAATAAGTTGCATGGTAGTATCATTTTCTTTCAAAATTCTTTTAGCCAGATTAGCTAAGGTGTGAAACAGACAGCAGCTAGCCAATTAAAATTAGCTTTTAAAATGATTCGTAAATTTACTGAAACCATTAAAACTTTTAACATGGATGTTGTTTTAGTCGAATGGGCCAAGGTTAATTGTGTAACAACTAACAACTAACAATTGACTTGGTGCACGGGTTGCATATTTTTGTGGATATATAGTTAAAACCGGAGTTGGACGAGTTAGCAAAGAAACCATGTGAAGTTGGAGAAGAGAAGGTTTCAATACCAATATTTGCATCAAGATTCTTAAGGAAAAGGCCACGCAAATACTACAGATACATGGGCTCTCTCACCACCCCTCCTTGCACTGAGCCAGTCCTTTGGAATGTCCTTGCCAAGGTATATACACTTATCCATCTACACAAACTCAGACACAGAGACTCGCTTCTTTAATTTGCTCTTAATTGTTGCCAACTGAACTGGCAGGCGAAAACAATATCAAAGGATCAGGTAGCATCATTGAAGGCTGCTGTTTGCGGGGCTAACAAGAAGAATGCCCGCCCTCCTCAACCGTTAAATGGAAGGATTGTTCAAAAATATGATGGAAATTAATTAATTAACAATTCCTATCACCATCTTTATTTCATATTAAGAAATGTATTATGAGGTCCTTCTCTTTTAATTCCAACGGATAATTACCAGCGATTTCTCAGATAAAAATGTCACTAAATTATGTAAAAATCGCAAATTTGTCACTCGAAAAAAATGTTATGAAACTGTCATTAATTTATATTTAAAATGACTAATATGGAATGGAGGGAGTAATTCCAATGGAGAATCATCAGCCGTAATCAACTTCTAGAAGCATCTAACTTATTAATTTGCTCCAACATTTAAAAGTATTCATTGGCTAGCCATTACCAAGTAGATCAATAACACTCTTAAGCAACCGTAATAATTAACCCGTTTTACACTCTCGTGTATATCTGGATTCCTCCGACCTCACATCAACAAGACCTTATTGGAGTTTTGTTGTTGTTTGTTAACCAACAGTAACACCTGTTGCCAATTATTATTGGAAGTGTTCGGATGAAAAGTTACTATAATTTGCAAAAAAATGTTACCCACTTTAAAACCCAAAACACAATGTCATGAACCCCCAAGCACTATTCAAAGATGTATTTGTGGCCATTTTTACCGATTACTGCAAGTAAATGGAAATGTTTGACTAATGTGGGTAGGGTTGAGCACCATCCAGTCCGGACTGAAGTTTGGATTGGACTAGATTGGATCAGATTGGACTGAAAATTTTGGTCCAGTCCTCAATCCAAGTAATTTTCATTTTCGGTCTTTGGTCCATCCCCTAGACCGAACTGAATGGTCCGAGGAGCGACCGAAGGATAGAACTCTTTTAATATCATATCGAAATTTTAGGGTTTATACTACGTAACTCCGTCAGACCTATACCTGTAAAAACTTATCCGAACTCGATATCCGAACCGAATGACCCGGGTCCATACCCGAACTGGCATCCGAAGTGAGATGATCCAATTATGACCGGAACATTCGAAATGATCCGACCCAAAACCGAATCAAACCCCAGACCTATTATGAACTGAAATGACCCACACTGGAAATGACCCGCATCAAAGTCGAACTGAAACCGGAACTTCTCACGAATTGAATAAACGGACACCCAAATGACATGAAGTTCTCACGAACTGGATGTTCTCCGCCAGCAAAAGTTGCGTCTTGCGATGGGTGAAAAGCCAAAAAAGATGGAACTGAAGAATTGGGAAGAGCTTGATGGTCATGCATTCAGTACGGTCAGTCTTACATTAGCTTAAAATGTGACTTTCAACATTAAAGATCAAAAAATGACGAAAGGTCTGCTGGAGGCCTTGCAAAAACACATATGAGAAACCATCGACGATGAACAAGTTATATGTGTTGCATCGTTTGTTTGAATTTAAGATGCATGAGTCTGATGATATGCATGAGTATGATAGTATCATAGTTAACCTCAGTGGGGTTTAGTTTTAACAATGAGATAAATGCTAATATACTGTTGGCTACCCTACCTAAGTCTTGTGATAATTTTATGACTTCTGTAACATCTTCGATTAAGAAGGATGAGAAACTGAAGTTTGGGGAAATTAGAGACTCTATCCTGAATGAAAGTATTCATATGAAAGATTTTGGTGTATCTGAGTATTCGAGAAATGCTTTGGCTATCAGGGGTAGGAGGAATAGTTGGAGCTTGATTCGGGGTCGGCCTAAATCTAGAGGTCGAAACATGGAGCATGTGTTGTGTTGGAACTGTGGTGATAGAGGTCATTTTCGTAGGGATTGTCCTAAACCCAGGAAGAGTAGTTGTAATGACCATGACTCAGTAAATTCTGCTGAGGATTTGGGTGATGCCCTAACTGTTGATGTTGACAAGTCAAAAAAGTGTTGGGTGATAGATTCAAGTGCGTCGTTTCACTCTTCGTCTAGTAGGGAGGCCTTTAATAATTTTGTGAGTGGGAGGTTTGGCAGCCTGGCAGGGTTAGACTTGCAAACGGTCATAACCTAAAGGTGCTAGGAAGATGTGATGTGAACATTAAAACTTCTAAGGGTAGGACTTGGAGGTTGAAGAATGTTCAGTATATCCCCGGCCTGACCAAAAACCTTGTATCTGTGGGTCAACTAGATGAGGAGGGTTCCACTACAAGATTTGGGGATGATCATTGGAGGGTAATGAAAGGATCTATAGTAATTGCAAATGGCCGGTAGAAAGGAGGGGAAGTTGTATACTACCGTTGAAAATTCTAACATGCATGTTCATGCTCGTCAAAGGTGTGTTAGCTTCGCTAATGAGAGAAGAGTACCAGAAACAAGGAGGTTTCCGATCGAGACTACGAGAACGGATGATCAGCTGAAGAACGCATCTAACGTGCACGGGAATTCGACAAGTTTAACACGAGGTAAAATTCCAACCCATTATTCCCCTAAGTTGATGAGGAGGTATAGGTCGAAGTAGCAGAGGCGTGAACAGTTTGAGTGGGAGCCTGTTGATAAAAGAGGAGTTGATGGGAGGTCAATTGGGACCTTTGTTGATCTTTGCTTAACAAGATTGAGATGGATGCACTAGAGGATTCGAGGAGGTATTGAAGTGGTGATTGATGACAATCAACGTTTGTTGCGTTTACAATTGGTATCCAAGTGAGAGATTGTTGGGTTGAATATGGAGTATTGAGTTGGTCTCTGTGACTTAGGGAGCAAGGTAGAAGAGTTTGAATGTGAATCAAGTTGTTGATTTGTTAACTGTCTTTTTTTGTAATTCCTTTGCTGTAAGGACTATATTAATCTTAAATAATTGTCTTAGCCTTGTACTATAAATAGAGCCTAGGTGTTAGGCTTATTGGTGTCACAATTAAGAGTGTTTCATCTGACCATTAGAGATTGACCTGTAATTAGGGTGTGCATTATTCGGTCTTGAACCGAATAATCCGAGAACCGAACCGAACCAAGCTGAACCGATTTTATTCAGTTCGGTTTTCAGTTTGGACTTTAGACCTTAATCGGTTTCGGTGAAAACCCATATAGATGTGTGCATTATTCAGTTTCGAATCGAATAAATCGAGAACCGAACCAAACCGGTTTTTTGGTTCAGTTTTTTCATTTGGATTTTGCCTTTTATTCGGTTCGCTTTTGAACCGATGAACAACCCTACCTGTAATCTCTGTGTCCTTGAGGGAGTTGTGTGAGGCTCAGTTGTGAGTGTTGAGTTCTCAGGTTGTAACTCTAGGGGAGTTGTGAGAGATTGTGAAGGTCTGGAAATCTATGAAACACTATTGTAATCCTCTGATAGTGCATCGTTCGTGGTTTTTTCCCGGTTTGGGTTTTTCCACGTTAATTCCTTGTGTTGAATCTTTATTTATATTTTTGCCTTATTTATTGTTTATCTGCTAGCAACGTCATGAGAATCCTAACACATCAATCTATCACGTGTCATGTAAGTTTTCGATCCTGTTTTGATTTCGATTGTTGATGTTGTGTCTTGGAGGAGTTTGTTGACAGTCTATGCAACCTTGGAACTCATATGCCCATTAGAATATTTGTTGTTTATGTCTTTTGTGTTGCTCCAGATCTTAATATTTATTTATCCAGTTTTTTATTTTTGTTATCCGTACAAAAGTGGGATTTTTTTCATCATGAAACAACGGCTCGGGTTATGTTATGATTTTTTGGGTAGGTTATGCTAGGGGTGAGCGAGACCGAGATCTCGGTAATTTTTGGACGTCCCGGTCCCGGTCCTGGTTGTAACCAGAAGCAAAGTTTTGCTCCCGCTCCCGCTCCCGGTTGTGACCGGGAGCAAATATTTGCTCCCGCTCCTGGTCCCACCGGGACCGGGAAATCGCCCGGGAAATTTTTAGTCCCGGTTTCTAATTTTTTTTACCAATTATTTTAATTTATTTCCATTAAAAATCAACATAGATTATATAAATTATCTTTAATTTCACAAATGTGAGTGTTGATTTGTTTACATAGCCACTTTTTCCCAAATTAAAATTATGCAATATCTAATACATAACATTTTTTCCGAAAAAATATGCTATGTTCGTAATAGTGATAAATAAATAAATCTAAAGAGCGAGCACAAATTAAATTAAACAAAATTTATCAATCATCATGAAGTCACTTGATTTAATATATATATATATATATATATATTTATTTATAAACCGGGAAACGGGACCGGGACCGAGAAATGAGGTTAAGTCCCATTCCCGGTCCCATTGTTGACCGGGACTTTAAATTTAGTCCCACTCCCGGTCCTGCTCCCATCGAGAACGGGATTTTGGGACCGGGACTTGACCGGGACCGGGACGGGACCGAGATTCCTGGAATTTTTGCTCACCCCTAGGCTATGCTAACTGGCGTTCATTTTTATGCCAGTATAAGACTTGTATTGTAACTGTGTTTGACATGATTTTTCGTGAACGTCATGCGTGAAGTACTACTCATAGTTGATGTGGTTTTGTCTACATTAATTGAAATAGTTTTGGGTCTTGTATGTGTTAAAAATGTCACTGTGAGTACTACTTACAATTTGTTATTCTGGGTCGTTTGGTTTGTTGGGCTTTATGAGTAAGGTGTTTGTTTGGTGTGTGTTGGTTGTAGTTGTTCATGGTTGTTTGGTTTTTCCTAAGTCATGTTTTCCATTTTGAATCTACGTTTAATGCTTTTAAACTATATATGAAACTGGGGAGATATAAGATATGAGGTGTGGATTGATATTGTAGTTATTGTTAATTATGAATTGGGAGGGGTTCTGTAATAGTAGTGTATTGAAGCGGTTTTGTCGAGGTGCATGAGATTGAATTTGGTCATGTATATATTGAGTTAGACATCGTTCTTTTGTACGTTGCGTTACGTTTAGTTGCGTTGAAATGATTAAAAAGTGATGATAATTTGCGTTATGTTACGTTGCGTTTGGCTGCGTTAACGCATAAAAGAACGATGCCTATAATATGATTTGGTATTGTAGGTGTCTGATTATGAATGCCATGTTCATTTAGTTTTTGAATTAATATTTCTCACTGTGAATTGTATTTACTGTTCAAATCGGTTTTTTTCCAAATTAGTTGCATCATATTTTTACTATTTTATAAAGACAGCTAAAGAAGTCAATATTTTTTTGTGAGTGAACTATATTGCAATATAGATCAATGTCAAGATTATTCAGTTTTTTCATTAATATTTATCACTGTGAACTGTATTTAATGTTAGTATTCTATAGTTTTTTAATTAATATTTCTCATTGTGAACTGTATTTAAATTCAATGTCCATATTTCAGTTCCAAATCATTTGCCTCTGATTTTACTATTTTATAAACACAGCTAAAGAAGTAAATAATATCTTTTTTATAAATCAGTTTTGTGTGGTGCATGATTTAGTTTTGTCTAATCATTTGGGTGCAATCTTTTATGTCTAATATAACAGAACTGGGTCGTGGATGGTGGATTGTTTATCAAATGTAACTGGTTTTTCTAAAGTAACCGTTAAAAATAAACTAATCTCACCTTTGATTCGTCCTATTTCAGGTTAGGATCGAAGAGTACTCAAGGAAACCACAAACAATAGGAAATAATAGCGGAAAAGAAATAATAAATTTGACACCAAAATTTTAACGTGAAAAAAAACCCAAAGCGGGAAAAAAACCACGGAATCGATGCACTAGTAATTTGAAGATTACAATACAAGGTTGTGTTTCTCTCTGTCTCACTTGATCCCTCAATGGATCCACTCTAGGAATACTGGGATACATAACATGGAGAACCTGAACCCCTATATATATATATACTAGAGGGTACAAGGGAAAACTTAAGTTATAATATGACAGTAACCTAAACAATATGGAAGTCTCCAGCAATAAGGAAACAACCGCAAATTAGGAAACAACTGTAGAAACGGAAACAGAAAAGATCTCGGAAATATTCCCTGAATATTTCCAAATCTTCATAGCTCCATTCCCTTTATCAATTCCTCTCCTTTTTCCATTTTTGATCTCCACACCCAATATTTCCGAGATTTAGGGTCCGTTTGGACCTAAGAAAACAGGATGGAAAAAAAATCTCATAGAAAAAAAATTAGGAGGAAAAAATTTTGGGGGTAAAGTAAATTTCATTCTCTTGTTTGGTTCAAGTAAAATTTTGAAGGAAAAAAATTGATTTTCTATTCAACTTTCTTTTCCTTGTTTGGTTTGAAGAAAAATATATGGAAAAAAAATTTGCATGAAACTTTTAAATGTCAAGCTTCATTTTTCTAAATTATATGATGTGATTTGGAGGAGGGGGAGTTAGAGAGAGAGAGAGAGAGAGAGAGAAAGAGAGAGAGAAAGAAAAGAGAGTTAGAGAGAGAGAGAGAGAGAGAGAGAATAGAGAGTTAGAGAGAGAGAGAGAGAGAGAGAGAGAGAGAGAGAAGATAGTTAGAGAGAGAGCGAGAGAGAAGAAAGAGAAGAGACTTAGAGAGACAGAAGAGAGAGTGCGAGAGATAAAGAGGGAAGAGAGTTAGAGAGAGAGAGAAGATACTTAGAGAAAGAGAGAGGAGAGGAGAGAGAGAGAGAAAGAAAGTTAGAGACATAGAGAAGAAACTTAGAGAGAGAGAGAAGAGAGTTAGAGAGAGAGAGAGAGAAGAAAGTTAGAGAGAGAGAGAGAGAGAGAGAGAGAGAGAGAGAGAGAGAGAGAGAGAGAGAGAGGAGAGTTAGAGAGAGAGAGAGATGAAAGTTAGAGAGAGGATTAAAAGAAAGGTTGGCTTTGATCCAAAAATTTTCTCACAACTTTCCTTTTATTTTTGAAGGGAAAATTTTTTATTCATTGTTACTCCAAATTTTCAATGCAATTTTCCAACTATTTTTTTTCCATTCTTTTTTCTTCAATCCAAATAATGGAAATATTCTCTTTTTCCAAAATAATTTTTTTCCCATGCTATTTTCCAAGGTCCAAACGGACCCTTAGTGAATCGTGGGAATGGTTCTTTAACTATGAAGAAAGTAACTGTTCATAAGTAGATTTTATTAATAATTCGAATTTGATTTCTCTTGCTGTCTTGCATATGATTGACCCGATATCCAAAATTTAATCTCCTCATTTTATTGTGTGGGCGCCGCCTACTTGCTATAGATATGGTAAAAAGTTAAAAGTCACAATTATTTCGAAAATAAATACTACAGTACTTTAATACCGTTGGCTATGGTGGGATAAAAAAATCCTAAACAGTTTTTAAGAACGACATTTTATGCAAACAAAAAAAAACGAAGATGAATAAGGTGAAGACCAAGTAGCATCCTGTCAACACGTATTTGTTGTATGGCAGTGCAATTGCAGACACAATATGACACAGATGAGTACTAATCTTCAGTCATCAATCAACCACCCACCCACCCATCATGAACCTGCTTTGATTAATATACTCATTCCAACTATTTCTTCATTAATACACAGATGTTACACCTAAACGCACAACCTAATCTAACTTTTCATTTTAAATTCTTCATAAGCTTCAACAAAACCATTAAATATTGTTTTGGGGGAAAAGTATTGGTAATATCAAGGAAATTATGCTGCACTTCTAAACTTCGTGACTTCATTACAAAAAGTAGCTATTTTAATAAGGGTTTTAGATGCTAATATACTAAATTTTTAGGGTGTTGGACAATAATACACTATACTTTGAGGGGTGTTGAACAATAATGCACCCAAAACGATTCCGACAGTGACTGACTCAGTGACAATCTTACTTGGCAGGTGGAGGAGTTGAATTGGCCCAAAAATATTTAAATTTATGATATATTAGCTAATCCACACATAAGCAAAGAGAATCAACTTTAAAAAGAGTAAAAAAAATACAAAAGTCACATTTGTTTAAACGTGTTTTAGCTGAGAGATTGTTGTTGTAGTTGTATAAACTCACCTTTACTTGTATACATTAGCTGACATGTCATAAATTTAAATATTATTTTAGCCAATTTATCTTCTGGACCCATCCCATAAGATCGTCACCAAGTCAACCACCATCGAAATTGTTCAGGCTGCATTATTGTCCAACACCCTTTAAAATTAAGTGCATCATTGTCCAATGTCAAAGTTCAATACATTATTGTCAAATATACCCAAAGTTCAATATATTCGCATCCAAAAATCCTTTTAATAAATACAAACTATGTCCCTAATAATTTTACTCCCACAATCCTATATGAACCATCGCTTAATCAATGTTTTGCACAATTTCTAATGTTACTATTATACTCCTATACTTCCCTTTAGAAAGTAATACTTTTATATAATAAAACATTGTGGTCAAAGATTTTAACGTTGATTGATATATATATCAAGATAATACTTAATATGTGCGAAGCGAGTAATTGTCAAAATAGCTACTCCTCTATTATGTAATAACTATCATTGATCTTGCTTTTATTTGCGATGTAATAGTTTATTTGGCTGTGGTGCTTGTTAAGTTCTTGCAGTGTTTTTTATTTAGCATCTTTTTGGTAGTGGATACTTGCTGTTGTATTTGCGGCTTGCTGTTTGTTATGAACTTTTAGCCTTTTAACTATTAATATTCGGAAAAAAAAAATAACTATCATATTTGACTTCATGTTTTTCAATGCACCACTTTAATTTTTAATTTTAATAATACATGTTAGTTTATCAAAATTACATCATTGTATTCAAATGAAAGATTTGTTTATGACAAATTATTTAAAAATAATTATATTTAAATCATTGTATATATTTAATTATTATTAATAACCTAGATTTGAGTTTGGGTGGTTAATTCTTGGTTTAGTATGCTCATGTCATTTTGGGTATAATTTATCTTGGTTCATGTTAGGCCCCGGTAAGAATCGGATTGGTTTAGAATTAACTTTGGTTCAATTTGGATTTGGATTTATTCATGGCGATTTGCGTCGGTTAGGGTTATTATTGATTACTTTGGAATCAGGTAGGGTTGTTTTGTATGTGATTTAACTTTCATGAAAGAATTTGAATCAGGTTAAGTTATTACTTACGAGCTGGGTCACTTCAATTGTTTAGACCAAAATACTTCACACTATTTTAGGCGTCCATTCAAATGGTTCAGTTTGGAGTTCAAGTCTTAGATCTCTTTTGCAAGGCGATGTACTTTATACTTCGAAAACGCACTTTACATATACTAAACTATTGAGTAAATATATAATTTGTTTTGTATGAAAGAATATAATTTTTCTTTTATCAACACAAATGTAAAAGTTTTTTGCAAAAAATAATTTTACTCACTTTAATGTAATTTATCTTTCGTTATAAAATACATGCCATCAATTTTAAAAACTTTGAATATTAATTACTCCCTCCGTCCCATATTAATTGACACGTTAACTAATTTATTTTATCCCAAAATAATTGTCACTTTCCTATTCCCAACACCTAATTTAATTATTTTATATTATTTATTAGAGAGAGAAAGGCAAAATAAAATTGAGGTTTGGTAGTTATTATAGTTATATATTGGTATGTGTGAAAATTCTAATTCCGTCAATTAATTTGGGACGGAGGGAGTAATTGATATACTACCTTTGTCCTAAATTGTTTGTCCTTTTACCTAACTTCTTTGTCCTAAAATATTTGTCTTATTTACAATTCCAACAACTGTAATTCCTTTTCTATCCCTAATTAATAAATTCATTTATCATTTTTTACAATCCAACAAATATTATCTTCAACTAAAATAGAGGTAATTTGGGTAATTTATAAACTTTTTACCTCAATTTCCAATATGCATTGGTCCTCCCAAATTAGGTAAATGGATAAATATAATGAGACGAGGATAGTATATAATGAACCATCAAATGAACTACCCTACAATTTGTAATATAATATTTTTTCGTCAATCCAATGATATAAATTAAGGGAAATTGGATTCTAATAATATGAACTTTTGGTCATAGTAGACCAAATAATATGAACTTTATATTTGATTCTAAATAATATAAACTTTTACATATCATAGTAGACTAAATATTACACCACCGAGTTATGTTGAACTTAACTCGATGGCGGATGAGGCGGCGGCGGAGAAAGTGTGCATGGGCTCTTTTAATATGTCATGTCAACTTTAACTTGTCAAACACAACCCCCCTTCTCTCTCCTCAACAATTCTTCTTCTTCCCCCTTCTCTCTCCTAAACCCTAACAATTTCACCCTCTAGATTAATTCTGCAATTGAGATTTCTCAATTCTGCCGATAAGCAATGTAATCTGCAAGAGCAATCAATGGTTTCACCTTATCCGAATCGAACCTAGAAAGCAATTCTCTGGCTTCCTTATTCAAACTCTCCGCATATTCCCTGGATTTCTCGATCCCCATGAGTTTCGGGAAGGTGACCTTCTCGGCAACGAGATCTTTTCCGACGGTTTTTCTAAGCTACTCCGACGACTTCGTGACGTCGAAAATGCCGCCGACCACCTGGAACGGCAACCCAACTGCCGTGGCGAATTCCTTAGCTTCTTGATCTCCTCGTGATAGTTGGATTTTGAGGGTGAAATTGTTTTTGGAGGGTGAACTTGTTGGATTTTTTGAATGTTTTGCGTGGAATTTGATTATTTTAGAAGCTTGTGATAGTTAGATTTCTGGGTTTTCTGTGTCTTTAGTTGTTTTAGAAGCTTGCAAACGTTAGATTTCTAGGTTCTCTGTTTGTATTTGAAAAAAAGTTTAAGTGTCTAATTGTTTTAGAAGCTTGAAATTGTTACATTTCTCATCTTTTGTTGGTTTCTTATTCTGGGAGACTTTGATTGTTAAATGTTTCAAACCTTTTGTCCATATTTCTTCTGGGTTTGGGTGTTGTTTCTTAGTTAGAATTGTTGGAGAAGGTGGGGAGAAGGAGAGATCGAGGAGATGGTGGATTTGCACCGGGTGGATTGGATGATGAAAGGGATGTTGTTGTTGTTGTTAGGGTTGGAGAGTGGATGTTGAGGCACTCTCCAATGATGGAGCTCGAGGAAGTCATTGATGGACAATGGGGGAAGAAAAAGAATTGTTGAGGAGAGAGAGGGGTTGTGTTTGACAAGTCAAAGCTGACATAGCAAATTGAAAGAGTCCAGTCACACTTTCTCCGCCGCCACATCATCTCCTGCCGAACTTAACTCGGTGACGTACTATTTAGTCTACTATAGTGCAAAAATTTATATTATTTAGAACCAAATCTAAAGTTCATATTATTAGAGTCCAATTTCCCATCAAATAATGGTATAAGTAGAATCTTAGGTACAATAAAAAATAAAAAATAAAAAATAACATGAAATAAAGGAAACATTACTATTTGAGAATTGAGATAACTCTTTATTATGTCATGGATTATAAGAAAATATGGCACATTAACTTCCACACGAGTGGAAATCACTCAAAATATATATTTACACAAATAGAGAACGTCAAAATTTTACCCAAAAGTATTCTACTAGACCTAATAATGTATGAACACCCAAAATAAGGGTTAAAAAAAACACCCATCAAGAAGAAAGATGAAGGCGTAAAATAAAGGGGAGAAAAAACGCAACCTCGTGGAATTCAGCACACAAGTATCAATCTGACGACTGACATGAGCTTAAATAAATTGGGACAGGGGGACCCACAAAGGCTGAACCAAGTCATACGGTGGCGGGTCCCACTGAGTGCCAATCACGATCCACACCCACATCTTGCGGTGCCTCTGTTTGTCTCCGGTGCCAGATGGGGCTCCGATCCAACGGCTCAGATTTCACCTCTATTTCGCCAGCCCAAGCGTCGGATCTCCGGCCGGATGCGAACCGGTTCATTGCCCCCAACGCAGGCGGCTCAGTCTCAGACGTAGACTCACCCCTCTTACCCTTATTCTTTGGACCGGGCACCACCGGTTGAGCATCCGGTTCAGTTCCTTTACACCCAATTTTATCCCCCTTAGACTTGAACAATGTCCGGAGATTATTCCAGAATCCAGAGTTCGTCGTCTTCTTAATGTTATTGTTCTCCCCATGGTGATTTCTCCTATCCTTCTTGGACCTAACTCGCCCCATACAAGAAACCTTCGGAGAAGACGGTTCAGACATGGCCGACGCCGGTTTACGTCCGCTGGAATCAGATCGTTTCGGAAAAAGCCGAATGCTCGGGGGTTTACAACTTTTCCGGTTCTTCCCTTCTCCGTAGTTACCCTTCTGGGGTTTGGGAAGGGCAAGTATGGAAGCTTTCGATTTCAACTGACGCTGCTGGGATGAACCGTACATGGAGTTGGTGTTAGGGTTAGGGTTTGCGCTGGGACCTTTGCCGGAGTTTTTGCGTTCTATGTACGCGTTCTGATCCAGCCAATCAAGTTCGGAGTCTCTCGATACGAAGAATGATTCCGGTGCGTAGTCGAGCGGCGGCGGTCGTTCATCGGCGGTTGTCTCGCATGCCACTTTCCGCTCCGGACCAATGCCACCGCCACCGCCGCCGCCGCCGCAGACCGAGGATAGATCCACCTGAGGCATTGCCACAGTTTGAAATTTTGGGGAGGGCAGATGGGGGTAGATGGATATTATTATTATGTACTATAATGTATGATATATGATAATGATATATTGATATGCTATGCTGTGCCACCAAAGGAAAGCACATTAGAAGGATAGTCTTCCCTCACAATAAACTAATAATGATCAAATTTAATAAGTGAACAAATAAATAGACAACAGAAGAGAGGATTGATCTTTCAAGATTTTATTTTTATTTTTTTTTAAGATTAGCTTTGATTTGGTTTGATTTTATTTATTGATCAAATTTGGAGGAAATTTTAACGGATTGACTTCTTTTTCTGTTTACTTTTATATTCCAACCACCAAAGGAATTCTTGTATTGCAAATTCTAACAAATAATATCCAGTTAGGAAAAATTTATAGCGGTTGTCAACCACTACAATAAAAATAATGTATATTTGTCAACTTTTATCTATGTCACTCATTTTTTTAATTGAGTACAACATTATAAAATATATTTTCTTAATTAAAAAAAAAATTACGAATTTTTTTAAAACTTAAATACCTTAACTCTAAATTTTTGCCTAGTAAACAAGCATATTTTGAGAAAATATTTATTTAAAAATTTTTTTAAATCAACCAAAATTTGAAATATATAATATATTTTATATTTTATATTAAATAAAGAAAGGTTAATCATCAAGATAAAACTTGACATAAGTACGAGTAAGATTTATTTTACTTACAGAGGTTGTCATGGTTGACAACCACTATAAGTGTATCCTACTTAGTTAAAGAAAATTAAAGTTAAAACTAAACAATATACATAAATCATTAGTATTCTTTTTTCATTTATGGTGCGTTTGGTAGTTTCTTGGAAAAGACTTTCCTTGGAAAAATTGTCTTGGAAAAGACTTTCCCTATGGTCCCCTTGGAAAAATGTTTACTGAGCTTGAGAATAAAACAATGGGGTTCACACTAAAAGTCTAAAACTTTCACAACTATTTGTCAAAATCAAACATGGGAAAGTTTGCCTACTTATAAAAAAAATCATTAACTTTCCCGGGAAAGTCTGGGAACCATAAATCAACGACTTTATAAAGCACTTCAAATATGAAGGTGACCCAGGGCGCAACCTGGGTCTAATTTGTCCCCTCGCTTGTCAGAGATGGATAATTTTGGCTTTATTATGGTGTTAGATGAGGAAATTGAGCTGGCAATATTTCAGCAGGACAAGTATAAAGCGCCAAGACCTGATGGTTTGGCATTGCTTTCAACCAGTCTCACTAGCATATCATTAAAAGTGATCTATGTGAAGCTATAAAATCTTTTTTTCGGGATGCTAATTAAACTGTTAAAACAATTTAACCACACCATGATCACGCTCATTCCCAAGATGGAGAATCCCTCATTCCCCGCTCAACACCGCCCAATTAACCTTTGCAACAGTTTTTTAAAAATCATTTCAAAAATCCTAGCCAATAGACTTTGACCCTTACTTGTTATTGTCCCTATTCAAATCACCTTCATGCCTAATAGATCAATTCACAACATCATCCTAGTTGTTCATGAAATTATTCGTAAATATTAAAACATGAAAGGTGAGAATGGTTGGTTGACCCTTAAGTTCGATGTGGAGAAGGCTTTTGATAGAGCAGAGTGCGATTTCCTTTTCCAAGCCTTCAAGGAGTTTGACTTTCCCTAAGTGGATCTCCTGGATTCACAGATGCATTACTAATGTTTCTTACTCTATCATTTTAAATAATGAAATTTGTGGGTTCTTCAAACCCTCTTGAGGGTTAAGGCAGGGAGATCCTCTCTCCCCGTACTTATTTGCCATTAACATGGAAGTTCTAACTTACTATTTTTGCATTCACTCCACTCTACCTAAATTTGGTGTAGAGGTTAAGCTAGCCTCAAACTCTCAATCTATACCTTGTTTGCCTTTTGCCGATGATAGTCTTTTGTTTTACAAAGCCAATGCTTCTGTTGTTATACGTTGAAGTATGTACTTGTGAGGTTTTACTTCCTTTCTGGTCAACTTATTATTTTCAATAAATCCTTCTTGGTTTTCTCGAACGACACAAAATCATATGATAAATAGCTTATTGTCAGTATCTTTAACGTTCCTCAAAGTGATAGTTTAGGTAAATACCTTGTCTGCCCCATTTTTAAGGGAAAGACATAGAGCTCCTTATTCATGATCTTATAAACCACTCCTTGAACAAATTACAACTGTGGAAATATAAATATGTTTCTAAAGCGGGGAGGATAGCTCCTATCCAGTTAAATATTGAATCGTTCCTGCCCATACAATGCAATGTTTTCAAATCCTTAATTCTACGACCAAGATTGATGTCGTTAGAAGACAATTTCTTTGGAAGGACCTAAGTACTAGTAAAGGTATTCCAATGGTTTTAGGGGATACGATTTATCTCCCTATGAAACTAGGAGGACTTGGTCTCTGAAAGACTGAGGTCGTCAACAAGGATTTCAATTGCAAACTCTCTTGGAAATACCTCTATGGTTCAGGGATCTCGCCTGAGTTGATTACGGCCAAATCCCCTCTTTCAGGAAACTTCTTTGACTTTCAAATCAAGAAAAACGATTCATGGACTTGGAAAGTTATCCTCAAGAATCGTGATACTTTCAAGAAGGGCCTACGCTAGATTTTGGGGGACGGTTCGTCCATTAATTTCTAGCTTGAGTAATTGGTGACACCCTCTAATCTTTTATCCATAGACGAGATTAGTAACCCTGGTAAAGTTGACTAAAACTCAAGGTTTTAGACTTTATAAATTCCAATTAAACTTTGAACCTTGACCTTCTAAGGACGTCTCAGGTCAACGATCATTCCATAAATTTAATAAAAGCGATCCCTAGCTGTCTATCAAATTCTAGGGATGAATGTTGTTGGGGGTCGTCTACCTTGGGCACTTTATCAACTAAATTCACCACTTGGCTCGCTCATGGGGTCTCCCCTGATTGTCGTATGGAATTATAGTTGGATTTGGAACCTAGACATCCAACCCAAACTTAAAACCTTCATTTGGCTCCTTTGCCACAAAGTTTTACATTTGAAAGTCACTCTAGCCAAAAGGGGTTTATCCCTTGACACTACTTGTGCTTCTTGTAAGAATGTTGTAGAAGATCAAATGCATATTTTCTTGATGTGCCCTCGTGCGGGAATATGTGTGATCTTGCATTGAATTGTTCCTGGATCGTCACAAAACTAGGGTTGAGCTGCGATAATATTCTAAACCTCATCTCCCAGTTCATGACTAATTATAGGTCTAATAGTCTCACCAACTTGACCTTCTTACTTTGGAGAATTTGGAAGGCTAGGAATGAGGTTGTGTTCCAAAACTCTCCCTCTCGGCATGAAAGTATTCTGATTAAAGAAAAGCTACCATGAATGGAATTTTCGTAACAAGTTGGACTCAGTTTTCCAAGACATCTTATGTAGTTTAAATAGTCCTAAGAGCCCTCCATCATTTGTTGGGTCACCTAGAGATCTCCCCCACCCAATCTGATCAAGATCAATGTTCATGGCGCCAATTTTTCAGGCAGTGCAACTGGTGGTTTCATCATCCTAGACTATAGAGGTCACAGCCTTGCAAGTAAATCTTTCAATTTTGGGATTGCCTCAATCATAGTCGCTGAAGTTACTACTATGAGAAATGGTATCCAAGAAGGCATTTCGAAGGGTCTCCATAACCTAATTGCGGAATGCGACAACAAGATTTCCATTGACGTGGTGCACGGTCTTTGTGTTATCCCTTGGATCATCAGGAGACTGGTGGAAGATATTAGAGTCCTTCTTAGAAGTTATTTCTTTCCTGTCAGTAATCATATCTTTGGGGATGACAATTGTGCGACTGATTGGCCAAAGCGGGCCTTAATAACCTTGATCCTAAATATGGAAATCAACTCTTAGAAAGATCTTTGGGCTTTATTCTTGTAGACTCTCACAACTTAGGGACGAATATAAGTGAAGATGCTCTTGATACAAGTGTATAAGGCTTGGTTGATTCTTGTTGTCCTTGTCTTTCTTCTGCCAAGAGCCTCACATTATAATAGTAAAAGCATGGTAGTTACAAAGCCATTGAAACGACTAAGTTAAATGAGTAATCAATACTTAAGTAACTACCACAAAGAGAAATACAAACGTATACAACTTTGTTGTGAAAATAAACCACATATGAAACTCTCCCTCAATATGCTTGTAACATGCAATTTAATCAAGTCATTATAGTATAATTTATGCCGATTTTATACTAAATAATGACCTTAGCATAATATTAATTTTGGACCATTGAACTCAACAATTATATCAAAAAGGAATTTACTCGTTAATGAACTCATCTGTCACTACATAAACAAGCTAAGTTAATTCTGGCATCCTTTAATTCTTGGTTTAATCCAGGTATGTGCTTTTAGAGTGTGTTTTGAACTTAAATTGTAATCATGAATTAAAGTAAAATGTCACATTAAACTTCATATATTTCTTTTTTATAAAGTGATAGGTAGTGAACGATTTCTAATATCCTGAGTTAATTTGAACCAATATTTCTAAATTACTAAATTAAGAGTAAAATACTTACGTCCGACACTTCCATAATTTCATACCTTATTCGGACAAGATTTCATGGTATAGTTTTCCTTTTTTTTTTTTCTTTTTGTCTATAGATTATCTTCAAATCTGAAAGATTCTTACGTTGTAATGCTCATACCATCTAGAAGCACTATAATGATTAGTAAGTCAAAGATGTTTTGAAGTCACATTGAATGTATGTTAAGTTTTCTGCATATTCTAGAAACATAGTTCAGCCAAATTCTAAACCACAAGTAAAATAAGTAAAATGTGGCCCTCTTTGTGGGGTGCTTTATGTTTCAACTAGATTGAAACAAATCTAGTGTATAGAGTAGTAGTATTTCATTGTGAGTTGATTTGGAGACCCACTTTCAAAAATTTGACGAATTTGAGAAATAAAATTTTAAAAAGAGAGGCAATGATTGGCAAAATGATGGCACTATTGTGGGTTGGTTTTACCACTAATTGACTACACTAGTTGAGACGAGAGATTTTTTAAGATTAGCTTACAAAAACAAATAATAAACGCCGCCATTCATGACTCTTGGATTATGATACCTCATATCTTGATATTACTTCCATTTCATATAACTTGACATTTTAATCAAAAGTTAGATAATAAATGAAATAATATATTTAAGTAGTCCCGTCTTTTTTTAAATATCCACTTTAAAAAAATTAACATTTAATTTTTTTTTTATTTTTAATAATATTTTTACTAATTTTATATTTATATAAAAAATCATACACTTAGTAATGTAGCCTATTTAAAAAATTGATTAGAAAAATGTAATTAAAATTGTAAAAGGAATTTTAATTGAAAATAATCCACTTATTAAAATATTTAATATATATCCATTTAGTAAAATATCTTATACTCAATTTCAAATCATCCACTTATTGAAGTACCATATTTAGAAAAATAAATTAATACTGATAATCTATTTCTGATGAAATATTAATAATAAAAAAATAAAAATAGATAATCACAACTTTTATTAAAATGATGGGCTAAACAAAATTGACCGTTTCTCTGAAAAAGTAATTAAAACGGGGAATAAAAGGAACTGTTATTAAAAACTATCCCCTTATTGAAATATCCTCTATATATAATATATACTCACTTGCTAAAATAACTTTTACTCAATTTCAATCATGTAAAAAAATTGTCCACTTAATAAAATAACTGGCAAAGTCTCGATATTTTTTGGCCAAGTAATTAATTTAATTAAATTTTTTATGGGGCATTATGATGCAAGCCTTAAAGATATGCAAAGCCCACACAACATTAATATTTAGAAAAAAAAATCAATTTTATAGATTGTTCTTAAGATAAAAGGGAAAATAAAACCTCTTACACAACGTTGTGACTTATTCCTAGTCAAATGATACTTAATTTATTTAATTCTATAACACTAGCTTTAAGACTCTAGGCGAGTGCTTCATATATGGCTAACCCCAAGTATTGTCTCGTTCAACCTGGAAAAAGAACATATAAAACAATTCTAAAAGTGAGAACGGAGTCACATCCCAACAAACTCAACAACGTTAAATATATTTTAGAAATTCATTTACGTTCTTGAGAGAGAGAGAGAGAGAGAGAGAGAGAGAGAGAGAGAGAGAGAGAGAGAGAGAGAGAGAGAGAGAGAGAGAGCATAGTAGTATCTGTGGATTTACCCATGAACAATAAACGGTAAGCATCTTGAAGGGAGAGTAACAGTTGTAGACCCAAAATACACAACCGAATAGATGACAATAATCAAAACTCTTATAACAGTGGCAGTTAAGCGAGGTTGGTCTATGCTATAGTTGGATGTTAACAATGCCTTCTTACATGAGGATCTTCACGAAGAAATCTATATGAAGATCCCATAGGGGGTTCACAGTGAAGTACCAATGGTTGTTTGTAAGCTAAAGAAATCCTTGTATGGATTGAAGCAGGCCTCAAGATAGTGGTATGAAAAGTTGGCAACAAATCTATATGCAAGAGGGTACAAACATTCGGATAATGATTATTCATTATTCTACAAGATAGATCATGGGAAATGTGTTTTTCTAGCAGTATATGTCGATGATGTTTTGGTTACTGGGAACAATGAATAGAAAATCAATAATCTCAAGGATCATTTGGATAAAACCTTTAAAATAAAGGACCTTGGGACTGCTAGGTTCTTTCTAGGGATGGAAATTGTGAAAGTTACGGATGGATTAATATTAACCCAAAGGAAGTTTGTTAAGGAAGTCTTGGAAGAATTTGGGTCTCAGAATAAGAAGTCAATTGTTTCTCCATTGAACATGAATGCATGTGAAGTTAACCCCTGAGGTAGGAAGTCCCCTTTCAGATCCTTCTTATTATATTAATTGGGAAACTCAATATTTTGGTGAACACCAGGCCTGAAATTGCTTTCGTAATTCAACATCTAAGTCAATTCCTTAAGAGACCTACAGATGCACATTGGTTAGCTGCTATTAATGTGTTGAAATATCTGAAAGGCAGGTCAGATTTAGCAATCATGATACATGAGGATGATGACTTTAAGTTGCAAGGCTATAGTGACTCAGATTGGGGTGCCTGTAAACATACGGGGAGGTCCATTAATGGTTATGTGGTCTTTCTTGGTAGCACTTTGATTTCATGGAAATCAAAGAAGCAACCTACGGTGTCTTTGTCTTCAGCAGACGCAGAATATTGTAGCATCAGGAGATTAGTAGATGAGTTAGCTTGGTTGAGCAGATTGTTAGATGAATTGCAAGTTGGTTCAATCAATCCTACTCCCATAAAATGTGACAGTGAAGCAGCAATTTACATCGCCAAAAATCCTGTCTCCCATGAAAGAACTAAGCTCATTGAGATTGACTGCCATTTTGTTCGGTAGAAATTGGCAGATGAGTTGGTTTCCCTTAGCTACATACCCACAACAATGCAACTTGTAGACATCATGATAAAAGCTCTTCCAGGAAGCAGACACCAACATATTCTTGGCAAACTGGGAGTTTTATCACCCTCCAATTTGAAGGGGGTGTTAGGAATAAAAATATCAAATAATGTTCTTGTTTAGGTTAGTTAAAAGTTAGGCAGTCTTGTTTCCCTTTCTTGTTTTTCTTGTTGTTTGTTGAAGGAAACCCAACTATATATTGGGTTCTCATTCCTTCCCTTTTCTGATGTAATTGAGACATTAATTGAATGTTCACATTCCTTCCTTTCTTGGCTCATAATTCCCTTTGTCTGATCTCTCTGTCTCACATTCAAGTGAAACTTTACACAAAGTGATCAATTGAGGGAGAACAAACTTGTGTGTGTGTGTGTGAGAGAGAGAGAGAGAGGGGGGGGGGGGGGAGGGGGGGAATGTGTTTGGCGTTTGAATTGGCTCTACACCTGAGCTTCTAAGTATTGCGTATTTATAGTGGGAAGGAATACAAGGGAGGGGTGAGGGTTGAATGAGATAACAGTGGGTTGAGGGGCTCTAACAAGGTATTTGTATGGAGATCAACTTGTTGAAATTTGAGGATTACCATCTAGGAGAAAGATAAATGGAGGGTCACCAAATAAAAAGTGTCAAAGTATAAGGACACTAAGTAAAATTTTGCAAAATTATTTGTACTTCTTTTAGTTAATATTATCAACATTATATTTACTAAGGTAAACCATTTTACAACAAATTTATTTGTGCTTACTCAAAATTATATCTAACTATATTATATAGGCTCTATATATTTTTATAGAAACTTTTGGTTGATCAATACATCGAGGGTAGTTGTGGTCGACGGATGGAAGATGAAATCCAACATTTTTTAGAAAGAGAAGGAGACAAGCATTGTGAACTGTGGGTGGGGACGTATCATATACTGTTTCTATGATGGTTTATTAATTTTGATCTATATAAATAAAAATTGGAAAAACATATATTACAATAATTAATTATTAAAAGTTGAAAAAAATATGTATAACTAATTAAAGTATCATTTTTATCCTACAATATCTATGCTATCTCAAAAATAAAAATAGTTTTGATTCCATTCCATAACTACTCGTCAAAGGCTAAAATGGAATTTGAATCCATTCCAGTATTTCTCCAAACAACTTCACTTCTGGATTTTAATTCCATTCGTAACCCTCCAAAATTTTAATTTCATTCTCATTCCATTCATAAAATCACTCTAAACAAGATACTAAGTAATATATATAAAATAAAATAAAATAATTAGCCAAGTACCAAGGAAACAAACGGCTACCACCAATCCACCATAGTGTATAATTGCAGCCCGCGACTTACAAGGATAATAGAATAAATAAACAAACGTGTAAGGACGTCTATGCAAAACTGGGAACAATTTGTTCGAATTCTTTTACTTTCGACCGTTGGGGGGCCCGTTCCAGACAGGGATATAACCGTTGAAAAACCCCAGTGTGGACATTCAAAAAACCGAAACAGAAAACAATTCTTCTTCTTACTTTATTTCCCGTTGTCCAACACACACATGCACTCACTACTTTATCCCTCCCCAAAAAACACCTTTGCTCAACCACACTGAACAAAAACACCATTCCAATGGGTTGCGTTTCATCCAAATTACTCAAGAAAAATCTACAGCAGGAACTACTGTACGGCAATGGTGAGTTGCCCAACCATGTTGTTTCTCTCACTTCTAGCACTTATGGTGTTCTGAAACTCGAGCAAGACCAAGCCCAACTTCAAATTGAGAAGATTAAACAGGTTGTAGAGCGAAAACGAGAAGATGATGGACCCAAAGTTGAGGTTTTGGGGTCGAAAAAATCCCCACAGAAAGAAGGTTTAGAGGTGATTAATGCTTGGGAATTAATGGGAGATCTTGAGGATGAAACTGCCGTCTCACATCAGCAGAAAAAGAGCCCTAAATTGATGGGTTTTCGAGGTGGGAATCTGGAGAAAGTTGAGAGAAGTCCTTTCAAGAGTTTAAGTCGAGTGGGTTCACCAAAAACAGTCAAGAAATTGGGCGGAAAAGAGAACAAATCAGGGCAGCATCAGCAGCAGCAGCAGAATGATTGTATTTCTGGGGGTGATGGCAAAGTGGGTAGTTTGGATAGTTACAGCACTCCAAAAGGAATGTTGAAATCCTGGAATAATTCGTCATCAAATTCAAGCAATAAACATCGAAAGGCTACTTGTTTTGAGAGTCCAAGGAGGAGCAATTCAGGGGTTTTGACTTCAAGGAGGAAGAGTCTCAGCCCCCTGTTTAATCCAGACCTGATTCACTCAATTGACAAGGAATTGTCCCAAGAAATGAAGAAGATGATCTCCCCAAAGAAACTCAAGTCCCAAAGCCCAAAACCCAGGTACCCAAAACTCAATTCTGCTTCATTGTCCCTTCTTGAGAAATATGAGGAGAAATGCCCACCTGGGGGTGAAAACTGTGTTGTCATCTACACTACCACATTGCGGGGTATCAGGAAAACTTTTGAGGACTGCAATGCGGTGCGATCGATAGTGGAATCATACCACATTCGATTGCTCGAAAGGGACATTTCTATGGATTCCGGGTTCAAGGAAGAGCTGAGGAAGTTGATGGGAAGGAAAGAGGTGAAGGTTCCTCTTGTATTTGTCAAAGGGAGGCTCATTGGAGGGGCTGATGAGGTTCTTAAGTTGGAAGAGGAAGGCAAATTGGAGGGCCTCTTGGATGGAATACCAATTGCTAAGGCTGTTTGTCAAGGGTGTGGTGGGATTAGGTTCATTATGTGTGTGGATTGTAATGGGAGTTGCAAGGTTTTGGATGACAATCAAAACAAGATGGTCAAATGTGCTCAATGCAATGAAAATGGTCTTGTTCACTGCCCCTTTTGCTGCTAGCTAAGCTAATTCATACACTACAAACTTCTCTCCTTTCTCTAACTGTCAACATTCTGTATTTGCCTTTCATCCCTTTTGTTGTTGATTAATTTAGGGTTAATCATATTTCTTAATCAATGATTCTGATTCATCCCTCCACCTATTTGATTCATCTGTATTTCCTCTCTGTTAATACGCAAACGAATGAAATGCTTCTTTTGTGGGTTTCTCTGACCAAAATGTGGAATTTCTCCGTTATGTTTATTATCTATTATCTATTACAATAAATAAAAGAAGGTAAACGAAGGAACAATTCTTTGGTGCAACCCACATATTTAGTTCTTATTTGCTTCAAGTTTGGAAGTCATCGGTAACTTTTGTGCCGTCAGTATGTCCTTTCTCTCTTATAAACATCTTCGCATGGTATACGGTAGAGAGATTGAAATGTGTTGGGTTTGCAGACGGTTAATCTGGAGTAGGTGATGCTGCATGGTGAGGGCGGTGAACAATGACAGATTTAGACTGTTAAATTAGGGTTTAGATAATTTGACTGTAGTAGTAAACTCCAAAAACGTAATAAGTTGCTCAAACATATTATTCACAAGCACATTCTCATTCTTATTCCCATGGTAAATTTCGTCCCCATTCTCATTTTAAATTCTCATTCACATTCTCATTATAGACCAAACTGGTTGTTATGTCTAACGGGGCTGTAATGAAAAACAATCAGTTCAGATTGATATACAACCAATCAAGAAAGCAATATCAGTATACACACACACACACACACACACACATATATATATATATATATACACATACACACACACCCCATGGGATTGCTATCTACATTTGACAACCCTTAGTTAGTTGGTGTTACGTTATAGGTAAAATGTAATGTGGTTACCCCTTCATTGCTTTATGACAACACTTAATAAGTTGTCTAGTAACCTGTGAACCGATGTGCCCATATATGTATGAACCTATTGGGATTAAAGGTGAAGTAGTAACCCCTCTACATAAATTAAAGATATAGTTTTTTGGGGCATATCTCAGCAATCTCCACTTGGGACCAAAATCATCAACATCACCTTCGTCATTCATGCCCCAAAAGGGCAAAGCCCTGAAGGGCACTCAACAACTCAAAACATCGAGGAAGTTTAATAAACACTCAAACATAGCAGTAGTTAGCGGTTTGGTGACCATATCTACGGGATTCTCAATTTCTCATGAGTATCATTTTTCTTTACCACAATTTCACCCAAAACAACTATATCAAGAATGAAGTGGGACTTCACATTTATTTGCTTGGTCTTAGAATGATATAAGTCATTTTTAGTCAACTGAATTGCACTTGTACTATCTGAAAACACAAAACACAAAGGTAGTACCTTGAACAACACCAAGTTCAATAAGAAGGCCATGAAGCCAAATAGCTTCCTTTACACCCTTTGTTGTAGCTATATACTCTGCCTCCATTATAGATTAAGCTGCAAATAGATTGTAAGGACACATTCCAAGAAATAACACCCCCTCCCCCGGTAAACTGAAAATATAACCAGAATAGACCTTCTACGATCAAGATCACCCGCATAAACTGAATCAACATACCCAATAACATTATCAGAGGTAACAACACTCCTATCAAACACCAAACCATAATCAATCGAACCCTTCACTTAGCAAAGGATTCACTTCACATCATTCCAATGTTATTTTCCCGAATTATGCATATAATGACTAACAACACTCACTACATGTAATAAATCTAGCCTAGTGCATATCATAGCATTACATAAGTTTGCCAACCGCACTAGAATACAGAATGCGAGACATTACCTCAATTTCCTCATCAGATTGAGGACAACAAGCTTGCTGAAAGTTTCATATGAGCACCAAATTAAAAGGAGTAGACACGGACTTACAATGGCTCAAATCAAATCAAGCTAGGACTTTCTCAAGATACTTCTTTCGAGATAAATAAAGCTTACATGCCTTTCGGTCTTCCCTAATCTCTATGCCAAGGATCTTCTTAGCAACACCAAGATCCTTTACCTTAAATTCACTCTGAAGCTGAGATTTCAATTTGTCAATCAGGACTTATCCTTAGAAGCAATTAGTATATCATCCACATAAAGTGATAAATAGACAATTGAATCTCCAAACTTTTGAAAATACACACAACTATCATAATGACAATGTATGCATCCATAGCTCACCGTAAAAAAGAAGCAAACCTCTTATACCACTATCAAGTTGATTGTTTGAGGCCATTAAGAGATTTTATCAAACGACAAAGAAGATTTTCTTTACTAGGAACCACAAAACCCTCGAATTGTCTCTTGTAAATTTCTTTTTCCAACTCTCCTCGTAGGAAAGTCGTTTTCACATCCATTTGTTCCAATTCCATATAAAATAAAGCAACCAAGTATAAAAGAACTCAATGGAAGTATATATGATTTACCATTGCAGAGAATACCTCATTGAAACCAATGCCTTTCTTTTGGTTATAACCTTGAACCACCAAACGAGCTTTCCATCTTGCATCTTCCACCCCAAAGATTTCTTCTTTCCCCTTATATATCCACTCAGCTGTCAATGCTTGACATCCCTTTGGAAGCTCATATAGCTCTCAAGTTCCATTACTGTGTAGGCTCTCCATCTCCTTTTGCATCGCCAAGAGCCAATAAGAAGCATTAGCACAAGATAGTGGCTTCTGTATATGTGGATGGCTCAAAATTCTCTGGAATCTCCTCAACAACTGATAAAGCATATGCAATCAATCCGATCTCATCATCACCGGTATATCGGGAAGGTTTTCTAATGGTTCTCCTCGGTCTATCTTTAGCAATAGAATAAGAGTCCTCCACTTGAGGCTCATTAGGGGTTGCATTACTAGAATTATGTTCGTCATTAACATCATTATCCTAATCATGCAAATGAGGTGTGGAGAAGGTTGTAGCTTCACTAGCACCATTTGTTAAAGAAGTTATACCTCGAGTATCATTAGTCGGTACTTCCAACTCCACCTTCTTGCTAGCATCATGCGAGGAATCTGCATCATGAGAAGAAATAGTAGACTTCTTTCTAGAAAACAAACATAACATTTTCATTGAATGTAACATCTCTACTTTGGATGACTTTCTTAGAACTAAGGCACCACATACGGTAACATTTAGACTCCGATACATATCCAAGAAATATGCATTTTACAACCCTAGGTGACAACTTGCCATCATTAACATGAGCATAAACAACACATCCAAAGGTTTTTAAGATGAAACATAAGGACGCCTCGTTTTTTCAGCTACAACCTCAAGGGCTTTTAAGTCTTTTTATGTTTTTAGGCATAAAGTGGTCGGAAAATTACTTGCTGGCCATTTGTTTAACAACTTCGTCCCCTTTGAGTGCATTAAAAGAATGTGGTCCCCAACTGGTCACTTGTTAGAAATGTATGACACCTCCCAACAATTTTTTGGGAAGGAGGGGGATACAAGAAAAATGAAGTAATTTTATATTAATAAAGTAATTTTTTTTAAAATACATAATGAGTTTCACTTTCCTCCGCCAATCCTCACAATGGGGGTCAATGGAGGGGAATTGAGGTAAATGGTTCTCCTCCCTTCCCTCCACCTTCTCCCCCCTTCTATTTAATTTCCAAACAAGGATGTAAGATGAGTAAATTACATTTAATTCCTACATGAGATTTGCTGTAATAATTTTTACACACCCCACATTTGTGAAATAATTTTTACCTAATCTTACAATAGTTCTAAGTGTTTTTTTTATCATACCTGAAGTTTGGCGTAATAGTTATTACACACCTAATCTTTGTGAAATAATTTTTAAGTGTTATTGCAACACTACAACATAACAAGGATATTGTGACTTGAGCGATCGATATCATATTGGTTGCAAAATTTTTTCGTGCGACCGATCGCTTATATGATGAAGTGTTTAGCTTGGAGTAGGGGTATTCTTTATTTATAACTTTTTATTTTTTTTTTATAGTGAATGACTTAAATCATGAAGTGTATGAATCAATATCTATCTATGTATGGGTAGATTTACATTTTGGTAAAAATCGACGATCCAAAAGAGTTTATGATTGATCTACGTGATCAGCAGTGGAGAGGGCAGTAAGGGAGGAATGAGAGGTTAGAGAAAGTTTAATAGAGCATAGATGACGGAGATTGAGACTTCATTGTAGATTGCTTCCTGTTTTGTTTCTAGAATAGTATTCAAATGTCGTTTTGGATTCTAGATCTTCAGTAGTAAAGACGGAAATCGAATATCTAGATTTTTAGTAACACTTACTTTTATTACAAGTTAAGTAAAAATCACTTACAACTCTTGTGAGGTAAGGTAAAAATTATTTCACAAAGATGGTGTGTGTAATAATTATTATAGCAAACATCGGGTAGAATAAAAAACACTTAGCTTGTGTGAGGTAAGGTAAAAATTATTTCATAAAGGTGGGTGTGTAAAAATTATTATAGCAAACTTCAGGTATGATAAATATAATTTACTCGATATAAGATGGTCCATACAGGATCGAACCTCTAACCGTCAATAATATTGTTTAACAGTGGGTGGCTGCCGCTGCACAAAAATGTCCCTTGGCGAATGATAACAGCAGCAAAGTTTATTTATAAAAACTTATTGCGGAAAAGATTTCGTGAATTAGATATTGTAGAGCGAGGGAAGGTTGGGCTTCGGCAGCTAGGGTTTTTAACAGGCATCGAAACAAAACAAGGGGACAAACATTTCGCTCATTTCTTCCTTCCCACGCTTTCTTCTTTCAAATCCTGGATATTTCGACCTCCTCCTGCAACAGTAAGCTATTCTCTCTAATCTCCTCTCTTGCTCCATTTTCATACTTTTTCCTCATAACTTTCATTCTCTTACTTGCTTCAAATTTACATTCCATGATGCAATTGAAACTATGCATTTTCGCCATTTTTTGTTTCCTTGCTGAGGCCAAACAATGTGGAATGAATCAACGATTAAAAATCTTATATTTTTGCGATTTTACTGTCCACTGCTAAGATTGAGCTTATGGAAAGTTCCGATGGAGGTTTATTTCCCTTTCTCTTTTAATTCCTTTTGTTTTTTGAGGTGGTGGTGGTGGGGGTATTTCCGGTGTTAAGGTTGCCATTGGTTGTGATAGGGTTCGGCATAGAGGCTCAGAGGATATTTGTAGATTCTCCATAGTTGGTGTAGAGTCTGGTGAGCTTACTTGGTCTTTTTTGGTGGATGTGGGTTTCTTTTCGTCGACCTTTTGCAATCAGAGTCACCATTGTCCTAGTTTAACTAGAAGTCCGAGGTGCTTCACAAGTTTAAAAGACTTTTTCTTTGGATGGGATAAAATGAGTTTTGGATGGATTGGATTGGATACTTTTTGGGGAATTGTGTTTTTAGAGAGGAAAAGTGTTTGGGGAATTGTGTAAGATTTGAATTGGATTGGATTGGAAAGAGTTATCAAATAGTCAGTGGATGGTCTTAGGTATGCCTAACTGTAGGACGCAGGCCAGTTCTAGGTAGAAAGCAGGAGATTTGATAGGCCATTCTTAAAGATGTATGTGTACTATGTTTTGATTACGCAACTAGTTCTTCTTGTGTATTTGTTTAGTGTATGTATAGGAGCTTCTCCTTGGTTATTGACTGGTGTTGGATCTACGCAGAAGCTATTACGGGTCAATTGTAATTCTTTTGTGAGCTTTAATATCTGGGGGTGTGGGTGGGGGAGGCAGCTGAAGGTGTTATGGTATTGAAGCTGCGTTATTCCGGTTGGAGATGAATGGTTGCATTGCTCCTATCATGAGGTCTTTATAGATTAGATTATTAAATGCTTGCGCTGTAGGGTGAATCGACTGAGGCACCGAATCGAGGTTATTAAGTTCTCTTGATATCGGGTATTATAGGCCTATGGGATTCGAATTATAGCAGATCTGGCATTGGCCAATTTTGGGTTCTTCAACTGCCTATAAGAGTGATGGTTATGCATTTTTTGGTGTTCCGTGGTGGTAATTACATAATGCATTTCTGTCATGGAAGTCTTTGTTTGATTTATTGCTCTTGCCTGTAACTGAAATCAGGCAGAAAAGAAGGAACAAGGGACTTAAGCAACATAAAGTAGCAGGTAGATTGAACAAATAAGTCACTTTAAATTTGTATATGTAACTTTTAGATCTATTTTGGATATTTAAACGATGTATGCATCATGCGATTCTGCAGTTTCTTGACTGTTACCGGGATCATATACAAGTCTAGTATTTAATTCTTTGCTAATTATAGAACTGTAAGTGCTCATTTGGCAAGGACTGGAAGGTGGTTGAGGCTGCTAGGTGCTTCTTGCTTCTATTTTTTTGAAGGCATGCTGTCCTCCTAGTATTATTTATTTGTTTTCAAGGATGTTTCCCTCCCTTGGTACTATTGTTCCTTTGCTAACATCTTCTTTAACTGTTCTTAAAAAAATAATCTTTAAATTGTTAATATTAGTAAAATCTTAGTTTTAAAAAGCGTGTCTGGGGCGCAAAAAAGCCCAAAAAAGGCGGGGGTGCAACCCTTGTGCTTTTTCATGTTGGAGCCCAGCCCATTTCCAGAGTGCTGGATTTTTTGGGTTTTTTAGTGGGGCTCAGGGATGCGGTGCTCATGGGCTTCTTGCATCTTAAGCTGTTGCTGCCCTACTGGTTAAGTCTTTTTTCTTCCTCTTCTGCTCTCCTCCTCGTTCCTCTTCCTCTTTCTAACTTGTTTGTTGGCTAGCTTCATTCCCCTCTTCTTTTTCTTGCTCTTCCCAGTTTTTCTCTCCTGTTTTTTTTTCTTCCTCAGTGGGTTCTCTATTAAGCATATCTCTGTCTTTTTTTCTTTTACTTTTAGTTATTCGCTAACTAATACTAAAACTTCCTTCTCTATTTTTCTTCCTGGATTTTGGATGTCTGCCCAAGTGCAAAAAGCCCCTGCCCTAAGCCCCATGAGCCTTTGTGCTTCGTGCTTTTTAATCTAAGATTATAATGTTGGAAAGTATTTTGATTATAGAGGTCTATGTCTGCGGACTGCGGTGATGTGATCCTAGATTAAGAAGAATTTGCGCAAGGCATATACTTCACAAGTTTGAGTGGATGCCCGTACACAAGATCTTGCCTACACATGGGATAAGGAGAATTAGATGTGCAAGCCTTAGAAAAACTTGGTTTTGCTGAATGCTAGATTAAAAACTATTGTGCACTCCCTTTAGTCACTTTAAATAGCTTTTTTTTTTTCCACAACAATTTTCACTGTACATTCCTATAACTATTTTACTCATTTTACCGCTAATAAAATTTTTTATTTGACTGTTTGTTTTACATTCTATATATTCCCAATGAATATTGCTTTACTTTTAGGGGCAAAATTGTCTAAGTCATGATAAGTTGTTTTAATTTTTGGTCTTCCTTGGTATTCCCCCACTATTCTTTAATGACATTTATTATGGAATAGAGCGAGTGTTAATGAACACTAAGGCTTTGTTTGTTTCTTGGAAAATGAGATGGAGAAGTTTATCTCCTCACTAATGTAGTGTAAAAAGTTAATTATCTCTACTATTCCTCACTTGTTTTCTCCCTCTGTCTACCTCCTTCATATTTAGCCTATCATGTTTCCCTACCAATTTCCTTTCACATTTGGAAGTAAAATGTTATAGACAAATCAATCTAGATTTTCTATGATGTTTTCCACCTTAGTCTTAATCTTCGAAGATTCTTCAAGTTGAGTGAAGGAACGAAAGTCGTCTTTTAAATTTTTTCTTTCCCTCTTATTTTCCGAGAACCAAACAGAGCCTGAGGGTAGATGTAATTTAGTGTTGGAATTTTGCTTTGCCGTTCATAATCTAGGCTTATCAAAATAGACAGAGTGTTCATTTCAAATAATTTAGTGATGTATTCTACTTTAGTCCATAATTCCATTACAATCCAAGCTTTCAATGTTCTTATTAGAGGATTACTTTTTTGGGTGCAGTAGAAATGTGGACATTTATGATGCATGGGTTTTACTTTGCTCATTTTTGGATATGGGGTTTACTTTATTTATAATTTATTATAACTAAATTATAGCCCATATGTATACACTATCTGTTGTGATCAGTGCGACGAAGGATTTGGCTGTTGTGTGTCAGCTTTTTGTCATTGTATATAGGTTGGAAACCTCAGGACAGTATGTGTATTGTTGAGATCATTGATTAAAGCTGTTTCCTTTTGAATGGCGTTCAGCAAAATTATTAATTAGTGTTATAAATGACATTTCCATCTTATTTTTGTGGTCCTTACAGGTTTATGAATTCGGGCAGTTGGTCTCTTTTGTGCTCCTGTCTTGAATTATTGTTGCAAAGTTGAAATTTTCTTTACCATTTAGCTGTCTATGATATCATTTCTCTTTTCTTTTAATTTTCTTCCCTGTTTCTTGTGATCTGCATCCTTTGCGTTGATACATAGATAAAACCAAAAATTTCATTGCTTCATTGTTTGCACCTGTTTACATCGCTGTCATCCTCTTTTATCATCATTCAAGTTGGTCTCTTGCTTGTCTCTCTGGATAGTCTATTGTTTATTCAGATTGTCTACTCCTTGTGCCATAAGTCATGGCACATATTCATTCGAGATTCTTAATGTGCGATTCCTTTTGGCCTTTCATTGTGCTCCTCCTTTCCATCTTTCTATTCTTTCTTTTTGGGATGCACCCGGCCTTTGTGCTACTTCCACAGTTATCCTTCGAGCTTAAAAGATTAGGTATAAGATGCCAAGAACAAGATCTGCTGTTGCATCTTCAAAGCCAGAGGCAGAGCCTGCTGAGCCCTCAAAGTCAATTGAATCTGAAGAGAAGGTGGATCTGGATGTAGAAAATGATCCTGAAGAAACTATAGAAGAAGAGGTTGAGTATGAAGAAGTGGAAGAGGAGGTGGAGGAAGAGGTGGAAGAGGAGGAGGAAATAGAAGAAATAGAAGTAGAGGAAGAGGAAGAAGAAGAGGAGGAGGTAGAGGAAGAGGTAGAGGAAGCAGAGGCTGGTGGCATGAAAGGCGCTGATGTTGCTATGAAAGATTCAAGTGAAGAGGATGAGAAGAAAAAGCACGATGAGCTCCTTGCTCTTCCTCCTCATGGGTCTGAGGTATTCCTTGGTGGCATACCCCATGATGCTACCGAGGAGGATTTGAGAGACTTCTGTGAATCTGTGGGAGAGGTCACACAGGTATATTTCTGTTAATTTATAAGATATTCCGGTCATGGATATTATTGTGTATTCCTGTGGTAGATGCAGGATAGTCATGTGACTACATCTGCCTTTGCTAACTACAGACACAATACATCTGGATTTGTTGACTACAGGTGAGGATTATGAAAGGCAAAGAGCCCGGTGAAAACAAGGGCTATGCTTTTGTGATGTTTAAGACAAAGGAGTTGGCATCAAAAGCTATGGAGAAGTTGAATAATACAGAATTGAAGGTATGCTAAAATGCTTTGTCATGCCCCCATGTTTGATGTCTAAGTTATATTTCTACTTATTTTTCGCAAAAATTGTGTTTGTTTATAGTTCTGTTTAACCAAATTGGGATAACAAAAGAGTGTGACCCTGTATTTGATGACTTGTTGAAGCAGTTTTTACTTTCAGCCACCCTTTGAAGTTGATGGGCTTTTCTCTTTTTACAGGGAAACCCCCCCCCCCTTCTTTATTCTTCTGCTTTTTTTTTTTTTGGGGGGGGGGGGGGGTCGGTGTGGTATCATTTCACGGTGTTGATAATTTAACTTGTTATCCATCTGTTATCAGGGCAAGAGAGTAAAATGCTCCTCATCACAAGCAAAACATAAGCTCTTCATTGGCAATCTCCCCAGGAGTTGGGGGGAAGAGGACTTGAGAAAAGCCGTGACACAGGTTGGACCTGGTGTGACTGTGATTGAGCTCTTGAAGGTTCTTATTTCTTACTCTTTTTCCAACATTTTATTTCTGGGGGTCATAAATTGAATTTGCTTTACAGAAGTCACATATATATTTCATGTGTAGACCATTATCTCTCTGTTTGTTTTGTTAATTTGCTTAACCTGTTACACATTGCAGGAACCCCAAAATCCCAACCGCAATCGTGGGTTTGCATTCATTGAGTATTACAATCATGCATGTGCAGAGTATTCAAGACAGAAGATGTCCAATCCAAATTTCAAGCTTGATACTAATTCTCCAACGGTGAGCTGGGCAGAAGTAAAGAATACGGAGTCTTCTGCAGCATCCCAGGTATGGTAGACGTTATTTTTGCGTAAAACTACTGGAATGTTCAGTTACTTTTTTTTCCTTTTAATGGAAGCTAGTTGAGATTTTCGGACTAGTCTTTTTTTCTTTTTCTCTATTTTCCGTTTTTCACTGTTGAATTGGTGAGTTGTGTTGCTAGAAGAATAATGGCTCCTGTCTTGCACACTCAAACATGATAATAATGGCTCCTGTGTCAAGTCGTGAAAGATGGCTTCAAATTGATTAAGTTGCCTTGGGAATGTGCTATTTTGTAGAGGATTTGGTTTATGTGAGTACTTGAACTGCAATTTAGTAGAGGGAAACACACAATGTTGGTCAGCATTGTAAGGGCAGTGTGCGTTAACACTATTTTGTTTGGTTGGGTGTAATCAACCATGCAATGCAATCACAATTGCAGTGTTACTTGCATTATAATGTTTGGTTTCATATGAGCATTGTTATCAAAATTATGTTTGTAAACAAGTAATCTGTACTAATTTAATTTGACAGTACTTATGCTATGTCATTTTGGTTACAATGTTACCAATGTCTCACAGTCATTTAATTATTTTCTCGTTTCTCACAAGCACACTCGTTTCTCTCTCTCTCTCTCTCTCTCTCTCTCCCCCCCCCCCTCTCTATCTCTCTCTCTCTACCCCGCGTTCTCACACGAACCATCCGTGAAAAAGGGAATATGATTGATTTTATTACATTTGTTAAGTAACCAAACATGATAGTGCAATCGCATCTGTACTATATTACATAGTTGATTACATTGCATGGTTGATTGCCTTACATTGTCATAATATCATTACATTACATCCAACCAAATACCATGTATGCACCAGCTTATAGGTGATGTTTACAATGCTCGCAACATAGCACTTTCATATTATTTGGCCTTTTTATAGGCTTCTTACGCCTGGATTTTCTGGACAGGTTAAGGCTGTGTATGTCAAGAACCTGCCTAAAGATGTGAATTCAGACCAGTTAATGGAGCTCTTTGGGCACCATGGAAATATAACAAAAGTTGTTTTGCCTCCTGCTAAACCTGGCCAGGAGAACCGCAGATTTGGCTTCATTCATTTCGCAGATAGGTCAAGTGCTATGAAGGCTCTGAAGGGCACTGAGAGATATGAACTTGATGGTATGTTCCCTTGCTACCTTAGTCTTTGCATGTTTTCCAATTCCTATTTCCTATTTAAATGCATGCTACTGGTTTTGAACCTTGGGTTTACTTTTGTGATCTGCAGGTCAAGTTTTGGATTGTTCTCTTGCAAAGCCACAGGCAGACCAAAAGTCATCTGGAGGATCCAACTTCCAGAAATCAGCATTGCTTCCCAATTACCCTTCACGTGTCGGTTATGGTATGGTTGGTGGTGCAGTTGGAGCTGTTGGGCCAGGATTTGGTGCTCCGAGCTTAGCACAGGTAACTTATTTTCTAGTACAACGTAGTGAAGGATCCATCTTCATTAATCCTTACTGTAATATTTTGAGCTTGTTAGGGTTGTAATGTCAACCATTTGGAGTCAGTGTGTCAACATTTGGTTGAGTTTGTTCAGCTTGATATATTGAAGGTCTTTAGTTATACCAGTTAATGGTTATGGTTGGTGCAATCAAGATGAATAAGATGCTGTGATATTTGGCAGAGTGTGTGTAGGGAAGGCCTAAAGATTCCTGTCACTTTTGGTAAACCTGAAAACTTTTTAAAGAAAAAAGAAAAAGAAAAAGAAAAATAAAAAGAAAAAAGAAAAAAGAAAAAAGAAAAAGAAAGAGGTTAAATGTTTCATTTCTGCTATTTCCTTGTTTATTTGAGCTTGTTTTTTGTTTTGCCTTTTTTTTGGTATGCTCTTCTGCTACTGCTACTTATGTCTTACAGAGGAAGATAATCCATGTAGTATAATATATTTTATACATGTAATGGATTTCATGATCATCTGCTATGGTTCTTGAAATGGATTAACGAAGTATTGTGTGCAACATGGTTGTGTTTTAGTGCTGTTTTTTTTTCTTTTTTTTTTTAAAAAAAAAATGAAGAAATGGTGATCATTGATTGACACTAGCTGAAATAGATTAGCCAAATAGTATGTGCAACATGGTTGTGTTTCTAGTACTGTACTTTTTTAAACATGAAGAAATGTTGATCATTGATTGACACTGGGCTGAAATGTCCTCGACTATAGACCATTCACTTATTAGTTCCTTTTCTTTGTTTGGTGTTCAATCCTCATGTGTGTACTTATTTGATTACAGCCGCTACTGTATGGCAGCAGAGGTCCTGCTCCGGCTGGTGTGGCGATGATGCCAATGCTTTTACCAGATGGAAGGATTGGATATATATTGTGAGTCATACAGCCTGTTGTTTGGTCATAATATCTACTTTATCTCCTAATCTGCCCCCTGGTTCTTTCTTTTTCCAAACCCCTCCCCCCCTTCTCCGATTGAGTTTAGATCTTTGGAGTTGTTTTTTTTTTTTTTAGATGAAAGAGGCTAGTTTGTCTTATCTATCTTCTATCATTTGGCTAGTCTTTCACTATGTTGTCATACACGAACTGGTGAGTGCCATGGTCGGGAGAGTGGGTCAATGGGTCACATCTGGTTGAACTGTTTGAAGTGAAATCAGATTTGATGTGTCTACCAATTAACCAGCTTAACCTGATACTGTCCAGTTGAGTTTAAAAAAAAAATTTCCCTGCAGCCTATGTTGCCATGACTTGGGTAGAGGTGTTGGATAGGAGTACAGATCAGTTGGACATCCATCTTGCAAAAATTGTGGATATGGGGATTGTGTCAGAAATTTTAATGCAGGCACAGGGATATAGGTATTTATTAAAATATTATTTGTTCCTAAAATTATTTGTTCCTAATATTAACGAAATAACATTACAGCAACAACGAACCCAGTAATGTCTTGCTAACGTGTGGTCTGTGTGGATCTAGATTTAGGCAGCTTCCCCCGTACACTGGTGCATGGAGAGGCATTAACAAACTTACATTGAATATTGAAAATTTCCTAAACAAAGAATGAAACAAATTTAAAGTTGAAAGTTGGAAATATTTTCTCCAATGTGTTTTTTTGAATAGCCCAGTTATTATTATTATTATTATTATTATTATCATTATTATTATTATTATTATTATTACTATTATTATTGTTACTATTATTTATCAACAGGCGCACTTAAACCTAGGAATGAATCACCTCTTCAAGTCTTCAACTACTCCCCTAGACCAACTCTCAGTATTTGCTCTAAAACAAAAAGCCCTAACACTTGCCACCACACTTCCCACCTTGTTCCCTTTCTTCTCTGTCAAATGTCAAGGGTGGGAGACGGTGAAGACATTCTTTCTTCTGCCTGGGATGGTAGCAATGAAGACACTGACTCTGTTCATTTTCATCCCACTATGTGACTGTTTCCTCCATAGCTGTGTCTGCTTGCAACACCAAGTACCTGACACGTTTGTCGTGTCAACACGGGGACACCAGCAGTTTGGGTGTGTTGAAGCAACATAACCTACAGCCTAAACATCAATATTTCATTTTAGGCCCATTTTAAGTTTAGTATACTACTCCCTCCGTCCCAAATTAATTGACATTTTGACTAAATTTTGACCGTTAATTATTCATCAATTACAATGAGTTACAATATGAAACTACCTTCATTGTAATTTTTAATAAAACATCTTTCTAATGACGGTAATTTCATATTGGTACTCATTGTAATTTATTAGTAATTAATATTTAGTCTAATGTCAATTAATTTGGGACGGAGGGAGTATTTGTTTGTTATTAGGGGATTTTCTCTTTAAAAAATAGGTCGTTTAAGTGCTGTGAATGAAAAAGGTGTATTAGTAACCCTTGGTTTCACTTTCAGTTCACTCCAGTTTCTCCTCCCTCTTGCCTCTGTGGATAACTAGATTTCTCCTCTCGTGGCCTCACATTCGTCAAATTGAAAGGATCACCTTCATGATCATCTTCTTCACCTGCCAAATGTCATAGGATAAATAGAAATCCCACGTTGGAAGGTGAAAGGGAGCGCCTTGGGTTTATAAACGTGGGTGCTGCACACATTATTAAGACGTCTTTGGGGAGAGGGTAATGGCCCTGTGACACAGGGCCAAGTTGCCAACGCGCCTATTGGTACTGCCGACTACCATTGAAAAATCATTGTTTCATTGTCATCATCATAGCCCCATCGTCCACAATCAACTTCTCCATCTATTCTCCCTCCAGGATTTGCAACTCAGTTTAAGAATTTTTTCTTTTTTAGTTAATTTTGCTATTGATGGTGAAAATCTAGTTTGATCAGAACTTGCCCGGGTGGAACTGTTAATGGATTAAGCTTTGTGAATGGCTTCATCAGTGCATGTGGTCCAACAGGTTATCTAGCATAGCCGAATGTGATCATTGACTGGTTCCTATTCGACCAGATCCCAGTGGTTTGGTTTTGATAACACAAGTCTTTCATGTACTATGTTCAACCATGCTGGTATATTTGAGGCGGACAGATGTAGATTTCAGACTGGCTTTGCCAAAGAGAGGAATTTCGAGTTAGTTTGGTATGGAAATGTATCATTTGTATGTGGAATTTAGGGGTTGGGTGGTTGGACTTGGAGCAAAAGGGGGAAAAACAGGGGGGCCTGTCAGTTGCATGGATGACATGATAATTTATAATTCAATCATTTGTGTTTACAGACATTTTTTATGACCAAACCAGAAGAATAATATCGTTGGTCATGGTCCTTCTTTTGTTGTCTTATATATATATATATATATATATACTGATACTGGTAGATTGTATTGTATTGTTTTGACACTTAAATTGGTTGGTTGTGTTGTCTCAGGCAACAGCCTGGAATGCAACCACATACCCCTCCGCCACAGTACAGAGGTGGCAGGGGTGGTGGTGGTGGTGGTGGTGGGAGGGGTGGCTCCTCCAGTGGAGGCAGGCGTGGTTACAGCGGCAATGGTGGCCGCGGCCGCAACAGATACAGCCCTTACTAAAGATTAAACTGAATCCAGGAGCTTGGCTTGAGTTAATAGTGTTTTCATTACTGTTGTAATTCAGGTTTTCCTGGGTCCTGTACTCGAAACCTAATCTTTCATGTAACATCTCTTAATTTTTATCCATCTATTTTGATCTAGTGCTTAGTGTAGCTGCTGTAGTTTGTCTTGTGAAATGTACCTGGTCGAAGCCCGGCAATCCCACTCATAAGAGCAGTGAGCGATTTATTGCGTGCAAGTATGGAGCTTTAAGTATTGCAGTGGTGGACATGAACTGTTGTAGTTTAGTATTGACATTGCCAAAAAAAGGGGACTTCTTTGGGATAAAATTCTGGGGCGCAAGACACCTAATAATTTTGGGGCTTAACTGCACATTTTCAGTTAGGAACCCAGCTTCCTTTATATATGCACCAGTCTTGCTTTGTAACGTTAAATAGACCCATCCGAATTGTATTTAATCTTGCAAACCCACTTATTGGCTACTAGATTACGCCCTAGTGATGAAGGGACTAGTTCCCATGTATCATTAGAAATTATCGAAGCAAATTCATCAAACATAGCCGCTTTCCTGCCTTTCCACTTAGGAATCGGTATTGCTTCTTCAAAGGAGGAAGGTTCAGACTTAGAATAGCTAGCAGTCAAAGACAAGATGTGTTTAGGTTTGAAGACACCTGTTTTGGATATATTCTGCATAGGATAAACATTAGAGACGGACACAACAGCAAGAGTTGGTGAAGGACTCGAAGAAGCAGGTGAAAAGATAGAAGGTTCAAAGGAAGAAGACAACAAGGGGGAGGGAGCTGGAGGAGAAACATATGAGACATTGGATTCGGAAGGGGGGCACACGACAGGTGAAGAAATAGTAGGAGACGGAGACACAGTCGGGATAGATGACGGACTCTGACATTGAGCGAGAGTGTGAGAAGTACTAGACGGAATCACAAGCGGGGTATGGATAGGAGGAAGACATTGGGGAATAGGAGAACCTATAGGAGACTGACGTGCTAAAGGAGTGACAGTCAAAGTAAAAGTAAGGATATCCGACAGATTGTGTGGTCTGGGGAGGAGATGTAGAGTGAGAAACTAAAGTGACATGAAAAAAGATTTTCATGAAAATGAACATGTTGACTAATATAAATGGGTCCCAATTTGGGATCAAAGCATAGAAAACCCTTGTAATTAATTATGAGCATACCCCAAAAAAATACAATGAATCGAGCAGGGTTGTAACTTGTTTGTCGAGGTTGCTGGGAGGTATGGAAAACAAGCACAACCAAATGTATGAAGAATAGTGTAATAAGGAGCAAGACTAAACAAGCGTTCAAAAGGACTGACATTAGACAACAAAGGTGTAGGCAAACGATTAATAGTGAAGACTGCGGTAAAGGCAACTTCAATCCAATACGAAGATGGTAAATAGGATTGAATGAGAAATCCCTTAACCATTTCTAAAATGTATTTTTGTTTGCGCTCTGCGACACCATTCTGAGCATGAGTGTCAGAGCAAGATCTTCGGAAGACAATGCCACAAGAAGCAAAGTGGTTTTTAAATTGGTGGTCATCATATTCTAAATCGCTGTCACTCTGAAAAATCTGAATTGTTCTATCAAACTAATTTTCAACTACCTTTTGAAATCATAGAGAAATATCAAATAATTCACATTTGCGTTTCATAGGATACAACCAAGTAAAGCGAGAATAGTCATCCACAAAAATCACATAGTAGCGAGAATAGAGTCTCGAGGAGCCTCCCAAACATTAGAGTGTATAATATGAAGAGGATGGGGGGAACAATGATCAACCAAATCAAATGGCAAACGTTGAGACTTAGATAGCCAACAAGTGACACAACTGTCTTGAAAACGAGAAGTTTTAATCACACTGACTTTCCTAAGAGTAACAAAAATACGAGGACCACAATGTCCCTAACGACGATGCCACATCTCAGCAGAATCAGTGGAAACAGAAAAAGCATGGACATGTTGGGGAAGATGACGAACATGCACAAGATAGACATCACCATGATTAGGGTCCTGTAAAAGGACATCACTGGTGGTGTTGTTCTTGACACTGAAAGATGAATCATTAAACTGAACATGACAATTGTTATCCCGACATAGATGACGAATAGACAACAAATTTTGTTTAAGAGCAGGGACATGCAATATAGAATTCAGTATTAAACAGCTTGCTGGGAGTTTGGAGAATTAATTTGCCAATGTTAACAATATGTAACAAGCTACCGTCACCAACACGAACCTTAGTAGAACCAAGATAAGGAGATTTAGTAGAAAGAATACCTCCATCAGGGGTCATGTGGGATGTTGTAGCTGAGTCTGGGTACCGAGGCTCTCACTCGCTCAACAGGTGCAAAAGAGGCTAGAGCGGGAAGAGAAGTAGCGGGAGGTTAATGATAGCGAATAGTACAAACAGCAGCAGAGTGACCAAGAGAGTGACAAATCTGACAAAGAATAGTAAGACTAGAACCCAACACCCCCTCAACACCCCCTCAAATGGTGTACCACTTGCAGGTGAAGTGTGAGCCACCACATCCACTCATACATCACTCTATGAGATCTCCATTCGAGCCTTTAAGAGCAACATCCCACACGGTTGAGTTGTACTTGTGCAACAAGAATGCACCGGGCGAGACTTGAGCCGCTAAGCTTTTCTCCAGCCAATAAACCCTTGTACATAGAGCCTTGATTTAGGAACCCTATCATGTTGTATACTGTGAATATGTGTTTATGTTGTTAGAGTCAACCCTAATTTAGAGGTATTGTTTTATCCGCATAAGAATCATTGGGTTAGAAAAGAGATATTGATAGTGCCGATAGCCTTACCTAATCACAGGGGGAAAAAAAACAGGATGACATCTGTATATTTAGAATTTTTATTGGACAATGGATAGTGTTATAGACAGATAAAAAAAATCACTTAATAAAAAAAAATTTTAGGAATTTTAAATCCAAGGCACTGGTTATAGGACAATAGGCACAATTCAGTAAGATGGGGTAAATGTTATTAGATAGGATATTATTTAAGAATGTAAATTATATCATTTTTTTTTTGATGGAAGTAAATCATATCATTTAAATATATATTTTTATAACTTTTAATACAAAATTGCAAGTAAAGCAAGTTACATTAGTCTATCACTTATTAAGTAAATAGGAAAGATTGCATATATTACGTAAGGCATGTAAGATAGATTGAGAAAAATCAAGTAAATAGAAACGATTGTACAGGAATGAGTTAGCTATAAATTTATTCTACATACAAAAAGAACATGCCGTATATGTGATGAAATAGGTATCCACTGCAAAATGATCTGAACACTGTCGCATATCTTCAATACGTCCTGGATAGAGAAGATGCTGGATAAGGCTTCTTTTCAACAGTCACCTAGCAACCCATGTAAATTATTATAATCAATGGCCAATAAAATTCATAAAGTACATAACTGTACACCTGACGGTTCATAGCCAATATAAGTGATAGTTTTGACCATGCTATACAATGTTCCACTCCACCTATTTACAGGTATTACAAAACATTATGCATAGTGATCATTTCAGAAGCAGTATATCCTCGCCTAGCCTACATAGAGAACACAGAACTTAAGGACCGGCAGTCTAAAAGGGGTTTTCCGAAGGCCCAGGTTGGAAACTTGAAGCTACGACATGGGTATGGTTGTATCCAAGCTGTTTCCTGATCTTCAAGCACTCTTTAGGGTAACCATCAAAAGGTAATAGCAGCAGCACTGAATTCTCTCTCACCAAAATGAACAAGTTGAACAGCTTGTGAAACAAACAATATGAAAATGAAGAACATGAATTGATTACAGAAGAGCATTCGAGATATTCCCAACTTGAGATCCAGATTTCATATGACGAGGCCAGTGGATGATTGCAAGTCATGGCCACCGTTTATCAACGTAGAACGGTCAATCTGTTGTAGCCTTCCATCATCTAGGAGGAGAACTCTCTCAGCCATTAGAACTGTGTCAAGCCGGTGAGCAATCACCAATACCTGCAAATACAATCAGTTGAGTTGCAGTAGTTGCCATAGTGTCATAAGGAGTGAAGACTTGTTCGGCATTCAAGTAATATCAACTATAAGTGGAGTGTGAAGACCACATATTAGATTACTTTTTGCCTTGTCAAGGCAAACAAGTTGATAGTATTTCTGAGACTAATAATTTCTGTGTGTAGTATACTAATTTCTCACAAACAGGTGAAGGCCCTCCATTCAACACCAAAAAAAAAAAAAAAAAAAAAAGCCAACCAACCAACAGCAGGAAGGGAAGCAAAAGTGATAGTATTAACAATTTCTGTGTGTATTATTTTGATGCTATGAGTTCAAGCAATGTGCTTGCCAAGGAATAAATACATAAATAGAATTATAACACAGATGCTCAGTTTTATCCCGAAAAGTGATAGTTTTAAGCATAAAAATTAGTGCTGGAGCAGAGGACCTTACAGTATGGTTTTCCATCACTCGCTCTACAGCTTGTCTCACTAATAGCTCAGACCTGTTATCCAAGGCAGAAGTTGCTTCATCCATAATTAAAATTGAAGAGTTTTGATAAAGTGCTCTTGCTATTGCAAGCCTGTTATTTGCAACAACAAAACAAAGAGAGGGGTATCAGTCAGATAGGAAGCTAATAGCCTAATACACAGCAGTATTATAAGTCAGCCTTCTGTCATAAAATATCGTTGGACCTTTCAAGGTGACACCTACTGGGACAGAGGGTTATTTGGATTCTATCACCCGAATATAATTAACAGTTGACTTTGGCAAAGTTTCAAGGTCCAACCTCTGCTTCTGGCCACCACTTAAAGTTGAACCTCTGGGTCCAATATAACTTCCATACCCTTGAGGGAGAGAATTGATGAATTCATCAGCATTTGCTGTTTGTGCTGCAAGCCTAACCCTCTCCAGGTCAATTCCTCTCATGAGATCTCTATAGCCTATATTCTCAGCAACTGTCCCTGAAAAAGTGGTCTAGGGCAAGTCCATGTAGAAAGAAAAGAATAAAAATAAAAATAAAAAAAAGAATGAGATCAGGAACTCAAAATTAGGAAATCAATAGAAAAGGGAAATTCCAGCATCTCGAAAAAAAAAAAGAAGATACTAATTGGAAACTAGATCGGACAGACAAATCAGAATGTTATTTAAATCCAAACTTCTAACAATTTGCTTTGGAGCATAGTGAACAAGAAAAAGAAGACATTTATTGCAACCTACAATGTCCTGGGAGACTAGAGAGACATTCCTCCGTAAGCTTTCCAATCTCAAACTTCGAATATCATGTCCATCAACTAATATCGAGCCTGAAAAATGAAACAGCATAAGGCATTACAAACCAAATGGTACAAAGTACAAACTGAACACATTCTGATAGGTGGTGGACTGGTGAGACTCACCACTTGAGGGATCATAAAGGCGAAGAAGAAGTTTAATTAGAGTGGTCTTCCCTCCACCAGAGGGTCCAACCAGAGCAACTGTCTCTCCAGCTTTAATGTGGAGATCTACTCCATCTAATACAAGGGGTAAGTCATCCCTATATCGAAATGAGATGTCACAAAACTTCACTTCACCGCTAACAGATTCCACATCAATTGCGTCTGGCCTCTCAATCACCTATACATTTAAGCTGTACAATGAGTAGCGAGTTCATTTATGATTTGCTGAGGATAATATGAAACCATAAAATCTGCAATGTACAGGACATCAGAGAAGTAAAATAACCCATGGGATAGGCAACTATAAACTAAAGGAGAACCCAAGCACTAAAATGAGAAGGGGATAGGGTAGGAACAGAGACAAAGTTGGAGTTTTATCTTTAAGGGGTGCCATGGACTAGATTTAGTAGTTTCAGAGGATAATGATACTAGAGTCTAATCAACTTCACATATTTCATAACACCATGACCATCACTTGGAAAAGTATATTATGCGCGAAAAGTAGATGGGGACCATGGCCCGTTACTGTCCACAAATTGTTTCGTTCCTGTAGGAAAACGATAAAAGACAAATTCTTAACAAGTGGGATTGGTTGGGGCAGAGAAAGACAAAAGACAATTTCTGCCTGATACAAAGAGGGGTTTGGAAATTTAAAAAAAAAAAATAATAGAAGCCATTAGATAAACCAAAAAATCTTGCATTTTCCTTTGGTCAAAACATAACCAATTGATGAAATTTAACAGTTAAGTGACAGAATAGTAACACTTCACAAGTAATACTGACTCCATGATCTAAGAATTGAAGAACATTGTAACATTTCCAATATCTTATTGAAGAAAATTACTTCAACATAGAAACAATATTAGAAAAGTTTACTTCAAGGTCCTTAGAAATTTAGTATAATTAACTATAGACTTCCATTGCCCTTGAGGTACAAATTTGTGGAAAGTGTAGTGGCCCACCTCTGTGCCAACGTGGCAGGTGGAATAAGTGAACTGGTTGACGCAATTTACAGCTTTTCGCCATTTAATTTATTTACTTCATTTAATTTGTGTACTTTGCCTTTCGCTTCCACTGAAGAGCAAACTGAGAGAGAGGGAAAACAGTTCGATCAGAGATGTTGCAGGAGGAGAGTGGGGAATTCTGAGAGAGAGATAGTGGAACTTTGAGGGTTGGATTGTTGCTGATGAAGTCAGAGGTTGGGTACTTTGCCGGTGGAATTTCCAGAGTTGTTGATTTAGGGGAAAACCATCTCCATTTATACTGGTGTTTTCCATGGGGCAGTAACCATATTAAGTTGGACATGAATTGTAAACCTGTTAAATAGGTGCCACTAATTGGGCAAACTGCTTTACAAAAATGAGGATGGTGTTTTTCATTCAAGCAGGGATCCTATTAAGTTGGAAAACAATTAACCGTAATCCTGGAAAATTGTTGCCACTATCAAGGGATACTGCTTTACAAATCTGTGAACAATGGTTTTTTTCATGAACAAGTGACCCTATTAAGTTGTGAATCAATCGTAACGTAAAACTGATGCCACCATCTGGGGATAATGGTTTAAAAACTATAGGATACTGGTAATTTTCATGAACCAATGAGCCTATTAAGTTGGATATAAATTGTAAACCTATAAAATTGATGCCATTATGTGGGGATACTACTCTACAAGACTGGGGACAATGGGAATCATGAACCAATGACCCTATTAACTTGGAAACCAAACGCAATCCTGTAAAATTCATGCCACTATTTGGGGATAACGCAAGCATTTTTGAAGGAAATGTTTGGTTGTTAATATTGATGAGCTCATTGGTTCCTTGTTCAAACCATCATCTTCATATCTCATGGGGCTCATGTAGAGTATCCCAAGATAATGCCAGGATTTTTTAAGGAAATAGTTGGGTGTCCTCTGTGGTTCCTCAATCACACCACTATCCTCATACCTCATGCAAAGTATCTCAAGGAAATGCAAAGATTTTTGAAGGAAACAGTTGGTTGTTCAATATTACTGAGCTCACTATTTCTTCATTCACACCTTCATCGTAAAATCTATGTATGGGTGTCAAATGGAATGGGCTAAGTGAGTTATTTTTTGCCACAATTATCCTTATAGTTAGTCACCGGTCTTGGTGTTAGTTAACGTTATACATATAGTAAGAAGCAAAGAACATAAATATAGAGAGAGAAAAAGGAGGAGAGAGAAAATGAACAATTATAGATAACGCATAGTGATTGAAGATGATTGAGTAGAAAACGAAGACATGACGCAGCATTGAAGAAGTGGATACAACTCTCTCTCTAACTCCAAACAACAGGGACGACTTCAGACCAAACAAGCAATAACAAGAAGTCAGGCTCCCATGACAACAATCTAGACACTCTGCTTGCTTGGCCTCCACCGTGCTTTCTCCATTCAAATTTACCACTCCCACCATAATTTTGGTTTCCAATTTGTTTTGGGAATGGGGAGGATATAGTTGGGTTTGAGAATGAGGAAGGGTTGGTAAACATTAAAGGTGGAAAATACTGTTTAGTGGTGTGACAGTTTAACCTTGCACTTGCCACAACAGCACCTCCGTGGGCTCTATATCTTTTGCAAATAAAGACCTCAAAGGAAAAGCAGGACTAAAGTTATGTTTATAAAAGGTTCAAGGATTTTCTAGTAAATTTTCCAAGATATTACTAATAACTGTACCACTAAACTTTAAGGTCCAAAGAATATAAATTAGTATCTTGTGGTTAAAATATGATCATCTTCTACCAAAACACTTCTGTTAGATCACTGCAAGATGACACTAACATTCCAAAGGGTGGGTTTATTTTAGACTTTAAAAGTCATCACATTCATGAGAAGATAGACTATGTGCTTGAAAATTGCATGCATTTGGTTTGAATTAAGAGTAAATTCAATTTTGTTGAAGGAAATTAAAAAGTGTTATTGCACTTGCACAAAATGTATTGGCATTACAAGTTTTAAACAACATCAAATTTTCATAAACAAGAATATTAAAGCACGACCATGCGAAGCACGACATGAAAACGAGTACATGCTGAAACAGTCCAAGAACTCTGCATGCTCAAAGCAAAAGAATCATGACATTATGGAATTATAAATACCTTGGGTCTGAATCTCGTAAGGTCAAATAAACGCTCAATAGCAGGCTCCCCCTGCTTCCATTCATTGTATGCTTTTCCAGCATCCTGCAAGATCCTTTAACTCTATAAATTGACCGCTTAAGAGAGCTCCTACAAGTTTGAACAGTAAGACTAGGATATAACACAACCACATTTCAGAATCATACTACACAAAAACCATGTTTATCTTCTTTCCTAATTGCAAAGTCACATATAAGGCTGTTAGCAGTCACATCTAAGAAAAAGTGTTTGGGAGGGGAGGGGGGGTGCTCGAGATCTTTGTTGTGGATAACTGAACGATCCATCTAAGTATATGAACTTTTACCAGAAAAAGAAGTCACTAGCACATGCTAGAGTCTCTCTTCCCTTCCCTTTCTCAAACCTGGACCTAGATCTAGCCCTCCTGACCCAGTCTGCCAAAATTAATGTTCTGCTAAATAACTGAAAAAAGTTGATAATTAAAATGCATCTGAAGGAAGTTCTGAAAGGAACAAAATTCTAATAAAGTTACAGTATTTTTCAAGGCATTACAATTTTAAGATCTAATCTACATCAACTCTTCAATATCTCTTTGTTGCTAGTTGGAATCTACTGAACACCACTGATTCATTGATACTTTTTTTCTGAATGAAAAGGCCTCACATCATCTACTACAAAAGCAATTTTACGACCATCAAAAGCAAGTGGAACATGTAGTTTTCAAATCCTTTCTTTTCTTTTTATCCTTTTCATTATCCAGACAAGGTTTTGCAGGCATGTTGACAGAATGAAGGATTCAAGAAATAGGACGAAAACCAGAGCTACTACCTGAATAGGCTCAACCAGGAAAACCAAGGAAGTTACAAAAGTGACCAAGCCGCATGTATCAAAATATCCCTTGGAGAGAATTAAAGATCCCGCACAAAATATGAACAGTGCTCCAAAATAAACAGCTTGCACTATCTGAGGAATAAGAGCCTTCATTTTCTTCTTTTTCAATTGTCTACATAGGTCCGTATAAGCAAGCCTTTTGAATCTAATGCTTTCAGACCACTCCATATTGCTAGCCTTCACAAAAAGGACTGATGGGAGAACCTGCCACAACATGCCAGTCACCAGAAACGCACAACACACAACTAAAGTTATTGTTACCTATTTCGCCCAGATATATGACAAAAAAATTGATTATGTTGATTTATTTAGCCCTAATGTTGGCAAGAAGCTTTATCCACTCCTCGAATTACTATTTTTTCTGGACCAGTTGATAGTCGGCAGATTTTTCATCTTTACGACAAAGTGAATTTGTTATTCCTTTGTCCGAGTTTCACCTTTTTATCTTGTTACAAAACTCAAGTCGAGTTATTCGTAACTGGGAGATCTACGTCACCTTGCACATGAATATTTTGGTTGCTTATCATCATTCAAACACTCAGCAGGCGAGGCTAGTTCTCTTCAAGCCAGGGAAATGATGAATTAACAATATATTTACAAATAATGATATTTAGTATATTTATGATTTCATTATAGTTTCCTATTCTAGTTAGGAATATTATAGTTTCCTAGTTTGATTAGAAATATTACGTTTGTTTCCTATTTCTATTGGGTTTAGTATTAGGAGGATTGTTTACCAATAAATAAGGCCTTTGCTAGCTTTGTTAATTTAATCTACATAGAGATGGGAAAAGCTTATCCGACACGATTACCGACTTGAACCGAACACGATATTAAGCGGGTTTAGGTAGAAATTTTCAACCCGTTTAATTAAATGGGTTGACACGGTAAACCCATTTAATTAAATGGGTTAGGTTCAGTTCAAAATTTTTGACACGAAAAACACCTACTTAACTCGTCTAATTAGGCATGTTAAATTGGTTAAGTCATTTGCTCGATAATTGTTACCCAATTATACCGTTTATCAATAAACTTAGGTGAAAGTTATAGTTAATACTCTTTGAAATACACATGAGACTTGTAATTTTAACTTATATTTATCTTTGACTATAAATTAGAAGACATCTCCTTATATATAACTCGAATTATATGACCATGCAAATTGTTGAGTTTGATATGTCATTATTTCGATCCCACAATGAGTTGTTTTGTATAAATGAGTTAATGGTTAAATGGTAACTTTATTCTAACACATTTACTTAAATGGGTAAATAGGTCAAAATGAGGTAGGGATGGCAATGGGGCGGGGAATCCCCGAACCCGCTGGGGCCCCGCCCCGCTCTAGGGAAAAATCCCCATCCCCATTGGGGATGGGGACGGGGACGGGGACGATTTTTCAAAATCTGCTCGGGGATGGGGCGGGGATGGGGACAAAATTTTCCCCATCCCCGTCCCCATTTTCCTCACCGGGGAAAATTCCCCGTCCCTATCCCCAAATCACGTCCCCGAAAATTTTAAAATTACCAAATAACCTTTATTCTAATTCAATATATATATTAATAGCAAGGATAAAGTAGTAATTTTCGAATTTTAAGTCAGAAACCCTAACCTAAACTCGCTTCCCTCCTCCCTCCTCCTTGTTGATGTATTATTGTTTGATTTTGATGTATTATTGCTTGAGCAAGTTTAATACGTTGTATTTTGAACAGGTTAAAAATCGGATCCGATTAAAATTTGGTTAGATTTTGGATAGCTTTAAAAAATTCCCGTTGGGGATGGGGAATCCGCGGGGAGGGGATGGGGCAAGAATCATTCCCCATTTCCCCGAAGGCGGGGATGGGGACGAGTTTTGGGAGTGGGGATGTCCCCTATCCCCGATCCGCCCCGTTGCCATCCCTAAAATGAGGTCAACCCGCTTAAAATTTAAACGGTAAACGGTTTCAATTTCCAATCCGTTTAATAAATGGGCTAGGTTAAGGTCGGAGAATTTTGAACCCATTTAAGTTTGACATGAACACGAACACGAACACGACTCGACCTGACCTACTAGCCAGCTCTAAATCTACATTGATTATTGACTGTTATCAGTTATCACCAATTATGCACAAAGATGCTAATATTTTCTTGAATATAGGATAGGATTCTGAATTCATGCCTTGAATCCAACAGAATGATGCTGAATTCTTATACTTATTCTTTAGGGAAAATTGGGATTCTGATAATCCCTACTTCTAGCTTTTGTATGCCAATAATATCTCCTTTATTATTGGATTCTGGAGGTCCCAAAAATAATAATACTGTACTCGAGTGGGACACCACCGAGTCAAGTGACTCGGTGGAAAGCTTACACACACCTGCCAATACACGTCAACTTTCCACCAAGTCACCACCACTAGACTTAGTGACGTTCCATCGGAATACAATTTTATTTTTGTAAGACCAGAATACAAAAATAAAGTAGGGATTATTGGCATACAAAAGTTGAAAGTAGGAATTATTAGAATCCAATTTTCCTACTCTTTATTTATTTTCCCACTCTCTATCACCCATACATATCTGAAATAAGTGAGTGGTCAGGCACAAAAACAAGCCAATAGAACAAGATTCAGCAAGAGAAAATGTTGTCGTTGACACATACTTCATTGAGATATGCAGAAAGAGCAGCAACACTCAGATGAGCCATTCTTGATATCGTTCGTAGCCTTGCCCCAAGGAAGGTGATTGTGAGAGCCACAGAAGGAACAACCTTTTGTTAAACAAGATATGGATATCTTAAGTAATCATAACGGATAATTAAATGAATCAAGTACTTTAAAGAAATATTTCCCCCTCACCAAGGCAGAAATCAATGACAGAACAGGGCTAATGATCAACATTTGGGCTCCCATGGCTGACAACTGCAGGGTGCTGGGTACAATAGTCTGCCATGAAGAACAAATTACCAATTAAAATAAATGTCAGGGTCAATCAGGATAAACAAACAAAAAAAAAAAGTAACAGCTCCTCTACAAATTCTTTTTGAAAGGAAAGACAACCAAATGTTGCAATTGACAAGTAATAACATTATCCCTTAGTTTACAATAAGTGCAAGGAGGATGTTAGGATGATACGGGGCCTATATAACATCTTCATTATGGATGAAGAAGAGCATGGCAACTACAACTACTGCAGACCCTCTAATGCAGCATCTATGGAGATTTAAATACAGAAAACCCTACCCTTGGCAAGCAAACATTTCATCAATTAAGCCAGCTAGCAACACGAACACAAGGAAATTAACATTCTTCAAATATTATGAAAGGTTTTTTTGGCATTAAAACACCTTGCTGTGTTGTAAGCATTCATAATGTAACTGCTGTGGCAGTGTTTTGGCAGATGAAGAAGTCAAATGAAGAATAGCATGCCTTAGTCAACTGCACCATGCAACTACACTTCTTATGGAGTAGTACGCTATCGAAAGGTTTCTGTCTTGCTTATCTAGAGTGCAGAAAACTGCCTCTTTGTAGATTCAAGGGTAAGGCTGCTATATTTTACCATTCAGAACTTGGCTTAGGTAGGATAAAAGCATATCTTCGGGGCAATTCCTTTCTTAACTCTTCTACCAAAGGCACAAAACACATTATATCGTGTCAGATAGCCCTTCTTCGAGAATAAAACAGAATAATTTCCCACAAAGCCTTCAATCCCAAAACATAAAACATAAATCTTCCAAGGGTAAAGCACAGTCATGGAGGGGGTCACACAAATACCGGACTAGGTCGACATGGGAATATTCACCAAGGAAATTGTCGTGCTTAGGATTCGTACCTGGTGGGGAAGATAACCACCGACTCCCATACCAATAGATTATAGAGCACTATGCTCTAAAGAGGAGGACAACCACATAGACTTACAGAAGAATTGAACCTTACGCAAAGAACATTTGATTCTAGGCACACAATGATGACATTTCCAGCATTGATTTTCATTAATGCCACCAGACATCGGATGTTTACTACAAATGAACGTTACCCATCATAGTTCACCAACTTTTCTTATTTGATTATCATATATTATTAGACAAAACCATACTTCCTGAAACCGTGGATTTTCTGCTGATAAGTTTCGCAGCTTAGTACAGGGAGAAAAAAAAAGTAAAATAAAAATAAAAAGAGAAAAGAAGCGTTTTCATGTTCAACTCACATTAAGAAGAGCGAATACGGTATCAGCAACATCTGCAGCCTCGGAAGTGATACGATGAGCAATATCACCAGCAGTAGCCCCGCCATCTCCACCTTCAAAGAACCCTAAATCTCGCTCCAAAACCCTCTCGAAAACATAAACCCTAATCTTACAAGCTAAATTAAAGGCAGCCTCCCACAAATACGCTTGCTGCAAGTAATTCGCGACCAATCGAACTGAAAAAAGTACTGCAAGCATTACCCCATCATACTTAATCGCATTAACATCGCAAAGAATGGAAGAGAGTTTCCCAGCCCTGGGGACAATCCTAGACAGAGAAAACACGGAAATGGCCCCAAATACCCAGCCCTGAAGGATCAGCTTCCATTCGGATTGAATGTAGGGTTTTAGAGATTGGATGGCAGAAATTGAGGAAAAAGAATTGGGGGATGATCGAGGAACATGACTCGAAGAACATCTGATGAAATTTGAGTGTTTTCCTCGGGAAATTAGGTGAAAGTTAGAGTTAAGGGCAAAATTGTGTGGATTCCTAGGGTTTGATCTGAAGCGGAGGAGTGAGCTTGAAGGAGTAAGCTGAAGCAGAGTGACAGCCATTAGTGGTTTTGATGAAAAAACCGACTTTTCAAAAAATTGGGGGTTTCATGATTTCATCTGTGCATCTCGCGCCCCTTCTTTAGAGCATATTGCAATCTTCAAGGTTATGTGTCTTGTTATTATACTCTTTGATCTTGATTGTACTATATTTTAAGGTTATGTATCTTGTTTGTTTATGTTTCTCTTTTATTGATGTTTGACTATTATTTTACTGATCTTTGTAGAAAAACTTTCAATTTTTTATGACTTCCAGCAATTAGGAAAAAAAGAAGAAGCAAGCAACAACATATAAACAAGCCCAAAACCCTCCTTAATTAGATTTATTTACTCATGTATTTTCTCTCATAACCTCCCCCAAATTAATCTACCATAGTTGGCCTATTTCTTTCGAATCCGTAACCTTACCATTGAATTCATCACATACAACCCATACACATAAAAATGAACTAAGGGCACCCATGGATTATAGTGTGTACAACGACAGACTACAACGTTGAAAACCATTCAATCAATTGGATCCACCTCTCATATAAATTGATTGCACGAAACAACCAACAGTTAATTCACACAACACACAATCAAAATTACCAACTCAAAACATAATGACATTCCAATTAAGGCATAACATAAATAAAACATTGTTCATATTTGAACACAAACAAACATATTTTCACCTGTACGTAAAATTAGGGTAAAACGTTACGTTCGCATTCTTCACCATTATTACTATGTGAGCTTCAAGGTTTGAAGAGCCCAGACATCAACGTTGCTTGTTCAGATTCTCCAGGGGGCATCCGACTCTAACATCAATCCATAAACAACAGCCTATTTCTTCCAGGTTATTGCTGTTTTGTTGTCATCTCTGCTAAGAAATTGAGGTGAGTGTGAGTCTTATAAGCAAAAAGCAAATAAAAGTGAGGAACTTTTCCATGCCTTATTTCCTTACAATATCATACTGTCTGTGCATTTGACCAAATTATATAATAGACTATCCAAGGTTTTGCAATGCCAAGGTTCCCAAGATAAGCATTATATGTTCAAGCTCTGTAGACTAACAAGGAGAACAATAGCAAGCAACATCTAACTTGGGCAAAACTTGGAGACTTTTACATTTGTCAGGATGGACAGATTAGTTTTCACATGAAACGGAAAACGAATTAAGAACATGTCATCAAATTAGTCACTCATAAACATACAACATCATCTGAAAACTTTGATGGATTTCCTTAGAGGACATTCAATTTCAATCTCAAGTTGTCTTGCTACGATCACCGCCAAGCTTCAGTTCTGTCAGTCAGGTTGAAAGTGCTGACACCCACAAGTCTCTCACTAGTCTTTCTTTTAGTTTTAGTAGTGCAACAAGGCTTGGTCACTTTAGATTTGGCTGTGCCACTTTGGATTTCTTTCGCTTCAACTATCACGGCATCACCACCTCGGGCAGCTTCTTCACCTGTTACTGTTAAGCAGTCATCGTGATCATCTGTAGCAGGGTGCAGCGAATTAGAAGGTGGGTCGTCTTCATCATCGCGCTCACTGCTCTCTTCAGGAATCGTTTGCAAGGGATAGTGATGATCATTTCCACCTGATCCTGATGGATCTCTGCGTGCCGAATCAAGCATGGAATCCTCTCTTTCTCCAAGGGTCTTTTCAATCAGTGTCTTGAGGAAATTCATCACCTGGACTGCATGCATCAATGCTGTTAGGGGGTCATCCATCTGCATTTTGAAAAAGCCCATCATGTTGGTTGGTTAGCTCACTTTATGTGGAAGCTAAGCATATAAATTGTACTATAAGAAAAGCAAAGATATAGAAACACACAGAAAATTCTGATAAGTAGTCACCCCTTAAATGTATGAGTATACTGTTCTTTGGATTAGTTCAGCTATCCAATCCAATCCAAACCTATCCAAACTTATACAAACCTTACACAATTCTCAAAAAAACATCCTCTCTAAAAACACAGTTCCCCAAAAAAACATCATAACCAATCCAACCCAATCCAAACTTATCCAAACCTTACACAATTCCCCAAAGAAACATCATAACTTATCCAAACCAAACCAATCCAATCCAATCCAAACTTATCCAAACCTTACACAATTCTCCAAAAAAGCATCCTCTCTAAAAACACAGTTCACCAAAAAAGCATCATAACTTATCCACACCAATCCAATCCAATCCAATCTACACAAACCTGATTTTAACCAATCCAAAGAACAAGGATAATAGAACTCGATCGTAGACATTAAAGTTGATTAGAAGAGAAGCAAAGAACATACATGTGTCATGTTAGGGGCAAAAACCGTAGCTACATTGCGAGGATTCATCTTGTTGAGGTGTTGAAACTGGGCAACATCAGCCATAAGATTAACAGCCCAATCTAGAAGAGCAGCTTCTGTTGGGGGAAGAAGCCTTGCAAGCCAAGTGCATTCCTCTTTGGTTTGGGATTGCATCACTTGCTCAGGGGATAGACAGTCCAAAACACCTCTTGGAAGCTCTCTGAACCAAGCCTGCAATTACTATCTTGTCAAGCTATACATAAACCATTGAGGATGAGGTTATATAACTGACCCACTTCTACTTCTACTTCTACTTCTGACTTGTGAACATAGTTATTAAAATCCTGATCCTGAGCCATGATCCTACATGGGATTATTCCAATCCTAACTACCCCATGGATTCGAGTTAGGATCCCAATTTAAACAACCTTGGTTGTGATCTGAGGGATTTGTACCTTAATTAGGCCTGCCAAGCAATGAATGTCAACATCATTAGGAACAATTCCTTGGTTCAGTTGCTCCCTCACATACTCTTCCTGCCCATTGTCAGGATTTATTCTGAAAATTCCCTCAGCCTGAATCATTCATTCATTCATTCAGTTCAACTCCATCATTTTGACATGAATGAATAAAAACATGTTGGAATGTAATGATGAAATATATATTGAAAGAAAAGTTGGTTTACTTGGAGACCCCCTAATGCATATAAACGATGCTGCATTAGGAGGAGTATTGTGGGCACACTATTTCCTCTGGTGTCAAAGGATAGTTGCATGGAATTTGTTGACACTCCAAATACTGTGGCACTGCAAATTGTGTACTCACAATTATTACATTAAACCTCGTACAACAAATTCATGGAATAAAATTTCTTGATTTGATTTGGTATTTTTTGGAAGAAGAAAGAAAAGAGAGAGAGGGAGAGAGGAGACCTGGCACTGGGAGGCCTGGTAGGTACTTGAGGCTCAAACTCAAGAGGTAAGCCAAGGAAGCCATTGAATCTGTCAAAAGTGACATGGGCGACATGCCTCACATTGGTAGGAACTCCAATTTCCATCCCAAAAAGGAGCTCCTGATACTCAATTACTGATACTGATAATCAGAAGAGCACCCAGAAAACAGATCTCCACAAACTTCAACCGCTCAACATCCCTTTCTTCTTGTTGTTGTTGTAGTCTTCCCTGTTTCTATTTCTCTATTCCCCACCCACCTCTTCTGAGATTGAGTGGGTTTTCATATTAAGAGCTGGATTCAGATGGGCATTTTGGTACGACCCATCATTTCTTGTGCTTTTGCTTTTGCTTCTGCTTGTGGGTCTCCGGAGTCCATGTATTCAGCTTCTACTTTAAGATTCTACAATTTCTGTCATTCGCCCCCACTCTATTAGTATCAAGTACAAAAGTACAGCGCAGGCTAAAATTCAGGTTTGGGTAAATCTGAGTATTCGTTGAATATCAAAATTCGGACGAAATTTTTTTGTTTAGAACCAATTTTATTTTTGGTCGGATAATTCAGTCGAAGCTGAAATCGGGTTCGAACAATAGGAAAAAGAGAAAGTTTATGTCTAAATATTTGGTCAATATTAAAATTCAGACAAAAAATCTTTATCCAGGCCTAATTTTTTCGGGCCAGACAAATCGATAATTCGGATCGAACAAAATTTTGTCAGCTCTATACAAAACCAAAAAGGGGTCTACAAATCATGGGTATTCTAGGAATTTGACATATAATGCTTTGGGCGTAATTAACGGGAAAACAATACGGGGGGCCGGGTCTTGACTCTTGAGTTGGGTTGAAGGAAGCTCTAAACACTATGGTTCAGAAGGGGGGAATGAAGGCATCAATATCGTCACTGCTTTTTCTTCTGCTCGTCCTTTTTTTTTTTTCCCTTCTTCTCCTTGTCACGACTCACGAGGCTATGACTTGGATTTGGTCTGGATAGGGGGGTTCAACAAGCAAAGGACACACCTATATCTATAGTTGATACTCTTCTATTTCTCAATATACGTCACTTTGATCAATTTTTTATTTTTCACAATATCTATCACTTTATAATTTTAATGATATATTTATAAAAAAAAATTCAAATTTACCTCTTACTTTTATTATTTCCGATTCCATTATATAATTAAAGTAAAAATTTTAACTTTTAGTTTTACTGCTTCCGATGTAATTATCATTCTCAATATCATTTTTTTAAAATCTATCCAAAACTCCAAAATGACAATTTTTAAAGGATGAGGGAGTAGCTGGTCCAAAATGACAATTATTAATGAATAGAGGGAGTGGCTTGTAAGAGAATAGAGTAGCAAATTAGCAATTAATAAACATGATTATAGGGTGACTTGGTGTACTACCAACGTTCCTTTTATACTCCAAAAGTGGATTACTCGGGTTATTACTACATCTTTTCTTTATCATATAGTATTGCCTTTTCTCTTTAGGAGCGTAGAGTGGATCAGTATAAACTAAAGTTGGGAATAAATCTAATGAGAAAAGTGTTAGAATAAGAATGTAAGAAGATGAAATTGAAGATGAAATTATAATTCATCATTTTAAATTTGACGATATGTAGTCATGGATATTAGGGAGTGTGATCATAGATATATGACCACACTGTTCAATATCAATTACCACTATTGTGTAGGTTGATAACCTTAAGTACTAGTTTGCACCCAGCTTTGAAATTTCGGGATTTCAATGTGTATAACTCAAGTTATGGCAAAGTTAATAAGGGTGTCCCATCGTATACATTTTTCTAGGGGCGGTAGGTTCGTAAACTTTTTTAGATATTAAGGAAATCTTCATAGCAAAAAAAAAAGTGATCAATATGAAAGTTGTAGTAGGTTAAAGTTGCTTACAAGCAGGTGTACTGGCATTGCGTTTTTAGAATTCCATTTAATTAATGTGAGATTCTACCATAATTTTTTAAAAAAATTAACTATGGTAGTTGAAAAATATATTTCATAAAATCAAAATATTAATATATATTAATCAAAGTGAGATGTGCTATATAAGCAGCCATGTAATTATTTTGAGGTTTTAGTTTCCATCGGTCAAGCCCCTAACCTCTGCAGATTTTGAGGATTCCTCATCCTGGAAGTGGAACCCCCCAGTCTCTTCCTCTTAGCATTCTTTTGGAGCTAGCTTAGCCATACAAGCAGGTGGAGTGAAAAATGAATATGAAGAGGATATCAGACATATAGAGACAAGGGATTTCAAAATAGACATGAAAGCATAAATTAAACCAATTTTTTTTTTTTAAAAAAAAAAAGTCTCAGAAATATCACCAAGCTCAACATCTCTCATTCACATCTAGTTAAAATCTGAGATTGAATAAAAAAACATCATAGTTACATGTCTACGGTCTGCATCACTACATAAAACAGCAAACTATGTTCTATTAACAGGCTCAAGGGCCTCCACAGTGACCACACTATTCCCTCTGATAACCTACAATAAACAAAAACATTCAAGCTTATTACGATGATTAGACTATACAAGACGAATTATTGTGACAAGTTCAAGGGTATGGTAAATAACTCACCACCATGCCTATATCATTCTTCTCATTGCCATTTACCTCCACGGTGTTGTCAACAACCAGATTCATAAACTGGTCAAACCCACGGAGTGTCCCGACCACCATCCGGTTTGCATTAAGCTTTACTGCAAAATGAGTTAACTTGTTGTAACTTGATAGGAATATACTACTAAGATCTATATGATGTAAATATTTGATGAACATGGCAAATATATCAATGCTTCATTAGCTTAAAGTGTCATCACCAGCCTACAAGCAAATATTACCGCACGAATTTTTAAGAAGCTCCTTAAATTTCTTCATTTCGTCATAACTTGTAACTTAGCACGAGCAGAACATTACATTCGAAGCTGCCAACTAACATAATGTATCAACTTTAGTTTAGTCTTGGAAAATGGTCCTCTAGTGCTTCAGTTGAGGGAAGCATGACCGCTTTACTAAACAAGACGCATTATCCCATCTGCCCTACCTTCTCCAATTTTAACCTCCATGATTCACCCAAACTCAGTTTAAGACCCGCCTCATTTTAAGGAAGATTTAAATAAATTAGCAGAGAACCTAATAAAATGTAGAAGAGATAATTCTCTTAGCCCAATATGTTCATCAATATGGGGCTTTAGCAATTGCATGATAAATGACTATGGGCATAAACAAATATGTTGCACAGAGAATTGAGAACAGGAGAATGAAGCTACTAAATAATGTTGGCTTAACTTGAAAGCCTAAGTTTTCAGTATTTCAGTAACTGTTCCAAACTATATTGGGTTGTCCACTTGTCCTCACCAGTAGCAGGGGGCAGAACCCAAATTTAACAGCAAAATTATCAGTCACTTTTTTTAACAGCAACAATTCTCTGTTGGCAGCAAAGCTGTTCATAGCCCAGTTTAACCATGACAGCCTTGAAAATGGAACTCATAAATGGTCCTGAAAGTCAAAACCTATATCACTTGGACTTGCGACAAGGGTGTCCAAAACCGGTAAGGATACAAGGGTCCAACACGCCAGCCACAAAAATTGTGGACCTAGGGACAGTCGAAAATTTGGACAAGGCAAGGGGGACATAAGACATTGCCCCTAGATTGGACACGGGAAAAAGCTTTCATAGAAGGATTTTATTCATTTCAAGTTTAAGAAACAATATGAGAGAAGTATCTTGCGCAATTTTGCAATTAAAGAGTATTAAGATTTGTAGCAAAGTTGTCTTTTGATGGGCCCAACTGAAATGCAGCCTGTGTGTCGTTCCAACTTTTCTTAAACAAAAAAGAAAGAAACAATATCTCTCCCATTTATGTTGAGTTAGATATGAAAAGAAAAACCCTATTCCTCAGTTGAAGTCAAGTGCCGCAGTATAAAGGGCGGGGATAAATTTGAAAATCCCAAAGCTTTGATGAAGATAGAGATGATATCCATGATGCATGGCCTTCTTCAAGTTAGCCATCAGTCCAGAGTCCAGACGAACTGGTGACTGGTAACTGAAACAACCACAACTAAGTCACAACCCTTGATTAACCAAAACTCCAACTTCCAGCCCAAATAACTATCAAGGGGCTGTCCAATTGTTTATCTAGGGTTTTTGAATTTAGGTTCCTCAACTTAAGGTTGAAATTTAAGCGACTTCATTCAGTTGTTTGCAAGAGCTTGCTCAAAATAGCGTTATATGACTGAGGTAAGTTTCAATTTGAGGATATTGTTTTGTTTTCTGTCTCTTATGTCTTCCTACTCCTCCCCCCCCCCCCCACCCCTCTTACAGTACTGGCAAGTTGGCAGCCGTACCTGACCATTTCACCAGGTTCAACAAGAATCCTGTGGCTGAATCCATGTCAGGTCATGTTGACCCAGGTACGGGGTATGACAACACCAATAGGCGAGTCTGGCCAAGTAGCCCAAAACATACTTGCAAATGACAATATAAACACATATTTGAACTTCAAATACTCTCAAAAGCCAAAACATTCACATCGTCACTTGTGCAAAAGTACACCATGTCACCATACTACCACATATAGAAACAGTAACTTAATTTCCTCCCAGAAAGTCTATGGTCTTCCATAATCAATCTTAGAGTATGTGACTTTCCCTTTAAAACCAAAGGGTAGACAAATCTAGCAGCATTGGCAGAATGCCATACTGGTTAAATAAGCACTGATGCACTATTCAGAAATTCAAATCCTGGAATGGGCTCACTCTTATGAATACGTAACAGTCATTGTGAGTTTATGCAAACAAGTGAAAGATTGTATCACTCAAATCACATTTGGAAACAGATTGCTTCTTCCAATCCAAATCTAAAATAGGAAAAAAAAAAATTCCAGATGTTTTCTTCCCTGGGCAATGCTTTCTGCAGAATGCTTATCCATGTCTTCCATTTTCCCTAACAGTAGAGTTCACTATTTGCTAACCTTAAACTTCAAAAAGCTTGACATATTGAAGGTTTTATGTTGAGTTCAAGCCTTTCCTATATGATAACACCATTTAGTAACTTTATATGAAACATGGGGGGAAATACTGACCAAACCCAAGTTCCCAGTTCAAGACAACCCAAAATCTGTTACTTCTCAATAATACTTCTGCAAACACTAACATCTAAACTCTAAACTTGGCCTGCACAAAATTGCATTTCATCAATAAGGCATTCAGCACGACCTTATGTACTGCATCATCAGTAGTGACACCATCAATCAAATTGCATCATCATCATCATCATCAAAATACCCTCCACAAATTGCATTATCATCATAGAAAAATTTAAAAGAAATATTTAATAGTGTTGAAGGCCCCGAATCCCTAGAAATTAAAAAGCTACTCATTTGCTTCTGGAATTCATGTGCACCATATTTATCAAATGGTGACACTCTTTAGAGTCCAGTGCTTAGCATCAGTAATAGAGAGAGCAAGAGTGAGAGCAAGAACATATGAAGAAAGTGTAGAGAAAGAGCATGAAATTCGGACGTTACTAAAGCCCATAACCACTGTTAATCTTCAAGCAAAAGCAAACGAAACACAAATACACAGGGAAGAAGAAGAAGAAGAAGAAGAAGAAGAAGAAGAAGAAGAAGAAGAAGAAGAAGAAGAAGAAGAAGAAGAACCCAGAAACGGGAGAAAAGAGTAAAATCAGGTTTAGAACTTACTTTGAAGCTTCTTGTCCATGTATCTGTATAATCAAGAAAACAAACCACGAACAAAATAAGTCAAGTTAGGAATTAGATAGAAGGAGCAGAAATCAAGTAAACAGGAGAAGAAAAATAGAAAAATCTTGCAAAGGGGACAACAGATTACTCACTTCTTGAGATCTGGAGGCTGGCCCGACCTACTCATCCTTGAATCCCAGAGAGAGAGAGAAGGAGACTTGAGACTACTGAGAGAAAGATTTCTGGGGGCGTCCCGTTCAACGTAAGGGGTGCCGGGATGAAAACCCTTAATGTGAAAAATAACGAACAAATAAATTTTATTATGTGGATTAAATTGTCACTAAACTTGTCAAAACAATCAAAATTGTCACTGATAATTTTGTTTCTCTAAAATGCTACTAAATCTGTCAATTGTCAAATATATCATTTTGACCGATTAGTGTAAATTAGTGTTGATTAAAACCTCTAAAAATAAAAATAATAATAAATCATTTAACTAAGTCATCCCCAACAACCTCCATTGAAGCACTCCAAGCTCTAATACACATAATCTCCCTCCCCCCGGCGACAACCAACTGCCTAGCTTCCCCCGCCACCCAAGATAAGCAATGGTTGTGGCAGTCAAAGACGCACAATCGAAATTGAAATTTGATTGAGAGGTTGAGAATTAGAGGAGAGAGAATGGAAAGGGGGGCAGGTAATTTGTTTTTTTTTTTATTCGAGACGGTTTCCACTTGAATTTGGGGATGTTTTATTGTGTATATAGTGGTGATTGTTCTTAGTAATAATTTGGTGAGGTTTAAGCTCCAAGCTTAGGCTTTTAGCTCCACTTTTCTCAAATTATATTTCTATTTCTTACCCTTAACTTTAACCCCATTACAACTCATTTGAAAGTCCTCCTGATTGTCATATGTGCATTGCATATTAGAGGTAGAAAACTGAGATTATTTGCAAGTTTATGGTAGGATGTTGCTTTGTGATTGAGTACTGAGTGCACCTTCACCGATTTATTTATATTTAAACACATGAGATGTGTAATAACCCACCCCAAAATCATGTTTAATTATCTATAAATCACAATAATTATCCAAATCGCGTTATAAATTTTTCGCGTTTACCTTTATTTATTTACTTATTTACTTATTGATATCGGTGTCAAGTCTCGTGCAGGAGATGGCTAAGGTGCCGAATTATCGGCTTAAAAGTTTACTTTACATATTCATTCAATGAGTTAAAGTATTTCAGGTTATACGATGTGTATTATAAATTTATTAATCGAGAAGCGGTTAATAATTATCCGCCTCGATTTCTATATATATTTTACCGTCCCAATTTTAATTTATTTAGTTTCATTTCCTTTACATAATTTTAAAGAGGTAATTTTTCCACTTTATTATTCTTAATCCAAATTCCTTTGTATTTTATTTTTATGTTACCAAATTATTATCAATATATTTAATTTCCTACAAAAACCCAATACTTCAATTTATTACAACAATTACAATATATTTATCCTATTGTTATCATCCTATTACTATTTAATTAAGGTTTATTTTAGTTATTATTAGCATTAGTTTTAAGTGGATGATAGATATATATGTGTTGTAAGAGGGGCCTTGTCATTTTAGACCCTCATTTTTTTTTCACCTCAACTCCAGCTTTTCCCCTCTTCCTCTCTTCCTCTTGGTAGAGCAGGGCCAGCCCACTGCTGGGTTTTTCCAGCTCCGGCGAGGTGCCCAGCCGCCGTCCAAGGTGGCCGCCGCCACCACTCTTCCTCCCTCTTGTGTTTTTCTCCAATTTTATCTTCAAGGGTAACCTCTCAAAACCCCCAATTTCAATTTCTCTAAACCCTAATCTGAAAATCTATGTTTTACATATGTTTCTTTTGTAATTTCTATCTCTTTTACTCTCTTTTATCTTAAATTCAAATATATAATTGTATTGGTTAAGTTAGGGTTAAGTTTTGAGTACATGCATGTGTGTTTCTAAGTGGTTATGAGGTTTTGTGGATGAATTCATGGTGGATGATGATTATATGTTAATGCATGTGAAATTCTTGAGAGATTCTTAGTATGTAAGGGCTGTGTTTATGTTTTGAGATTATGAATTAAGTGTTATTATGTTTAATTTGGGTGAATTAGTGAGGTTTTGGTGCAAGAGTTCAAGAACAAGTCCTTTATGTTGAGTTATGTTTAATCCATGGTTGCATGTGGTTTTTAAGGTCCTTGATGAGTAAATTTTCAAGGTTTATATTCTGGAAATATAGTGGATTAAAGTTGGGAGAGGTTTGGTTATGTTTAATATGATTAAGAGTGAGAAAAACTCAATTAAAAACTGAGATGTTGGTGTTTAAAGCCTCTGTTTCGATTATGAAAATTTACAGTAGTATAAAAGTGGGATTTTTGCCCAAATTTCTACTCCATTTGATAGCTTAAGGTGTTAGCAAACCATAGGCTTTGGAATTTCGAGTTTCCGACTGGTATAGCCCGAGTTACGACCAAAACCGTGAAGGTACAATTTTATATACGAATTCTGAGTCACTGTATTGAGGGCTGTTTTTCGTGCCTTTGGAGATCTCTTTAGTTTTTATGGTAAACATGAAAGTTTTAGGCCACGTTGCAAGCTTTCCAGAAAGGTATGATTCGTAGTCATCCGATGTCGGGAGTTTGAGTTACGAGCCCGGGAAGCAGGGCTGTCCAGAACAACGTTTCTGCCCAATTTAGCTTATGTAAATTAATATCTTTTGGGCCTCAAATCAACCCAATAAGGGGTTCTAAGCATAAGTTTGCCATGGTTATAAGTTGTCATTTTGGAGTTATGTGTTTAAGGCTAAGAGTACCATTTTGGTGTCTTAAGTGAGTCTTAAGGATAGCTTCCAAAAGCTAGTAAGTTTGGCAAAGTACTTTTTTTCCCATCTTTCTTTAACATAATGTTCAATGTCTTTGGTCTAGCTAAGAATTTTCTTCTAGCTTGATAGCCTCCAAGTCCTAAATCAATCCAACCTTTGGTACTTAAGTCATCGATCCAAGCTTGTTCTTGTCACATTTGGATGTGTACCTCTTACTCCGTTTCGTTATTCAATTGCTATCACATCATCAAACCATGTGTGGATCCATCATTCTCATTCTAGCTTTCAAGTTATAATTACCCCAATCATCATCGATTCCAGCTTATTTTCTTGGATTCAAGCCCTTTTTATTCGAATCATCTTCTACGTCATTATTCTCATGTTTTTCCGACCCGGAAATTCTAAGGTTTTATTTGCACAGCTTCTGTCCGGGCCCATTTTGGAGCCCTTCCACTCGTTTTTAGCCTCTGGTGTTGTTAACAAAGTCGTAGATTATGTTTTTCCCTATTCCGGGATGTACTCTTTCACTTCGTTTCGATTTTTCTAACTCAAGTTTTGCTATAAACTCTATTTTCTAAACAACCTGAAATTTTTATTCCTAAAGTTATTTCATTGATATTACTAAGTTTCTAGTCTTGTGAATCTAATTTAAAACCTTATTCGGTTCTTCATTTTTTATTTATTCTTATTTTAGTTGACAAGTTTCGAAAGCCATCTCCAAGCCGAGACGCGCCGCCAAGGTCTTTAGCGTCCCAAGGTACGCGAATTGTCCAGCTTTTACAATCTAAGTTATAGTCATGATTCATTCAATTTATGCCATGTCAAGTTTTATGGTTTACAATGTCTTTATATTTAACAGTGGACCCACACTCTATGTTTATATTTACTTTCATGTTTTAGCACTCCTGATCAGAGTGCCTTGACACAACGATCGCTTGGCAGTCACCCATTCCAAGTTTTGATCAACTTGGGCATACGCGTGTGTGAGGTGCTTGCACCGATCGTAAGGGTTCCACCTACTTTCTACTCTCTTTTGTTCATGTTTATGCATATACTCATGATCATGTCATTCCTGTTTTAATCTCCTTCCCTTGTTTTCAAAATGAATTTAAATGCCGGCACCAAAACCGTTTTTCAAACGGTTTACGTGCTGAAGGTTTACGTACTGAGTGTTTTCCCACTCACCTTTTTGCAATGTTTTAATGTTTTGTTTTAGGAGGTTCGAGCTCCCAGGGCAAGGACAAGTCGGTTCCAAAGTAATTCAAGGCTCTTGAGGTTCTTTAAGGAATTCATCGGTCAGCAAGGGCGAGCAGGATTTTGGAAGTTGTTTTAGTGCTTAAGTTATGTGTTTAAGTTTATATATTTTATCCAAGGGTTGTATAAGTTTTATATGTGAAGGTTCTTAAGTTAGTAAGTTACCTTGTGGTTTTGGAAGTTTCTTTGGTGTTGTTGCCTTGTCTCTTTTGGGAGACGGCGGTGACACTTCAACCTAAAAAGTGTTCTGCTGCGCTAATCGTGGGCTTAGCTTCTCTAAGTAAAGTTTAACCCTGTGATTAAGGTTGGGGTGTTACAAGATGAGTGTTTCCACATTTTCTAAAGTGAGATTACTCTCTTATTACCTAATTTCGTTCTTAATGTGTGCTTGCTTGTTTTATTTACGATTAGAAAGGTGATTAGTTTGAACTTGATAAGTATAGTCTTTGTAAATCTTTCTAAGGCTTCATTTTCTCTTGTATATAGACTTTTTTTTTTATACTTGGGCTATGCTTGATTAAGTTCGATTAATTGAATGTCTTATCGACGCTTTCCTAAGGAGTTTTGTAAATAAATTTTCATTTTCTTTTGAAACTTTTTCTTGAGTCATTTTGTCCCATTTATTTTATCTTTTTGTTTTTTACTTTATTTTCCATTTTATTTGTGAATTTTCCATTGCTTAGGGACAAGCAAGGTGTAAGCATGGGGGATTGGATGTGCGTATTTTATATATATGTGAACTTGGATGATCTGGTGTGAATTTGAGCGATTTTCAATATGCTTATATTATTCTATACCCAAATTTCTCATTTTATGCTTGGTTGGAATTTGACATATTTTTATAGGAAATTGAGGAGAGACAGAGATAAAAACCAAGCTAAAGTCAAGTATATACATCCAAAGAGTTTATAAGCTCAAGAAGAGAAGAAGAAATCCACCCCAAGGCCCGAACATCAAAGCTCAAGCGTGAAAAAGTCGCCCTGTGCTCAACATGGGTGCCAAAACATGCAACACGGTCCGTTTTAACTTTCACAGAAGCTGATTTGAGGAATTGTGTGCACCACGGACCGTGGTGGGTGCCACCATGGACCGTGGTGATTCAACACGAGTCGTGGTGACATCCGGCTGTTGAGTTTTGCCATTTCAAGTCCAATTATTGCAAGATAATTGCGATTTCCAACTGTTTTGTGGATCATTCATGCATGCCATTACAATCCTTCATTGTTAAGTTCATCATCGTATTCATCCATATTCCATCCACCTCCTTTGTTAGTGCAAGATTGAGATTTGAGTTGAGTTTGAAGATTGATTCCAAGTATCCGATAAAAGTGAAGGAGCAAAAGTCCCTACGGATCATCATTCGAGCAAGGATTGATTTCCATCTTAGTTTATTTCTCTTTCTTATAGATTTCCATGCCTTAATTTCTAGTATAGATTTTCATGTGTTTTGTAGTTTAAACATGAGTTGTGAGTAGTTTTAATTAGTTTAAGGGATAAATTGCTTTCATGAATTGAGCTTTGTTGGATTGAACAAGTATTAATATAGTTTGAATGCATTTTATTTAAGCTTTGATTATGTATGTTATTGTTTTTGATTGGCCATCAAGAATATGGATTTAGATTATTGAGTGAAATATCGAAAGGAGAAATTCGATAATCGAAATTCTTATGATTAAACTAATGATGAAATGAACTAGATATAGAGGATTTTATAATTAGGGGTCTTGTGATAATTTGATTTTTAACTTAGTTAAAATTGAAATAACCATGAAAGTAGGTGATTGATTTTACTAAGCAATTCATTTCATTTCCAAAAGCTCGTTACGAAAGAAATTATGCGATTATTGACCCTAAAATGGATCAAATTAGTAACATGCAAATTCAATCCGCTTGATTAATTCATAGAATGATTTAGTTTATCCCCTGAATGTTTTTCTTATTGATTAATCTCGTTAATTGCTGTGAATTGTTGCTTTCTTTGTAGAAGTAATTAGAAGTAGTCATAAGCTTAATCCAAACCAAATCCCGACCGATGTAGCGATCGATTACATAAGTGACTAATTTGGTGTGTAGTTGAGTGAAGTCCATATGGCCGGAAACGATCTTGATACCTACTACAGATATACCCGTGCACTTGCAGCGTATCAACATCTTCGCGATATTGAGCATTACTATGAAAGGGAAGATGATGATTGAGAGAACATAGAGTCTGGCGGCTGAGTTGGACCTCGATGAAGTAGATTCGTGAGCATGAATAACAGACTACCGCTCAGGAATCAAAACAAGTTTGAGAGCCCGTTCAAGCAAAGCGTGACACCAAAGGTTAGAGAACCAGCCTCAATCGGTCAAAAAAATGGTGAGAGAGCAACGGAGGCCAAGGCGAACTTAGGGTTGGAAGACTCAATCTTGCCTGGATGCTTTCATATCTTAAAGGAGCCCAAGTCACTGATAAAGGAAGCGAATTTTAGAGGGAGATAGGTACATTTCAGGTAAAAAGAGAAAGGATCAAAGTAGAGATCTGATAGCTCGTTCATCATTCCCTTCGTAAAACATTCCAGAATTAGAGATTTCTCCAGAGAGCTTCTCCATCTATTTTCTCACTCTTAAATTTTTTAGTTATTATAGGGTGATTGTACTAAATATTGTGGTACAAGTTTTCCGTCTACTTCCTTTCTCTTAACATTTTTTAGTCATAAAATTTATTGGTGATTACCCATCACATAAAGGTCAATTAGCAGGTCAAATTTACCACTTTGAAAATAAAGTTGCTTATATGTAAAACTCTGCGAATTAATTCACCCCACATACAAGTTTTCCAATTAAATTATCGTAGTTGAGTTTGACTCATCTAATTGCGCAAACTAAAGAGGTTGACATTATATTTGAGCAAATCTTTATTGTTTGTTTGGAGACAAACATTCATGGGTAGGATAAACACTGCCTTTGCTACAACAAACAGTGCAATCGGGGTTGAGATGCTTGGACATAAGCCTACAATACTTAAATATAAAAAACAGAAAACGTGGATTTTATTATATTATCTTATCAGTTTCAAAATTAGATTAATCAGGCAGGGATGTCCTCCATGCATGCATGCACGTCAGAATGTTGTTAATCTCATTTTATAAATTTGGAAGTATTTTGAAAATGGTCTTATAACAAGACACATATTATATGTACGGTATTATTGGATTAACCTATTTTTAGAGTTAAATTTTAAAAATAAATTCATCAATATTTATTGAAAATCAAAATGATAAGTGTCATGAGTCAAGATATATGGTTCTTAACATATTTAAATAATTTTATATAAATATATCCTTCATTATTTTGAGTATTATTATCACTCATAAAATATATACAACTAAATTTATATTTGTATTTTTTATAAATATAAAATATGCTTAAAACGTACATTTTCTATCATGGTTGATATGGTCCAGGTATTATTACTTTGGTCGATGTAGCCAACAAATGATATGCTCTTGTTATTTACTAAATAAAATATAATTACTTTAAATCATTAAAACATAAATGATAGGCAATTCAAGATTTCTATTAACCATATCTAAATGCTTATCATTGCCCTCATAAATCTATCACAAACTTATCAATAGTGTTACAAAATTTATAAATATATGTCAATTAATCATCAATTTATTACAAAATTTCATCAATTGATAAATTAATCTTATCACATATATACGGAAAATTTAACTAGATTCTCTATGATATATGCTATAATTTACTATGATAATGTAAATAATAGTCGTCGGTGAACAAGTAAAGAATATAATTTGCTATCATGTCGACGAAACCTCATCAATGAGAGTAAATCAAAAAAATTATTGTTGCCTTCTAATTAACTGTCATTTAAATTCTATAGGATGAGCAACGGTTCAAAATCAACGTCAAGCACAACGAATCCAATAATACAACCATAGACGGCTTAAAAACTTGTTAACAAGTCAACCACAAAGAAATATATGTTGAAAGAAACGGATTCCGAAAAAGTCAAATCCCAGCTACCATAATGGATCCAACACCTTCAATTCTGTGTCCATTTTTGTTATATATATATATATATATATATTCAAACACATATTACATATACTTCTTCAAATATAATTCTATCCTCCCTCTCTCTCTCTCTCTCTCTGAACATGTTGAAGCTGAAGAAGATGAAGCCTTTGACGAAGCTAACCCAAAAAGCTAGAAGAGATGAGCATTCATATGAACAATGTCTAATAGAGGCCGGAAAAGGGTCAGAAATAGGGTTATCTCCGACGTCGAAGAAGACCCAAGTAGGGTTGTTTGCGGTTTATGTAGGGGAAGAGAGGCAGAGATTCATGGTGCCTACAAGCTTTCTGTCTCACCCACTCTTCAAGATTTTGCTAGACAAGGCCCGCGATCAGTTCGGATTTCAGCACGACACCGGCATTGTTTTCCCCTGCAGTGTTTCCACCTTCCAAGAGGTCGTCAATGCAGTGCAGGCCAACCATGGAAGGTTTGATATGACCAAATTCTTTCAGGAATTATCCTCAACATAGCATTCTAATTGTAAGAATTTCTGCTAGGAAGGCCAAAGTTTTGGAGGTCCTTTCTAATAGTAGTGTATATTAAGTATTAAGGTCACGTTCTTTTATACGGCTAGCTGCAGTGCAGTGCTGTGGAGGAAATGTGGTGGATTGTGGTGGATTGGGAAAAGTTGTGGTAGATTATGGTGGGTTGGGGAAAATTGTGGTGGCTTGTGATGAAATATAAAAAGTTACGGTGCGGTGTCACGGTGTGACACCGCAGCCTGTCAACGCATAAAAGAACAGGATAACACGAAATGTGAGTCTTGGGTTAGAGATTCTTTTTTTTTTTTGGGTGGGTTGTACTGGGCTAATTCAAAAAGCTAGAAAATTGGCTCTAAATATAAGGACATGTATACCACAAGGTGTTTGTTTCTGTAAAGTCTCTAAACAAAGGGGAGATTGCTTTCAAAGATTCCATCTTGTAAATACTTAATATGGTGGTGGACACCTTATAGCTGTGTAAGTGGTCTTGATAGCGTAAGACATTGACGAAGTTGTGAGAAATATACTGCTGCCTAGTCTTCTCATGACATCGATCGGTAAGGCTTAAGGTCAGGTATAATTTCAACATCTAAATTGTTTTCTTTTTAAATGTGATGAAATGTAACTTATGTGTGGAATCTAATCAATGCAAATCAAAATATATCATGTCATTTGCCAAAACTTGACCAACATAACTTAGTAATTTTTAGCAAAATTTTTATACTTTTTAAGTATAAAATATGAGTGACCAGTTCAGGGCATGCATATGTTCACAAGAATTAGATATCAAAAGATGTGCATCATATTTTTATAACTATTTTTCAATTATTAATAGCCAAAAAGGTTAAAAATAGACCAAAATGCCTTTTTTAGGCCTCATTTCTTGGATCATTTAAGTGATTATATGCAGGATATTACAATATCTGACAGAAATTAGGTTGACTCAACTTTCTTTACAAAAAGCATATAGTATGCACAAGAGAGTTAACCTAACCAAGGCTTTAGGTTTATGGATTACTAGGTTCGAGATAAGATGAGGTACCAAATGTTCTCGCCTCGGCGCACTTCACATATATGGAATATATAGGCAAAGTGTATGAGGTGTTGTTCTTTGAACTTCAAAGAAGCCTTAGAGTGTAACATGGGTGAAAGGAAAGACCAACTGCTTGGCTATATAAAGTGCATGACACAAGTAGTGGTCGCGCGACGCTCGCACTCGGGATAATTCCTAGGTTAAAGACCTTAACTAACGCTTTTATGCTCCTCGGTCATAAGACCAAAGAGCCTTTTCAATGGCTTTCATATTCATTAAATTAGTTCAAACATATTAACCCCAAATTAACTTTTAATCGTGTAATTAATTCTTCCTGCCATTTTCACCAACCATTTATCTGGATTGTCACACAAAAATAATTATTATAAAAAGTCGCCCAATAATTATTTTTGAAAATACCAAGTCCTTACAATAATTATGATAAAATGTAGTGGGGACGGATAAACAGCTAAATCGCAGGAACAATAATGTATATTACATCTCATCATCAATTGTACTTGTACAAGCACAGCAATGTTTTATTACACACAGATCAAGCAAGTTTTAATTCGACTCTCTTCATTCGGAACAATCTACAAGAATCTTCTTCATATTATCAATCAATTCTTGCATTTGTTGTCTAGAATGAAGTGGGGATGGATAAACACAGGCACAATCCAGCTTGCCATCTCTAATGGTATCAAAAATGGCAACGGATGGGCCGACACCATGAACGGAAGCACAACCCACATAGTCCTCTAGTCCCATTTCGGCACACTTGTCATCAGTTTCATCAATCACAGGGTCCTCAAACACTGAGATGAAGGACGTTCTGAGGGATGATGATGGAGTCAGACCCGGGTTCTCAATGGCCCGACACATCAGGAAGTTGAGGTCAGCCATGTCTGAGAAATGTTTGTTCGACTTCATTGCATCCTGGAAAGAATTGTATGTTCTGCTCGCAAGTCCCCATAGCTCCTCCCCTCCCTGCAGGTCATGTGTGTTCACAATGGCAGAGTGGTAGAATCCTGCATCACGCACCATAAACTCCGTCAACTTCTTTTTTATACTTCATTTCAGGCTATACATATACATATTCTGTGTGACAACAAACTTTATCTCTCTTACAAAATCGAAAGTTCCAAGAAATTAACACTTTCTGTCCATATACTTTTCCGAGTCCACATATATTGCTGTTGGCCCTTCCTCACAACTCACAAACACTGACATTCTGCGGGTGCTAAGATGGGCTGGAGAAAAGTTTCACAAACAAGCATGGTTCCAAACTGTTTCTGAGACTCTTCATTCAGACCAGGCTTCCAAAGCGCATATATAAGACACATCAGACCCCATCGTAGACCATAAACAACAACAACAACCCCCCCTCCCCAACCGGCGGGAAAAAAGGGATATGGCCAAGTTGAGTAACTTTTTAGGGTCCGTCCTTTTTAGGAGTAATGGAAGGTTGGATAAAGTATGATTGGTAAGTTTAGGAAATATATATTGGAAAGAGAGTCCATAGACCCATAAAACTTTCCAACATGAACCTTACAAATAAATCACTTGGAGAAACTCTCTATCTTTAATCCAACATAAGTAACTATACAAAAAGAACAGGTAGCCATAATTTGCGCCAAATATGATATCCAGCGTAACAAAAGCCTGTCTCCCACAAGACTTTATAGAGGGGCTCTGGAACAAGCTTCAGATGAATAACAAGAATGAATCATTAGGGCTTACCAGCATGGTGGCTGGAAAGGGGAGGCTCAAGATGTTTCCGACAATCAATCAGAGTCACCACTGAATACTTCTCCCACTTGCCTTCAGGAATGCCTTTGCACAACCGTGCAGCCATCAAACCTGCAGCTGAGAGAACACCACATAATTTGATGTCTCTACGTTTACATCCCTGCGAGTTCCAATCAGCTAACTTTTAGCAAATATATCTCATACAAATCGCATAAAATAATCAGTTGCATCTTCTTAGCATTCATCTATACGAAACATTTGATGATGAACTTATGAGGTGCTTCTCAGCACTATTGCTTGGTATATGTCTTGTTTGTTTTGAAAAAGTTGTCTCCTACGTTTAAAAACACTTGTTACAGCCTTCCTAGCATAAGAAATGAACAGCTAAAATGCAAAAATCTGCCATTCACTCAACTTCAAAACCTTCCAGAGTGACCTTTAGGCACAATAGTTGCTGAATTGCCTCTCACTGCTGTCTGTACCCAAGACTTACAGATGAGATGCCATGATGGTGTAAAGTGAAGATAGGAGTATGGAAAAATTCCCTTATGAATGAAGCTTCACATAATAAAAGTCTCCTTCCCCACTGCATCTCCCCTGTTCCACAAGCTAATGACTGTGATGCTGGGGTTGTTAATGTATCCAGCTAGTAAATAACTGGCTCTGTTTACAGTTAGTAATACACCCGCAAGTTCATGTCAAAGAACATCATTGTTAGGCAACCTATGTCACATTTCTTCGTCTTCTTTTTCCTTCAATTCCCTTCCCAAATGCATGTTTTAGAGGATGGAGTTTTCCCATCTACCATAGTAGAGAAATCTTTTGCCCCTTTGAAGGTTGAGTTTTTTTCTTTTTGGTATGCAATAAACAAGAGCATCTTAACTTGTGATAATTTACAGAAACGCGGGAAGATTGTGGCTAATAGGTAATGCATATGAAAGAGGGATCTTGAATCTCCTAATCATCTTTTGCTTCATTCTAACTTAGCTAGGTCCCTTTGGGCTTTAGCCTTTGGTTGTCTTGGTGTTTCTTGGGTTGTACCCTGTTCAATTAGAAGTCATTTCCTATCTTGGGAGAGTTTCTTTGGCAGGAAACACGAGAAGAAGGAATTGGTCATACCACATGTGATACTTTAGGTTATCTCGAAAGAAAGGAACCAAAGGGTTTTTACCGAGTTGAAATCCTTCTTTAGTGATTGAAAGACAATTTTGTCAAGTCTCTCTTCTTTTGGGTGAACGGAAAGTTTAGTTCTTCATCTTTTGATATGGTAGAAAATTCAATTTCATGAAGTTTTAGGGAAGAACGTTGAACCCAATCGAGATAGCTTATGCCCAGCAGGAGCCAGGTGGAATTTTGACTTGGTGCCCAAAGTGCCTCTGAGTTGGAGGCAAGTTTTATTTCTCAACTTTGATATTTCATACATGAGCAACATGCATCTTCTTGATCTCATATTACCTGTAGAGATCCCAAGGAACTTCATTTTAGACCTCTAGGTAATAAATTCTTTCCTTTTCACTTTTACAATGTGCCTTTATCATTTAGACAAATCATAGCCCAGATCACCAATCCTTCTAAACAAGGTGTACTTTAGCTAAGCTCTCTCCTTTTCTTCTTTCCCTACCCAAGTCCAGCAAACCTGAGACTTTCTAAGCCTAAAAGAGCCCAGAAAGCTTTCACAAACCTTGAACAAATATAAATGAGGGAAGAATCAAGAACGGTAGTAATTACCTGAAGCAATTTAGTAGTATGATGAGAGTCCAAAACCAACCTGACGACCCTTGAGGAGCGGGGGGAACTGGGACCCACAAAGTCAAAGTTAGTCAAGCGGAAGGAGTTGAATGAGTAACCCAGCATGTTAACCCCACGAGCCCAGAAGGGTTTATTCATCTTCTCAGGAGGAATATACTCTTCCATCCCCATTTTAACCTCCTCCTGCTCCTCCTGACTGCCACCACCACCATCACCACCAGCACTCATCAACTGAAGCAGCTCCCTCAGCACGGCGACTGCCGCGGTTCGATCGCACATGCCGGTGTGAATCCTCATAACGATGACCCATTTCTGATTCAGCGCGTAGACACTGGCATGAAACACATCCGCGTCCGATGAAGAATCCTCCCAGGTGTTCCGGTTTAGCTCGTGTTCCAGAACGTTCTGGAAGGGGGTGAGCTGGGGGTCTTCTTCCTGGACGATCTGGGCCGTTGACTGGATATCGAATTGGTTGACATGGAGGGCTGGAGATGGGGGGATGAGAAGAGAGAAAGTGTTGGAAATGGGGTCGAATTGAAGCTTGGATTTCAGGATGGGGTGGATTGTCTGGAGTTTGTGCAAGGAGTTCTCAAGGAAACACATATCAGGCTGTTTATTAGTGAGGAGGGCTAGCACGGTTATCCCCGTTCCACCCGGAACAGCTTTGCACCAGCTGTGCTCTGTCGCAAAAATCTGCCGGACACAAGCCGGAGCTTCCTCCGACTCCGACATTGGACACTGCTTTTTGGCCGGAGGTTCCTAATTTCTGCAGACGCTGGGAGGGAACGAACCACACAAGTGGCAAAAAAACGAGTTTATAGTTTTTGTTTTTACTTGGACAATGATTAGTGTCTTAATAATAATCATTTTGAATTCTTCTATCATTCATATTTTTATTTTTAACTTTTTTATTTTATTTTTTTTTTGACAAAGGAGACAATACATTCAAGAAACACAACAAACAACACAACAAGAGCAAACAAACAGAAAACAAACATAAACAAGAATACAAAGCTACCGACCCACTCCAAAACATCGTCGCTTCGCTTGTTTCGCTAAGCCATGCGTTTGTGGATCTGCTTGCCGATCAATTTTCTGGAACATCCCCATCCTGAAAACGGACGCGAAAGCTGCCAAGCCACAACATGTTGGCTTGAACTTCTTGTTGACAAAAGGCTGGTACTCAGCCACAATCCCCAAATTAGCCTTCCTCTTCCTACTCCTCAAATTTTGCCTTTGCGTATTCATAGATTCCGTCCCAAACCTCGTACACTTAAAAGTCTTCTTGCCCTCCTTCAAATGCAAGTAGCGGACCGTTCTATCTTGTTTCCTGCACCCAAGGTTAGTCCTACCTGACAAGAACACCCTGCCCCTTTTACGAATGCTTGGTGAAGGGCGAAGCTTGTCGAGAATCTTGTTTGACCTCGTAGTACTGCTGCAGCCAAATGCATCCTTTGAATTCCTACTTTCGGTCATGTCATACTCCTCCTCCACAAAATCTATATGTTCCCCTGCACTAGGCTTGGTGATACTCTGAGCCGGTGACATCTCCGATTTTGCTTTGACTTTGACTTTCATATAAGTCAAGCTAAGGGGATCAAAGACCTCGAAATGATTTCCTTTGAGCAGTCCTTCATAGGCTTCAACGTTCAAAGACAAGATTTGTCCATCTTGTCGTTTAGAAAACTTAAGTCTTGATTTGATTTTGTTGATGACACCTCCCAAATAAGAGGCGTTCGCCGGAGATTGCATAGAGCTAGAACTAGCCCTATCCTCCACGCATGTCATGGTAACTTTAGTCATAACCATAGGACAATTGTGTGACTTGGTGGGACCTATGAATCCCTGGGTGGTTTGTTTGGCAACCACCCCTTCTCTTACACAAGTTTTCTCCCTTCTCCCCTTTCTTCTTCCATGAACCTTACCGGACGACACCCCAACATCCTTTAGGCCTATATGCATCTCATCTCCTTCCCTCAGGTCTTTAAACTGAGCAGCTGCATCGACAACCATAGAATCAATGGTCCCCTTGAAAGCGGAATCCTTGACCGAACTGCTTGGACACTCAGCATTCACATCCTTGTTACTCGTCCCGTTGTTGCTGAAGCCACACCCCTCCTTGTCATCCGCATGACTTCTCCCTCTCTCCTTGGAGATTTCCTCCACCTCCATATTTGTTGTTGACGTCTTCCTTTGCAAGTCCTTCTTAATCTTTTGAAGCTCCTTATACACCTCTTTATTGTCCAGGTCTAACTCCATTGCCCGTTCCAGACTCTTAATGGCTTCTTCCATGCGGTCAAGTTGCACCAAGGCTAAAGCTCTTCGAAAGAAGGCCTTAACATTTAAAGGGTCAAACTCAAACACACTTTGATAGAAAGTGAGGGTTTGATTAAACATTCCTAACTTCAAACTACAGGCTGCGAGATTTAAACTAAGCGAGGTACCCACTTCCACCATCAAACTAGCATCATCTTCTCCCTAGCACCGAGGAATTGGAAGGCTCTATCATACGTCAAGGATGCTTCTTCGAACTCCTTCTTCCTAAAAAACCTGTTTCCTTCCTCTTTAAGCTCAATCGCTTTGAAGATGGCGTGTCTAGGATATGGCATGGAAGCCACAATTTTGAGGACATCCTCATCAATTTCTTCCGCCATAAAGAAAAAACGGAACAAACCAGTCTGACTGTAGGGGCTTAAGTGACAAAAGCCAGGCTAACACCTACTGAATCAAAGGAAGACCACCACAGAAACAACTCCAAAGCATAGACCACAACTAGAAACCACCCACTTAACAACGACCTCCACACAACAACAAGAACACACCAACGCACCAAAACACCAAGAGAGCACCTAAACACCACAACTAGAAGCCACCCACTTAACAGCGACCTCCACACAACAACACGAACACACCAACACACAAGGAAAGCAAAACTACCCCAACTACTAACTCAAGAACACCCAATAAACACTAACCAAGACCCCCCAACTACTGGCATACACAAAAGCCAACTACCAAACGAACTACAGGGAGCAAAGGCAAACCGCACGAGCACCTGAACGGCGATGGTTGCTTTCTCCAGAAACTCCCCTCATTTGCAGCTCCACCAGAGAACTCGGGGACCCCCTGGTGACCACGACTGGTCCAGCAACTAGCAGTGACAAGCCAAAAGACTGCCTCCACTCCGATCTAGGACTGCCTCACAGCCGTCCCAAACGATGTCGCCCTGCCCCTCAGCGCACCCCCTGTCTTCAGACACCGGAGAAATCACCGGAACCACCACCGTCCTCCGGCACAACCCCCAAAAAAACGGAAACAAACTACTTGGAGAACACCACTAACCTCCTAACAAGAACAACTAATCACAGGAAAGAGTAGATCGGACGATGACGATGCCGGCGACAGCCGTCAAGCGGCCATCACCGGTACCGGCGGAAAGGAATTAAATAAGGGAAGCCAGAAGTTAGGTAGTAGGTGGGAGCCAGAGCGATAATTCATAAATCTCTCATATTTTTATTAGGACAATTATACACCTCTTGATTCAAGGTGGTTAATAGCCATCTTGAATTGTGCATAATTCATTTTTTTTTGTAAATTTTAATGATATTTTCTTAAGTAATTATATATATTTATCAATTATAAGAGTATAATGTCAAAAAATATAAATGATAGTCTAGTTTTATCAATCATAGTAGAAAATGCACAATTTGTGCATATTTTTATATTTATGAAAAAATATAAATAAATAAATATTTTCATATGATTTATAAGTCATAATAACCTTTAAAGTAATGAAATTTACCTTTATAATGGTTTAAATATATTTACATTTAATTTTTTGAGTGATTTAGGTGAAATGTAAGATGTTTAACAACCATCTTGTGTCAAGATGTTTATCATTTTGCTTTTTTTATAATTTTATCGGTTGGCTATAAGGATGTGTTTGGTTCTTCCCGGGGAAAATGTCTCCCAGGAAACTTTTGCTTGGGAAAGTTTTTTCTCGAAAAATTTTTCCCGAGAAAGAAAATATTATAATATTTGGTTTACATTTGAAAATATGGAAAAGTTTGTGGGAAAGTTTATTTAAAATTCCAAAGTACCCTTTTGTATAAAATTTATAAAGTATTTTTTATGAGCATTTTGGAAAAATATATCATAATAATTTACTTTCCCGTGGGAAAAAAAAACTTTCCCAACATTTCCCATGGGAAAATGTTTCCCATCAATCATGAGAAAATATTGGGCCCCATCTACAAATTTCTCCATCTTTATTTTGCAACCAAATATTGGAAAGTTTGATCAACTTGGGAAAATTGATAAACTTTCTTAGGAAATTTCTCCATCCAAACACTCCCTAATAAATGACAATAAATATAATTAATGGTCTAATTTTATCAATTATAATAGAAAATATACATTTTATGTATAATTTTATATTATAAAAAAATAAAAGTAAATGATTATTTTTATATAGTTTATAAGTCGCAATAACCCTCAAAATAATGGAACATACATTTATAATAATTTAAATATGCTTATATTTACTTTTTTAATTGATTTAAATGAAATTCAAAATAGTTATTAACCATCTTAAATCAAGAAGCTTATAATTTTGCTTTTAACTTTTAAGAAACGTGATTTAAATTCCCCTTGATTTTTGGAAAATAAAATACTACAGAAGAAGAAAGAAAATTGAATTTAATAATCTCTATTTTGGCAATTGGACAGTAATAATCTCAAATTCAACATGTATTTTTTTTATACCAAATCCAACTTCATATTTTTACTTTAGATTAGTTTTAAAGTTTGAAAATTTTCAATTTTTTCTTGTTTTCAAGCAAACATTATTTTTTCATAAATAAAATTTAAATTAAATTATTTATCAATAATTTCAAGTTTTAAGTATTGCGTTAACAACTCATATTATATTGGGATTACAAATAGATAAGAAAATACTCATGTTTAACTTGAATTAATTTATTAAATAAATGTTCACCAAATAAATTTTTAATTTTCATCCCAAGTCTGATTATTATAAAATAAAGATATTGCAGTAATTAATATTAATTAGTACTATTTTTCTACAACCATATTATCCAAGTTATTTTGAAAATACTTTGCACAAAAAGGTGAATATTGATAGTACAACTTCCGTACATTCCCACTGATTTCTAGTTAACTATTATTTGAATAAATAAGTATTATGAATTTAGTTATAAATATAAATAACATAAAGTTACTGAAAATATTTCCATGCATCATATGGATTGTCAAATTTGAGTGTATAATTAATCATCTTATACATCTCAACAATTTACTATTAAAAAAAATATTTCACTACTATAATTGGCATGCTTTAGCTTAATAAAATTGGCGTCAATGAGAAGATCTGACGCTAAAACATGTAAGTCGTATTAAAAAAGAAAGATAAATTGAATTTACTATATAATTTGGCGTCAGTTTGCTTATAATTGACGCCAGCCAGTCAGTAAAAAAATTGTCTTTATTTTCCATCAAACTTATGTCATTTTCCAATTTATAATTCGCTAATTCAAATTACTCTTTCTTTGTCTCCGCCAGGAGAAAATGCGGAGGGTTTATGAATCATACAAACGGGAGATGGAGGCCAAGCAGGGGGAGGACGGACAACAAAACACTCCTATCATGTCTGGGGAGGAGTATTGGTTGGACAAACAGTCGACCAGTCGGGGAAACGTCGTCGGCATGGGGGATGTGGGGAAAGCTATGAAGAAGAAGTTCCCCCACATCGCATCTAGGAGACGCCCACGACGTCATGGTGATTCCGATCAGTTCGACGTCCGAGCCTCTGTTACGGAGATGAACAGAGAGCTTCAGCGACAACTTGAGGAAGAAAGGCACAAATTAAGGGAAGATGTTGAGGAACGAGTAAGGCAACAAATAAGGGAACAAATGACGGAGATGCAACGACAATTTCAACAGCAGTACCAGTCGCCGCCACCACCTTATTGGCAACAACCTTATCTCGCTGAATCTTCCTCTGGAGGGTACGATGGGTATCGCGCGCTGCCGCCGCCACCACCGCCATATGGGACAAGGGGGCCATCCACCACATCCACCGTACACTAGATACCCTCCTCCACCGTACGCCAGATGCACCAGTCAGTACCCTCCTCCGCCACCGCATTTTACCTCGATGCCCCACCGCCGCACTCCTCAACAGACCACCCCTTCTCAACCTACCCAACCTCAGCCCACCACGCCTCATTATGACTCGTTATTCGCTTTCCCAGGTAAACGTTTTCATATCAAAAACTAAATTATTTACATGTTCCAATAATTAAGCATGATTATGATAGTGATCAACATCTCGAAGGTAATATTATATATTAATTTTGTTAACGCTTAAACTGTTGGATCCCAGATAACCTTTTATTTCAAAGGGCCAACGATTATTAACAGGGTGATGATCAAGATGATGACAATAATATTAGGGAGCAGGAAACCGACGATGCGGATGAAGATGATGAACAGAGTTCACATTATTTATTTTCTAAAATCTTGTAAGAAAATCACATTAATAATTGAGTTGTAAGTCAAACATGAAACCTTTTAGATGATTGATAGACCTAACTAGCTCAATTCACGTGCAGTCGAGCTAGCTATTAAAAAAGCTGCTTGATTTGAATATTAATTTAGCAACATTGAAGTATTGAACTAGTATGATCTAATTAATTCAGGCATGGTTATTTGTTAATTTGATTAAGTTTCAACCGTTGATTGCTCACAAATTATAATAAGTTATTATATAAAATTATTATCATTAGAAAGATATCTTACTAAAAATTACAATGGTATTAATTCTATATGATAACCCATTATAAGTCATGAATAATCAATAATAAAAGCTTAATCGATCGAATGTACAAATATTATATTTTTCTTATTTTTATAACTCTAATTTGCCAACATAGAATTATAGAAATAAGTTCAAATAACATTAACTTAGATTCTTCCAGTAGTTGAAAAGTAGTTGAAGGTTGCAACAAATTTCCTACTATTTCAAATCACATGAATTTGGACATATATATAGTTAGTCCATATTAAATGTGTTCATTAATGTACATGGCCAGTGCTTGAAAATGAAATTGATCTTTGTCTTAATTTGTGTTTCACAAGTCCAAAGCCAATAACAAATTAAATTATTACATGCACGCATTCTTCCCCCATAAATTAAATTATCATTCGTACGTTATATCATAAATGTTCTATATATGGAGCAAGACCTAGCTATTATAAAGATCAACTGGACATATTGGCGTCCGTTTGGGTATTAATTACGCCTATTGGCGTCAATTTAAGGAACCAAACTGACGCCAAAATGTCATTTCTGACACCAACTGGCGTCAAATAGGGCCCTTAAATTGACGCCAACTGAAATTTTACTAAATAGCATCAGTTTTTCCCTAAAACTAACGCCATATTTCACTGACGCCATATTTCACTATCTATATAAACTCAACAATCTGTTTTCTTTCCCTCCGAAATTTTTTCCCTCTTCATTCATCACTTTCTCCCTCAATTTTCTTTCAACATCTACTCCCCAAATCCATTCATTGCAATTTAAACTTCAATCTTTGATGAAGATGATGATGTTTGAAGATTGAAAATTAAAGATTAAAGATTAAAGATTGAAGAATGAAGAATGAAGTGTGACATGGATTATTTTGTTTTTAACCCATTTTTTTTTTGGATCCTATTAATTAGAAAAATCAATATTATTAAAGTTGTATTATATATTTTTTTGATTGTATAATGTTTATGATGAATATGTTTAATTAGTTTGTTTTTTAATTTTTTAATTTGTTATTTTAGTGATTAATTAATTTCAGTAATTGTATACTATACATATACATATATATGTGAAATTGTTCATGGTAGATATATATAATTTCTTATTATATATAATAACATCAAATTTATTTTTTTCAATATTTATTCCTCCACAAATTTTTTTAACAACTTTCTTACAAATTAAAAAAATGAATTTGCTCCATTTTAAATAAACAACCCACAAAATATATTGTTTGGTGTAATTAAATTGGAAGCGAGGTTTCTTTTTTTTAAAAAAAATTATAAGTGAAATGTGGCGTTTGTTACTTCTACAAATTGACGTCCGTTTTGTTCAGGATATGTGCTTTTGGATTTGTGAAAAAGGCATCAGATATTGGCGTCAGTTTAATTCTGATGCCAACTGTTTTGGCGTTAGATTTAAACTGACGCCAATATCTGACGCCTTTTTCAAAAAAGTGTTAAAGGCATTGGTGTCAATTTAAATCAGACACCAATTGACAATAGGCATCTGTTTAGACCCAATATGGTCGCTTAAATCAGACGCAAATTGCCCTATTTTCTAGTAGTGTTTGCTTCGGAGTAAATTTAAAGTGGTAATATTATATTTTTTGCTTGACCTAATTTCTAAGAATCTATTTTTTCTTAAAAGCATCGTTGGCAGAAGCTATTTTCATAAAAATATTGTTTGGCCTAATTTATGAGTTATGACATAACTTATTTTACTATACTGAAGTGTTTGGACGAACTTATGATGTAAATGCTTTTATTAAATTTTAATTGTTTGACCAAAGTTTTCAAAATTATGTATCATATGCTTTATTCTATTTTTCTTTATATTAATTGTTCAATGTTTATCTTATTTGATTCAAAATTATAATTATAATCATACAGTTATAACTATAGTTATATTTATAATTATATTTATGGTATTGCTTAATATACAATTCTTTAAATTAACCATTCATATATCAATACTTTACTCAGTACCATTTATAGGAGGTAGATAATTAATAATATTTAAAAGTTTCAACATAATATTAAAATGTAAAACATAATTTCAAAAATTCATTATAATATTAGAATATTTAAATATGATTTTTATACGAATTAGATTATCATATTTGAAGCTATAAAAATTTATCATTAAAGTATCCGACAAACTTAGTAGATATTAAATTTAAAAAACAGAAGTAGAAATTGATCCCTTCTGCTTTTGAAACTGTTTTCGATGAAAATAATTTTAAAACAAAATTTCGAAATCTAAACAAAATAATTTTTAAACTAGTTTATATTTTTAATCTTAAAAATAATTTTTAAAATCAAGTATAAAAAGTACTATATAAAACCTACTGAAGATCCAAAAGTCACAAACATCTAACTAGTTTAAGAGCAAAAGGATCTAATAATTGAATAAAATGTGGTTAATATGAGGACAATGAGGATAGCGGATGGAGATAATGATAAGGTAAATAATCTAAATGATTCAGAAGAGTCACTAAAAGACAATAATCATAACTGCTAATTAGATACTACCTCCGTCCCAAAATGTTTGTCCGTTGACTAAATTTTGACCGTTGATTCCTCACAAATTATAATGAGTTACAATATAAAATTATCGTCATTGTATTCTTTAGCAAATTATCTTTCTAATGGTAGTGATTTCATATTTTAATTCATTTTAATTTGTGAGTAATTAACAGTCAAAATTTAGTCAACGAACAAACATTTTGGGACAGAGATAGTAATAGATAGTGATAGGAGAGGAAATGAGTTAAGTCCAACCTAAAGTTGGGTAGGTACGAAGCTCAGTTCAAGAACTATATTGTTAGCTCGACTCGACTTGGCCTGCAAGCTTAAGGAACCTGAAAAGTTAGATTCATCATTCGACTCATTAAGGTCACGAGTTTAATTTAACGGACTCATACTTTGCTCATTACCACTCACTTTCATAAACCTACAAAGTGATCAAATGAAGAATAATTCCTAAAATTAAAATAATAAAAAATAGGATTTTAGACAAAGTAAAATGATGATATAAATCATTAAGATGAAAGAACAATTATAGAATGAAAATAAAGTAATATAATATCGATCAAAGACATGATATGTCAAAAATGAAGTTTCAATTTATGTCAATAAAATAATTTAATTTTTAAAATTGTATCATCAAATTTTATGTGTCTACTCATTTTTCCTGCGCACGAGCCTTATGAACCTCACGAACCGAGCTTCCTTAGGCTCGACATAGCTCACTTATGTAACGAGTTCGAGCATGAGTCTACTCAAGCTTATTTTGAGTCGAGTTTATAGAACTTTCCACCAAGTTGGCTTTAGGGTTGGGCGCAAAAAATCAAAACAGAAACCAAACTGGTAAGCTGTAAAAACTGAACCGGTCAAACTCGTTAGCCGATTTAATTTTATAATAAAAGAGATTTCGGTTAGTCGAACCGGTTTGACTAATTTAGGTTTATATTTTGGATTTTTGTAAAGCGGTCCAACTTCGGTTATGTGAAAAAAAACATGGGTGACTACTCTATGAGTGCGCCACTCATTGACTAAAGTGAGTATAATTGTTTTCTGAAAAAAAATCAAGCGAGAAAGCGAAATAAATCAAAATTCTCAAACAATCAATCTCTCAATATTTACCAAAATTTTCCATTTTTGTCTAAATTTACCTAAATTTACCAAAACTTATCAAAAAATACCAAACTTAAAAGAACAAAAAAATTAATTTTGATATATTGACGTAAATTTGGCAAAAGTTACAAGAATTTACCAATTCATTACATGCAAATTTAGGGATGTTCATATTTTGGTCCGGACCGGTTGACCCAAAAAGACCGGACCAAAAACCCGGACTAAACCCGGACCGAATGGTAACCGGTCCGGTCTTCGGTCCAGGCATTTTACATTTTCAGGTTCCGGTCCGGGTTGGTCCAAACTCAGAAAAACCCAAACCCGGACCGGAAACCCAATTATTATAATTTAAATTTATTCAAAAAAAATATTCATGATATTGTAGGCACTAATCACACATAATAAAATATTATCACCTAAAAAAAATATTATATCCTAATTCAACGACCCCTCCTACAAAATTAGAAAGATAATTATTTTGACATATATTCATCCTATTTTAACTTTGTATAAATTCACGTAATTGATGTAATCAACAACTATTCAATCCAACTTCCCTAACTAATGTTGAGGGAACTAACTAACGAAATTATGGTGTCCTTAATTTCAAGCGAGGTGATGTAGTGATTTCAGTTGGACTCGAAATTGCTTTGAGCGCAACTTTCAAAGCTTTTGGAATTGATTTGCTAGCTTAATCCTGGTAGAGAAATTTTAGTTAATTTGGTTTCTAGCCCGTACCCTTTAGGGTCTCTGCTGGCTCACTTATGGCGTTAGATTGTATAATATGATCAAACTCATACAAAGATCATTACGAGGGAGATCTTATCAATTAACGAATAAGGGTGTGTTTAGAGAGAAGAAAAGGAATGAAATTAGATAACTTATGTTTCTAATTCTTATTTTTTATGTTTGGTGAACCTATTTTGGAATGGAATTGAAATACCTGAGAGATTCCAATCCCTCCCAAATGGGTGGAATTAGAACCCTCCCATTTTTTTTAGGTTTCAAATTGAATCCTGTGGAACTGACAAAATTATTAATTGAACAAATAAAATCATAATTTGTGTTCTCCTTGCTGCACAACCCTGCTTCGGGACTTGGCCGACGAAGAGCTTCACGCTATCTTCGCTGCTTCCATGGCTTCTCTCGTCCGCCATTGATGAATCCTTCAAACCTTCTTCTTCTTCTGCTGCTACTACTCTTCTTCAAGCTCTGTAGTTTCTCACTCTAGTTTCTTTCTCTTCCTTCGCTTGCGGACGCTGGTTCCTTTTGGTTTATACGCTCTGGTCTGTCTTTCTCTTTCTCTTTCCTGTTTTGTGCCTTGTTTGGGTCGTTGAAAATGACGTCTAATTTTTCTAGGCGGCGCGTGAGGAAGACGGTGAGGTGAGGCAGGTGGTTCGAGCTACACAGGTAGAGACGGTGAAGGAGAAGCTGAGGGAGATTCTGGGTCGATGATTATTCCGGGCAATAATGTCTGCATACAGTGGCAGTAGGGTTGGGATTGGGATTGGGATTGGGATGGAGGTTCAGGGGCTATTATTATTTAAACCGTAAATGAAAGATAAAAAAAAACGAAATAAACTATGGATGTGAAAAGAATTAATTACCTCAAGTAAGTTAGCAGTGTGATGGGGATTGATGAGGAACCTCAAAAGTGTTGAAGAGCAGGGGGAAGTTGGACCCACAAAGTTTAAGTTAGTAGAGCAAAGGGAGTTGATGGCATATCCAAGCATGGAAGTCCAAAAGGGTTTATTGATGTTCCCAATCTTAGGTGGAATATACTAACTCCGTCCCATATTGTTTGTCCATTCAACTATATTTAAAAGTCCAATGATCATGGAAAATGGGGTGAAAAATGTGTAATGTACCATCATCATTACCATGATCTTCCTCATCCTCGGTTGAGCTGATGAGTAGTCATAAACGTGAGGAGATCCCTTAGCATCTGGAAGCCAGCAGTTCGATCACATACTGCCATGTCAACCCTCATAACCACCGCCCATTTCCCTCCATGAAGATATTGCAGTAATTAATATTAACTGTCGTCCTAAGGACTATTACTATTACTATTACTATTACTATTATGCTCCATAATCATATCGAAGCTCTCGAGATGGAGGGATGGCGATGGGGGTATCACCAGGGGTGGAGCCAGAAAATATTTATTAGGGGAGCCGGTTTATTAATATTCTTGTCAACTTTATCATAGATCTAATCTTCAAATTATTTATTTTTACTTGTTTATTGAACTTTTATCCAAGCTCATTTATGGTCTTTCATGTTCAATCAAGTAGAAAAGATACTTATTAAAATTTTAACCCCACAATGAAGTATGGAACAATGACAATGTACTCTAGAAAGTCTATCTAAAGTGAGGTTTAGGAGGATTTAGATGTATGCAGTCTTCTTTATGCGCGAGAATGTATGAAGAGACTTATTCTGGCAGACCTAAAAAAAGAACTTTTTTAAAAGAGCTCGAATGAAATATAAAGATAAAAAGAATAAGAAAACATAAGCTTCTAAAACTATGTATCTTTAAAATATATTAAAATATTTATAATTTTAGTATTTCATATATATAGTATAAAATGAGATAAACAAAAACATACGTAGGAAACAAAGATGAAATAAATATTATAAATTTATAATTTATAATTCATACAAAGGGTGAATAAAATTACAAAAAAAAAATTAAAAGAAAGAAAATAATAGAAAGTTATATATATAAATGAATAAGCAAATTGAGATACTACCTCTGTCCCAAAATGTTTGTTAAAATAACTAACTCCTTTGTCCCAATTTGTTTGTCATTTTTACAATTCCAACAATTGTAATTCCATTTTTGCCCCTAATTAATAACTTTATTTATCACTTTTTACAATTCCAACAACTATTATATCAATTAATATATGGGCAATTTGAGTAAGGTTTAAATTTTTCACCCCAATTCCAAAGTGTATTAGTTTTGCCAAATTAGTTGGGGTGACAAACAAATTGGGACGGAGATAGTACTTTTTAAACATAAAATTGTCACCTAAATCAAAGGAACTAAAATTGAGACTATTAAGATTTGAACTAGAGGCCAAATGATGCAACATATCTTTCGTCCAAAGCAACTATCATTTAGTTATAAGATTAATCATACAAACATTTACACGAATCACTACATATGAGCTTTATGGAGCATGGGGGGCCGCCCCCGCCACCCCCCTTCTAGCTCCGCCCATGGGTATCACCAGACAAAAACTGTTGCTCATGCTTGGCTCCAATTGCAGCTTTGATTTTAGAATAGGATGCCTGCTCTGGAGTTTGTGCAGACACTTTTCAAGGTGGCTCAAATCGACCTCCTTGATAGTCAGGAAAGCAACTACAACTATGCCAGTTCCGCTCGCAACCGCCTTGCAGCAGCTCTGCTCTGTCATCATTAGTGGTCCCTCATGGTTTTTTTTCCTTCTCTAATTTGGCAGGTTTTCCAGATATGGTTCTTCACATTACATACATATATATACCTCCGAATTTAAATTCTTGAAGTTTTTGTGTGCGTGTCCACCGTGGAGTGATGAAATTAGTTTGAAATTAAATATCTTTAACAAATTAAGGACCACATAATTCGGTAGAACCAAATTAAAAACGTGGCAATAGCTCAATTTAGGCCCTGTTCTTTTATGCGGTTGACAAATTGCATTGTCACAGCCTACCGTAATTTGCCATAACCCACCATATTTACCGCAAATCATTACTTTTCTCTCTCCTCACTTTTCTCCTCTACTTTTTACATTCTCTTTCCTCACCTAACCCACATACCAATAACCTACCACAATTCCACCACACCCCATCACAATTCCATCACACTATTCCGTAAAATACCGCATAAAAGAACACGGCCTTAGAGACAAAACTAATAGGGTCACCTTGTCGATGAAAGGACAGTAATTAAGATGAATGACAAGGTACTCACTATTTATCATTAATCACTCAAAAATTAAAGGAAAACCAAAAATGATACACATATTGATTGAAAATGTTTAATTATTAGCTTTTTTGAATGACATGGTCATATATACATAAGTTCATTTAATTTATTGTTAAGAAAGTATTTGCCAAATTATAGGAACCTTTCATTAAGTAAATAAAATTATAGAACCCTTCTCATAAATGTGCAGAGAGATAAATAAATTTTTAAAAAATCTGAATTTTTAAAAGTAACTAATGAATAAAAAATATTAAAAAAATATTTTTGCAACTATTTAATCGAAAAGAATAATAAATTTATGTTATATATAAAGTCAAAGAATCTTGTGGTACGCCAAATTTACTTTACCCATTTTACCTCTTATCATTGATAGATTATAAAGATAGAATAGTAATTACAATACTTTGTATTTGCATCAAAATAATTATAAAAAAAATATATTACCGCCAAGATTTGAATCTTTCAATGAGAAGAAAACCCTCCAATTTTCATACCACTAAGGCACCATTCTTTTGTGCGTTACCGCAACCTACCGCAACTTACCACAAATTACCATTACTTTTTTTTTTAAATTTTCACCGCAAGTTATCGCAATTTACCGCAACTTACCGAATCGCAATTTACTGCACCGCAAATTAACCGCATAAAAGAACGGGCCTAAACCACCATATTATTGATTAATATTTTTTTTAAAAAAATATGTATCCTCTCTTTCCTCCTTTTGCATTTGCCATTTACTTCATTTTATTTTTTATTTGTATTTTTCCTTTGATTTATACTTTATTATTATTTCCTTTTAATTTCCTTTAGGTTCCTATGTTGCCATCTTGCATTATTTTATTTTTTGATGTTGTTTTCAAAATATCATCTTTAATCATTGTTTTCCTATATAAAAAACATCATCATCTACGACAACAACAAACTATGCCCAATATAATCCAGATGTATGTAACATTGAAATTCAATTCGTTCGATCAACATTGAAAATTTTGACTATTAATTTCACTAAAAATGTTAGAATATATTTTACGAAACTAGAAGCGTTAAATTTGCAATAGAAATACTTTACAATTGTTTCTAAAAAATTATTTGAAAACGATGCTCAATGTTTAGAATACGTTAGAGATTGTGTTATTCTAAAGCTTGCGTTTGTGTAATTGTTAAAATGATTCAAAATATTATATTAGTAGTATTTTATATGATAAGTTCAATATAATTTCTCCATTGACATTTGATCTTGACTTTCTTAGAAAAGAATTTGAATCACCTAATACAGATCATTTTCGATGAACGGAGTATTTAAAAATAAAAATATAATAAGAAAAAAGTAACTAAAATATAAATATATTTAAACTCATTTGATGTATGTGATTAAACTATTTTTTTTTAAAAAAAAAAGAGAAAAAAACAAACTATAATATACATACAAATTTGGATAATTGGATTCTAATAATCCCTACTTTCACCAATTGGACAATGGTGGACCGTACTTTCACTTTGTATTCTGGTGGTCCAAAAAAAATAAAATTGGATTGTAGTGGTACCAAATCTACCTCCACATTTTTCTTATTTTTTTCATTCCTACACTATATTGTTTTTATTTTTTTCGTTCCTGCCCCTAGAAAGTTAATGAATTGTAGTTTCTAAAATATTTTTTAAATTATTTTTTTGAGACTCTAAATAATTATTATGATTTTTTAAAAATAATAAAAGTGAAAAAATCGTAAAAAATAGTAAAAAAATGAAATTTTTTGGAGAAAAACGCTGTAAATTCATTAAAAATCACTGTAAAGTGTTATACTAAGTTTTGAATCAAATGCAACACAAAATCTATAATTCCCTCGAAAATATCCCACTACAATCCTTTTTTTTTTTGGACCACCAGAATACAAAGTGAAAGTACGGTTCACCATTGTCCAATTGGTAAAAGTAGGGATTATTACAATCCAATTATCCTACAAATTTAGCCTAATGGCTATCAATATTGATTTGGACGAATGCACCACATCAACTCTTTCACTCTGTTTCTGCTCTTTCTGCATCACTATCATCATCTTCTTCTTTTTCTCATTCTCCTCTCTTTCCAATTCATTTCCCATCTAACTTCCTGCCTATATACCTTCCTCATTTTCATGCTTGCCACTCCTCCTTTTCATGCTTGTTGATGTTTGAGTTGTTGTTCGTATAACACATTGTGCACCCAAAACTTTCCTCTGGGTAACGACAGTTTATCTTCTCCCTTCAAAATATAAAAAAATTTAGTAATATTAACAAAAGCTTGAACTTTCCGAGAGGAAAAGAAAAATGAAATATATATAAAACAGCAAAGTGAGGAACTAAAAAATACACCGCTAATTCAATAGTCTAAATCTGCCACCGAGTGCATCCTTGCACTATAAATAGGGGTGTTCTTTCTCTTATTTACACTTTCTTCATTCATTTCTATACACCCCCTTTATAGGCTGTGACCGTAGCACATTTTAGGCATGGATTGAAAGTTGTTTAAGTCTCCTTCTATAAGGTAAGAGTTTTATCATGGGACCATATATGATCGGTATATAAATCTAAGGAGAGTAGGTACGCCTATGACTCTATTGATTATCTAAGTTTTCCATACTTTTCTACCCTTTTTTCAACACTAGCTTTGGGTCCCCGCACCCTATGGTTAGTTAAGAGTGGAGGTGGAGGTGCCCACCCACCTCTGACGTGCAATTGCTATCCCTACGGAAGTGGCTAATTAGAGTTGGCAAAAATTTGTCCGATCCGAATTACACGAATTGTCCGACGTTGAAAAAATTGGGTTTGGACATAAATTTTTCGTCTGAATTTTGATATTGACAAAATATTCGGAGCTAAAATTTCTCTTTTTTTTATTGTCCGAACCCGATTTTATTATCGTCTGAAATGTCCGACCCGAAATAAAATCAGGTCCGAATATAAATTTCTCATCCAAAATTTAACATTTTCTGAATTTGTCCGACCCACGACCCGAATTTCCGATTTTTTTTAATTTTTTTTCCAGTGCTAGACCTAATCTAAACGGGCAGTCGAAGGAGTGTCGGTATACGTATTGGGTAGAAGGCGCGAGATTGAGGCGGTAACAAAGTAACAAATGAAAAGGCGGTAAAAAGTAACAAATAAAACAAGTAACATTTCAATGACAAGAAAGAAACACTGAATCAGAAATTCAGAATTTGTGTTTGTGTTTGTGTTTGTGTTGTGTGGGGATCAGAATGGCGACTCGCGTCGCTAACACGGTGGCTGCTTCAGCTTCATGTATTGCAGCAACTGCGCAGAAACTGCAAGGGACCATCAGATCCCCCGTGCCCGTGCCTGTGCCCGTGCTGGGCCTTTCCAAACATCGGTGTTGTTCTTCCTCCTCCTCCTCCTCCTCCTCCTCCCCCTCTCTGGGCCCAGACATTTCTCCCAACCTCAACAAACATCCTCTCACTGCCAGACTATCTGCCGTTATTGACGCCGTTAACGATCGCAAGCTTCCGCCCCAACTCCGTGGCCAACCCAACTACATCAGGTAACCCCTCCACTTTCCCTTTCTTCTTCTCCTCTTACCAATCTAATCATCAATGTCTACCATCTAAACCTATTTTCTCTCTTCCCTTTTAGAATTTTTATGCTGGAATTCTACTCCTTTCTTAACTGAAACCTACCTAATTTATGAGATTAATCACTTTACTCTCAAAATTCCTATGCCTCTTGTTAGTTTTTTGTTGACCAGTTTCTTTTCTCCACCAAATCTTCACCCTTATCTATCAACTGTAGCCGGGTTAGTTCCTAATTTCCTACCATTAAACCTTACATCAAAAGCCGTTCATTTCCATAGAATCAAGGGATGGGTGTAGAGGGGCATGCTACTATAACCAAAATTGACAAAAACCCTCCTCCAAATTTGCCATTTTGCTCAAGGATATTGTATGTTAAAGGTCATCATTCATCCTCGGTTCATGTTTAACTCCATGTTATAATTGAAAGGTCCTACTATTATGTAACAAATGGACTAAAAAAGAGAGGTTCTGTCACTGTTATAATATATTGGATGCCAAGTGCATAATGTTATTGGTTGTTGCAGAAGGCCATCATATGGTTCAGTGAATGCAACTTTGAACCCTCATGTCTTACATGCCCAATATTGTGCATCTCTAAAAAGCTTGCGTTCCTCTAAACCTCAGACAAGGCAGAGTTTTGGCCTTGGAGGTACTAGTGGATATGGAGTAAATTCTTCTGCATTTAGTGAATATAACTGAGTCTCTATCTACTGATGCAAATGTTAGACTGCTATCAAGTCTGGTGTTGGTTAAAATTAACCTTGCCAGCAATTCTTCTATAAAAAGATGGATAATGGAAGAGATCTCCTTCATCACAGTGTAGTTTAACAGTCAAATCGATAGGACATAAACCCGGATATGTCACTTCTTGATTACAAACTCAGACAGCAACTCGTGAACAAATTTTGTTTGGTGCATTAGTCCATGAAGAGTATGTAGAAACTCAAGTCCCGAAAATTAGTGAGCACAACCCAAGTCCTTAATCCTGAAATTATCATCCAAGGAATGCTTTGAAGCATGCATTTCTTCATCGTCATCTCCATCTTGGAGAAAATCATCAACATACACACCTTCGAAAACCTCAGAAGGCCGTGTGTTTTATAGAACAGTGAGTAGTCATTCGAAAAATGTTTATAGCTTTGAGCATAGAGTACCTCTGCGAGCTTAGCATACTGCAGCGGGGATGCTTGTTTTAAAGTTTAAACCATAAAGAGATCTCCTTTGTTCAAAAACAGCTTGCGGAGCATCAGTTACAAAACTAGGTGGGAGCTTCATATATACATGCAAATCACCATGTAATATTGCATTATTGACATCCAATTGATGCATTTTCCAACCCTTTTTGACTGCTACGGGCATTAGAATCCTAATGGTAGTAAGTTTAACTACTGGAGAGAATGTTTCATTGTAGTTTATGCTGCTTTTGAGTGAAACCTTTGATAGCCAACCTAACCTTGAGCCTATCAAGGCTCCCATCAGCTTTATATTTGGCCCTGTAGACCCACTTGCAAGCTATGAGCTTCTTGCCCTGTGGTAAACTCACATATGTTCCAGTGTGGTTCTCATTATGATGTTGCATTTATTTGTGCATGACCTGTTGCCACTCTGAATGAATCACTGCCTCCTCATAGTTGTGTGGTTCTAAAATGTGTGGATCATCTCCAATACTGCTAGCAACAGTAGCAGAAGCAATGGGGGCTGCACACAGGTTAGTCGTAGTGCAAACACAATAAGAATCCCTAGGTGCAAAATGACTCCAACATACATAGTCACTGCCTCCTCATGGTTGTGTGACTTTTGTAGTGTATCATCTTCCCGGTTTTTCTGTTCACTACTTGAAGTTTTTCTTCCTCCGACACCGCCATGCTCTATTCTCTATACTCTCTTGAGGGTCTGATGACCTTTGGTGGAGTTTGAGTGTACACTAGCTTACAAATTATTTACTTGTGTTTGTGTTGTTTTTTCCCCTTTTTTTTGTTTTGTTTTTTTTTTTTTTTGGGGGGGGGGGGGTGGGGGGTGGGTGTTTGGGGTGTGTGGCTTGTCAATTCCTGGCAGCATGTGCAGCCTGCATATTTCACTCGGTCACTCTTCATCTCCCTTGGGAACTCGGAAGAATTTGTTAAATCAAAAGCAGTGAGGTGGGTCTGAACTGTTGTAACTTCTAACTTTTAGGTAAGTGCACATTCTGGTTTGTAGTACCCTTCACGTCCGGTTTGGAGGTCGGGAATATCCTGACGCTACCATCATTATCCCTCTGCAATCTTACTTGGTTCAACTATTTGTGACCTTGTCTCGTATCTGGGACTTTCTACTTTCTTTGGTAGATAGTCGATCGTGTTTCATTTATATTCCATAATGTGAACAAATCGAAAACATTTGAATGTCAGTAATTTACTTTTCTTCCCTTCTTCATTGTTATGTTCCTCAGATGGTGATGATACTCTGTATTGCTAGGATCAACTAACCTGTTTTTACTTGGCCAGATCAGAGACCGATATTGTCAATGTCGTTGAGCAAAGAATATATCAGTCCATGGAAGAAGGGCATTTTGAGAACCTACCTGGCAAGGGAAAGCCTCTGAATCTTAAGACCAATCCTCATGCAGACCCGGCTGATGACACTTTGTACCGGATCCTTTCAAGAAATGGGTGTGCTCCTGAGTGGGTTGAACTCAATAAACAGATAAGAAGTGAAGCTGCTGAATGGCGGTCGGCATTAAAGAAGGCTTGGAGCTACAAGATTAATGGAAATAACACCAAATGGATTGAATACGCAGAAGCTCTTAAAGCTCAAATGACCGCCATCAACAATAAGGTCAGTGGATCAAATAGCTGCTTTCTCACTTGTTCTTATCTAGGCAAACTTGTTTCAAGGACTATCTGCAAAAGCTTTGCTGGTTTGATATGGTTTTGCTTTCATGACCTGTACATTGTCAATGGAATGCAGGTCTTTCGCTATAACCTGGTTGTACCTTTTGGCCGCCAGATGTTTGGGATCAAGTGGGAGAAGGAATTGGATCGTTTAAAGAATCATGACTGCAATATCAACTCCTGAGTCCTATCCTTTCTTAATAGTGAAATTGGGCACTCTTATTTTGCAGGAACAAAAATGGCTCGACTCAAAGGGCTTTACCTATCATTCGAAATGCGCCTCATCCACCTCTCTCTCTCTCTCTCTCTCTCTCACACACACACACACACACACAGATTATGTCAGCTTAGTTGAGATAGGTGATACAATATTGGTGTGTACTGTAGACTGTAGAATTTGACAGTTTAATTTTAGTGCTTAAGACTGAGAAATCTGTATTTGAGGTGTTGGTGGTTGCTAGTTGCCAGTTGGAAAGAAGTTATAATAGTATGATACACTCCATGTAATAAACATGTTAAGGAATTATAACGTTTTGTAATTTGAGTCTGATTTGAAACAATTTATAGAATGCTTGTTTTGTGTATTATGCATTTAGTCTGTATTTAGAAAGGTACCTCTTTTGATTAGTATACTGACTTAGAGCCCGAATCTATTGATAGTTGGGAGCAGATGGAAAAAGAATTCTTGAATAAGTTCTACAGGACTCAATGAATTGTTAGCATGGTTGAGTTGACAAACACTAAGCAATGGACATATGAATTCGTGCTTGACTCCATCAATCGGTGGCGTGCGCTCAGCCTCGAGTGCAAAGACCGCTTGTATGAGGCTTCGGCCATTGAGTGTGCACCAATGGTATGAATTAGGACTTACTCTATGTCTTGCAAATGAGTAAGCCGAGAACTTTTCGGGAGTTGGCAACCAAAGCTCATGACATGGAAATCATAATAGCCAATCGACACGGCAAGTCCACATCCTCTTCTTTTGAGCCAAAGAGAGATAGAGGTGATCTAAAGAAGAGTATTTTTTTTTCGATAATTTGCAAGCCATAAAAGGCTAAGAAAGCATCAAAGATGCTACAAAACCGCATCAAGCAGCAATCCAGCAAAGAAACAACAAAAACAATAAAACAGCACAACTCGAAACAACGAGTAAACAGCAGGCAAACAAAGCAAAACAGCACATCCTGAAAGCCTCTTCATCCAGTCTTCCAATAGAAAACACCAAGCCTCAAGGGACAATCTCACCCAATCAGTCCTTGTCTTCATCCAACCTCTTCTTCTTTAGTAGTTTTATAGCCGACTCCCGGTCTTGTCATTTTTTTAGGCCACCTTTATTACTCATGTCAACCGTCAGCTGATCCATCAAATCATCAACAGGCGTGGATTTGCTTCCCGCGAGAGAATTACAGTTTCGAGTTGGCTTCTTAACACCTTTAGCACGACTTCAACTAGGGAATCCATGTCAATCTCAACAGATGAGCCAGCCTGGATTGCAGAGAAGCCAAAGGTGGAATATGGTGAAATGAGAGGTGATATGTAAGGATGTAGGGATGGTTCACCAAATGAGACGGTGAACCCTTCTAGGTATATGTGGGGGTCAATGGGTATAAGTTGGACGATTAAACATTTAAAGCTCAAGAGCTCATATGTTTTGACTTTCAAAAGCAACCCGATACCAATGCAAGTGACCCTAATATAAATACAACTTGGAATTCACCCAAAAGCAATGAACCGAAACAACCTGATCCAAATTTGACTCGACCCGACTTAACCCAATCCAAATTAAGTTTCACTCGATCCAAACCCGAAGGACTATATTCGGCAAAACTCGATCTGACCCGAACTCGATGCCCGGTCGAATAGAACCCAAATCGAGCTAGAGCACGGTCGATCCGAACAACCATGAAACTCGAAGTTTCTGGATCCGATTGCCAGGTCTATTGAAAAACCATGCTTCCAGATTTTACATCTAATTTCTATATAAAATAGCATGGAATATGGAATGTGAATGCAACAATGTAGAGTGTATTTCCAAAGATATTACTCCCGTTCCATATCAATTGTCTTAATTTTGATTTTCACGGTCTTTAATGTCACTCTTTGATTGATAATTTTCTTACATAATATGATATTGGCAATTCCAGTTTTATACTTGTATGATAATATTTTTCGTTATGGAACTAATGTGGTAATTTTATATAGCAAGTCATAGTATATGTTGTGAAATTCATGATTAAAATTTTGAAATTTGACCGCATAATTTACAAAAATAACAATTAATATGAAACTAGGCGAGTAATTTCTACATGGCTGGCCCAGCATGTCAAACGCGTGAAGTTCAGTTGTTTTAATAGGAGGATGGGAGATTGAATTTGACAGGTAGAGGAGCAATGAACAGCTTGAGCTTCTGCTCCCATCCTCGTCTCTTCTTCTCTAACTGCTTCTCAGTCCATTCCCATGGCAATATTCGTTGCCATTTTCTCTCCGTATCCAACTTCTCTCCTATTAAAACATCCTGCTCTTCTTCTCCTTCTCCTTCTCCTTCTCCACCCGATTCCGTCGATGATAATTCCGCAAGGTTCTTTGCTTTCCTTCACTCTTCGCTTTCATTTAATTTCTCCTCTCCACTCTTGCTTTTTCCTCAATTATCATTCTTAAATTAAATTAGGGTTCTTCAACGCCAAATCCTCTCATTTCATTGTTCAACTTCATTTTGATGCTTCTTTTTTTCACTTTCCATTCTCTTCTTGCGTAATTCTGTAATAGCAAAAAAGATAAAACCATTGCAAGTCGTTCTGGATAATTTAATTGAAAGTTTCATTCGGTTCCTAAATCATAACATTACAATTATGACAGTGAACAGTGGTATTAGATGCCTTGGTTTGAAGTATCGCTTGAGCTATATAGCCAATTGGGGCTCCAACTGCTTAATTTTGTGAAATTATGGACTCTAAGTAGAGGGTTTTTCTTTTTTGATGCAGTTTTTGCATTATAGAAGGACCAGAGACTGTTCAAGACTTCAGTCAAATGCAGGTGCAAGAGATTCAGGATAACATAAGGAGCAGGCGTAATAAAATATTTCTTCTCATGGAGGAGGTGAAATAGGTTCAGCTATTTTTGATGTTTTTGGGGTGGACTGGTTTAAATTTTACACTGCACTTTGGAGCTTATTATATTGTTGTTATTATTATTAATATTATTATTAATATTATTATTATTATTCTGTTAAAATGAGGCAATTTGTGATTTGTGAATCATGTGAATCATTTTTCATATTTGTGGTGAAAATCATAGGTGAGAAGATTACGGATACAACAACGCATTAAGGGGATGAAAGTTGGTAATGAGGAGAGTGAAGAGGAGGCAAATGATATGCCTGAGATCCCCTCTTCTATTCCTTTCCTTCCTCATGTGGTAATCTCTTGTGATCACTCGTGAACGGTGACCGTACTTTCAAGTTGTTAAGTAGTGATGCCCACTTAACTCAGTATATCATGCCATCTCTCTTTATTGATGTTATTGTGCAAAATCAAACAGACAGAGCCAAGTAATCTATCAACTACAAATTGCTTGAAAAATGAAATGAAAGAAGAAACAAAGGCTAGAGTCTTTGCAGGAATTCTCAAAAGAAAGCATCTCTAATATTAGTGTGTTTTGGTTGTTTGCAACTTAATAGGGTGATCTCTAGGCTTTTCAGCAACAATGTTGAGACATTGCATATATGTCAAACTTCATGTCAACTTTGGTGTCTTGCCGTATTTATGAGGGCAGCCTTTTGGGTATACTTTTGAAAACACAGTTCATTATAGTGTCTTGTGAAGCCATACTAGTGCATAGGCTATTGTGTCATGCATGTTGTGCTTCACCAACTCCTTGTACAGAATTTCTTTTAGATGGAGGGGATTTTGTTGACATAGGAAAAAGTATAAACCATAAGGTATCACTTTGATTCTTTATGAGGTGGAACTCTGTGTCTTATGTTTTCTTCAAGCTTCTTGAAATCCAAAGGGTCATGATCATGACTCTTCTCATTCTGAATGCAGACACCAAAGTCTTTGAAGCAATTGTACTTGACAAGCTTTTCATTTATATCTGGGATTATTGTCTTTGGAGGCCTTATCGCACCAACTGTGAGTTCATACTACTTTGTAATGTGAATCCTTCATCGATGTTCTTGCAGGGCTTTTAATTATTTTGTAAATCATTGGGCCGAATGTTCTTACTGTATTGTTCATGAAAGACTATTTTATTGGCGAATATATCATGTTTGCACTTGTAAGGCTTCCAATCATGTTGGAAGTATCTAAGTGAATAAACTAAAAAAAAGTACTATTGAAAATTCAAACTATAGTAGACTAGTTTTTTAGCTTTTGTCACTTGTTTTCTTTTTTAGTTTTTGTAGCGGAGGTTCTTGTCCTGTTTGGTTAGTCACTTGATCCTGGAGAGGAGGTTTCTAACCACAGGTTGGTCCTTCTCATCATTTACCCTGTAGAGATGGACCTTCCTATTTACCCGAATTTTCTTTTTAAAAAAATGCCTATATTTGACGCCTCCTTAATAAGGATTCAATTTCCATCCTGTCTTTATCATTGATTCATCAGTCTTTAATCGAGTTACTTCGTTATTATATACTTCATTCTATGTAGCCATGGCAAAAAATCGGGTTCGGGTCAAATTGAGTTCGGACAATTCAGACAAATTCCTCAAACCCGAACCCTGTCTGAATTTCAATTTCGGACATTTTGTGACGTCTGAACTTGGACTTGAATTGTCCGAACCCGAATTTTTCCGAATATACCCGAACCCAAGTTTACACTGAATTTAGACACAATTTCAATATTTTGTCCGAATCGTCCAAACCTGAATTTGACACAAATAGACGTCTGAATTTCTTACCCCATACGCGAACTCGACCCGATTTTCGAATCGGACATGACCGAATTGTCCGAACTTAAAATTCGGACAAAAAAAATGATGACCAAACCTGGTTTAATTCGGGTCGGACAAATTCGGGTATTCGGGTCAGACGGATTTTTGCCAGAGCTAATTCTACATCCATGGATGCTTAATACACTCACTATATTGTGTGCCCTTTTTTTGGCAGCTGGAGTTAAAATTAGGAATAGGGGGTACATCATATGAGGATTTCATTAGCAGCTTGCATCTTCCTCTACAGCTGAGGCATGTTCTGAAGAAATTTTTTTGTTGATTTTACCATGCTTTAGGCTCTCTGGCTAATTCGTGCAAAAAAAAAAAAAAAAAAAAAACATTGCACAACTTATGTATAACTAAATGCAGAATTTCTCAAATTGTAGTCTTTGATTAATATTAACTTTTATTGATTTTTTAATTATTAGTGACTCAAGTCATGCATTTCTATTTTGGTCATTAAATTCAGTCAAGTCGATCCCACTGTGGCGTCTTTCTCTGGAGGAGCAGTTGGAGTCATTTCAGCTTTGATGCTAATTGAAGTTAATAATGTGGAGCAACAAGAGAAGAAACGGTGCAAGTATTGCCATGGATCTGGTAACATGCCTACTTGTGCCTTAAAACTTTATCATGTTTCTTAACTCACTTTCCATGCTGTGTGTGTTTTGCAATCTCCACATCCTGATCCCTAACAATACTTTTATCTATCATGGGTGGTATGTGTTCTGAGTTCTGACAGATTTGCAAACATGACCTTTAATATTTCAGGAAATACATATGCAAAAGCTATTGGTGTGGATAATTATAGAAAATCAATACTTTTTGCCATTTCTTTCCTTTTCTCGCCGGATTTGAATGTCACTAACCAGCGCCACTGACATCATCAATTTCTGGGGATTCAAGAGAATTTAACAGAAAACATTCAACAAACTCATGCCCTGTATAATCTTCTTCAATGTTCATTTGAGAAATGCTGTGTCATTGTGGTTAAGGCTCAAATTTCAATGTCTCTGTGATCTTTTTCAGTATAGTGGATTTGTGATATGGGCTTAGCTATTTCTCTTTTAGCAGACTTTATGTCACTGGTGTGCTGATATTAGAGCTGTTCTAGCATAATTCATTTAATTAGTGTGTCTCTACAGGATACTTGGCGTGTGCTCGATGCTCAGCAAGTGGTGTATGCTTAAAGACTGAACCAATTTCAATATCTGGTGATTTTGACAGCCCCTTACGAGCACCAACAATACACAGGTGTTCAAATTGTTCAGGAACAGGCAAGGTATGGAAACTCACAGTCTCCGTGTGTGGCATTGGCATCTATAACTTAGTCTGAGTAGGGCAAGTGGTACAATGCCTAGCAATTAGCATGCAAGAAACTAAACACTTAAATTTCTGGTTGTTTCCCCCTGTTCTCTTTCATGGAGAGCCAGGGGAGAGGTTAGGTATAATACTATAATATGCCTAGTGAAAAGGACCAAATAATAATAATAGTGTTGTCGAACAATGTCTCAGCAAATAGTTGATGCCAACTGGGTGAGTCCTAAGCCTCTTTTCTGTGTCAATGAAAGGAATTTTGATTGGATGACAATACAATCTCATTCCCTGTCCCCTTCCCTGTTTGTTCTTTGTTTCTTTTCTCTTTTTTCGTCTTGGATTGGGGGTTGGATATTGAATTTGGATATCAATATTGGATCTTGCATGTACGGTCTCTCATTGATGAACCTGTAATAAACCTGTATAACGTTCAGTGTTGCGTGGTTGGGAGCTTATGCAGGGCTAATATAATCCTGAATGTTCTGTGTAGGTGATGTGCCCAACGTGCCTTTGCACTGGAATGATAATGGCAAGTGAGCATGATCTTCGAATTGATCCGTTTGACTAACCAATGATATAGCCGACAGTGTTAATCGAAAATCTTCCCGTGCATTGCACGATATATGATATAGCCGACAGTGTTAATCGAAAATCTTCCCGTGCATTGCACGGTATATATACGCTAGTTAGCCTTCAAAATCTTTCACAATGGGGTTATAAAAATCGTGGAAAAGTCTCTTTGTTTTGTTGCCGTCATTATCTATGTTTATTCCTTATAAAATCTTTACCTGGGTTCCTTTTACCATTCATTTTTGCTATTCTTCTTCATCTTTCTCTGCATCTCCTTTACAAAAGTGGTCTTACGCAGTATTTGATTTTAAGTCATTTCGGTATGATACGGTGAGATTGAAGAAGTCTTGGTTTTATTATTGAGTTTACACTTTCAAGTTCTTATTACTATTATTTAGTAGTTAAATTATCACTTTTGAGTTTTGGGTTAAACAGTGGGTTCGGGACTCTTACTGCATCGAGGGGTTTCGATGGTTGTCGTATCTTGGAAGAAGATCGTGTTGATCAAACTCGTCCCATACAGGGGAAATGTATCTTAGGACAGTGTTCCGTGCACGTTTCGACCCAATCAGATTGTCTTTATTCTATTTATTTCAGTATTAAAGTTAAAATCCCTTTTAGAAGTCGGTGGTTCTTTACTTTTTCAATCTTGTTTACCTATTAAATTTTCGGGAGATTGTCTTCTTACTGCTAGATTCTTAATAAATAGAATGTCTACTCTTGTTCTGAATAATAAAACCCCATATGAAATTCTTCATGCTTATGTTATGTATCTGCCCTTAAACGAGGAAGACTTAAGCTGCATCCTCGTGCTATATCCTATATTTTTCTTGGTTATCCTCCAGGTAAAAAGGCATACAAAGTAATGACTCTTAACACCAAGCAATTTTTTGTTTATAGGGACATAATTTTCCATGAAAACATTTTCCTTTTTGCATCTCAACAAGATCATTCTCAATTTTTCCCTACTCCTATTTCCAATTATCAAGACCTCACAATTGTTGTTTCTAAGAGTTTGCATTTAGATGATTCTTTCATTTCTGATAGTTCACAACCATCTAACAATTCACATGATTCTAATTCCAATGTTTCTCCTATTGTTGTTGGTCAGCCTCCTCACTCTTATTCTCATACTGATTATACAAACACAATAACACCCCAAGTTCCTCAGTCTTCTACAACACCCATTTCAGTCAAGAGGTCTACAAGAGCACATAAAACTCCTTCCTATCTACAAGACTATTCCCTCCTTGCCTCTGATGATAGCAGCTCCTCAATATGTTTAGCAACATCTACTAATCTTGCCATTCAACCCTCTGACCTAAATTTTTATGCTCTAACAACTGAAAGTCAATCCCTTCTTAAACACTTAAACTACACTGAACCTTCTTCATATTCTCAAGCATCTCAACACCCTAGTTGGAATGAAGCTATGCAAAAAGAGTTTCAAGCCCTGATTGCTAATAATATATGGGAAATTGTTACTTTGCCAACTGGAAAGAAACCAATAGGTTGTAAATGGGTTTATAAAAATAATATCGAGCTAATGGAACAATAGAAAGATTCAAAGCTAGACTTGTGGTCAAAAGATTCACTCAAAAAGAAGGAATTGACTTTAATGAAACTTTTTCCCCTTGTAAAGATGACAACAATAAGGACTCTTATGGCAATTGCTGTGAAAAAGAATTGGTTTTTGCAACAATTGGATGCTAACAGTGCATTCCTCCATGGTGATTTACATGAAGATATCTATATCAAATTACCTCCAAGATTGTCTACTAACATTCCTAATGCAGTAGGTAAGCTTACAAAGTCCCTCTATGGTCTTAAGTAAGCTTTAAGACAATGATATGCTAAACTTGCTGAAACTCTATATACACAAAGGGATAGCCATTCTCAAAATGATTACTCCTTATTTTACAAGAAAAAGGGTGTTTTAGTTACTTTTCTTGCAGTTTAGGTGGATGATATTTTGCTCGCTGGAAATGATATACAAGAGATACAAAATATTAAGACCTGCCTGGACAATACATTCAAGATCAAAGATCTTGGACATGTCAACTATTTCCTGGGGATCGAAGTTCTCCTGCCTGCCCAAGGTCTAGTTCTTACTTAGCATAAGTTTACCAAGGACCTCATCAAGGACTTCGATTGTAAATTTGCCACTGCTGTTGTAACTCCTCTAGATTACAATACCAAGCTTAATCCTGACTATGGAGATTTATATGATGATCCTGCACGCTATAGGTAGCTCCTTGGCAAGCTTAACTTTTTCACTAATAAACGACCTGATATAAGTTTTGTTGTTCAACCCTTAAGTCAATTTATGTAATCTCATCGTGTTCCTCACTACCAAGCTACAGCTCACATCATCCGATATTTAAAGGGAAATCTTTCCCTTGACATCTTGCTCAACAAAGATCCTACTTTCAATCTTATGACATACTGTGACTCTGATTAGAGGTTGTTCTATATGTTAGTTATTCTGTTTAAAAGTTGTTCGCCTGTTTAGTTGGGCTTTTATAACAACCTTCTATCTTATTCTATTTGTATAAATACAAGGCATGCTCTTTATATTATTCATTTATTGATTCAGAAAAGACAATCGTAATTCTCCTTTACACAATTTCTTTCTGTTGTTGGTTCTTTTTCCTTTTACTTTCTTGCACCAATAGTTTTATAAATGTTATCGATAAAATTTAACTCAATTATAAAATGTACGAACTAAATTTATTTAAATCGAACTTGCGCAAGCTAAACTTTTAGTATACTAAAGATTACGCCATGCATAGATTATAGTATAATTATTTAAATACTACATTAATTTTCAGATAAATAATATGTGAAAATAAGTTCATTCAAAATAAAAATACCGTGTATGTGAAACTTCAAGACATATATTTTTGACAACTAATTCTGTACAACATGTACTACCTCCGTCCCTGATTATTTGTCCCTATAACTAATTTCACAAAACCAAGGAATATAGGAAATTGAGCAAAAGATTTATACATTGTCAAAAATGTCCTTGAAAATACCCTTGGAAAGGTGTAAAAATTACATTTATTAGGGTTAGAATGAGTATTATAATTATTGGAAATGTGAAAGTTAGTTAATTAGACAAATAAAAAGGGACGGAGAAATTAGGTTATTGGACAATTAAAAAGGGACGGAGGTAGTATATTAATAAAATTTAAGGAAATTCCAAATGGTAGACACCAATTATAGCCTATTCCAAATGATAAACACCTTTTTAATATATTCCAAATGGTAGGCTTAATTATCAAACAATTCCATTCCGTAGGCACCCTTTAACCTACTGTTAAAAATATATAAAAAAAATGTATTGAATTGCTGAGACTTACTCGATCGCTCAGACTGCAATGGAGAAACTTGAATCTCCCCAGTCCCCCTCTGCAACCAAGAATTCTCCAGAACTCCCCCCCCCCCTCTGTAAAATGGAACCATAAAATCGGTGTTGAAAGATGCATAAATTGCGGTGCAGGGGCTGATCTGGTTGAATACGATAATAAATTTTTTTTATTATGCATAAATTGCAGTGCTTTGCGGCGGTGAAGGGGTTGAGGCAGAGGATCTCCAGCGAGTCTCCGGCGAGGACGAGCCAGCCGTGGGAGGAGCCGCAAATGCGGCGGGGGTAGGAGGATTCCGGGAGGGGGAGAGGCAGGGGGCAGAGTTTTCCAGCGAGGACTCGAGGGGGTCGTGGAAATGGCGAGCGGAAGTGGAAGCCATGGGAGGAGGAGGAGGAGGAGGAGGGAGGAGAAGAGAGTGAGGTGGGTGGCTATGGCGGAGAGTAGGTCGGGAGGGAGGTGGGACCAATCACGATGATGATGAGGTTCAGAATCGTCTGCCATGGGAGGGAAGCTTGCTTGCTACCTTGTGAGCTGAGCTTCCATGGAAGGTTATGGGGATTGAAGTTCTTCTTTCTGCCCGTTTGGCGCTGGCAGGGGAAGGAGCCTCTACTTCACTGTCCCAATTGCAATCTCTTCTTCCCGCACACTTTCTCCCTTCCTCCACTCATATCATCCCATGTAATCAGATGCCAATCTTCCAGTTTGATGAGTTTCCAATTTCTCCATTGCAGTGTGAGCAATAAACATTAATTTTTTTTACTTTTTTTAATATTCCTAACGGTAGGTTAAAGAGATGCTTATGGGATGAAATTATTTGATAATTAAGCCTACCATTTGGAATATATTAAAAAAGGTGTTTACCACTTGGAATAGGCTAAAGTTGGTGCCTACCATTTGAAATTTCCCTGAAATTTATTATTATTTAATTTTTAATATTCTATATTGTTTACTCTTTAATCACCACTCACCATAATTAAATGCTTTGACTATTCTACAACTTTTAATATATGAATTTGTAATTTGGTTATAATTTATTTTGTAATTTAAATGTTATCATGTCACTACAGGAAAAGAGAGCAAAAATCGATCCTTTATTCTCGACCTTTCTAATTTGGGTCGACTGAAAATTTTTATTTTGAGAAAATTCTCAACGCTATTTTTGATAAACACCATCATATCAACGAATAAAATAGTCGAGAATTTTTTTTCTTTGCCCAAAAAATAAGACTATTGTGATCAACCAGCCAGGGTAGAATTACTTCTTCCCCTCAGGCTCAGTCACTCAGCCTCTCTATATCTTCAGAGCATCTGCAATGGTGAGTTTCAATTCGACTCACTGCTGACGTGACATGAAATGAGAATGGAATGAGATCGTATACGACATTTCAGTGGTGAGAATGAGACTCGTTTCACGAGAATTTCGCCGTCAGTCTCGCGAAACGAGTTTGAAAGCAAGTTTAAGATAATAATATTTTAATCATAATTTTTTCTTTCTCCTCCTCCACCTCATTTTTTATCAATATAACCAAATTAATTATATTATTAAGTAGGATCCACTTACTTTTTTAATTAATATGAGTCAAACTCATGCTCACCATTGGAAAGCAAGCTAAATAAAGGGTTAATTTTGATTCTCTTGATAGGGGTTCACAGATTACACGTCATCCAATCAGCCAAACTCAAGCTCATTATTGCGGGTACTCTCACCTCTTTTTCTTCATGGGTGCATAATCTCTTTCTTGATCTGCATCGATAAGCAACGGGTGCCCTCAATAACCCCTTCAATTCGCTGCGATAATTTGCCAAGAACATCGTCCAATTTTTTTTAAACAAAGATAAGCACAAATAACTAGGGTAAGAATGTCATCCCCTTAATACTATAATTAGTTGTCCTCAAGAACTATTTGATGAACAATTAATTGATAAAACAATTTTATAATGATATGCCATGCTATTCTGATTCCAATACAGTTAAATGATCTATTAATATAGTAATTAATTATTTTTATTATTAAAATTATGTATTATTATTAATGATCGATGATGGATAAAAATAATCTTTTCTCTACGAGAAATATTAAAATCTAAACAATTAATTTTTATTACCAACTTAATTTAACAGATTAAGGACAAGGAATTTTAATGGGTTATTTACGGGGTTTTTCGCATTTTGGACCCTAAAGTATATGGATATTTATTTTCTGAATTTTTAGTTTTTATTGTTTATTTTTGGGACCTTAAAGTATGGGTTGAACAAAAAAAGACCTTAAAGTTTGTAGGTTGAGAAAAAAGGTTCGTGTACTGTTTTTCTTTTTCTTCTCATGTTTGAATTTATCTCCCGATTAGCGTCAAACTTCAGGAGTAAGGTTAAAACTGACATTGAAACTATAATACACCTCTTTTATTCATGTCGAAACTAATTAGACCCTGAAGTAGTTCCGACATGAATAAGAGATGTGTATTACAACTTTAATATTAGTTTTAACCTTTGTTCTGAAGTTTGACGCTAATCGGGAGATAAATTCAAACATGGGAAGAAAAAGGAAAATATTACACGGGCCTTTTTTTCAATCTACAAACTTTAAGGTCCTTTTTTATTCAACCCATAAACTTTAGGATTCCAAAAATAAACAATAAAAATCAAGGATTTAGAAAATAAATGCCCCTATACTTCGGAGTCCAAAATGCAAATATAACCCATTATCTACGTCTTATTGTTAGAATTATTTCAAGAGTATAAGAAGATTATATAGCATGAGGAATCATGTGGAACAAATATAAGGATTATATATAAGATAAACATCAAAGAATATGATCAACATGGGTCCATAAGAGACCAACACGGTTCATGTTGGTCTCCAGAAAGTCAGAAAAACATTCATGGGCTCAACACGGACCGTGGTATGACATCACGGACCGTGTTGAGGTCCATTCATGTTTTTAATGCTAATGGTTATATAATCTTGTGTATTAAATTTATAATATCAATATTAAATCCGATATTATATGATTCCAATAGCTATATATATTCTTTGACAAGGTCAAGGTCATAATCCTTCATTAAGGACCTTAATTATATCTTTGACTAAGTGGTGTGATTAGGGTTGGATTAGAGATTGAATTCTTCTATAAATAGGAGACATTCTCAAGTCATTTGAGAATATCACAAGCATCTACTTTATTCTATAATCACATTCTCTCATTCTAGTATAGACTGCATCTATATTAGAATAATTCAAGTGAGAAACCTTTAACTTGAGTGCGACAAAAGTTAAGTTTTATCCCTTTGAATATTTACGGTATAATAAATAGTTCTTAAGGAAAATGAGTACGAAACTATGACTCTTAGCAATATTCAAACAAGATAATCGTATGGTTATTAAATTCAATCTCCATCTTATCACATATACCGCAAGAAGATCAAGAGAAGATGATAAAGATTCATGTCGGTCAAATATCATTTTCCCAACACTTCTCACATGAAATCATACACATAAAAAGCATATAAAGGAATCCAAAACTCGAAGGTGATTATAAAGATAGAATGTGAAGTTTTAAGTATGGTGAATTTATTAAGGAAGCATGACTGTGTCCTTTCTATATCATCGATTCAAGACATACACCCACAATGAAAACTCACTTCTCCATATTCACTCATCTAAGCTAAGTAACAGAGAAACTAAAGCAATATCTTTTCCAAAGTGGCCATAGATCGAATCAGAAACCCAGTTGCACACATGATTCTTGTTACCTCCTTTGCATAGTTCTGGCTTTCACATTTCCACCCAACTAATTCTGCATGTTTACCAATTTTTGTATTTGATCATCTTTTAACATTTTGCATGAGCCTTTTTACCGTGGAATCCACCAAATGCCACGCTTTTTATTTTTTTTTAATGTTTTCTTTTAGTTAACTTTCTAAAGTTTTTACCCGGCCATTATGTCTATGGTTTTGTTTGAGAATTATTCATTATGTGCTTTATTATTTTTATTTGAGATTTTATGTAAATTTCTTTTTCTTGCAGTATATACTTTTTTAGTAATGTGAAAGTGGTTCGTATTTTTTGAACAATTCCAACTTTAACGATTAAATTTGTCACACGATAACCTTTGGTTTCACAGTACTTATTGTGTTGGGACTCAAATGAGTCACAATTCACTGAAGATGCAAGATATAATATTGTTACATTGAAATGAATAAAATATGAAACTATATATATATATATACATTTTTTTTCAATGCTTAGCTAATGTATATATTTAGAGCCATATATTTTCTTTTTTATAAATAGATCATATGTTATTCAATTGTTAAGATCGGTACATCATGTTGGTTCCATTTAAAGTTTTCGTAACTTGGTGGGCATTATATTTACGAGTTTTTTAGCATTTTGGACCTTTCATTTTAGGGTAATTAATTTTCTCTACCCTTGGTATTCAATGTTAATTTTTTGGGCCTTAAAGTATATGGGCTGAATAAAAGAAGACCTTAAAGTTTGTGGGATGAAAAAAAAGCTCGTGTCACCTTTTTATTTTTCTTCCCATGTTTGAATTTATTTCCCGATTGATGTCATCAGGACTAAGATTTTATTAAAGTTATAATACACCTCTTTTATTCATGTTGGAGCTACTTTCCCTTTATGGTTGGCTCGGGTTTTGGTACAAGCAGCTTTATCAGGTCCTTATTTAGAAGGCGGGCCAGTGCTTGAGCATAGGTAGTGTTCTAATGGGGTGTAATGTTCATACTTGGGTTGAATTGCATTTGTTTCTACATTTTTGCGAGGATTGCTAGTTGAACCAGTGGTCCTCCTATTGTTGTTAGAGACCTTCCATCCTTGGTTGGCAGCCTTCCTTTTCTCTATACCCTCAAGTTGAATACAAATTTCCTTTAACTATTCGAAGTTAGGCATGACATGGTATTCAAGCTGGTGAACAAGACTATCGTTAAGACTCTTTTTGAAGGTGATGAGTTGCATCTTCGAGTCAATAGAATTGGGCACTTGGGATAGGGTGTTATGCCACATTGCATATTATTCGAGGAATGGCTTATCATCCCCTTGCTTCATAGATGTCAAATCTTCAAGAGTGGCTTCTTGACTTTGTTGTAAGATCCTAACTATTTTAAGATCCTAATAAGAGTTTGATCGATGGAAGGTTTTTGGATCGTAAACACATAAAATTGTTGATTCGGATCAGGATTTTAAGAACTATGACTGCACCATTACCATATCGCCGCAACCAACAGACCGGGCCTAAACGAAGTTTTTCTTTTCATAATTTATTATCCATTACTAGGTAAAATGTTTAATTAGCTTCCAATTAATCGAGTTTACACTATCTACAAACAACAATACACAAATGAAAATTATTTGAAAAAGTAATGCGATCAAGTAGGAATGTTTGCAGGATTTTATCCAAAAATCTAGATAGCTTTATTTTTTTTCACCTCTCTTTTCTCAGTCTATAAATACACATTCTCCGCTTCACCACCCTTCCGCCTCCATCCCTACGTCCCTCAAACCCCCTCCTTCTTTCCCAAAAATCACAAAATAAGAAGAAAAAATAGTAACAAAACACAAAAAGGAAAAAAAGGAAAGAAAAAAAGGAAAGAAAAAGGGGAAACGATGATGTATGGCCCTCATGATCATCATCATGATCAAAAGACTAAGAACATTATTATTAAAATTGTGTTAGGTTTTTTAATTTGTTTGAATAATAATGAAATAGAGAATGTGGAGGGATCTCATAAGATTTATCCACCAGAACTGCAGTCTCTTGAAGCCTCTTCCTCGATCAGTCCTCGCCATCGAACTGCCTTTCACTTTCAACCTCCTCGCCATTGGATTAATGGTATTAATTCTCTATTTTATTTCTTCCTTTTTTTTTTTTTTTTTTTGTTTGGTATCCTTCTATCACTTTTCTGCTAACGAAGCTATGCGAATATGCAAATGTAGGATTAACCATTAAACTTAATTATACGGGCTTTTGGACGCTAATATATTAATACTTCGGGTATTGGACAATAATGGACCGAATTTTTTCTTGGACAATAATATAAATGTATTTTATAGGTATTGTACAATAATGCACCTAAAACGATTCCGATGATGACTAACTCAGTGGTAGACTCTTATTTTTAAAGGTAAGTGGGTGGGAAAGTTAAATGTTTCTTCTCACGACATAACGCCCAACCAAATCATCTCTCAATATGTTACAAAACTCTGTAGCCTCGTACGGAAACCAACACTTTTTGTAATTATTGATAGAATGACCTATCTTTGCAATCCAATGAATTCTATTTTACTTTGAAAGAAAATTACTCGCTCCGTTCTTTTTTATCTGTCATTTATGGTTTTTAGTGCCAATCTTAAATCAATAATTTCTAATATAAAATTTTTATAAAAAAAATATAACATTATACATTTTTAATAGTATTTTTTATTACGAATCTAATGACATCAATCTTGTATGATGAATCATTCTACAAATTAAAATATTACCGGTCAAAGTTTTTAACTCAATTTCCTAGGTGACAGATAAATCAAAACGGACGTAGTATACTATTATGTTAGGGGAAATGTAGGTTAATAGGGTACTTTTTAAATTAAATAAATTAAAATTCTTTTGCATTTGCTAATATGACATTAATTTAGTTAGGATTTCAATTTTTTTATATCACGTAGGACCATCATTGAGTCTGTTGCCGTCAGATTTGTTTTTGGTGCATTATTGTCAAACTTCCCCAACGTACAAGTATATTATTGTCTTAGAATAAAGTTTGGTGTATTATTGTCCAACATAAAGTATATTAGCATCCAATATATCTAATTATAATTTGAAAAATGTGTATTAAAATTATATAAGTTGACTTTTATTTTACCAAAAAAAATTATATTTGAACATAGTTATAGAATGTCTTGATTAGTTGATTTATTCCGAATGTCAACGGTTGAATTATGTTGTAGGCATGACTAAATTATATAAATCTGTTCTTTAGTATCTAAATACATGAGTATATTTGGAGATACTCATAGAAAAGAGTTTTATTTAAGTACCTTATTACTCTTCAATTCAAACATAGTTAATAGTTTTACTTTTTTGTTTACTATATGTTTATAACACATTAAAGGAACATAGATATATCTATTAGTGACGACAATTGAAATGCCACTCTATTAATTTTCAAAATGGTACTTATTATTTATAATAAATTGTGTATGTTTAGAGTTAACTTAAAAGTAACCAAAACCATACATGCCATATCTATTAAATAAGATTTGAAAGAATATCATATACTTTTCATACTTTGTTCCCTATTCTATTTCATTTTTTTCATTAGTAGAGCATTTACAAAAAATAGTTGTTTTTTCTGTATTATTTCCCTTTTAATCAAGCACAACTGAACAAGTGCATAATGCTACTAATTAAGCTCAAAGCATGAACATATTGCTTACATAGATCCTATTGAGGAGAAAAAAGAAAGGAAAAATGATAGAACATAGCCAACCATTAAGGATAGCTCTATCTATAATCAGACACTTTATTTATTTATTTATTTATTTATCGAAAAAGAAATGAAGTTGAACAAGTAATGAAGTAGAGATGTTCTAGCTCATACTCCGTAATTAATTACAAGTTTATAACAAAATTGAAAAAAAAATTATATCAAGATGATGACCATGAGAATTTAAAGGAAACCTTATTTTACATGAAAAAAAGTTATAGCAAGATTATAACAATGAGAATTTAAAGAAAACACTATTCCATGAAAGTTTTTCTTTTCATCATTGACTAGTTTTGGAGGGTCCAACGTCTTCGACTTAATCTAACTAGACTTCGCATCTAGAGCAGAGACTTAGAAGTAAACTTTCTTAACTTTCTTCCAAAGTTCTAAATAAAAGCCACAAATTCTTCCTATTATTTGGAAAAGTCGATATGTGATCTTTAAACTCTCTTTGACAATGACATAATATTAAATTAAGATTGTGTTCTTTGCAAAGATTATTTGACCACCACATTTTCTATGTACTGTTACTTATTTATTTATTTTTTTCTATCTAAATTTAAGCAATTTTTTCATTTCTAAAACAATTCATTACCTATTGCTACAAAAATTACTTAATTCTACTCAAACGGTCAAACCTATCAAGTCTTACTTACCCAACTTTACATGGCCACCGAAAGAATATGACCTAATTTTTATTTTACATAATCAGAAACGAAGATTTCAAAACGAGGGGATACACACATTTATGACCCATATATACAAGGCCAAGAATTATTAAGTACTCCCTCTGTTCCATATTAAGTGTCACAATTGATAATTTCACGGTCTCCAATGTTACTTTTTGATTGATAATTTCTTACATAATATGTTATTAACAATTGCAATATTATACTTTTATGATAGTATTTTTCGTTATGAATCTAATGGTAGTAATTTTATATAGTAACTAATTGTATATATTGAGAAATTTATGGTCAAAATTTTTGAAAGTTGACTGCACAAATTACAAAGATGACAGTTAATATGGAACGGAGGAAGTAATTCTTTTACAAGTGAAATATAAATGCAAACTGCATTTATTCTTTTACAAGTGAAATATAGTTCTAAAACAATATTGTTAGTTGTAAGTAATCTTATTGCTCGTTTGTTTAGTTGAATAAAGAATTTCTTTTACGTTATATTTTTTTCGGGTTCATCATACTAACTATCCTGCCTTTTATGTTTGTTCGTCCTATCCTATATATTTGGTGGAAAACTTGTGACTCCTAATGTAACCCAGATCCAAATGGTAAGTCTAAATCTGACATTTTTACAATACACAAAATTCCCTTAAAATTTGAGTTTGGGATAATAGAAATAATATTTATGTTTATTACAAATGAAATTGTTGAACAGGGCCAATGTACTACAAAGGGCTATATCATCTGTTCTACCAGTACAACCCAAGTGGGTCAATTTGGGGCAACATAGTTTGGGGCCATTCAGTATCAAGGGACCTAATAAACTGGGAGGCCCTTAAGCCCGCGATACAGATGTCGAAATCGTTTGACATGAAGGGAGCATGGTCAGGTTCAGCCACAATCCTACACAACAGACCGGTCATCCTGTACACTGGGCTGGACACACAAGATAGGCAGGTCCAAAACATCGCCTTCCCAGCTAATGGGTCGGACCCGTTTCTCCAAGACTGGGTCAAGCCCGATTACAACCCGATCATCACCCCGAGCTCTGACATGAACGCCACGGAGTTTCGAGACCCAACGACAGCGTGGTGGGGCGACGGGCATTGGAAGATTGTTGTTGGAGGGAGGAAAAAGGGTAGGGGTGTGGGTTATTTGTATAGGAGTAAGGACTTTCGGAAATGGATTCGGGCCGAACATCCCTTACATTCGGCCCCGAAAACGGGCATGTGGGAATGCCCGGATTTCTTCCCTGTCTTGCTTCGGGGCCGAAATGGGCTTGACACTTCAGTCATGGGCCAGAATGTGAAGCATGTGTTTAAGGTTAGCCTAGATGCAACCAGGTTTGAATATTATACAGTAGGGAGATATGACCCTAAGAAGGAGAGGTATTACCCTGATAAGGATTCTGTTGATGGTTGGGATGGATTGAGGTATGATTATGGAAACTTTTATGCATCGAAATCGTTCTTTGATCCTAACAAGGATCGTAGGATCTTGTGGGGTTGGGTTAATGAATCAACCACCATTATGGAAGACGTTCTAAAAGGATGGTCTGGAATTCAGGTATTAACGATACGAAGAAGTTGAGTTGAATCTAATTTCTCGTGTTGTTACAAGTAGAAAATAACGAAAATGTGAAATTGATGTTAATTAGGCGTTGCCGAGGGCTGTGTGGCTTGATAGAAATGGCAAACAATTGATACAATGGCCGGTCGAAGAAGTGGAAAGCCTTAGGGAACACAAAGTTCAACTTAGTAGCCTTAACCTTACTTCCGGGGCATTGGTTGAAGTCAAGGGGATAACTGCCGCTCAGGTTTGTTTATTTTTATCCCTTTTTGTGATAGAAATGTTGTTTTTATTCAATTGGATGGATGTGTTAAACTTGTAAAAAAAAAAAAAATTCAAACTTTACATAATTTGGCAGACCAAAATTTTGTTTAGTATTAATTGAGAGCATTAATAAAAATAATGCAGGCTGATGTTGTAGTGACATTCACAATACCAAGTTTAGAGCATGCGGATGCATTTAATCCAAATTGGACAAATGCCCAAGACCTTTGTGCGTCAGAGGGCCTTGCACAATCAGGAGGTGTTGGGCCTTTTGGGCTTCTCACACTTGCCTCAGCTAACATGGAGGAATACACACCTGTTTTCTTTAGGGTTTACAAAGCCCCTGATAAACATGTTGTTCTCATGTGCTCTGATGCCCAGAGGTAATCCTCATCCTCATTATTGTTCTTGTTGTTATTATCATTATTATTAGGGGTATTGAACATCAATAATATCAACTTTGGGGTATTGGACACTAATAAAACAAATTATTTTCTACGACATAGGCAATACCAACTATCGACCTATTTTCCACCAACAATACACCCCCGATTTGATATGATTTTGACTCATGAAAAGATGGCATGGGTCCATAATGTGTGACAGACAGCACTTGTGTAGAAAATGTTGACGGTGACACTTATCCACCTTCCACATCACACATTATGGAGTCACATCATCTTTCTAATGAGTTAAAAACCATAATAATTCGGTGGTGTACTGTTGGAGGAAAACAAGTTGATAGTTGCTACTGTCAGTGTCTAAAAAAATAATTTATATTATTAGTATCCAATATCCCTAAAATTGGTATTATTGACTGCTAAAAACCCTTATTATTATTATTATGATGATAATGTCCTTTGTGGCAGGTCTTCACTAGATCAACAAACATACAAACCATCTTTTGCAAGCTTTGTCGACGCAGACTTATCCGATAAGAAATTATCTCTTAGAACTTTGGTAAGCACTACCATCCTTTTTTGTAAAAATAAAAACAACATATATACATGTTGAGTGCCATTAAAATGGTAATGTTAAACAATAAATCTATAAACATAAGCAACATTTAAGTATTTTCACCTCTTTCATACATAATCTTTGGCTAAATTTTATATAAATGATTGAAAATGACAGATTGATCATTCGGTGGTGGAAAGCTTTGGAGAAGGAGGGAAAACATGCATAACGTCAAGGGTTTATCCAACATTAGCAGTGATGGAAAATGCTCATTTATATGTATTTAACATTGGCATCCAAAGTCTTATTGTGGACGACCTCAATGCATATTCCATGAGAAAACCTCGTAAGATGAATAATTAGACCCAACTATTTTGGTCTTATATTAGTGGTAGGTACGTAGGTAGTTGATTAATTAGTGCTTGGGTGGATTATCATGAAATTAGTCTTTTCTTTAATAGATTTTTATTGTTTTGTACCTTATTTCCAACTCATAGTTTGTTTTAGCATTTTGTTTTAAAGTCCTTTTAGCTGAGAATAAGATTATGAATTGCTTCTCTGAATCTTTTTTTTTTTTCTGATTTAAGGGTCTGTCAAATTTATGGGTAATTCCAAATTTATCAGTTTTTATCTAAATTTACAAAAAAAATATTAAAACTTACCAAAAATTATCAAATTTAAAAAAATAAAAAAGCTTTAATTTTTATATATTGGCATAAATTTATCAAAAGTTACCAAAATTTACCATAAAGTATCAAAAATTATCAAAATTTAACTTCTACTCAACTGTTTTTTACCCATGAATTTGAAAAGAAAAAAAGGATGTATAAAAGCACCTGTAACGACAACTTTCCATGAACTAACCATTAAAGCAAGAACTTCTTACGGATCATTTTCGTTAACATAATACGGATCAAACAAAATAGGCCAGAACATTTGTAACATCTTCATGAGGAATGTTTGCTGGATAGAAGCTCTAGTTCCTGGAAATTTGAAGCCCCTAACATTCACAAATTATTTATGTTGGAGGCACTTAAACTGATCAATAGCTTATAAACTTCTAGCACTAGTGAAGTGGTAATTAGCACTAACAATTAAAACCAAGCTTGTAATTATGACTCAACGTCTTCCCCCACAAGAAATGTTCACTAGAGTTTGTTTAGGTTGTGTTAGTAAATCATAAGATTGACCTTAGCACGAAAATAGGATCACTTGCTAATTGTTGTACCCACAAAGTTGAGCTAGGATCGTTCTCCGGGGGCTACTAGAGTCGCCAGAATATTACCACACCATAGACCCGAGCCTTGTGAGATAGACCATGATAAAGAACCAAAAAGAGTGGTTTTGAACATAGTTATTAAAATACCGATCCTGACCGACAATCTTACGATTTTATTATCCAAAATCCTCGAAGCGATTCTACTATCTACATTTCGATCCACGATCCTACGTGGGTTAATTTCGATCCTAACTACCCCATGGATCCGAGTTGGATCCCAATTTTAACAACCTTGATTTTGAATATTATTGTGTAATTCTGTTGTGCCACTGGCCTATCCCTAATCACCTCAAACAAGGTTAACTAAAGGGAATGATATGGGGATTTATGTTTATAGTAACTACCCTAATCAAATTCATTATTGTGTAATTGTTGTCTGAGATCAAACCTCAGTCAAACAATATTCCCACTCGAGCACATTAGCCTTAATCATAATATCTCTCCCACAAAGACATGTCTATACAGTTCATACAAGGAATGAGGTATGCACTCTTCACCCAAATTAGGGCCTTTGGACCTGAGAAGTCATCAAATGACTTCTTTAGGTCCCCTTAGCTTGTCTTACATATTTTATTGAGTGTTTCATCTATATTACAAAATATTGATATATAATCTTTGTGTTTACGAGAGAGTTAAGTGAGGCAAGTCAACTATAGATATTGAGTCCTTGGATCTTGATCATTATTTGTGCTACTACTAATGCCCTAAGATTCTGAAGTAGATCGTGCTCATAGGAACAATAAACTTGGCAAACGTTTTACCCTTCACTTGATAATTCACTTAACATTCAAGGCTTCAAATTGCTTCAATAGGCTTAAAATCAATTGATAAGTTCAACAATATTTGTTTAAATGGCAAGTAATACAACCATCAGGTAGCCCTTCTCTCAAAGATTCACCCATAACGTAATTTTTATTGGCTACTTTAAATTATAGCCATGTCCCGTAAGTCAGGACTCCATGAGCAACAACCACTCAATTTTTAGCATTAACAAAGTTCCGTCCAACCCGAGTACTCGAATTTGTCTGGCATGAACTAAACTAGGTTTGGTCATTAATTGTTTGTCTGAATTTTAAATTCGGTCAATCCAGACATGTTTGATTGTAAACTCGGGTCGGGTTTCGGTTTGGTGTAAGAAATTCGGGTTGCCCAAATCTGTATCAAATTTCGTTCAAACAAATTCAAACATTGGCCGAACCCTAAAATCCAGAAAAAATATTGAATGTGTCTAAATTTAGTGTAAATTAGGATTTGAGAATATTCGGACAGCTCATGTCTGGGTTCGGACATTAGAAAATATCCAAGTTTACAATGGAGTCGAACCCAAATTTTGCCAACTACAGGTTTTTAACAATGGAGCCAATTGGCAGTTACAATGATGTGAAAGAGGCAACGGGGCCAATGGAGCAAACCAGCAACAGAAGATAACCTTGATCCCAACACCACATTTACATCCCAGTTCTGTTTCCAGCAGTACTGCAAAGGGAAGATCTGGAGCTACATTACATTGGCTAACGTTATCTGCCAGAGTAGAAGATCAAGTAGGATAGGCTGCTGCAATGGTGCACAATGTGCATGAAATAGTAGCACTGATGGCTTGCTAACACAATGGTCCAGAAGACTATGCATATTTGAATCACAACCGACACAGGGTTGTTCTCTTTGCATTTGTATTTTGTGTTTCGGACGCCCAAACAAATTAAACTGCTGTTCAGCTGTAATAATCAGGAAAAAAAATAAAAGGGAAGAGGAAGTAGATATTGGCTCTATATTTAACTCAAAGTAGCATCAAAATTGTATCCATCTGTCAAGCAACCTCCATAATTCTTGAGAGTACTAAACATCAAATGACAACTCCAAACTACAATGGGTTCAACTGCAAAAAATAAAATTGATGCTCCAACTGCATTTAGAATTACTCGAAAGCCACATAATAGCACAAAACATCGCATCCTGTGTTGAATGATAGTCGATACAACTCACAACCTCCTTCCCCTTCTGCCACCCTTTCTGCGAGTGCTGTCTGTTGGGATGGGGGTGACATCCTCTGGAAAAACAACAATGTGCATCAGTACTTATACCTAACTATAGCAAACATTGTTCCCACTAGCAGATAGCAATTACAGTTTTTCATCATAGGGAGTTGAACACGATTGTAAGCAGCTTTCTCTTTCAAAACTGAACTTTCAAGTTCGAATTTCTTGAAAATATAGGGGCAAAGTCAGCTCATATTCTAAAATGCAGTAAGAAAGTCAAATAGAGTCGAGTTATTACCAATACGACCAATTTTCATCCCTGAACGGGCAAGGGCTCTAAGAGCAGACTGAGCACCAGGACCAGGAGTCTTAGTCTTGTTTCCTCCAGTTGCCCGAAGCTTAATGTGGAGGGCAGTAATACCAAGTTCCTATCAATGAAAACTATGGGTTGTTAGCAGACTATACAAGCTTAAAACAACATGCATACAAACACTCAGCACAAGCAATAGCATCAGCTGCAAAAACTGACACTCGAGATTAGGAGAAAACAACAAATGGAATAAGACATGTACCTTGCATCTCTGTGAAACATCTTGAGCTGCAAGCATAGCAGCATATGGGGAAGATTCATCTCTGTCAGCCTTGACTTTCATCCCACCTGTACCAACAGAAGAAAACTATATGATTAAACCAGACAGTCCAACATGCCAAAGAAAAACAAAAGGGGGAAAGATCAGGGATAAAAGTAGACCTAACGCAATCATGTTCCAATCATGAAATTGACAATCAGACTAGTATAACAATGGAAGATTTCAACTGAGTTTAATATCAATAAATGAGCAATATAATTGGTATTCTTTTACGAATTACACCACTTCCTACAGCTTAAGCCAAGAGCTATAAGTAATCTTCAACAAATCATGCAGAAAGTACAGTTTTTAAAAATTTGACTGCTAGTAATTCTTCTATGCAATGTGGGACTTGCTCAAAAATGAATGGTCAAGTGCTCTGTTAGTTAACACAGGTATGATAAGTGTATAGAACACACAGAAAATAAAAGGGGAAAATAAAAATGAATGGAGGCTGCCAAATAACAAGCGTGTTGTTTTAAAAGGGGAAAGTAAAAATTGAACATAAAAATTCAAATGCGGCTGTTTAATAAAACTCAACATTTATATTGACAAATAATTGACCACATTTTTATACAAATTTGCGGAACAAAACACATACCATATTTCATTTGTTTAATTAGTGGACCATATTTTACTAACATGGGTCGAGTGTACTAGTGACCAAGCATACAAACAACATTTACAAAAGCTTCAGCAAATTTATCGCTTAAAATCATCAAGCATTGATGCCCTGCTGGAGGGTTTGTTCACCAGTAAGAGATATTTCAGGACAAACGAAGAGTTCTCAGTTAATCAAAAGTAGTCATGAAGAAGACGTAACCAAATTGTGTTATAGGGGTTCTCGTTAAGGTATTACCAAAGGAAGAACCACACAAAACATCACCAGAAGCAAAATACAGCAGATACAGAGTTTGAGAGCCTCCCAAACTCCAAGAATATTACAATATAGATGAAAGGATGCATTATCAGAAGGGTGATGAGCAACGCTAATAATATTTACCTGTAATACGAACAAGGGTTTCTCTACCAGACAAATCAGTGACATGCTGAAATCCAGAAACAATAAAAATTAAGTCAAATTGGAAAAACAAAAAGATGCACACACTGAAAAGCTATGAAAAGAAAAGAGAAGAAGAATGAAAACAAACATACGATGAAAGTATCATTGAAAGAGGCGAAAATGTGAGCAACGCCGAAAACATGCTCGCCCTCTCTAACAGCAGGGCCAAGGGTGACATTCTCTTCCTTGGGCTCTCTGTTCCTTCTCTTCGACGACTATCAACAGAAACAACAAACCAAAATCAACAAATCAAACAATGGTGGTAGATGGTAGTGGAAGGGAAACATTTGATTTTGAGAGGGAGACATTACCATGGCTAATTGGCTACTGGAGATTGGAGAACGGAAGTTAGGGTTTGCAGCCTCCAAAAACACCTCGGCAACGAGTAGTCAAGAGTTGGTATTGCCTGTTTAACGTTTTTTGAGCTCCGGGAGTTTTATCGCTTTAGGGTTTGACATGAGTGAGTGTTCAGCCTGCTGTACTCCCACAATGGCCCAGCCCAACACCCGCATTATGAGATTAGTACTGGAACTTAACCTCATTTTCTGATCCCTATACCCGATATATATAAAATTAATAAGAGAAATTGGAAAAAAATAATTCAAACTTTGGGACTATTGGAAAAAAAATAATTTTCCAATTAATAATCTACCTCAATGGTGAGTGTTTGGATAAAAATGTCACTCAACTTTATATTTTAATCAAAAGTGTCACTTATCTTTAGAAATTATCATTAATGTTACTCAACTTTTTAAAAAAATTAAAAAATGTCACTTTAACCTTCTATATCAGGTTTATAGGTAAACTTTGAAACTTGTTATTGGTATTTGAGCAAAATTGTCACTCAATTTTCTCAAAAAGTCAAAAACAGTATTACCCTCAATTAAAATTATAAAAAGTGTCATCACCTTTTAGAGCTAGCAAAAATCTGGGTCCGAGAAATTTCGAGCTCAAACAAATTGGACATTGGACATACATACATACATACATACATACATACATATACACATACACATGCGCACACACACATCCACTAATGAGCTAAGTATACAGATACACATGCGCACACAGACATCCCCTAATGAGCTGTTAGCTCAAGTGGTACCTACTGCATTGTGATAACTCACAAGTCCCAGGATCAATTCTTGGGAGCAGTAATTGGTGTGTGTATGCCTATCTAACACTCTATACAGAATATGCTTTTTTAGTGCCTTTGTACAGTCAATCTACTTGAATGTACTTAAATCGTTTGAAACTTCAAGCATCCCAAATGGCACACAACACATAAGGGATACACGCAACTGCCATAGACCTCACATCTTTATTTTTCCTATTCTTGCTCCACTGTTTTATCCAATCTTCCAAATTCCAACAGGGTTTTGTTAAACCCAGCCAAGTCCCTACTGAGCTTTGAACCTGAGAAGCAACTTGGTAGTCAAACAAAATGTGATATACTGTCTCTGCATCCACTCCACACAAACTGCAACAAGGTACAAGGATCAATATCACTGCCATGATTGTGAATCCTACTGGCAAGGGGTGATTTTCTCAGAATACCCAGCCATGCAATGAATGAAACTCTAGGAAGGGCAAGCTTGCTCAAAATACAACGATGCCAAGTGACATTTTGTTTCTCCCCCACATACCATCTGACTCGAGTAGTCATACAATGCACTTCGTATGTTCTTCTCTTCTTATGGGCTCGCCTGTTTCCTACATGTACTTCTCATAACAAGGTGTAATGCCAATAAATCATTTCCAAAGGATGACAGGGGTTGGCACAAATGCTTTCATAGGGAGGGCACATAACCGAAACAATACAGTAGACATAAATATTCAAAAAAGTATGCCTTTACAAGAATGAGCTTCTTCTTTATGACCAAATCTGGAAATACAGGTGAAAAGTGCAGCCTCTTTTTGACTCTTCATGGATATCATCAGAGCAGTCTGGACATACTATCTGGTGATTACATAAGAATACATAAAGGCAACTGCAACTCAACAAAAACTGCCTTCAAATGATACAACAAAAAGAAAATTAGACTACGGTCTCTGAAATCAAAAGCCCTTGCTCTCTCCCTCAATTCAATAGCCTTAGCCTACTCCAGTACTCATTCAAATTCTATGATAAAAGGGTATGAGTAATCTTCCTTACCCACTAAACTCATTCTTGGGACTGTGTGTTTGATTCTTCAGTTTGATCCCCAAGAGTAAAGCGAGCAAACCGGCGAACCTTGATGTTCTCCCCTAGTGAAGCCACGGTCTGCTTCACCAAGTCCTTCACCAAGATACTGTCATTCTTAATGAAGGGTTGCTCCAAGAGAGCAAGCTCTCCGAGTCTCTTTGAAATTCTTCCTTGCACGATTTTCTCCCTAATATTCTCAGGCTTGGATTGAATGTCTTCTCTCTGCATCTCGATCTCCTTTTCCTTGTTGACCATGTCTTCTGGGATGTCTTCAACAGACACATACTGAACTTGTGGGCAAGCTGCAACTTGCATTGCCAAATCATCCACCAACTCTTTGAAAATTTCACTTCTACCCACAAAGTCAGTCTCACAGTTGATTTCGAGCAAAACTCCAATTCGAGCATCATGGATGTATGATCCGATCCTGCCCTCTGCTGCAAGGCGGCTGGATTTCTTGTCAGCAGAGGAGAGACCTTTCTTCCTCAGATACTCCTGAGCCTTCTCAAGGTCCCCTCCAGTTTCAGCCAGAGCCTTCTTGCAATCCATCATCCCTGCACCTGTTTCTTCTCTTAATTGTTTCACCAACGCAGCAGACACTGCAACACTCGTTGCCCTGAAATATGCATTATATTAGCACTTACAAATATTTCACGGCTGCATGGGACCTGCTCCAACAATACATGGGTATGCATCCAAAAGAGTGTGTGTGTGTGTGTGTCCTAGGCTGCTAAACGTTCAATATTATGACGTAATTTCCACACTTAGTTTGGAGGAAAAACAGCACTGAACTCAGATATTAAAACTTTTTTCTTGCAAAGACCTATAGATTACTGCGACAAAGAACTTCAGTTTTGTTTTGAAGATTGCATTTGTGATATCATCATATAATCAACAACAGCTAATCACCCAAGGGCCTCAATCATCCTAGAATAGTAGAATATGGAACGGAGAGCTGAATTACAGTTTCAGAAATAAATACAGTTGTAAAAAAATCTGGGGACAGACTAAAACTACCTAATGATTTCTTGTTCAAATAAATTTTATGCCATCTACTCTTGCTTTTGTAGCCATGGGCAGAGACAAACCTAAAAAGTGGGTCCTGGGGCTGGCCAATAATTCAAAGGAGGTCGAGTAAACCCAAAAAAAAAACAAAGGTCTTATGAGCTCGGAAACATGTAAAGATCAGTGAACCACTTTGATATGTTTTCGGTTGATAAAGTTGGCTTTGTAGTGTAGGGCATAAAGCCCCTAACTTATGCTGGAAAGCATAGCCTAATTGAACTGACAATTGTTAATTACTTATGGTCGAGAAATGTACATAAAGCTTTGCATCAACGTCAATTGAATCCAAGCAGGACCCAATAGATCCAAAGGATAAACCAGATCTAAACAACCAATTTACAGTTCAGATCCCAATGAACCCACCATAATATGACAAATTACTATGCTCAAACACAGACAGATACAAAGGCAACCATGTACAATACACACTATAAACGAAATTCATTTAAGTGGGCGAGAAAAAGCAGTATAACACATCAGAAGAAAAGTCATAACTTACTTCTCAACTGGTTTCTCAACCTGAGCTGCAGCAGGCTGCTCTTCTTGTGGTGCAGGTGCTGCTTGTGTAGCTGTTTGGGCAGCCACCTCAGCAGCAAAGTTTTGGCTTTTCTTCTCCAATCCCTCACCAAGGACATATTTGACAAATCTCCTCACTTTCATGTTTTCCCCAATGGTCGCAATTGTCTGCTTCACCCATTCTCCTACAGTCATCTTGTCATTCTTGATGTATGGCTGTTCCAGCAAAGTCAAATCAGCAAGCCTCTTTCTCACCCGACCTTCAACAATTTTTGATCTGATTTGTTCAGGTTTTGATGACAGATCTTCCTTCTGCATTTCAATCTCTGTTTCTTTGTCCACGATTTCTTTGGGAACATCTTCTATAGAAATGTACTCTACTTGAGGGCAAGCCGCTACTTGCATGGCTAGATCATCCACCAGCTCCCGGAAAATATCACCTCGAGAGACAAAATCAGTCTCACAGTTAACCTCAATGAGTACACCGATCCTGCTGTCGTGAATGTAGGAACCTATTCTCCCTTCGGCCGTTGCTCTGCTTGCCTTCTTATCTGCACTGGCCAACCCTTTCTTTCTCAGGTATTCCTGAGCTTGTACTATGTCACCCCCAGTTTCAGCAAGTGCCTTTTTGCAGTCCATCATTCCTGCTCCCGTTTCATCTCGTAACTGCTTTACAAGAGCAGGGGATACAGCTCCTGAAATCATGAAATACAAACAACTAAGAAAACACACCAAGCAATTTGTTCATCACCAGAGGAAACTCATTGAGGCTGGAGCGGAAGGATTTGCAGTGCTCTGAAGCATGCTTTATGAAGGAAAACTAGTCTGACACCACAAGGTTGGTTTAAATTTATGTTTGCTAATTTCATCAAATATTAATCAAACTTAAACAAGAAATATTCACCACACTAATTACTTCAGATATTATTTTTGGTGCACTTCTAAAATCTACAAAAAGAACTTCAGAAAGCCGTAAAGCCTCACAGTAAAGAGTAATGTGCCCTAAGCTACTGTAAGGTCAAGAAATGGAACCTATATTAATTGGACTCTTTATCTTGCTCCAACTACCCGTGTTGGAGACTCCACACCAGACATGGGCATGTACACTGTACATTCCATTTTAGACCAAAAATGAACAAAATTTTCCAACAAATTGTTGCGTGCCATGGCACCCAGCTGGGACTCTCCACAGTTCAACATGACCATGGTTGAGTCTCAGCAACATAGAACAGAAGCGTAACTAGGACAGTTGAAACAGCACCAAGGTCTCCAACAACCCATGTTACTCTGACTCTTCATTTTCCCTAATGTACCCATGCCCGACCTTCCACCCCTGGACAAGGGTACGACACCCGACACTTCAACTTACAATGAAAATATGCAAATTTTCTTAAAAATAGCCGAGTCTCACACCCATATCCGTGTCCACATCAGGTGTGCCATATAGGACACTGGACACCTGTATCCGAGTCCAAGTAACATATCGACAACAACCATAAACTTCATGAACCAATGTGTATACGGTTGAAGAGTTGAGGTGTAGTCTAGATAGATAGAATTTACATAACTTTACAATCAACAATAAGGCTAAAGTTTCTATGTTGCCTAATGAAATCAAACAAACCAGCATCAATTAAGCATCCACAAACCTTTGGTAACACTTGCATCACTAGATTCAGCTGAGCTTTTGCTTGAGCTGGTGGCACTTCCATTGACCCCAGGAGTTGATGGTTCAAGTTTGGCTTCTTCTTTTGGGGCTTCTGCTGGTGCCTCTTCTTGTGGGCTGCCATTCTCAGCTTCCTGCATAACTGAGGAAGCCTCGTTCTCTTTATCACTAACTTCAGCTGAAGAGGCAGCAGATACTTCTGCTCCAACATCTTCCTCAACGGGAGTATCAGCTTGAGTTGTTGCCGTAACCTCTTCACCAACATCTAGGTTTTGTGATACGTCAGCCGCTGAGCTTTCTTCGTCGGGGATTAAGGTTTCTGTTAATGCATCTTCCCCAGCACTTGTCTCCGCAACCTTTTCCAAAGATGACGGCCCTTCAGAAGCATTTTCGGCTCCACTTATGTCTTGCTCAGATTGCACTTGAGATGCCTCAGACACAGACTCAGCTAATTCTGTGGCCTCCTCTGTCTCCTCTTTGGCTTCCGTCTTTGCTGAGCTTGCAGAGGGTTGCTCCAGTTGCACTCTCTCATCCAGAAAAGTAGCAATGTCCTTGTTTTTACGGAAAGCAATGACAAAGGGATTTGTTGCTGTAAAGACAACACCCTCCTTCAGCTGCGAATCAAGCTTCTCAACATCTTCCTCTTTCTTCATGGTCAATGTCACCTTCCCTCGTGCGATACGCAATACCCGGACATTAACCTCTTGTCCAACTTCCAGTGATGTGTTCCCCATCACATTCCCAAACCCATCATCTGGTTCTTCTGACTGGGGAAGAAAACCTTCCTCGCCCTCTGGAAGGGATATGAAAGCACCAGATCGCCCCAGGTTTTTAACAGTCCCCACGAGATCCTGCCCCTTGACAAACTTGGTGGTGTTCTTTGCCTCCTCCTTCTTCTGAGCTGGTTTCGAAGCGTTCTTTCTGGGTGGTCTCGGTTTATCACCACTGGCAACAGGATCTTTCTTTTCCCGTGGATTATTGTCATCTTCATCCCGCATTGAGAGAGAGATCCGGCCTGACTCTTTGTTCACTTCTACTAATTTCACCTTCACTTCTTGGCCTAAAGAGACTACATCATTTACATCCTTCACGAAGTTGTTACTTAGCCTGGAAACATGCACCAGACCATCTGTAAAAGCTCCAAAATCAACAAAAGCCCCAAATGGCTGTATTGATCTTACTTTCCCAGTGAACATTGCCCCAGGAACGAGATCCTCATCCCTAACAGGCGGCATCTCACTCTTCCTACCTTGTCTTCGTCTTGCCCGTGGAGCAGCACTGACATCAGACTTGGAGGAGGGTTCACCATTTGTTTCAATCTCTTCAGGAGGTGCAACAGATGCTTCCTCAGTCACTGATGAATCCTGTTCCTCTACTGCCACATCAGTCCCTGTGGCTGATATTCTTTGGATTCGAGATATGCAAGCTTTTCTAGTCTGTGGGAACACTCCTGATGCTCTTGGCAGAGTTACAAAGAATCTTTGTGAGCATAGTGACTGTTTTGTGGGGTTTCCAGGAAAGTTGTATTTTGCCAAGCACCTGTTTTTCCTTGCTGTAAAGGCTACTCCAGGAACAAACAAAATATTGCTCGCTGAACAAGGAATTACAGGGGTCATGTTGTCTAAAGCATAAATTAAAGGCGCCTTCGTTCTGAAATTAGTTGATCATGCTATGCACCTGGCAAAAAATATTCATAAAGCATTAGCTGACAAACAATCTCCCTCTAAAGATGATTTCGAGAAGCTGAGGTTGAAAAACAGTTATCTGTGAATTATATATGAGCATCATTTTCACCAAATCTTATCGAGAAACATGCATGTTGTTTGCAATCATTGGTTACACATCAGATGACAAACTTTACTATGCATGCATGCATTGCGGAGGAATATGCATCTATATCCATTCAATAACTGATATTGGTAAACATGCTAAAATTCTATTGGGGACATACCATGGCCAAGTTCTTGATACGTACACCATTGGAATGTCTACATCTAAAGGTCTCACCGAACTAAAGTCAAAACCACATTATCACCAAGTTTGGCATCTAGAACCAGGCAGCGTATTGGCATTCTTGACATGTTTAAGTCTGAGGGTAGCCATCAACCCATACCAGAACATCCTAAACATAATGGAAGCAGGCAGCTTTGACACCTCTAATAGATGTAGATATGCAACAATTCCAGAAGGTAAGGTTGAGTGGAAGTAACATAGCTGACGGCTTCTTTGCAAGTGAAGTTTTATGTCCTTTACAAAATGCCTCCAAAAATACTTGAATACAGATATACATCCAAAGCTCAAGCATATGAACACTACAAAATCACTATCTAACCCACTTTCTACAAACTAGGTGCATAATTCAGTTCGATTAAGAATGTTTTGGAGTGATTTAGCACGTCTCGGCATGATTCAGCATTAGATTAAGCACCAATAAGCATTCATAGTCAGGTAATTTATTCTCCACCCAACAAATTTACAATATTCCTATGTTCCATATCCTGGAAAATCAATTGCATCATTAAGTCGTCCTCATAGGGAGAACAGAAGATACAAATTTTATGACAATTTCCTGAAATGTTGAGAACAAAAGAGCCAAGAGAAACACAAACATCCAGAACCTAATCCAAAAACAGAAAACAAGAAACCGATAAAAGAATGGCAATAAACAGAAGCACTAATACCCAGGTTGAATTGCCACAAAAAATTCATACCCACAACAATTTGAGACAATTACAAAACAACCATACCCAGAAGAATTTGAGAAAAAACCCACGATGAGAGGCGCAACGAACAATCATAGTAACTGGAGAAACGTCCATTACTACATGAAAGAATATGAACAAGCAAACTAACCATATTGAGAATTCAGCAAATTCAATTTTAGATGAATTGGTAGGTAGTGAAACAAAAAAGATAATAGTCCCAAGTTAAGGAATAGGAAATAGATGACTCACCCAGAAAGAGGATAACCCAGTAAGGTTAGGGGGTCTCTCCCTCTCTCTCTCTCTCTCTCTCTCTCAGTCGACTTGTCTTTCAGTTGGGTGTGTATGGAAGTGAAGTGGGAGAGAAATGAAGGGCGGGGCTTAAAATCCTTATCTGGATGAATGATAAGACTCCTCATTCCTCATCCCCGTTTTTGCAACTGAATCCCATGATTAATCTTGTATGCTCTATGAGCCCAAAAACTCAATTGCCCAAATTCCAGCTGGTCCGCTCAACTAGGCCCGATTTATACTCTCCGTTTTTTTATGTCTCACTTATAAAATTATATCAAAAATTTTGACTACTAATATCTTAATTTATATAATGATTTATCATACAAAATTGATGTCGTTAGATTCATAATAAAAATACTATTAGAAAAGTATAATATTGTACTCCCTCCATTCCATATTAATTGTGATAATTTTGACTTTCACGGTCTTCAATGTCACTCTTTGATTGATAATTTCTTACATAATATGTTATTAACAATTGCAATATTATATTTTTATGATAGTATTTTTCGTTACAAATTTAATGGTGATAATTTTATACAACAACTCATTGTATATATTGAGAAATTTATTGTCAAAATTTTTGAAATTTGACTGCACGGTTTCCAAAAACGACAATTAATATGGAACGGAGGGAGTTTTTTTTTTATCAGTCGCTCCTTCTTATTCAATAATCGGGCTATCATTAGTCTCGGAAGTAGTCAACGCACGCAGCAGAAGGTCATGTTATCCTTGAATGCATCTCAGAATGGTGAACATAAGAGAACGCATAAATCAATGAGTCAGTGTAAGCCAATGCTCTCTTCATTTTCTCAAATGCCTTAGAAAAATCACAAGAATGATAGGAGTGAACGATTGAGATTTTTCTAGGCAAGTCCTCTAGGTAAGCATGATAAGGGTCAAGGAGTGGATCATACCCTCTGAGGGAACCTACGGACTCAAGGCATGTGTGGTCAGGTGAGGGAGTGATCAATAGTGAATGCAAGGGGATTTCATGATCGAGCAAGGGGGGTACATCACCAAAACAATCGAAGCACATACGGGAGTTCTCAACTTCCTCCTCAATAATAATTTGATTGTTTGATGTCCACCTAATCAATAATAACTTTTGTTACGTACCAACAATCGGGCTCACTCAATCCTATATATTATATCCTCCTTTTTATTTGAGTTGGTCTTTTTCTGAGTGAAGGTTTGTTAACTTTGACCGTGGGTTGTTGTGGTAACTATTTTTCCTATTTTTTTCTCCCTGTAATGTGTTGGTTTTGACCAAGTTTTCAAGGCTCCTTTTAGTGTTGTCGGTAGTAGGAATTTTATAGGGAAAAATCCCTTACTTATAGCCTTGGTGGAGCAGCCATTGCAATGGTGATTAAAGAGGCTAATTAACATCTCTATAAAAGCTTTTGATGAAGGCTTGGAAAAACACGGGTTTATTTTTACGTCTAAATATTGAAATAACCTTGCTAAGTTAGCCTTCAAGGCTAATGATTATGATGTCCTTATTTTCCACACTCATTTATTCCTTCTAAAATTATATTTCTCGGAAGTGGTTTGAGAAAACCTTGTCGTCTAGACTATTAATTTTTTAGCATGGACAAGTAGTTGGTTCGGGGAATTCCTTTCGCTGCATCCGAAGGAATCCAACGAGTTATAGTATCTGGGGGGAGGAGGACCGCACTTGAATAATATTATCAGTGCAGTGGGGCGTTTCCTCTCTTAGGACAGTGCTTCGTGCACGCTCTACCCATATATCAGGCTATCTCTAAACTCTACTCTTATTGCTCTCTTTATATATATTTTTAAGTTGTTTATTATTTATACATGATGTATGTATATGACTCTCTTTGTAATGTTATACTCATTGGTTGTATAATGTTTCGTCTGATTGGTATTTGTATGAGTTGTATCATGTTGATATTATGATGAATAAGATGACTCATAAATTATAGCAAAAATTTGCTGGGAGGTGCCATACATTTTTAGCAACTGACTCATGGGGGACCACATTTTTTTAATGCACTCAAAGGGGACCAAGTTGTCAAACAAATGGCTCACAGGTGCCTTTCCGGCCATTTTTCACCGGAATCCATGAAAAGACTAAAATGTCCTTGGGGATGATTGTGAAAAGACCATACTGCCCTTATTTCTTATTCATTCAATTACAAAAATGAAAAATTATTTGAAAAAAATATAAAAATGGCAAAAGATACCAAAATTCAAATATGAGGGACAAAATTCACAAATCAAAGATTTTTTTATTGAAAATTAATTACAAAAATACCTAAATTATAAAAATTACAAATATACCAAAAGTTTAATACCAAAACATTTAAAAAATGAAAATTGAAACCTAGCCGCCGTGAGATTTGAGGAGTGCTGAATCCACCTCCACTCACCATCGTCCGACACTCCGACCACCACCACCAAGCAACCGCCACCATATCACTGCCCCTGTTGCAAACGCCAAAATTTTTGATGAAGCTGAACCCTAACACTGGGAACCCAAAGTGCGATGTTAGCGCCGCAAAACAAAGGAGAGAGAGAGCGGTTTCTGGGTTGTTTTTGGCAACGGTTTGGTCGTTTTCTGGCAAGAATTTCAGCCACCCAAGGTGAGTATACTCGGATTGGTTAATTATAGTTAGGTTTAAATTTTTTGATTTGATTTTGGTTAGAATCGAGATGAGAGAGATGGGTGTTTGATAAAATGGGTGGTTTGGTGTTTAGGATTTCGATGGATGGTGACTCGATTTGGTGGTTATGGTGGTCAGTGACTGAGTTGTAAGCGGCGAAGATGGATGAACGGTGGTTGTCAGGTGGTGGTCTGAGACAACTCAATCACTGTTAATGGCGGTAGTCATTGTTGGGGGGTTGTCCAGGTTGTGCAATGGTGATGATGATGGTGATTGATTCTGAATTTTGATGCATTTTTCCTTCATTTTTTTTATTTTTTACATATATAATTGAAATAAATTTCACATTATGTTAATTTTGGTAAAAGTATTAAAATTTTGGATAAATATGGAAAAACATAGATAAATTTAGGTTGATTGGTAAAATAGGGTAATAACAATAACAATGAATATTAATAAATTCATATTGAATGTAAATTTAAGTTGGAGACAATTGGGTAATTGGGGAAGTGAAGAATTTTGTTATATAAAGGAGTGAAATGGAGGCAGACACGGTCAAATTCGTCATTCTACATCAGAAATTCAAAAAATTAGTAACTCTCGCCAACTGCCACCGTTTTCCGGCGTTAACTCGCATGAAAATCACCTGGCAATCATTTGTTTGAAAACATCGTCCCCTTTGAGTGCATTAAAAAAATGTGGTCCCTTTCAAGTCAATTGTTAGAAATGTGTGGCACCTCCCAACAATTTTTTGTAAATTATAGTTAAGTATATTTGTCTCACTTTCTAAATAATTTCCTAACATAATACAATGCGTTTTGTTTGAAATAAAACAAGGGATATTTTCCATCCACTAATCTCTATTTTTATTTATGTGTGCATGTGTCTATATATATAGAGAGAGAATGTATTGATTAAGAACTAAGGGTTATAATAAGAACTAAAGAACTATCGAGTATAGCCCTCAGATTAGAAAAAGAGTGGTTGAGATTAAGTTTAAATTATTTAATTCACATCCTATATAAAAGCCCTAAATACTACCACGTACGTCTTCTTCCCGTTATTGATTTTCATCTTCTAGTTTGATTTAATTATACTTTTTTGTTCTTTGATTACTTTATTGTCCTTTATTTTTCTCCGTCAATAACAATGTCGTACTTTATTGTTCTTTGATTAAGTTAATACTAAATCTGTTCCATATTATTTGTTTTTTTTAAATTGTGCTGTCAAATTTATAAAATTTTTACCTTAAATTTCTCAATATATATAATGATTTGTTAAATAAAATTATTATCATTAGACTCATAACTAAAAGTACAATCATAAAAGTATAATAATATTGCAAAAGTCAATAAAATATTAATATTGCAAATGTCGTGCTTTATTTGTTCTTCGATATTCCATATTATTTGTCATCTTTGTAAATTGTGCCGTCAAATTTATAAAATTTTGGCCTTAAATTTCTCAATATATATAATGATTTGTTAAATAAAATTATTATCATTAGACGCATAACGAAAAGTAATATCATAAAAGTATAATATATAATATTGTAAATGTCAATAAATTTCTCAATATATATAATGATTTGTTAAATAACAACATTGTTATTGACGGAGAAAAATAAAGAACAATAAAGTATAAGTCTTAGGAGGTCAATTTAAATCAAACTAGAAGACGAAAATCAATAACGTGAAGAAGCCGTATGTGGTAGTATTTAGGGCTTTTATATAGGAGGTGAATTAAATAATTAAAAATTAATCTCAGCCACTCATTTTAATATGAGGGTTGATAGTTTTTTAGTTCTTGCTATAACCCTTAGTTCTTAATGGATACATTCTCTCTCTCGTTCGGAATGAACATCAACTATATCATAAACGAACGTCAACTATACAATAAATGAACGTCAACTATATCATAGATGAACACCACATATACCCAGAACATCAACTATACCATAAACGACGTCACTATACCATAAATGAACACCACTTATACCCAGAATGAACATCAACTATACCCAGAATGAACATCAATTATACCATAAACGAACGTCAACTATACCATAAATGAACACCACGTATACCCAGAATGAACATCAATTATACCATAAACGAACGTCAACTATACCATAAATGAACACCACGTATACCCAGAATTAACATCACTATACCCTAAACGAACATCAACTATACCATAAATGAGTTTGGTAAAGGTGAGGACGAACACAAAGTTATTGTTTGTTCATCTCATGGCATGTTGATGTTCATTTATGTTATAGTTGATGTTCATTCTGGGTATAGGTACGATGGTGTTCATTTATGGAATAGTTGACGTTCGTTTATAGTATAGTTGATGTTCATTCTGAGTATATGTGATGTTCATTTATGGCATAGTTGACGTTTGTTTATGGTATAGTTGATGTTCATTCTTGATATAGTCAATGTTCATTCTGGGTTCTCTAGAATTGCGAATTAATTATCATGTCATTAGAAATCATACTGTATTAATTACTCTCTTTTTCTCACGCAACAAAAAAAGGAAAAAAGTTGCAGCATTTATTATTCACATTTTCCCAACCAAAAAAAAAAAAGAAAAAAGGCAAGATTAATACCCACCCTTGATCTTAGAACCAATGGTTATGATTTGCTATGTTTTTCTTCTCACAAAATCCTTCTTCTCATTATATTAATTTCCTACATATATATATACACACTCCCTCCGTTTTTATTTAAGTGTCATATAGGTAATTGTGTCAAAAATTTTGATCGTTAATATTTTAATTTACAAAATGGATCATTATACAAAATTGATACTATTAGATTTGTAATAAAAATACTATTTAAAAAAAATATAATATCGTACTTTTTGTAAAAATATTATGTGAGAAATTATCAAATGAACTTCAAAAAACATGAAGGACAATAAAAAAGAACGGAGGGAATATATATATATATATTCATGAACGCAATTAATTTTCTTGGTTTAGAGGCCATCATCATTCAAAGAGGCAATCATCTTTTTCCATCAGAACGCAATTTAGTATTTACATGAATAAAAAGTAACATCGAAGATTAGATACACAATAGTTGATGCACTGGATGTGCCGTTGAAGCAATGGCGATTCCCCGCAGATAGACCTTTGAACTTGACCAACCAAGTCTTCGATTATTCTGCATGTACTTTCACACGGAATTTTCATGAATAAAGCATCTCATCTTTTTCCATAAAATGGGCTTGCAATTTCGTTGCAAATCTCCTCGTTATAAAGTTTTTGTCCTACAACAGTTTTCTTGGTGTTTTGCCTCCCCCAATCTCTAAATTATTATTACGAAATTGATAGCAGCATGGGGTAAGATAATTTTTAAATGTCTATTATGTCTTGCCCTATCATTAAAATTACAGTATATCATTAGTCGAAATAAAATGATATGATTGAATTCTATACTTATAATACTACATAAATCGAGGTTACAGTTATATTTTTATATATTATTTTTCATATTGTTAAAAACTGCTTAAACTATGCCTAATGAACCTGGTTGATTTGATCAAGGTATAATTTATGCTCATTGACGTAGTGAATACAACCAAAACTTCTTATAATTGATAACTAATACTTACTATTAAAAAAATTGATGTAAAAAAATCATTAAAAACTACTAATTTTGAAAATGGTAAGATACTAAAAACTATCTTGGGATAAGACTCCTATCATCACCCTTATTATTACTCCCTCCGTTCCATATTATTTTTTCTCTTTGAAAATTGTGCAGTCAAACTTATAAAATTTTGATCACAAATGTTTCAATATATAATAATTTAAAAAATACTATCATACAACTATAATATTGCAATTTTCAAAAAAATATTATGTAAAAAATTATCAATCATAGAGTGACATTAAAGATCGTGACAGTCAACAAAAATACATATCGTATGGAACCAAGGGAGTATTAATTGATTCGCACCATCTCCAGAAGTCCCCAAGTCTCCCATGGTCGTCTAATGGACCATTTCATAACTCCTTTCTCCACAATTACTTAAATTATAAATAAAAAGCTTGTGTATTGACTGACTATTGAATCTTCATGAAGAAAATATTGAGGGGAGAGAGAGAGAGAGAGGAATTGGCAAGGTAGGGAAATGGAGGTACCAGGATTTCGATTTTATCCAACTGAACAAGAGTTGGTTTCCTTCTATCTTCCACAAAAGCATGAAGGGAGAATGGAAGAAGACCTCGATCAAGTTATACCGGTGCTGTATATCTACGATTATAATCCCTGGGAACTGCCCCGTAAGTTTCATTCTTCCCTAATTTCATTCCTTCATATTTTCCCGCTTATATTTCTGTCATCATATTTTCATTTTTTATAAGTATATTAGTATTCTAAACATAGTTCTTAAAATCCTGATCCTGATTTACAATCCTACGATTTTATGATTCGCGATCTTACGTGGGTTAATTTCGATCCTAAGTATCTCATGAATTCGAGTTAGGATCCCGATTTTAACAACATTGATTCTAAAATGTTTACTTCTTGCATATGTTTTACTTATTTTCCTGTATACTTGTTTTAAAAGTTTTCTTTCCCTTCATTTGCAAATATCATGAATCAAGGAATGGATTATGCACTTTTTGGGTTTCTTTGGATATTTTAACTAATATTTCATTTTCATCCAAATTTTTATACCATTTTCCTTGTCTTGGATTCGTAGTACTAAGCCAGCTATTTTGTTTAGATGATTTGAAAGTGGTTTCTCTAACGGAACCCACTTTAGTTAAAATTACGCCTAAAAACATATAATACGATTTGTTTCTCTAACGGATCCCAAATAAAGATATGCTGATCCAATTAATAGGAGCAAATATGTTGAAAAGCAGATGAACTATAACATGATTTATGCTTAAGGTACATGGGATGCACTTATAGTGGTTGTCAACCATGACAACCACCGTAAGTAAAATAAATCTTATTCGTACATGTGTCAAGTTTTAGGTTGACCATTAGCTCTCTTATTTAATATAAATTGTAAAATATATTTTTCAAAATTTTAGTTTATTTTAAAAAAAATTAAAATAAATATTTTCAAAATATGCTTATTTACTAGGCAAAAATTTAGATTTAAGATATTTAAATTAAAAAAAATTCAGAAAAAATATTTTAATTAAGAAAATATATTTTATAATGTTGTACTAAATAAAAAAAAAGGATGGCGAAATTAAAAATTGACATATGTATGGATAAATATCGTTTTCATTGCGGTGGTTGTTATAGTTGACAACCACTATAAGTTTTTCTAAGGTACGTGTATATATTTCTCTATGTACCTCGATCAGGATCATTTCTTGTGGAAGATTAGGGTTTATTGTGATAGATTGATATTAGATAATTACCAAATTTTTGAGGGATAAATAAAATTAATGTTGAAAAATGAAAATCACTTGTGTGGAAGGAAAATGCATAAATCCCCTTCTTAATGACATATCTAAATTTGTAGGGGGTTTAATGGTTAAGTTGGGAAGTGATTCACCAATATTTTTAGTATCATTAACTGTAGGGCTAGCTATTTGTGAAGGAATACTTGGGATTTGTTTATGGCTTGGAGGAGGAGTACATTGCCTTAAACGTATGCTTTGGCAACTTGTTTATGCATGTACGTAACTAATAATGAGTTTACAAACAGGACAATGATACACATCTTGCTTCGAGATAGTTAATAATAATTTTGAATTGTCCATATTTCATAATTTTGTAACTTTTAATGATATTTTTTCTAATAATTATATATATTTATCAATTATAAGAGTATAATACTTATTAACAAGGTCAAAAATATAAATAATAGACTAATTTTATCAATAATATTAAAAAATACATATTTTATGTATAGTTTTATATTTATGAAAAAATACGAATAAATAATTAATTTTATATTATTTATAAGTTGTAATAACTCTCAAAGTAATGAAAGATAACTTTATAATGATTTAAAAATACCTACATTTAATTTTATAAATGATTTAGATGAAATGCGCACAAGATGGTAACAATCATGTTGCAGCAAGATTGTTTATATTTTTGTGATAAAATATTATTGAGAGCACAAGTTGGTTAAATGGGGATGAATATTAATGCAGAGTTAGCAGGAGAGAGATGCAGAAGAGACCCACAACTGGAAGAGTGGTTCTTCTTCATACCAAGGCAAGAGAGAGAAACAAGGGGAGGGAGGCCAAACAGGATGACCACGGACGGCTACTGGAAAGCGACGGGCTCACCCGGGTGGGTTTATTCATCGGATGAAACTCAGAACCGGATAATTGGGGTGAAGAGGACCATGGTGTTCTACCGTGGCCGCTCTCGAAACCGTCAGTCTGGTGATCAGGGTGACTCTGAGGGCTCTAAGACTGAGTGGAAGATGAATGAATACATGGCCATTGATGACCATGCTCACCACCCTCCTTCATTTTCACCTGCCACTGCTGTCACCGTGAGTACACTCCCAAACCAACTTTATCTTTCAATGCTGGTGTCCCTGGGATTGGGGGATGAGGGGGGTATGAATAGTGGAAATAGTATTATTTTAATGGGTGTTGGGGTATGGTATTGTTAATGGTGTCCTTGGAGTTGGGGGATGAGATGAGGGATAAGTGGGGTAGGGAGTAATATTTTATTGGATTATGAGACTTACATGTAGAGTATAATTGTTTTCTTTTTTTTGTATTGGACTATAATCATTTTCTACAATGATGAAATTGTATAGTTATAATTAATAATTAAAATATTAAAAATTAATTAGAAAAAATAAAAATCACATGTTAATTAACTATAAAAATAAGACAAAAATAAAAATCTAACACATACTTAAATAAACTATTTAAATTATCATTAAAAGGAAACATAATTAAAATATTAAAATAATTTGAGTTATAATATTTATAATTAAATAAATTATTTAAATTACAAAATTGTAATTACAAATTCAAAAAAAAAATCAACCATTTGAAACAAAAAAAAACAAAGGAAAAGAGAAAGAAAAGAAAAGGAAAAAAAATAAAAAACAATCTGCAGGCGGGCCCCAACAGGGAACCCGCCAGCGCGCCTTACGCGCGGCATGCGCACGCGCAGACAGAAAGGGTGCAGACACGCCCCACTCGCTTGTCTCCCCCCTTTTCCCCAGTTCTGGGGTTGAGCGTCCCTCAACCCTTTTTTTTTATTTTTCCTTTTTTTTCTTATTCTATCTCATGTGTCCCTTGGTGTGAGAGACACCAATAAAGATAGCTTTACTCTCCTTTTAGTCCTTTACTCTCATGGACTATTACCCTTATTTATACCTCCCCAGCCAAAGACACCCATGGGATTTGTCGTTTGTATATATACTCTCAACTAGGCAGGCCATGCCTGCTCGTAGGAGTACTATCAAGAGCGAGTGAAAATAAAGAATATAGATAAGGCTATCTGTAGCAGTAACACAAGTTTCACGTTAATTGCACATATGTCAGGTTATTTTGTGGCCTAAATTATGTTTGTCACACCACTCTACAATGGTGAGGGAAAAATTAAGGCTATCCATTCAGGTGATCACTGACTCAAGTATGTCCCATTTGTTTTGTGGCAGAAGGGGGATTATTCTGTGGGTCGAGTATACAAAAAGTCCAAGTGCTTAAGAGCGTTTGACAGGCGACCAACTGCGCCGCAAATAGCATCTTCTAGTCATCAATTTGTTCATCATCATCAGCAGCAGCAAACGTCGTCTGATCATCGTGAAAATCAACTCAAACTGACAGAGGAAATTGATCAGAGTTCATCCGTTGAGAGTTCCTCACCATCATCAGGGGACCATGCTAATGACTCTAATCTTGATCTACCTACAGATGGACCCAATCAAGGTAACATAATGGACTTGGGTATGGATCAAGCTCCACTTTGGGATTTCGACTCACTTAAATGGAGTTTTTGAAGGGCTTGGACCATCAATGATAGTTTTGAATGTTGCAACTATTACTTATAGTATCTAGCCACTGTATTTAGAGAACAACTGTCAATATCTATGTGTAATAAACCCAATTTGAAACGAAAAGCATGCAAGAATATCAATTAATGTACTCATAATAGTAATGAAAAATTTTAATACTCCATAATGCTTTACATATTGCGTTAATTAACTATATGTGTATATGCCCAAGGGGATCAATTCTAATATCTTACATTATGGCTATACAGCAATTTTAAGTGAATGCGTCGTGACTCAAACCATATCTTCCTCAAGAAGCAATCCCGGTTGTTTGTGTTTCCATCCTCCCGGACATGCAAAACGCTTGAAAAGGTTTAAGGTCAGCCTCGAGACCTAAAACAAGCGTTTTGTGGGAGGCAACCTACGCTTGTAATTAGAGGTATTAGTTCTAGGTTTGGGCAAAAAGGGGAAAAAAGGAAAAAAATATTGGAACATATTGAAAAAATGAAAAAAAAACGATGGAAAAGTTGAGAAATTCGAGAAAACTGGAGAGGCAAAAAAATTTTTTTGGATTATAGTGTAATGATGTTAAGGCTTGATGGTGGGAGCACGGGAAAAGAGTTCGAAAATTTGGTGTTGAAATGAAAAAGGGAGGAGTAACCCGAAGCAGTCACGGGCGTGACACCCTGCATCACGGTCATCCTCCCATTCCGCCTCCATAAACCCTAATCTCCTCTCCAATTTCAACCTTCCCAAACCCTAACTGTTGAAATCATCCACCTTCATCCTCCCATTCCGCCTCCATAAACCCTAATCTCCTTCCCTTGTTCTCTCTCTAGAACCCTAAACTCCTTGTTGTGTTTGAGTTTAAAAGAAGAAGACCTCATTCTTGTGATCCTCCACACATCAAGGTCAGGTTCTTTGTAACTTTCGATCATTTTACAGGAACAATGCCACCCCATATGAACCCCCCCCCCCCCCCGGCGCCGCCCCCAGAGCAAATGTTTCATCTTCATCATCAGGTAAACCAAAGAAAGTTCGTGCTCCCGCAAATGATTTTTTGGGTCCCAACGACAGATCTAAATAAAATTTAGGAATGAGTTGCATACTCGAAAATATAATGCATTTAAGGAGCATAAGATATGCGTACCTAATATTTACCATCGTTAAACATATGACTTAATGATGGAAAGAAGCATGGTTTTCATTTTTAGAGTTTTGGGGTGGGAATGCTTTTGGCAAATTGACACCCCATGTATGACCAGCCTATTTTAGAGTTCCTCAGTTCTTTAAGGGTCATAAATGAAGACCTGTCAATTCGAGCCGGCAGGTCGATTTCAGGCTGAGTTTGGTACGGGTCGGTTTCGGATTTATTTATGTCTTAGGTTTGGAAATTCCGAGTCTAAATATGTAACCTTGGATTTTAGGGTGTGCAATCAGCTTAATTCAATGAATTACTCAAACTGCCCACATATGGGCTCATGAGGGTCATAACTTGTCGTAAGAGGAGGTCGTTTGAGCACGTGGGCCGTGAACTTTATGGCTCATGGAGGGTGAACTTTATGTCTCATGGAGGGTGAACTTATTACAAGAGGAGGTTGTTTGAGCACTCGGGACATGAAATTTATGTTTTATGAAAATTAAAGAGTGGTAACTAATTTTTGAATAATGTATACATTTTTTATTTATACTCGGGCCATGAAATTTAAGTCTACTTGTCGATTCTAGGTTTCTGGTTCCAAATATTCATAACTTGAACCTGTCAAACAGGTTCCAAGCTTCGAGGAACCTTATCCTGGCCCGTTAGGACAGGTTCTTGGATTTTAAGAACCTTACCCCTTACCCGTTGACAGATTCCGATCAAGTTCCAATTTCGGAACCGCTCGCCCCATACATGCCTAAATATTTATTTGGCATATGTAATTTCCAAATATTCATAAGATTTAAACCTTAGTTAAAATACAACAATAAATTAAAAAATGAAAAATAATGACAATGTAGGTGTCCAAAGCCTTTAGTTCTAAGATTTCATGTGCAGACTGCAGTCAATGTTGTGTAGCACAAAGTTTCTGTGTTCCTGCATTGAGTTAGGAAGAACAGAGGAGAAGGCAAAAGAAGCAGGATTTCCTTAATTTGTAGTCCTTTACAATTCCTAAACAATGCAAACAAGGATCAATTGTACAACAGAGAGAAATTGAAAGAGCTGACACAGGTATCCCCGTATCAGTTAGCAGATTGGCAGATCATTTGACAACAAAACGCCACCTTCAGGAAGGAAGCAATCATCCTTATCAATCCTTAACACTTGTCTTCAGGATCTTCACATCATGGATAGGTCTGAAAAGGTTCAACACAAAACACCAACTATAAATTTAGCCAACAAGCTATGCCATGCATTTAAAAACACATTGCAAGTTTACAAACAATGGGCAACTTTGATTGGACCAAATTCACACAACACCGACCCTTATCAGTGTAATATTGTCCAATACCCCTAAAATTCAGTATATTAGCATCCAAAAATCATTTTCACAATTTAATGTTTATATTATCCACCAAAGTTAGCTCTCTTGTTTTAACCCCTACAGGTCGTAACATTTATTTTTATACAAAAGCAACCTTTATCATTTTAAGTTTTTCTGAAAATCAACTTTAGTTCTAAATAAGAAAAATTATGTTCAATTTTTCATCATAAAAATTCCAATCCTTTTTTATTAGTTAAGTTAGCAACAGTAATAATAATGATATTAATAGTAGTTATTCAAGGTTAAAAATTAAACATTATTTGCTCAATTATAACTAAAGTTGAGATTAAAACCCCATTAACTTAATGCTAGATGTAATACTCCCTAGTTTGAATCATAATTTATTTTGCTAAATATATTTTCATCTCAATTATGTTTATGTTTAGTCTCCGATAATACCGACTGTTCTCGATTAATAAAATCCGCTTCAATTATGTTTCATTTTCATCTAAGTTATGTTCAACTTCATCCTCTATTTCCTTATGTAAGGGTGTTTGTTTTCAACTATGGTAGACATTATGTTATTAAGAGCTACACCATCTTGCTCTTTTCTAAACGTCCCTAGATGCTCCTGTAAACTAAGATTGTGAAAACTCTACATCATCATGTTTCTTTTTTGAAGATTCTTCATCTTCTTCTTTAGTGACTTCGATTTTTGCAATAGAAGGTAATGGAAGAAAAACTTTTTTTTTTCTTGATTTCTTGGAAATGATATTTAGTTATTGACACTTAAAAACAATACTAGTATTACATAGGTTGGTACATGCTTTATGCCTGATTTTGTTTAACAAGCTCAAATAAGCTTAGATATGCCACCAATAACATACCACTACCAATATAACTATATGATGATGCCTTCTTTCTTTCGACGTTTTTCAACCTTACAAAGGCAGTTGGAGAGGCTATTTATGACAATTGACCCTTCTAGACAATATTTAGTACATAGCCAAGACCAAAATTCTTTGCAAGAATGTATAGAAGGCGACAAATCCTGTCGCGGGATCTATGAAGGTCAAGTAGACAAACCCATTTCCTAGACTGTATACTGGTGTCACACACAAAATGAAGGAACAGTGTAGAGTGTGTAACAGGTGCACTAAAATGCAAATTCTCAAGAGTCATCAGCAAATTCATAAAGCAATTGAAAAACAGAAAAAGGATGGCCGACACCAAACAAGCAGTTCCTTATAGAAACTAAGATCAGTGGTGTAGTGAATCCAATGCTAACACAAAAGGTAAACAAAATGAAAAGAGCTTAACCTGTCAGTGTTGTCCGTCTGCACGCTTCCAAGCCTCTTAACAATCTCCATTCCTTTACAAACCCTTCCGAATATCGTGTGCTTTCCTGAAGGCAAACTATCAGATATACATATATATATAATACTTAAGCCTTTCAGCATCAATCAGAAATGAGATACGGATCTTGATTTTCATCAAGTCCATTTCAGAATATGAATGACAAACAAACAAATATAAATTCTCATGCACAGAAATGGCAGTGGATAAATTTCAGAATACAGGAGCTCCAAGTAATATGTTGTTACAAAAGAGAGATGCAAAAGCCTCTTCTCTTTTCTTTAAAAGGAAAACGATGTGTAAAGTACGCAGTTCTCATCCATGGTGGGCTGATATATGTAACTCGCAGCAGTCAATCATACATCATGAGAACTCTAACATCACCTTTTACAGATAGTGCCACACTGCCACAGGAGATGAGCAAAAAATCACAATTCCTTCTGGTAGAAGCCATGTGGATATCTAGCAACAATTTAAACTCAAGACCAAGAAATCTTGGGAAAATGTCAAAAACAATATGACTAGGGATGTACTATGTAGTATGTCCTCTGATCATGGAGTAATACAGTTTTCTTTTGATAGGAAGCAGACATTGAACACACGTAAACAAGATCAAGATGAAGTATGATGTGATATGAGATTACTAATTGATAGTAAGGGCCAGAAAAATTAAGTCGTAAACGGATGGTGTTAATCTTTCAGAAAACAAATGCAACAGAGCAATGACACAATGAGTAAGCTTCTAAGGATCAACATGACATGAAGCTGTTAACCAAGGAGAAGCTGGATGTCATCAATTTATGATTACCATCAAGAGATGGAGTGGGCGCAAGAGTAATGAAGAACTGGCTTCCATTTGTATTTGGACCTGCATTTGCCATAGACAGAATGCCTGCACCAGTGTGTTTCAACCTTGCATCTATCTCATCTTCAAAATGCTTACTGCAGTTCACCAAAATAATCAGAACCTCTCATTATCAGAAGTAAAACAAAATTTGAAACATTATGCAAAGAAATCTTGTCTCCCTTTTTATTTTTAATTTTCTTCTAGGGAGTTTTTTTTTTTTTTTGGGGGGGGGGGGGGGGGGCGGAAACAAGCAACAAAAACCATCACTTCACAAACTCAATTATCCGTGTCAACCCTTTTATTTTAGACGTCATTTTTGCCATGGATTTCCTGGGGGGGGGGGGGGGGCTGTAACAAGCAACAAAAACCATCACTTCACAAACTCAATTATCCGTGTCAACCCTTTTATTTTAGACGTCATTTTTGCCATGGATTTCCTATATATGGGCAATTATATGTTCCCCATATTCTAGTGTTGGATTAGGCTACGCATCCACAATTTGTAAGTATCCCAGACTAAACAAGTATTCCTATCAATATCACATACCAACTTAGTTTAAAAATGAAGCCTCTAGGCCCTGGAGGGTGAGAGATAGAGGCGACAGGCACAAACCTTGGCACCTTAGTTAAAAAAGGCCCGCTAGGTGAGTAGGTGCAGTGAGGCGAGAAGCTTAGATCATGGCGCCTAGGACAAGGTGAGGCAAGGCTCATCCAAAACACCCACAAAAGGTGCGCCTTTTGTGTTTTTGGATCCCAGTGAAAGACAACATAAAAACAGGTTCTTTTTTGTTGTGTTTCCATCTCATTCGACCTCCCCTCAACCCTAAAATGCCTCCATAAGCACTCACAACTTCTACTCTTCTCTGCATTGGAATGATTTTCACGCAACCTTTTGTGCTGCCATGGAGAGGGTGAGGCGAGGCTCATCATAAAATCCCATAAAAGGCATGTCTTATGTGCGCCTTTACACCACCTATTGCACCTTTTAGGTCCAAGTTAAAATAAAAGGGCATGTTTGCTATGTTTACTTCTAATTTGACTCCTTCAACCACTAAAATGCCTCTAGAGACGCTCACAACTTCTTATCTTCTCTAGTGCATTCATGTGGGAATGATTTTTCATGTAGAGATAACTTATATATATGACATGCAACTTGGATCCAAAAGGCCTATGCCTTTGCCTCAGAGCCTGCACCATTGTGCCATTTTGAGTATTGGGCCTTTTTTAGTCTAAGATGCCCACCCACACATATTTTCAAACAATCTTTAAAACAAATACTCAACTACCCAAACTAGAGAAGAAAGAGGGAGTTTTGCCAAAAGTATTCAACAAAAGAAAGGGCAAGCCCAACAATTAGTACACACTAGTTTTAATTGGTGTGCACCTCAAAAATTAAAGATTTTCATAGAAAATTCAGAATTACTCCTATAGGTACCAAAATTTGAGACCGAAGTACACCACATCAGGTATAAAGCAAAAATAGAAGTGCCTAAACTCTCATTGAAAAGTCAAGGGGGTAGCTCGTTATAACGAAGCATTCCCCTACATTCTGTTTGTATTGGGGGTTAAAGGAGGGGAAGGAAAGGGAAACGAGGGGAATGGACTAATTTTTCATGTTTGGGAATATAATTATAGGGTGAGGGGAAAGGAAGGGAGGGGAACACTTAACCCCCAATCCCCTCCGTTCCCCTCCATTTTTTTAACCCTCAAAATGAAAGGGAATGAGGGGGAAGGGACGAATTTTAACACTTGCCCTCCCTTCCCCTCATTAACAAATCCAAACAAGGTTAATCGTAATCACCTCCCCTCCCCTCCCTTCCCTTCCCTTCCCTACCCCTCCCCTCCCCTCCCCTCCCCTCCATTACCTTACCCTCCTTTCCCCTCCTTTCCCCCTCTAAACTGAATCCAAACACACCCAAGCACAAGAGTGGAGGGCCTTGTTTATAGCATTTGTGGGCATGAACCTTATTAGCTAGCATGAGTAGTATTCTTCTTTCAAGTTTGCAATATGGAACAAAGTCCCTTTGCTGATAGTTACAAACAGATACTTAGGGGTGCTACACTTGTGATATTTGCTCACTCAACAATAACCTCTGCATTCTTGACAAACTCTCACTCCAGCCACCCCCAACAAATTAGATGCCGTAATCAGCAGAGAACCCTAGACAAGCATAAAGCAGAAAAGAAAGCTCATATTTACGAATCAAATTCATTACATACTCAAAACTGAAACTTGAAAACACTACATGATCCAGTAAAAAGAAAAAGAAAAAGAAATGATGAATGAGGAAGACTTGGGAATGTTACCCATAGATAGATTCGCCGCCCCTCCCAGTCCCAGTTGGATCCCCTCCTTGCACTACAAAATCCTGGCGACATTCATTTTCAAAAACACAAAATGAGCAAGCATTGTTAAATTTCATCTCTAACCCAGCATCAGAATATGAGAGAAAGAGTGTGTATCACCTTGATAATGCGATGGAATTTCACGCCATCGTAGTAACCTCGTCGAGAAAGTTCGAGAAAGTTCCGGCAAGTTCTGGGCGCGTGCTTATAGTAAAGCTCGACAGTGAAAGGACCCATGGAGGTCTCCAGTGTCACCTCCGGCGGCCCACCGTCTGCGCTCGCCCACATCCTTCGCCAGAGAAGACAGTGAAGAAACGTTCAAGTGTTCGCTTATTCTTTACGGCTTGTCCCAACCTGAAACCTGGAAACTTGAGAATGCCTGTCGATTTATAATTTAGGAACCTGTCCTCAAGTTAGGATTTCTAGAATGTTATGTGAACCAACTAGACCTGTCAATGCGGGCGGGCGGGCGGGCGGGTTACGGGTCGGTCGTATATCGGGTTCGGGTAAATACGGGTCGGGTGTATTTCGGGTAAATACGGGTCGGGTGTATTCCGGTTTCGGGCGGTTTGGATCGGGTTTACGGGTCATGACCGCCCTTTTTCTCAGTCACTTACAACTAATAAAATTGATTATAATTAGTCAAAGACGCCTATGTAATGTATCATTCCATTCCAAGTTCGACCACCATGATATGTCGTAGTTGTATTGACATATTAATATACACCTAATGGACAAAATTTAACAATCTTCAAGTCTACAAGTATTATGCGGTTTACGTCAACAATCACGAATAACAATACTTATGAAATATATAGGGTTTTGGGATATGCTAATATACTAAACTTTTGGTGTATTGGAAAATAATGCACTGAATTTTGACCTTTGACAATAATACACTATTTTACTGAAAGAGAAGAGAGAGGAGGGACTGCAGGAGTTTGAGGGGTCACTGAAAGAGTGAGTGAGTGACAGTGTTAGGGTTTTGTTTTGGTCATTCGTTATTTGATTATTTCATTTGTATATCTCTCTACGCATAGCTTTCCAAAACCACCCAATATTTTACTTTTGGGCCTTAATTTTCATGGAATGAGCCCATTTTTTGCACAAGGTCAAAGTAGACAGAACACTTAAAATTAAAGTGTCCGACCAGCGGTCGACGAACTCGACCGACCTGACCCGCTTTTTACCGGGTTCTTTGGGTCGGGTCATTTTCGGGTCCCGGGTCGGAATTTCGTGTTCAAAACCCACTTTTTGCGGGTCGGTTTGGGTCGAGTTTCCGGGTCGGGTTGAGAATTGCCAGGTCTAGAACCAACCTATTAGATATGTTCAACTTCTAAGTATTGAGTGCTTATTTGGCCTAGTTTTTTAGAGAATTTTTAGAGTTAAAAAATATAAATTAGCTGAAACAGTGCTTTTTTAAAAGTCAATAATTGTTTTTTAAAAATAGTTTTGGCCAAAACATCACTAAAAGCAGTAAATTGTTGCTTCTACTTCTTAAAAACTAATCAGTATTCAATCTATGATATTTTTAGTGATTAGTTCCCATAATTTCAAATAAATATTCTTCTAGTTCTTATAAAGATAACATTTAAATATGTTAATATTATGTTAAAACCTTTAATATTATGTTGGACATTTTTATTATCTAATTCTTTTACAAAGATGTTATTTAGTAAATTTTTGATATATAAATATTTAATTTAAAGAATTGTATATTTAAGTAAGAACATATATAGTTACAATAATTATTATAACTATAACTAGAACTATACGATTATAATTATTGTTAACATTAAAATCTGATAATCTATTTAAAAATTAATTAATAAAAAGAGAAAAATGTAAATAATTATATGATAATTTTACTCTAGAAAAACACATGATAATTTTTAAAAGTTAGGCTAAACAATTAAATTGAGTAAAAGCACTATATCGTAAGTTAGGTCAAAAATTTTAATTTAGTAGAATTACTTATGTCATAAGGTATGCTAAACACTTCAATACATATCTAAAAGTAGCTTTTATAAAAACTATTTATAAGAAGCAAAAATACTCTTTTAAAAATTAGGCCAAACAAACATATTGAAATCAGAAACTTAGAGCAAATGAATACATAAAATATGGAACATAATTTTAATTTCAATATAAATAAACAAATGAAACTATTAAGGCCCCGTTCTTTTATACGTTGGTTGTAGTGTCGTAATGTTGAGGTGCGATAAAATTTGAAAAAGTGTGATGAGTTGTGGTGAGTTCCATCTCTTGTGAAATCAGAAGGAATGCTGCAGAGATCCATCTTTTATGAAAATTGGTGGTGAGTAGGAGAGGGATAAAGATAGGAGGGGAGAGAAGATACAAAAGTTCCGTGGAAAAATTGTCATTGCCCATGCTCTTAATGCTAAAATCAAGTGTGTTAATGTCGTCGTGATAATTGGACAATGTGGTGTATATTGCGCTAAAGTAAAAGTTAGTATTCTTTTAAAAAATTATATGCCAGAAAATAAAAGTTTCATACTCGGCTAGTACCCTGGAACCGAAACCTGAACCTTAACCACAGGTAAGGGTAACATTCCTAAAAATTAGAAACATGTCATAACGGATAAGGTTAAGGTTCCTGATTTTAGGGGAGGGTGCTGGGAACCTCTCACCCCTACTTTTGATCTGTCTATATGCAACAAGTTTTTGTTTCTGAGCCCTTCACGCTTGCAACTTTCAATGAGTGGTTTGATAAAATTCTGACTCAACTTTTTGTAGTTCAACCCTTATCCTTACCCTAACTACTTTTTAAGTCTAATGTACATAGCAAATTATATAAAAAATTGGATATTGACAAATATGTCTTTTTTTCAACAAATCAGAGGACATGGAAGTGGTGTTGAAAATGGGACTTTTTTCTTTGATGAAAAACCTTTCATTGTTGAAGCATGGAACCCAAAACAAACAATAGATATGGATGTCATCAAATCATTGTCAATCTTCATCAAATTTTCGTTCTTGGATATCAAATACTTGGATCAAATCTCAGTTGCCTAGCTAGTGCCCTTGGGGTTCTTATCAAGACAAATAGGCCCCGCAATGGAGAGATCAAATTTAACATGTGCAAGGGTTTTGATTGAAGTGCAGCTTGATGGTGATTTCCCGAATGAGATCAAATACTTGGATGAGAATAATAACTTGTCGACACAGAAAGTAGAATATGATTGGAAGTCGACGAAATGTCAATATTGCAAGATGTTAGGGCACGTTGAGGGGGAGTGCAAAAAAAAAAAAAAGCCTCGGGGCTAAGGCTAACCAGGTTGCTAAGGGATGAAACAACAGGAGCAATTAGAGGTGGGAATGGATGATTGAAAGGGCAGCCTTAAGGATCGAGTAGTCTTCGAATGATAAGCATATAAGAGGATCCATATAAAGTTTACACACAATATAATGTGATTATATACAAAATAATATGATGGTTTGTTCATATTATAACAAAGATATTCTTATTAAGGTCACGGTAAAGATATTTGTATATCTAGCGGACCTTGTTGTTAGAGATGGGTTTAGTAGCCCAAATCTCTACTACTCACAACAATGACTCAACTTTACAATGGGTGTAACGCCAATTTCTAAAGTTCAAATGCGTACGGGAGTTGTCTTAAGTGGTAGGAAGCATCAATTTTAAACATCTCAGATTAAATGATGCTTAATATCTGTCATGACAAGAGGTTGATTGATGACACTCTTAATAGATTTTGTGGGAGCCTAATTACAGAGGCGATAAAATCCAAAGACTACCTATGTAAGTGTGAAGTGTGGCCGCTGAAAGGAACTTATGGCCTAAAGTTCTGAAACACTTACTAAGGATAAGGATACAAGGTCGGATAATAGTATCAGTATTAACACTTAAGATAAAAGTTATATGTATGTTATGGGCATGGTTGATCAATTTGTAATACAAAGTTCAAAGACATGTCTACTTTGTGATTCAAATCAATTCTAGCTCATATACTCTAATTGAAAGTAAAGCGCAATATCTACTTTTCAATAGTCATATACTTTGTGTATTTCTTGGGTGATTACAAGTTAAGATCACTTCAAATGGTGGGGTGTTAACCCCTTAAATAAGAATACGAGCTTATTTCAAGGGTATTTTCCATACTCTTGAAATGGCGAGGGATTGTTGGAGTTATTTCAAGAGTATAAAAAGGTTATATAGCATGAGAAATCATATGGTACAAATATAAGGGTCATATATAAGATAAACATAAGTAATTATATGATCAACACAGATGAATATAAAATCAACACGGTCGTGTTGGTCTCTAGAATGTTAATCTAACTGTTATGGGCTCAATACAGACTGTGTTGCTCCAACATGGACTGTGTTGAGGCCTAGAATCAGATTAATGCTCCAACGGTTATATAATCTTCATCATTAAGTTACAATCACGTTTTGATACCAGATTTAAGACCCCAACAACTATATTGTCTTTATACCACATGGTCAATTGACTTAGTCAAGGTCAAGATAGTCATTAAAGACCTTAATTAAGTCATTTGACCAAGGGTTAAAGAGAGTGGGAAGTCTTTTATAAATAGGAGACATATTCTAGACATTTGAGTACATCATCATCTAATCATAACCTCTCATTCATGTCTAGACTGCAACTATTCTTGAATGAATCAAGTGAGAAACAAGTTTATCTTAAGTGTGTTAAGTCGCTAAATTTTATTCCTCAGAATATTTGCGGTATAGTAAATAGTTCTTAAGGAAAATGAGTTCGTACATGACTCTTAGCAATATCCAAGCAAGATAACCGTATGGTTATTAAGTTCAATCTCCATCTTGTCACATATACCGCAAGAAGATCAAGAAGCCAAGAGAAGATGATGAAGTTTCAAGCCAATCAAACATCATTTTTCCAACAATTTTCATTTTATTTGTCAGATAAATTTATGTGTCGGTCAAACTTTGAAATTCTTTATTATTAGTTTTTCAAAATGTATATGTTTTATTATACAAAATTACGATCATTAGATTTTCGCGATAAAAAAATCTATTATTAAAGTATAACCTTATAATCTTTTGAAAAAATATTATATATATGAAAAATTGTCAGTCAATTATAGATATTAATAACATTAAAACAATTAATGAGTCGCTCATAATATGGGAACGAGTGGGTACTTCAGCTTTCAATTGAAATTCTCTTAGCTTTTAAGTTGATAAGGCTCCCACTCTAACACACACATTTATAGTTGTGTTTTCACTAATTTCTGATCGGGAAAAATGCCACAACGTTGGTGACAAGTGATAACCGATTAATCGTGATAACTAAGTTTATGAGCCAATAAATGTTTGAAGCAAACAACTTACCAGTAGAACCGCCACACTAGTTATGCCAACACATGTACTAATACGTGTCACTTAGTTTTCGTCAATCATATTAGGTATACTTTCCTCGTTTCAGCTGAAAAAAATGCATAACTTAATCAACAAACAACAATGTTACTTCACTATTATGTTAGTCATGTGGCCAGTACATGCTAAAAAAACATTAGATTGTACCATGCTCATTCCATAGGTGTGAAATTGGGTAAGATTGAATAAATCTGAGTAAATTTGAATAATTATATAGAAATAGAAGAAAAAAGTAATGAATTATTTTAAAAATAGTAAAATTGTGTAAAATTAGATAGGTGTAACTAATTCATATAAAAATGAGAACAATAAATAGAAAAATGTTACGGATTATATAGAATACCCCCTTCATTTTCAGACGTACCACATTTGTATTAAATTACGTAGGTAATCTAACTAATCTTTACCCACTCATATTCATTGATGTAATCGAATATCAAAGCTTTCACTTTCTGTTTGGAGCGTAATTACAAATGTCGTTAGTACTCGGATCATCTATTTTCTTTACTCTATGAAAGGCAAATGCCAAAAATGACAACTCGGATAATCTGTTTTCTTTATTCGATGAAAGGATATATCATGCTTTAACTCTGAAAGCCTTCACAAATGACGTTTGTCTCTTATTGCTTTATTAAACACCATGTCATACTATACGTAAAAGCCCTCATAAAAATTTTGCCCATCTCAAATACATACGAGTGCCAAATTAAACTACCCCAAACTCTTACAATCCCATTAATCCATTTCTAATACTATCAGTTAGATTTAACATATTTTTTATTGGTAAACATTATATATGTACTCATCATTTGATGCTGCTTTATAATTTTATGTCTTGTATATCATATTTGACAATTCCACTAAGAAAAAAAGCACGCGCAAAATTTAGTATATAATTATAACATCCCGAGTATACGGTTAAGTGTGGCTTAAGAAGATTGAAATGACTACTTATATCACCAAGGTGCACCTTTTTTTATGGTAGCTCAGTTTAGCGTGCTTGGCTGGGAGTAGTCAAAGAATGGGTGACATCCTGGGAAGTTTTCCTGCGGCGTGTGAAGTGTGGGCGACGTCTTTGGAAAAGCTAAATGGTGATTTGTGGGTGATGATCCTTAAAGCGATTATTGGTAATGTCCGCGGCCCGGGAACGGCCGGGGCGTTACAATAATCATTTCATCTCGGTATATTGCAAGATTGTAGTGTTTATGTAAAGCTATCTTTATTGGGTTTCCCATCCTATGTGAAGGAGAGATGACAGAGAAGTGAGTTTTGCAAATGAGAGGGAAAATGGAGTACATAATCAAACTTTTCCGGGCTTGCAAAAAAAATTAGATTACCTCTTTTTATGCATAATGGTAATATTGTTAGCTTTCGGATATTAAAAAAAAGACAATTTAATTAGAAAACTCATTTTACCTTTTCTTCCCCCACTTTAAATATAAAATATTAGTAAAAGAATCTTGTTTGAAGTTACTCCTATTAATAATGCAAAAGGGAGAAACCTCAATCTTTTATTTATTAAATAAGAGGAATAATCCATTTGAAATATCTCCAATAACAATAACCTAATTTTTGTTGATCCCACATATTAATATGCACTTTATCATTTCCATTTTTCTAGTTGCACCAATAGAAGAGGTTGGTTTGGGGATGATGACATTGATAATTGCTATACATAACAAGGAATATGTTTTCAGATATTCATGCATACTTTATTCTTAAGTTTTTCTTGTATTTGTTGATTCCATTGGCTTGAAAATGAAAAGCTTAACTAGCTAATTGATTGAGCTACTTGGTTTGTAACAAAAGGAGAAGAAAAGAGCAGCTAAAATGGCAACTCCAAAAGCCACACAAATCATATCCAACCTCCCTTCTGCCATTGCCTTTTTGTCTTTTCTTTCTCTCTTCCTTTCCAAATATTCCACATACCTCCTCCTCCCTTCTTCCCTATCTCTCCTCCCTCCATTCATTATTTTCCCCTCAAACACTCTCTGCAAGATTACTAAACTGTCCCTCCCAATCAGGTGTGCTCCATCCATGTCTTCCATCTTCAGGTTCACCTCTGTCACGTGCATCACCGGCCCCATCCCCCCTACACACGTGATCTCTACCCCACACATCACGTGACCCATCACGGCTGCGTATCTCACGTGGACCTCCCCGCTCAGCCAGTTCCGCTCCACCTTCACCGGCAGAAAGCTCGACACGTTGACGCACTTACGCGTCGCAGGGTCCACTACAATCCAGCTCAGCTCCATGTCGCCAATCAAATCACGACATGTGTCTTCGTGGTTGGGCCGGCGTATAGGAGTTGCCACCGTTTCTTTGGGTCCCAGCAGGTCAATCCTGAAGGGTGAGCACCGGAACCACCCAGTGACGGTTTCCGTTTCGTGTACTTTGGAGAAAATGCATTTACCGCGGTAGAAAATATCAACGGCAGAGATTATACGAGAAGGGAGAGATGGAGGGTAGAGAATTGGAGAGAGAGTCGGGAAGAGTGGGTAAGAGAGAGAGTAGAATGAGCGGGGACCGTTGGGGAAGGTGGAGATTAACTCGCGCATACGTGGCATCGTAGTAGATGGCCACGTGGAGTGGCATATGTCGGCCCATAGGCTATCGTCGGAACAGAGGGAGCGAAGTTCCGGTGTTGTGCACCCCATCGACGCAAGGCTGCAGCCGTCTAGACGTGGCAAGATGTGGGCCCCGATTATATCCACGTGGAGGTGAGAGAAAGTTCGGGTGGTGGAAGAGATTTCTTCTCCGGTGGTTATAGCGGTGGCGGACGCCGCCATGTTAGGTGTTGGTGTGCAAGGAAAAGAAATCATTATAGATATTTCAAGGAATGAAAGTACGGTTGGGAGTTTATATAGGGTGGGGCTTAAGCGTATCCCGTTCATTTTGGGGCATTAATTTAATGGTTGGCGTCCATTTTTCGGGTAATTAATAACACCCGTTGGCCACTATGAGGCTTTCTTTGTTTCGAGTTTTCACCTTTATATATATATATAAAAAAAAAAACACACACACATACAAACACAGTCTTTTCTACCATCATATAAGAGCATCTGCAATGGCGAGTTTTAATTCGACTCACTGTTGATTTGATGTGGCATGAAACGAGAATAAAGTGAGGTCGTGTAGGACATTTCAGTGGTGAGAATGAAACTCGTCTCGCGAGAATCTCGCTTTCAGTCTCGCGGGACGAGTTTGAAAGCGAGTTTGAAATATTAATATTTTAATCATATTTTTTTTCTCTCTCCTCCTCCATCTCCTTTTTATCAATATAACCAAATTAATTATATTCTTAAGTGGGACCCATTTACTTTTTTAATTAATATGAGTCAAACTCATTCTCACCATTGGAAAACTAACTAAATAAAAAGTTAAATTTTGACTTTCTTGATAGGGATCCACAGATCTCACGTCATACAATTAGTCAAATTCAAACTCACCATTGCGAGTGCTCTAAAAGGAGTTAAGGTAATGTATGTCACAAATATTGTTTTCCTAAAATGTCCCTACCAATTTTTAAAATTTGCATTCCCTACTCTTTTTAAAATGTCCACTTCATCCAAAATTATTATTATTATTATTATTATTATTATTATTATTATTGCTGCTGCTGCTGCTAATTATTATTATTATTATTATTATTATTATTATTATAATACATATTTGTCATCATACCTCATTAAAAGGTACCAATTTGACTTTTATTTCCTTCTTCTTCTTCTTGCTACTATTATTTGCAATACATAGTTACTAGTAGTACTATTATTTGCAATCCATATTTGAATACTACTTTATTTTATTTTTTTTCTATCTTTTGACATGATATCCTAATTATATGATGATCATAGTTATTAAAATCCTAACCCGAATCTACAATAATACGATTTTGTGATCCCGAAATCCCCGATGTGATTCTATGATATACATTGCGATCCACGATCCTACGTGAGTTAATACTGATCCTAACTACTCCATGGATCTTAACTAGGATCCCGATTCTTAAAATCTTGATTGTGATGCCTAAATATTATGTAATAGTACAAATATTTTATGTCAATCCTTTACACATAATTTTGGTTTATAAAGATAAAACTTTGCAGTAATATAATATGAATATTGGTACGATTTAAACCCTATTCAATTAAAAATATATATGTTTAGCTATTTAATTAATGATTTTATTGCAATTTTATTTTTTTTGACTGAGATTATAATATATGAAGACAAATATATCACGATTAATTTAAAATATATTATAGTTAAAATTACCGATATAAGTATGTGAAGATAAAAATAGGCAATGTGCATTATATATTGTTCTTACATCGAAAATTATTCAAACATATATGTGAGCATATATATATATATATATATATATATATATATATAATTAGTTGTAAATAACATTATTTTTTTCAATAACATTCCTTAAATTATGAGTGTTTCATTATACAAGGAAGTACAACCTTTTTTAAGTTTCATAAATGAGAGTTAATTTGTATGTTATGTGATTTGATTACAAAGGTCATTAAGCCATTCTTCTATAGTACCACAGCTAAAGCATATTACTATGTGTTGACTTATTAGCAACATAGTTTCAATGTGTATTATAAACCATTAGTCATTAAATAACAATGCTACTTCTTTTAACTTGTATTTATATGAAATATTTTAGGAATGGTAAAATCAAAATATTTATTTATAGAAGTTAATTATATTTGATTAATTTAATTAAATGTTTGTTGTATTTTTTCATAAACAAATAAATGACAATTTTAATTTTAAGTTTAGTTAAATTAAAATAAAATTTAAATTTTTATAATATGTAGGAAAAAAAATTTTCAATATATTAAAATTTATATTTATAATTGTTGGGTCAGCGTGTGCGGAACATGTGCTGGTCACACTAGCTATTATCAATATAGATAAAATGAGGTCCTTAGTCTGAAAGTATAATGTTGTGACTTGTATTAAGTGAGTTAAGACACTTTTGTTTTCAAAGATTTCACGGGCAACAACCCTTTTATTAAGAAGGCGGAGGGCCACAAGTCCCAGTCCACCAAAGCCCAAAAAAAGGGGCAATGCAATTCACCACTACCCAAATAAAGATCCAGCAGCACAGACTAAGGCCAAAGCAAGTGCAAACCAAGTACAAAAGTTTTGCTACCAACTGCACAAAACACACTGCCTATTGCATGCAAAAAAAAAAAAAAAAAAAAAAACGGCATTCAGCACCGTTGTTTCAATTCAGTGAGTTGAGACACTCATTTTGGTAGCTAAGTATTGTTAATGCTGGGATTCATCCATGAGTAAAAAATGTCTCACATCGGAAAAGTAAAGAGAAAGGACATGGTATATAAGTCAAGTGGACTACTCCTCTTAACACCAATTGGTTTTAAGATGGAACCTCACTTAACTTGTGTACCATGGGCTTTGGTTGAAGTGGGCTCACCCCTTGAATCTCCCCAACAGTTAATGCTTAGTGAGTTATAGACTAAGGGGAGCGTATTTTCTTAATTGAGTTTTTTGTATGCTGGCCTTAGAGGTACTCAAGGGAGTCGAGACCGAGGACCCAGTTGTACTTCTTAAGTGAACAAGAAGTGAAGTGATTTGAAATCTTAAGTGAAGAGAAGCTAAGGTCCGATGACGTAACCCTATTTGGAAAGGTGAACATCGGTTAAATTCTCGTGTATTATCTTTTTTTATTTTTGTCATTCATTTCGTTTCTATACCTTATCATTGGTTATGTTAATGACATTGACTGACTTGTATATTAAGTTTTGCAGCCTTAACCTAATTTTAGTCAATCACCTTAATCAACCCGGCCCCTTCAAGAATTCTTGCAACAGGTAATAAAATCCTTACGAAATAATCATGCATATGTACGTGTTTCTTCTCCTTTTCTCACCTATTCATGTATATGCTTCCCTTGAGCTTTTCAATCATCAAGTTATTCTTCCACAGGAAAGAGAAGGAAAAAGATGGGCATTTACACAAAAGTTGTGAGGCCAAGAGACTCCTGAAAAGAAGGCAAGTGGTGCCCCTTTATAGTTTAGGGGTCCCCAGCCTTTCAAGTTGTATAGTGTTCTTCGATTTATTTTATTTTATTTTTTTTTGGAGGGGGTTGATGGAGTAAAGGACAACTTCCTCATTTATGCCCAATATGAAATTGTCCAAGAATTGTTACGCATTATGCTAATGGTGTGTTTGGTTGTTTCACGGGAAAGATTTTCTCAAAAAAAATTTCTCAGGAAAGATTTTCCCTAGCCCCCTTTGAAAAACTTTTTACTGATTTTGTAAGGAAAGTAATGGGTCCCATATCAAAACTTTCCTATATATTTTACAGAACCAAATATAAAAAAGTTTTGCCCCCTATGAGAGAAGTATAAATAAATATAACTTAAGTTTTTTTTTTTTAATCTTTCATTAATTAGTCATGTCTATATGGACGGGCCCTTCTAATGACATGATGACACTGTTGTGGAACATTGTTCCAACTGGAGCATTTCAATTCCCTACATCCATGCGGAAACAGATAGAAAGATAGATGGATGTGATTTACGTAAGAAAATAATTACAAAGAAAAATCTTCTGTTTGACACGACCTTTGCTTATTGAAAATGACGAAACTTTACCATTTAATGTGTTAACTGTGTTTTCAAATGTCATCAACAGTGGACGTCCATCAAAATGTTCAGATGTTTTGAGTCAGTTGACATTCGCAAAAGTCGTATTCATGTACACTTCTAATGCTGGCTGTCTAATGTCTACGTACGTATGCCTCAACCTTTTCCCATCCAATAACCCCAAAAGGGGAAACACAAGTGTTCAATGATTGTCACTTTATATTGCTTTGAAATAAGTTTTTCCCAAAAAAAATCAGCAACAAATGATTATTAATTAGTTTGTATCTTTTGCCTTAATCAGAGAAGAACGGTATTTAAGCACTATTAATTAGGCTCCTTTCTTTTATATGGTAGGACGCGGTATGGTAATGGTGTGGTGCGGTGAAATTTGAAAAAGTATGGTGAAGTGCGGTGGGTTGTGGTGTGAGTTGTGGTAAGTGAAGTAGGTGAAGAGAGAAAATTAAAAAAGTAGAGAAGAAAAGTGAGGACAGAGAAAATAAAAAATATTTTGATAATGATTGTGGTAAAGTGTTGTGGAGTGTGATGAAGTGTGGTAAACTATTGAGTAGTACGGTGTGATGTGATACCGCACCACAAATTACTACATAAAAAAACCGGGCCTTAATTACTAATGTCATTTGCTTTTGTTTTGGATTTGTTTTTTACACTTTCAATTTGGTCATTTTGTTTCGGCTCTTCCAATGTTTATTACATTGTCATTCTTCCAAGTCTTTGCATGTGAGTTTTTCAATTTTTATAGCGTTTTTTCCCCCACTCATTGCAGTAGAAATAAACTATCAAATTTTATTATAGGCCCTGTAAATCTCATGGGTTGATTGAGATAAGTAAATAATTACCATAAATTACCGAAAATTATCGAAAATTACCAAAAGTTACTAAAATTTACCAAAAGTTACTAAAATTATCGCACATGACAAGTGTAAAGTAGGTTTTTTTTATTTTTTCCTTTTATTTCAAAAACACAAATTTACCCATATAAATTTACCCAAAGTTACCAAAAGTTACCAAAAATTACAAAAAGTTACCAAATATTACCAAAATTCATCATTTACCTTACCTCAAAATACCAATGAAATTTACAGAGTATGAATAGCTAAGCACCTTAGGGTTAGGGGTTAATTAGGGCACCCAATGGTAGATTAGGCATAGATTAGTGGGATTAGGGTGATTAATGAGTAATTGCGTGTCGTTCCTCTATTTTCAGTCGGTGTTGGAGAGTTTATGAACTCTCCCCCAAACATTGAGTTGGAGATAGAGGTAGGATTAATTGGCTTCTAATCCACTCTCATTAATCCATCACAGATAGCTCTTGCTTCGGCCACAATAATTGGAGAGTCTCCATAATTCTCAACTCCCGCCTTTATCATGGCTCCCCTCCAATCTCGAAGAAGAAACCTTCCTATTGTTGAGTCTTGATTGCGCGAACCATCGAAGTTTAGTTTGATGTTGCCCCTAGGGGGTTCCTGCCATCTCATAATTTTATTGAAAGACACCCCCTGATGTGTATTGTACCTAACCTCCATCATATTCGTCTTTATTGTATTTTGTATCTTCCATTTAACTGCATTTTTCTTTGCTTGAATGAAGTTTCTGAGGGGATTATGAATGATGTTCCTAAAGACTGTGTCATTTCTTCTTTTCCAGAGAGTACAAAGAAGAAAAACTCGATGGTTTACATAAGTTTCTCCTCCATCATTCCTCCAAGAAGTGAGTAATTGCTTTATAGCTGGAGATGACTGATCTATTGGGTCAAAAGATAACCATTGGTACTAATTGCTAAGTTCCATATTCGTTACAAATGGCATTCCCAGAAGGTGTGATCATTAGTTTCAATGTCTTCCTGGCATGAAAGGCAAACAGGGTCTAGATTAATGCCTCTGCAAAAAAGATTCCCTCTAATAGGAAGTGCGTTTCTAAGACATTGTCAGAGGAAAATTTTAACTTTTGGTGGTAAATCCAGTCTCTAAATCCATTAAAACTCCCATTTTGTAAGCCAATGATCACAGTGTAATGTAATTCTAGTGGTTGTTTTTGTCAAAAGGTTCCCGGATCCTATAAGCCGCCAACAAATCTCATCCCTAGATTCTACATAAGGGATTGAAATGCCAAGGACTTTTTGGGTAACATTATGATCATTTATCAGTTATCACTGCCCTAATTTTTTTTTTCCAATTTCCAAGTCTTATCTTAGCCGATGAAATTATCTACCGTGATGTCTATATTTTCTATATTATCGTGGTCTAGATTTATTATTTCCAACAGGGTCTGATTATCACACCATCTATCTTTTCAAAATTTAATACTTCTTCCATCACCTAATATCCATCTCGCACACTCCGTTAGTATAGGTCTCGTTTACAGAATAGCTTTCCAAACTGATGAGTCTTAGGCTCTAGGATTGGTCTCTAACAATCCTATATTACAGAGGTATTTTTTCCTGATTAACTGGGCCCAAATCCCATCTCCATTTAGGATTTTTCAGACCAGTTTACATTGGAACGCCATAATTATATCCTCCGCTTTCGTAAGGCCAAAGCCTCCATAATCCTTTGGTGTACAAATTGTACTCCACGCTACCATTGACATCCCTTTTTTATTTTGTTTATTTTTTTCTAAAAAAAGTTCCTATTAATGTTATTCAAAGAATTGCAAGCATAATTTGGATGTCTAAAGCATTGCATAGTATGTACTGGTAATGATTCTAAATTTGCTTGAATTAAAACAATTCTACCTACTTTGGAAAGGGAATTTGCTTTCCAAGCTCTCATTCTATCTATTGCTTTTTTGTATGATTTCAGAGAAGTTGTTCCTATTTTGGTACCCTTAGTTCAATCTACACCCTAAATATTTTTCAATAGACTCTACCAGAGGAATATTAAAAATACATTTGACAGTTTCTTTAAAGTTATCTTGGTGTGTTCTTTGAGATACCAAGGTGGATTTGTGAAAGTTCACCATCTGGCCCGACTCAACATAAAATCGTTGCAGGATATTTTTAAGTCGAATTGTTGTTTCTATCGATGCTTTACAAAATAATAGACAATCATCTGCAAAGGAAGGGCAAGGAATTTTGGCTATTTTAGGGGTTAACTGAGTTCCAATGCCACATTTTCGATTGGTTGCCTCCTATTCTAATTTGTTTCCGAGGATGTTCATACATTGAATAAAAAAGTATAGTGCCTAGGGGTCTCCTTGTCTTAGACCCCTGGTCGGTTTGAAGAAACCATAGGGAATTCCATTAATAAGCATAGAGTATGATACTGTGGAAATACATTACTTGATAAGCTCAATCCATTTGAGGCAGAAATCAATTTTTCGTAACATCATTAACAGGAAATCTCATTCTATTATGTCATAATTAACCCTTTTTCCATGTTCAACTTTCGAGCTAACCAAAGCGATTTTTTCCTTGAGTCTTTGAATTTATGCATTATTTCATGCGTTATATACTAAGATATTGTCACGATTGGACTGTTCAGGGATAAACGCACTTCGTAACGGTGAGATTAGTTATTCAAGTAAAGGTCTTAGTGTGATTACCAAAATTTTCACAATCACTTTATGAGAGGTATTGCACATACTAATAGGTCTAAATGGCTCATTTGCGTAGGGTCTTCAGTTTTGAGGAACAAAGTAATAATGGCATAATTGAATTCTTTGAGAATCATTCCAGTCTCAAAGAAATCTTAAATTCCTCTTATTAAATCCTTTTTTATGATTATTCAAGCTCGTTTGTGTGTGTGTCTAAACATTTACCTTTAATTTTGAGAATGTCAAATAAAATATATACTATATATCTAATTAACAATTATGATTATCTATGTGCTTCTGACTTTTAAAATGGTCGTATCAACGCGTATGAAATACACACTAGCTACACTAATATATATATATATATATATATATATATATATATATATATATATATATATATATATATATATATATATATATATATATATATACACACACGCGCGCGCAAGTCGGAATGAAATTAAGATGGACTTTATCATGTTTTTGCATCATTGGAGATTATCAAGAAAAACAATGGAGGTTTTTTACTTGGAAAAATTTGGTCTGCAATATAGGAGATATTATAGAGTTCACAAATTTCTGGCATTCTGTCAGTTCACAACGTACACGTGCTTAACAAAGAGTGCCCTAGTTATTGAAAGATGCAGTGGCCTACAAATGCATGCATGCTGGAGTAAGACACATGCATGATGACAATCATTACGATCATCATTTTTATTCATCTCCCAAAGCGACCTTCAAATATTATATTATATAAGAAAGCCCCACACAAGCAATAATAGTAACAATATTATTTCATAAAAAACAATATTATTATTAACACTATCATTACGATGATTATTATTGTTATTACTTTATATATCTAAAATTTATGATCCAAAGAAATTCCTACAAGACTATCATATTGACAGAAAATTGGATAAATATATATTGTGCTCCTGTTACATATCTAATTAAGTCATAAAACTTGTTGTGAGTCTTAAAAATCAACAATACTTCTATTATTATAACATATTAATTACAGTTGGATATATTTATATGGTTGGATGGATATCAATCAGCATAATACTAACAATCATTATAAGATTTTTAGTATTATCATTTCTATAGTCTTGACAAAGATACATTAGAAACAAATTCAAAATGAAAACAAAATATAAAGAAATAGAATCTACAAGTGAATCTGAGGCCTCCATTTCAGCAGAAAGAACACTTAAGACTTTGCCTAGCTAGAGAAGGTCAGGAAACAAGTGGAGCTAGCTAGCTATCTAGGTCTACAACTTCGGCTAAACTGGACCGACTTTTTTTTCTCTTTTTCCACGCCAAACTAAATTTTCTCCAGCAAAATATAATATACTAGTATAATTTTAGATTGATTAAAATCTATGAAATAAATGGAGAAAAGTGTACAAAAATCTTGAGGGCATGTATCTCAACGGTAGGTAGCTAGCTCAAGTGGATTCTTCGATAGAACTAAGACCCAATTTGCCATTTGGCAAAATGGGCATTTGTGTACTTATATCCCACCTCATGCTGACCCTACTTTTTCTTCTCCTCCTCCACTTTCTACATCATCTCTTCCCCCTTGTGTTGTCTATTTCTCCTCCATCCCTTAGCCTTTGGGATGGACTCTTTCTTGGAGAAATAACATTTATTTTTCCACCTCCAAATACTTTATATAAATAGTAACAGAGAGGGAAAAGTTCCTCAAAAGATTTCTTCCAATCTTCTCTCTCAAGTTTTTTCCCCTATATTTTTTTTTTGTTTTGCTTTTTCCTTTTTTCCCGGCCTTGCTGTAGTTTGGCTTGCTTCAACAGAGAAGGGATTGGGTGTCACATCCACTGATCTTATCCTAGCCGATTTCTCATCTGGCTGACATCTTGTGGGAAATCCATGTCCTGTTGCGTACACATGCCATCATAAACAAGTGCCAACATATTTTAAAACTAAATTATCTCATGTATTTTCATTGCAGAAACAATTAATGTCCATTAAAACATACAAATAAAATACTAAAAAAATTGTGTTTGATTGCTAAAATAATTTATGCACTTTATATGTATATATATTTGTATGGTTTATACTAATTGATAATATATATGTGTAATAGCATTTATCATTTAGGTTGCATGTAGATAATATATATATCCGTACTAATAAAATTGACAAAACGAGTTAATGCACATGCTTAAACATCAATCTGTCCTACATATCACATGCGAGCATAGGAAAGCAAGGGAGGAGCTCCCTTAGCTAGTCCCCTAATTGGAGCTGTTCTACTAGTTATAACTACTGTTCCATTGCATCAATGTGACATGGACATAGAGGTAAACAGGAAAAATGTACAGCTTGGGCATGGTGATAAAGAAATAACTATTTAGACCCTGGGAAAAGGAATTAATAGCGTATGGACAAATGCATACATGTCTAGGGGAGGGCAATGTGGTGGTTTTATTAGGTGTAAAATGTGACACATGAGTGAAGTCCCCCCCAAAAAGAAGGGAAAATACAGCAGCTAAGGTATGGAACATGTCAAGGCTACTCCAAAGATAGCTAGCTACTGGACCAGCCAAGAGGAAGATGGCTACATGCCTAACTAATTAAGCTTTAAACGCCTAGCTAGTACCTAGCTCTAGTACCTAGCATTTGTATTAATAAACTCATAACAATTAATTAAATTGAAATACATTTGTATTAATTAAAGAAGGGAAAATACTAGTAGCATGAAGTAGCACTTGGACAGCTAGTTCGTGGTCCATGGTCTATAAGGCTGTACTCTCTCTCTCTCTCTCTATTTCAACAAGCACATGATCATGTAAACCCCAATACCCCCCACCACCACTTCTCTTCTCCATGTATTGGTACGCGTGAATTGTCAAAACTTAACCCATACTCTCCTTGGAGTTTCACATGCCTCCAAATTTAACCAACTCCAATCAGGACCAGGGCAAAAACAAAGGGGAAAAGGGGGGTAATTCTAAAATAATTGAGAGGTTATTGTTTTCTCTTTTGCCTTCAAACACAGGGAATTCAAAGTGAAGGCCCCATCTTCTATCCTTGCAGATACTGCAGGAAATCACCTGGAAGTGATGTACGTCCAACCCAACTTAAGGATGGATAACATTCATCACTTCTCTAGCTAACAACAGCCTCAACCCTCTTTTGGAAATTTAACAACTTTAAAAAATATGAAGATTTAGGTAAAGGATATCACGCTAGATTGGGTACAAGGGTAGATAAATAATGTTGTGCGTTTGAAAAGTTCAATTGTCATTTAGGAGCTTGTCATTTCACAACGAAATTATGCATGCTTTGAAATTATAATTTGAATAGACTAGTTTGAATACAAAGGACGTGTGGCAAAAACTACAAGTAGATACCATACCACTCATCAAAGCGGGACGTTAATCAGTAAATAGTGTACGTTGCTAGCTAGATTTCTTTTTTGTTTTATTTATTTATATAATTTCTGGTGTTGAAATTATGTATAGTGCAGTTGCCCCCACCTACTATCCAATCCTAATCTTGTAATCTACACAGCTATTATGAAATCGAGGGCAGATAAATGGAAGCCCCACAATATGTTTGAAAAAGACATGGATAGTTTGGTTTGTATTTTCCCTCATCTTCAATTCATGTGTGAGCCAGCAACTAGGAAGATCACACACGGAAGATGAAATATAATTGACACTCACTCCGGCCACCATATTATCATTTGGTTGGGTTAGTCTACTTCTGCAGGTTTCTTTTATATGCGTATTTAATGTAATATGTGGCAAAATTCTCCTCGTTCAGCGTGATAGCTCACCTTCCTTGACCCCTCTCATTTTCCTCCCATTTTAGCGCCCAAAAAAACAAATAAGTAAAACATATTGAAATTGAAAATATAAAAAGGAGAGGAGAGCATCTCATTTGGGGCGGCATTGGTCTACAAAGATAGTGACACAAGCTCATGCTAATCATACACGTCCTAATCCATCACGTTCTAGATTACTTTGAAATGTATGTCCATCCTTTTCAAATACCTAAATTTATTCAACATTTTACCCCGTCCTTCCCACTTTGCACTGTGATCAAACAGATAATGCACCCATAAATGTGCCTCCTAATTTATTATATGTTCAAACAAGAGTTTTTGAAATCATGTGAGCTTTAAACTAGCCATGAATTAAGTACTAAAATATTGTTAATTTTAAACTATATAAATACGGTATTCTCTAAGCCAAGCTGACATAGAATAACTGTAAACAAATCCTAGAGCGACACCAGTCTTGATTTATAGGGTTGAATTATACGTGGTACATCTATAAATGGAGAATACAATGTATGTATATATATGATTTAGTAGGGCCCCACCGTATATCTAGATAAGGCGTGATTCATGACTAACTAGCTAATACTAATTAATTAAATAAAGAAGCGATGGTATTATTTTAGGACTGGCCTCGAATTTCCACGTACTAAGCAGAAAGCACAACAAGATTAGTCTAACTTATTATACTTAATAAAGCAAGTCAATAGTCTACTAATACTTCCCCTAATGCATAGCATTATTAAATAATTTAAATTTTGTCTCACTTGAGGGTGCAAATAAATAGGGATTTGGGGTGGGAGATTCCGTTACCAGGTGCAAGTACGCAACACTTGCTAATTTGAATAAAAAAAAAGTGTTAAGAGAGAATATTTAGAAGAAAATAGGAGCATACCATGTGATTGTGATGGTTAGGAGGGTAGCCCATGTAGTCAAAGTAATTGTAGCTGACGGGGGCCCCACTTGGACCAGAACTTGAACCTGAACCTAACCCTAAAGCCGGAGTACACTGGGTGGACAAGGAAGAGCCATATGAGGTCTGTGGTTCAGCGTCTTGATGATAATCCTCCTCGAGTTGGCACTCCAAGTTCACCCCAAACAGCCTTAACCTTTTTTGGTTCACACCCCCTGACCTCCTCCCTCCTGCCTTTTGCCTTTCCTGCCTAACTTCTGTCCCTGCATTAATCACCATAGATTTAATTAATCATTAATCATGGGTCTAACTATATTAGTAAATGATTAATTAATGGGGGTACCCACGTGCTTGTTAGTTAGCTGATTAAGCTACAAACTGGATTTGCCTCTTCACTTTCCCCCTATTCCTCCTCTCAAATCCATGTTACCTTAATTCTACATTTTTATATAATACTTAATTAATAGTTAATATTATATTTTATAAATTTAATAATAGCAATTTTATTTAACAAATTCTTATATACATATATATTGAAAAAACTACTATCCACAATTCACTTAATTAGTGGTGCTAATAGCATATTAATTAGTTATATGTATATATATCATTTGAGGTTAATGTTCAAATTTCATCTGTTTTATTTCTCCGATAAAAACTATCAGGTAATTCATATATCATATAACATGGAAATATACACATTTTAGAAAATTTGAGGTTGCCAATTACCTTAGGTAAAAAAAATTCGATGACGACTAAGATGGACTTTTTCTTGTCGAAAAATAGACAAATAGAAATCGAGTGTGACGTGATAAATCTGTTTGTGATTACTGATTTTTTTTCAAGGAAAAAATAATGATGGGAAAGAAGAGAAAGCACATTATTCCTAAAACATTGGAGAGTGACAGTCACGCACTCCAATGAGCGTTTATGATCTCTTCATTGCCTTACCAAAAAAAAAATCATTCGAATATCAGGAAATAAAGAGACGGAAAAATAGAAAAAAGAATAGGAAACGATGATGAAGTCATAACAGGCCTGCAACACGATATCCTTTGCAACCTCCTTTAATTTATCTTTATATAATTTTTGAAAGTGTAATATTTAATTAAATTGAAAAATAGGAGTATAATTTCAATTTGTTACCTGCATGAAAAGAATCAGCAGGTAGGTAAGGATAGGAGGCGGCAATCCGATGCGGCTGCGGCGCAAGATAGCCCTGGTGGACCTGCGCAGTATTATACGACGATCTTTGCTGAGTCCATCCACAAAATTCCGGCCTGGGCTGAGCCGGAGCCCCACGGCGGCGCCAGCCGATGAAGAGGCGATCGGGTTCGAAGCGGTGGCGGTCGAAGAAGACGACGTCACCGGCGTCAAGTTTCTTCTCTTTGACGTAACGGCTCCATCCTTTAGTCAATACGTAGCTCTGACTACTATTCCAGTAAGAGTACCTGAACCTCCAGCACTTGCCGCACTCATCCTCAAACCCTAACAGAATTCCGCCGCCAGTGGATCCGGCGTCTGCGGTGGAGGATGCGGCGGAGAGAGGGAAGTACTTCTCGGCGTGCTGTTTAGGGATAACGAGGCGGTTGAGTTTTCCGACGTCGCTTGGGGTGAGGGGTTTTTCGAACATGGGGTCGCGTTGGTCGGCGGATGAGGAGGCTGTGTCATTGGCGGTGGTTGCTGCGGCGGATGAGCTCTGATCGGAGTCGTCGTCTAAAGAGAGAGGTTGCTGATGGTGGTGGTGGTGGTGGTGAGGGTAGAAGAACGGGAAGGGGGGTTTCTGAGTGTCCATGGACGTGTAGATGAGGGTGTCGGACGGTGGGAGGTCAAGGGAGAAATGGTTCATTTCAGATTGTGTGTTTTTGTTTAGGGTGAGATGAGATGATGAATGAATGAGAAAAGTGGGAAATGGGAGGAACGTATTTGAAGGGAGGGGAGAGGAGAGAGAAACAGTAAAGGGGAGAGGGAAGGGCAGGCCAGGGCAGGGACAAAAGGGAGAGAGAAAGAGAGAGGCAGTGAAAGGGGGGAGGGTAAGATAAAGTACGACATACTGTAGTAACTTATGCTGTTGCGTGGCTCCCCATCAAATACCAAACAAACGAAAAACTGTGTACTCTTTTTCTTTTTCTTTTTCTTTTTTTTCCGAGAAAGATATAAGTGTTGGACAAACACTTTTTTTTTTTCAATTGTTGATAATCAAAAGGGTTAAAAAGTTTACACAGAACAATAAACCGTAAAATATAATAGCAACCAATCAGTTCTAAGAGAAAAAAAATAACAACTAAACACTGTTAAATATAAATAGTACAGCAAGGACGTTCATATCCATGATAGCCAAAATCTATCACAACTCAATCACGCAGCTAAAAGATTAATAATTTCAATTTGGTTTTCTCAAAAAAAAAATTTAGTTTGGTGGATCATCGAGGACTCGGCGCCTATATCATCGCCAATAATCTCAGCCATAAGATCTACCTTGACATCAATATCATCAAGACTATCAACTTCCAAACTGTTCGCATGTATGATCATTCTAACCTTCTGATCATCTTTTTGGTCACAAACATTTTTTGTTTTAAATAGGGTCACCATACGTGTCTTAGGACAAGACACTTGAATGTTTGGGAGAGTGTCTTGGGGTTTTAGTGTCTTACTCTTTATGAATTAATACTTATTATAATTTTAACTTCAATTTTTTTATTGTTACTATTAATTATCAGAACCACGGTCATGAATCCAGGCTCATGATGCTATGTGAGCCCTGACATGTTTGACATTTTTTTCCTTTTTTCCTTTTTTGTATTTATTTTATTCTAAATAAATATAATGAGTCTTTTTTAATCTAATATTCTAATATATTTTGAGTTTGAGTTTCTAGTCCAATTTAATTACATTTTTCATTTGTGTATTTTTAATTTTAATTTTTTTTTGTAATTTTCATTATATTCTTTTTATTTTGTAAATTAATTTTTGATATACTTTTAATTAAGTACATTCTCAATAAAAATAATTTATGAGAATTATAGCATATATTTATGAACATTCATGTTACGAATTATGAATATTATATGGAATATGTTATGAGCATTGTGGTTATATTTTATAAGCGTCCAAGTTACAAACCATGAATGTGAAATATGAACCAAGAAAGATTGAGGGTTGGAGATAATTTTGTATGTATTTCATTGATTATCAGAGACCCCAGAGAGGAGTATATATATACATACATCAGCTCTTTGCTAACAAGAAAGGGAGGGAAAATATAACAAACTAACTAACAACTAATCTTGATAAGCAACTATACTTTATCGCCCTCAAGGTGGATTATCCAACAAATTTATCCTTGAAGAAAGATAATGGTGTTGTGTTTCTCCCAATGATTTTAGTCATAATGTCAGCAATTTGATAATGGGAAGAAACATAGTGAGTGGCTAGAAACCTTCAAGAAGCTTATCTCGTGTATAATGACAATCAATCCTTAGGTGTTTGGTCCTGTCATGGAACACAGGATTTTCTGCAATGTACATGACTGCTTTATTGTCACAGTGAAGTGAAATTGGCAATAAAACATTAACACCCAACTCTTGCAACAATTATTGAAGTCATTCAAGCCTAGAGGTAGTATAGGACATGGCCCTATACTCTGCCTCAGCAGTTGATTTAGCCACAGTCTTTGTTTTTTGGTTTTCCAAGAAATCAAGGATGAACCCAAGAATATACAACACCCTGTAAGGGACTTGGCTAACATTCTGCTAGTTCCCCAATCAGCATCACAGTATGTTGTGAGCTGAAGATTAGAGGAAGATGAGTAAAATAAACCCTTATTCACTGAACCTTTGAGATATCTCAACACATGGAGAGTAGCCTGATATTGATTGTCAATAGGATGTTGAAAGAATTGACTCAAGTGCTGTATTGCATATGATATATCAGGCCTAGTGAGTGTGAGATATAATAGTCTCTCAATGAGCCTCCTATAAGGCTCATAATCATAAACTACAGTGCTCATAAACTAATATATGAATATCACAAACATATCACATGTAATGTTCAAAATTTATAACGTGGATGTTCATAAATTTATACTACGATGCTCGTAAACTTTAAGCACAATGCTCATAAACATAAAACATGCAATGTTCATAAGTTGTAACATACGTAGAAACTCATAAGTTATAACCACAATGTTCATAATGTATCCCGTGCAATATTAAAAATAATTCGTAGCTTGGATGCTCATACATTTATACTATAATGGTCATAAATTATTTTTATTGAAAATAAACATATAAGTACGGAAAATTAAATTATAAAATAATTAAAAGAATATGTTGAAAGTTACATAGAAAATAATAAATAAATAAATAAATAATGTAATTAAATTGGACTAGAAGCTCAAACTGATCAAAATACATTAAAATATTAGATTGAAAAAGAAACTTTATTATATTTAATAAACAAAAAGGGGGAAGACCATAGTGCACATGGCGAGTCTGGGCTCACCGCTATTTTTTTTAAATTAAAAGAAGCTTGGAATGTGTTGGCTACGCCAACAATTAAAATTAACATCCTATCAAATGAACCCTATCGTTAGGCATATTTTAAACTTTTTTTGTAAATTTTAAAAAAAGTATAGATAAAAGTGTGATTTTATACTATTTATATGTATTATTATAATATAGAAGTCAATCATGTAATTTTTTTTCAATTTAATTTACAAATATAAATGCTTTATACAAAGGGCAGGCGAGACACTTAAACTTTTTCCTACCATCCTTTTTCCTACTATTTGAAAGTGGTTGGAAAAATGGTTGGTTTACCGACCATTTTCAAATAGTAGGAAAAAATGGTGGTAGGAAAAATTTCCAACCATTTTAGCAAAAGTGATTGGAATTTCCAACCCTTCTTCCCACATAAAATTTTTGAAAAATAGTTGGAATATGAAATGGTTGGTTTTTCCAACGATTTAATGGTTGGAAAAAAATAATTGGTAATACACATATTTTTAGTAGTGCTAATAAATATATATAACTATTAAAGAAAATATTATTAAAAATTACAAAAATATAAAATATAAACAATTCAAAATGATTATTAACCATTTTGAGTCAATATATTTATCATTATCCTTCTACAAATGTCAACAGTCAAAACTCAAAACATAGCAAACTAGCCAAAAAGCATATAAATATCATTAAACAATAACAAGATTCCATTCTTATTTTAGATAATTGAATTGTAAGGAAAACAAATATTCACCCATCTCCCAAATATCAAATTAGCCACAAAGCATATAAATATCATTCAATTCAAAATAGAACTTTTCGTTTGGGGATTCGCCAACTATTTAAAGTGCATGATAATTGAATTCTAAATATATATATATATATATATATATATATATAATTTTTGAATGTTAATATACTGAATTTTTTGGGTATTAGACAATAATACACTGAATTTTGACCTGGAACAATAATGCACTGAATTTTGAGGTCGTTTTACCTTGTGTGATCTCTAATGGTTGGGCCAAAAGCGACAAGGCCCAAGGTGATGAAGTCAAGACCCCCTTAATCACTTTGAAGATGCTCAATACAATGTTGGGTTGGATTGTCCAAGTTATCAAGGTTATTTTGGGGTATTAGAGACTACAAGACTCCATTAAAGTGCATCAATGCTTCCGTCAAGGAGGTTTCCAAAACAGTCAACGGCGTCCTCAAAGGAGTAGTCAAAGATATCATCAAAGGAGAAAATGAGCAACCAAAGTAAGTCCTAGCTTTTGGCCAACAAGAATATTCAAGGTCCATCCATAGGTGATCAACCTAAGGGTCTCCAAAAAGTTTTCAAAGCCCAGCAAGCAAGCAGCACCAGCCTCCTAGGATTGACCCTGTCAATCCTTGCTAAGGACCTTGGCAATCATGCTGTCAATGTCCTCAGAACACGCTCAGTTTTAATCCCGGATTTGTTTACCAGATTGCATGAGCTTTGCAAGGCTTTTGGGAAGAGTTCCCAATAGTACGTAACATTACAACAAACTTGGGAAAGTCTTTCAACGTCCTTTGTCATTTCCAGCTAGCAAGGGGACTATTAAGGTCAACCGTCCAGATTTTGTAACAAGCATAACTCGAGTTATACGTCGCGTCCGTTTGGGGTGATTATTGAGTCCATTTTGGGTAGAAAAATCCTACCTATTTGCCGGTAAAGTTTCGTCGAAAGCACCTCCTGGGAAGGCCTTGTGATCAACCATATTTGAATAATAATTATCCTTGGAGTGGATATTAGTTTTGCCATAATACCTCTTGCAACTGGTAGCTTTGCTTGTGGATTTCACCTTGTGATGTGTCAAATGGGTACAACATGTCATACCATCTTGTTTAGCACTATCTCCATGGTAGTATGAGGTGTCGCCTAGGGATTTCATTAAGCAAGTGTTGTCAACTTGTGGAGCAACTACTAGATATGGTAGAAGTTATTGTCTTTCTTCTTTCCTTTTGTAGTATGAACGAATTATATATGTATTTTGGTCTATATAAGGCTTGGCAATTCTCCTTTGTAACACAATGTTGAAGTATATGAAAAGAGAGTTGAGCCATGATCATTCAAACCCCAAATTAAATTCTTTAATGCTATCTCTATCCTTGACTGAGTAGAGTGGTGATTTTTTAAGGTTCTTGATTGCTTTCATGGTGGTGTTTCTGTATCATTGAAAGTAATTAAGAGGTCGTAAATTCCTAACTGTTGTATCTCTAAGTAGGTTCCATGGAGTGGTGATCTCTTAAGTATAAACCAAGGTCCTTGGTGGTGCTTCGGTTGTATCCTTGGAGTTAAGTTTGGTCGAACCGTTGAAGAATTGATGTTGTGATTTCTTATCGATCAAGGCTTTGAGTCTAGCTCTCAATTTATTCATTGAGTTGAGTTCACATCCTTTATTTCTCTAACAGTTCTGGATTCCCAGAACTACCGACCACCTTGATCAGTCGCAGGCCAATTGCCTTGGCTTGCCTTGATTGGTTTCATACCACGATTGTTTTTCTTTCTCTAAGGAGTACATCATATTTGGTATCCGAACTCCAAGGGGTACATCATATTTGGTATCAGAGTTCTAAAGGGTACATCACAAGGGGAAGGAGAAAATAGGCTAGAAAAGAAGAAGGCAGTTTGGCCTTACTTAACTCTTAGTCAACTCACCAATTCGTTACATCATCGATCCGTGTGAAGAAAACATAAGCAAGGCCATACAAACATGCTCTCAACAATCTGCATCCCTCGCCGGTCAAAGCAATCCCATGATGCATGCAATTGTGTGATTGCCTCATGCAGAGATCAAGGTCAAACGACCATGCGAAAAAAACAGAGGCTTCAATGGTGGGAAGTATTTTGTTCCTTTCCTCTTCATCCATATCTCCTACCCCTATAAATACTGAGGCATTCTGCTGGAGCAAGACATCCAAGAATTCCCAAGTGAGCACTCTCACACTCTCCCTTCCATGCTCACAAAAAAAGAATCCCGATACTAGCTCTGGCTGTGTTACAAAAGATTTCAGACGTATTGACGTCAAGGTTCTCCTATTCCGCCTATCTAATTTGCATGTTTTGCGTCAAGTGAGGTTAGATCGCTTGTCTTTTTCTTTTTTAATTAAATTTCTTTTAATAATGTAATTTTTCCTTGATGTTGCATTTGTACATAAACGTTTTATAAAAATTGTTACATTTGTGTGACACAAATGTAATCTTGCGAAACTCTTTGAAGTTCTTCATGCTCTTTTCATTTCAAGATCGATTCTAGTAGTGTCTATTTTCAAACAGGTGGGTTTAAGAGTTTTCTAACTCTTAGACTCGTAACCTTAACCCCGGCCTCAGAATTCGAGTTCATAAGTCGGAGTTTTCATCGTTTTTTAGGTTCGTTGATTTCCTTAAATCAACTGACGACTCCTTTGTTATCTTAACTTGCATACTTCACTTTTGAGACTGTCCATTCGGTTTGATTAGCTAAAACGATATTCAACTTGGAAATGGACCAAAGGGCTAACCAACCAGAAAATGAAGACAGAAATTGAGCAAGGCGAGACGATCTTGCTCTATTTTTGGCCTGTTTTTTGGGTAATGGGCCCAAAAGGCCACTGGCCTGACTCTAGTATAGCCATTTGGCCTACTGGGTCAGCCTAGTGTCCTTATCCCACTTATGGCCTTGGTAAGAACCCTGAGATGGATATAGTTTGACATTTTAAACCAAAACGATTGTCCCTAAGTGAAACTACTAGCTTAGAGTACTTAAAAAATCGAAAAGTTTTCTTCGAAAATAAATACATCCTTATTTAAGGATTAAACGACCTTAGCCGGCTCTCAATCACACCAAGTAGCACCGCACGAAAAGTCGTCCATTTGTCGGGGTCTTACACCCTCATCATGCATAATTTGGGTTATCACATTTCTCCTTCATCTCTGCCTTACCTTGTTGTGAAAGTAAGATGTGTTGTGATCTCCATCTATGACCTCCTTAGCTCTTGATCACATAAAACTTATTTGCTCATTTTGTTTATGCAGACTGTCAAGCTCTCCTTCAATATTTGCACCCTCCTACAGGTTGTACTGATAGGCAGGTAGAGTTTGCAGCTGCCTGAGTCTTCCTTTCTCTAAATATCCCCCGTACAGTTTTCCCAATAGCTACGTACAATCCCTTCACAGTCCTCATACTCTGACCAAAACTTTTCAAAGCGAAAATGTTTATTTTGCCATCTTCCTTGCTACCTCAGTCACTCTATATTCAAGATAATAGGGGCATGATATGATTAGTAGCGCACTAAATTTGTAGCTTGTGCATTGGAAAACTTGTGCTCCATCTATCATACGCTACAATTCTATCAAGTCGTTCCCGCATAAACTTCTTCTCGCTCTCCCCCCTTTTCCAAGTATACCAGGGCCCCTTGTAGCAAGATCCCTGAGATTGCAGGCCTCCAAAGCATCTCTAAACGCCACCATAACCTACTGCTCCCGCTCTTGGGCCTCCTCCATTTTCCCTATTGATAAGATTTCAATAAAGTCTCAACCTATAACTGTGGGGATGTCCTCATTCAGCTGTTTTCCTTATTAGCTGCCAAGTTTTGTGTTTGTTGTGATCCTCCAACCATCCATATAAACCCATAAACCTCATGGTCGGGTTTCCATTATCAAACACATCTCCCAAAATAAAGTGATTGCCAAAAGATATAATTTGAAAGTCGAACACTTTTTCCCTAGTAAAGCATAAGTCCCCCTGAGCGACTCTTACTGTCTATACCTATTGCATTCTTCAAGCCAAGCCTTCTCCATGTCTTTCCATTCTCCGTGTGCCAGACATTCTCTTGGAAAGGAAAGCAATGTCTGAGATATGTAGCTTGCTCCAATGTTGGAGCGCTCGAACTGTTAGAGGGTTGCCACACCCCCTACAGTTCCAACATAGTATTTTCATAATGATACGCGAGATTAGGTTTCCCGAATCTTCGTTTCTAAGCCAATGCTAAAGTGTCCTTCTGAACGACCCTCGTCTTCCTTCTCCATTCTCATGTATTTGTCTATCGGATTACTTGCTTCTTCACTGTCCTCTATCAACCCTAGTGGTTTGTCTTTTTCCTTGATCCTCGATGGAGAGGCCTCCATTAATCTTTAGATTATTGATATTTACATTTAATAGTTTAATTTTAACTGGAAAATGGTTTCTAAAAATAAGCGACCTTCCCAATACATATATAGTAGAAACTTCATGTTACGTGGTATTTAGCAACAAGTTTCATGGACTCAAAAGTATGTCTTGAAGGTTATTAGCTTTTTGACAAAGGTCAAAAAACATTTTGACGTGTTTGTGATAATTAATAGTTTTTAATATTAACTTTTTGGATATGAAAAACTAATTTTCAAAAAATTAGTAGAAGTATTTGAGAAAGTTTTTTTGCTTTTTGACATGATAATTATTTTAATACCCCAATACTTTCAATAAAATAAAATTAAATTTTATATAATATTTTTTAATATTTGTTATTTATTTTTTTCTTCATTTGACAAGAGTACTAGTTGTTGTGTAAGTGTTGTTATGGTAATTATATTTAATTAATACTTTAACTTCGAATTTACATCGAGTTACAAAATTATTCATTGTATTAACTCGCTCTAACCATAGATGGAAATTTTGATTTCATAATTTAATAATTAATAAAGAGAAAATAGAGTTAGACACTGAATAATAATATAATATAATTAGTATTGAATATTAAATATAAAAACAATCTATAGTAAAGAAAATATTATTTCATAATTACAAACGATAAAACTCATTTTGAAATACATATAAACATACAAAAACAATCACATTGGTATGGACATAATATGAAATTTCACCCACTTATTTTTCACTGACAACTAACTTTACCAAAACAATTTCCTGCAAACCACTAATCCAAATAGTTAAGTCAAACAACTAATTCAAATAGCTAACAATTATACAGCTCAAAGTTGTTAGAATCAGGATCCTAATTAGGATCGATGAGGGTAGTTAATAAAAATCGTAGAATCGAATCGAGGACTGTAACATTCTAATACATTATACAAATAAAAAAAGTTCTATAATAGTTAAGATCTCAACAAATATTTACTAAAAATGAAGCAATACATTAAATTGTGTTTCAGTGAATACAAAATTTATATTCGTATAACAAAATTTGAAAGTTGGTAATATGTGCAAATATTATTAAATTTAAATACCAATCGTGAAATGGATGTAGGATGTTAGAATTGTATTGTGGTTCAAATACATAATAATTACACTAAATCAGTATCGTTAGATTCTAACTAACAAGACTTGGATCGATGAAGAATTTTTGAATCACAAAGCGATAAAATTGTCGAGGATTTTAATAACTACTATCACACACAATTAACATCTAGCAACTAACAATTGATGCCCAAACATAATTTTACTATATTTTTTTTTGGGTAAAATGAACTACACCACCTCATATTGACATTTAAAAAATATACATAAAGAGTATATGTTTTTATATTTGGTTTTTAAAGGGTTAGCTGGTTTGTTATTGATTGAAATAATAGGTCCACTACAAAGCAGGATAGTTGCTTTGCCAAAAATTTAAAAAAAATGTAAAATAAAGAAACAAAGAAAGTAAGAATAGTATTAATTTCCCATAGCTAAAGGGGTAGCATTATTGATGTTTGGCCATTCCTAGTTTTATGAAAGGGGGCAAAAGAAACCATATAATGGGTATTCTCATCCCTTGCAGGGACCAAATTAAATATATTAATAAATTATTAAATATGTCCTATTTTTTCCCTCCCGAAGAGGATCGCATATTCTTTTTAATTTTCCTTTTTTATTTCCCCATTCCTCCTTCCCTAGAAGCAATATGAACGTAAAGAAGGAGATGAGATAAGATTTGTCCAATTGAGGCCTTTTTCTGGGGTCCAAACTATCGTGTTTGAATTTCATCCTCTGGTGCCATAATTTATTTTACTTGTTTATATATTTATTATTTGATTTCTCTCTCCAGATATTCTGGCCCCCACACTTTATTAATCACTTGGGAAGACTTATCTTTCTGCCTCTGGGTATTTTCTTCTTCCAGGTGCATATTCTATCCTCTCTTCATATTAAAATAATAATAATGATAATAATGTATAAGAAAAAATTAACACTATTTTTTACTTATTATAATTTTTTTTTCAATTATTGCAAGCTAAAGGCTTAAAGGTTCGCAGAATACAGCAAAACCGCAATATAAAACAACAAATATCCCACTTCAAAAGACACAAGCCTGCGAAAAAATAGCTAAACATAAGCAATACAATAAAGATTAACTACAACCAAAACACTTCCTCAATCAACAATGATCACAAAAACCAGCTTCACTGAAACTGATAAAAAGATATTTTCTTTGTAGTTGCAGATCTAGATATTAAAATTACTGTGTCTACCTAATGATAGTTATCATTACATAGATTTGAAAGAGATAATTCTTCCAATATATAAAAAGGTATTTAAATTCTTTTTGGTAGATATATATTAGGCTGTTGTATTAAATTAGACCAACTTCTAATATTTTGGACTTTTTTAGCGTGTCTAATCACATAAATATACAAGATCATCTCACATGTTCTTTGGATTGATAACTTTTTCTAATCCAATCCAATCCAATTCAACCAATCCAAACCGTACACAAATCTCCAAAAAAGCATCACAACTTATCCAATCCAATCAAATTCATCCAAAAGTGATTTCAGCCAATCCAAAGAACAGATATACTTATATCTGGACTTGGGCCATGTTCTATAGATAGGTTACACTAACCTATCCAATCCAATCAAATCCAAACTTATCCAACCTTACACAATTATCCAAAAAAATATTCTCTCTAAAAACACAATTTCCCAAAAAAATATCATAACTTATCCAAACCAATCCAATTCAATCCGTCCAAAACTGATTTTAACTAATCTAAAGAATACGAGCTTAGTCTATTAAGAGACACCCGTAATTAACTCCCACACATATTTGCCCATGATTCTATGTGTCCCTATTTAAGTGTTACATACATCGACAATACAGATAATAAAATAATTAATAGAGTTAAGGTAAAAAAATTTAGAATTTAAATTCGTAAAAGTTAATTATCAACTGTAGAATATGTAATATAAATTTAACAAAAGTTAAACTGTGATGGTGAGATAATAAATAATTAGAAACAAAATAATTAAATAAATAAATAGTAAAATACTGTAGCACACAAGGGTGTACACAGTTAACCTACATATGACAACTATTTTAAAATGACCCAGAATTTGATTTTAAAAAACAGCTGTCAAATATTTCTTTTAATTATAATATATGATTTTCTCTGAATTATGAATTATTTATGATGGATCCTGTTATAAAGAAAATGATGGAAAAATGGTTAATGATTATGAGGCTTTTTAGAGGGGTTCGAGAAAGAAATCCACCACTATTTTCCAGGTGGATTTGGCCAGAAATCTGCATCATCTCTCTCCAGAAAGCTATATGAGTACCAGTTATCAACGTATATTTTAGAAATAATTTAATGAAAATATTGTGGGATGTGCAGATGTGCTACATATGTCAAACATTAGTACGTACTCATCTTGATTGATTCTCCACGACTGTTGCACACACTGATTTTCAAGCATAATGCAGTTTGTTCAGCGAAAGGAATTTTTAGCGTAATAATTGAATATTGTAGCCAAGTTTACATGGATTATGTTCTTTGTTTAGGTTGGATATAATTCTCCCAATTTATTTTAATTTATCTAAACTTATTCAAATCTAACACAATTTTTCAAAAAAACATCCACTCTAAAATACACCCAACAGAAAAATATGACTTGTCATAACTTATCCCAACTTATCCTAACTTATCCATCAAAACTTGAAAATAATATATACTGTAACTAAAGAAGAGAGTCATATATTATATTATTGTGGAGGAACTCTTTATCACTCTTTTCCTTGCAAAGATGTTTTGTACATCATACTATAGGTTGTTGTCAAATGCAACTCTCGATTCTTGATGTATAGTATTTTAAATATATAGAGTAGTATTTTAAATATATACGAGTACTGTATATACTTCAACATCAACAGTAAATTTAAATACAATACATACATGATAAGATATTTGTAGCCTCTTTTTTAGATGTATATTCGCTAATATTAGTAACATCAATTTATTTACTCTTTATTTTAAAATTTTAATTCTTATATAGTTTTATTTTCCTAATCATGTTAGTTTAATCTCCCCCATTTTGATTTAATTTCCTCCTCTAAACCAAAGCTTTTATAAATTTCCCCGCTTTCACTATTTAAAATGTTTTATATATAACTTAACCGAATTAAATAAAAAATTACTTCCCAAAAATTAAATTTTCTATATGTATTAATTAGTGCTTTAATAGTATTAAAAATAAAAATCACCAAAAGGATGAAAATTGGAAATCAAAAACCACCATCCATCTGAAAAATTTACATTCAAATTTTATTTATTTATTTATTTATTTTAATATTCTTATTATTTTCAAAATTTTAATATTTTAAAATTAAATATTTTAAGTATTTTAAATTTTATTTTAAATTTTAAAAATTTAATTTAAAAACAAAAATATTAATAAAAATTTAAATTTTTTTAAAAAATATTTTTTTGAATTAATATAGTTTTTCTTTATACCTTTTGTTTTTTGAAATATAATTCAAATATATTTGACATTATATAGAAACTCAACATTTTTCTAAACATTACCAAAACTTATTTAAATTTACATAAATTTAACATTTTACCATACTTTCTAAACATTACCAAAATTTGTCAAAAAGTAACTTTTACCATACTTTCTACTTACAATTTAATTTTACACAAAGTTACAACTCTGTTCTTTTGCAACTTATCTTTATTCACCTTATTTTCATTTACATTACTTATGCTACTTAAAATACCTTACATAATATATATTTAAAAATCCATTCATGTATTTAATAAGTGATGTGACTGATGTGACTTACTTTAATTACACTACCTTATACAAAATTATAAAATATATGTTTAAAATTCATATATTTAAGTCAAGATCGATGTCAGCGCTCTTTTAATGACAGCTGGAAGATGATGTCGGTGCTCTTTTAACGGCGACCAAAAGGTGGATGCTGTCAGTACTTTTATTGAAAAATGATGTGTATTATATGCAACAAGTTGAAGAGTTAATGTCAAAAATGGAAAAAGTGGAAAAAGAGATTCATAAGGTAATTGGTATAATACGTCAAATGAGCTCGATTTGTTTGAAAGTGGCCATGAGCTAGGTCCTTCCTCGCCTGAGGATCGTTCTTTGAATAGAATTGAGTCTTTTTTCCCCCTTTTCCCCCTAAAATTCATGTTAATCCTCCTTTGTGTGATTGGGAAAATGTTGGTGATGACTCTTTTTCTCCTTCTCCGGATTGTGTGCCACCATATCAAGATATAGAAAATTCTTCTCATGACGTATATGTGTGTGATTATGATTCATTTTCAATGGATTATAACCCCGAGTGTTGTATTTCACCTTTGATGTTCAAGATGATGCATCTTTATCGTTGGTGATCCCTCTCCTTTCTTCATGGTTAGATTCCTCATCTGATGAGTTTGAGTGTTGATGGTGATGATGCAACTTCATGTGATGTTGAGAGTGCTCTCAAGTGGTATAATCCTGCTTTTTCTTTGCACACATCTTATATCATATATCATATATCATATATTCATATATATTTCTGAGTAAAGGTAAGGATCGAAATATGTGGATTCTAATGAATGTATTTTGGGAAACCAATAATTGATTCTATCTTAATTTTTTTAAAAAAATCATTTAATATTAATGTGTGCATTAATGTGTGTATGTTTGTATTGATGACTCTTCTTTCTTTTTCTTTTTCTTTTTTTTCATATGCACTATTTGTTTTCCTTTATTCTTTTAAATATGAAAACTATTTTTTTAATTTTTCATTATTGCTTTTTTCTTAATTTTTTAAAATATAACATCGTTAATATTTTCAACAATACGTATGAATATGTTGATGAAGTATCCCTCTCTCTTAATCATGTGATCCCCATACGTTCTTTGGTTATCGCTCCCTCATCGGACCACATGTGCCTTGAGTCCCTAGGTCATTTTGGTGGTAAAATTCCCTACTTGATCCTTATGCTCTATACCTAGAGGACCTAGCTAGGAAAATCATGCTTATTCATTTATTCTATTATTGCACTAATTTTCCTAATGTATATAATAAGATGAAGAGAATGCTTATGATTACTGACTTATTGTTTGTCGTGTTCTCTTACAACCATCATTTTGAAATGTATTCGAGAATGCGTGACCTATTGTAGCGGGCTTTGACTTGCTTCGAGATTGATGGCCTGAGCCTTGAAGAATAAGGACTGGTTGATGCTCCCGTTGTGGTCGAGGTTAGCCCAATCACATTTCTCGTTGTTTATTGAAGACCAGGTAGTAACGTCATTCCACCCTTCTTTATAAATATTTTATTACTTTTGCTTGTTTGGTTTTCCTTCTTTGAGTGTCTATGTTGGGAGTTTGGATGTTGGAGCCAGTGGGCTCAGGTCACAACCATCTTTTGTGCTTTTCGTGCTTGTACATAGTTGTGTGTTTTTCCCTGTTTTGAGACTCATCCTCACAATGAGGATATTGTGAATGATATGTTTGGGGGGGGGGGAGTTTAGTTTATTCTCGAGTAGTTAGTTAGTTGCTTTATTAGCTTTTTTTTTTAAAAAAAATATTTTGAAAATTTTCAAAGAAATTGAAATTTTTTGTGCAAAATGAGAAAAAAGAGAAAAGATAGTGAAAATCCCAAAAAAGTTTTATTTTTCCTTAGGAGTAGCTTGTGTTTACAATTGTGTAACGTAACTCATTGTTTAGGCAGCTTAGCTAGTTAGTTGAAAAGAATTATGTGCGTGCTAAAATCTTTTGCTTAGGTGTTACTTTGAAAAATCTCTAACTAGCTTCTTCCTTAAATGTAAAATGAGCTTCATCAACCTTTTTCACTCCTAGTTGGAATCGTGATTTATTTGGCCTAGGATGTGATGATTTGGTTATCTGCATACTTCTGGTTGTGGTTAAAAATAATAAAAAAATCGAAAATACTAACAGAGCCGGTGTGAGTGGCGCGACACTCTCAACCCTTAAACCTTAGCCATGTATGGAACAATTTTCGTTGGAGGGTAACCCCTCTTTGGGTCGTACAATAATTCCCGAAAAACTAGTAAAGGAAATTGAAAATCATTAGATCACCAACATGGTCGACGTGAGCGGTGTGGTGCTCTCGTCCCTTGAGTACCTTGCACGTATAAAGAGGACCATGATTGGGAGAGTAGACATTGTTATGGGTCATGCAATGATCTCGAAAAAATCAATGCAAAAGGAAAAAGGAAAGGAAAGAAAAAAATGGAAAAAGTGAAAAATGAAAAAAATGAAAGTATTGAATAAAATGTAAAGCTCTGCTTTTGTAACCTGCAGTCCTCACCAAGCCAAGGGAGACACTAATAGGGGGAGTAACACGTAGTTATTTTTTAGGGTTTTTAGATGCTAATATACTGAACTTTTGGGGTATTGGACAATAATGTACTGAACTTTGATCTTGGACAATAATACATTGTACTTAGGGGGAGTGTTGAACAAAATGCACTCCGTATGATTTTGACAGTGGCTAACTTGATGACAATCCTACATAACAGGTGGAGGAGATGAATTGGTCCAACAATATTTAAATTTATAACATGTCAGCTAATCTACACATAAGCAAAGAGACTCAACTTTGAACAGAGTAAAAAAACATAAAATCACATTTGTTTGAAACATGTTTCTGCAGAGAGATTGTTGTTGTAGTTGTATAAAATTACCTTTGCTTGTGTAGATTAGCTGACATGTCATAAATTTAGATATTATTTTGCATATTCATCTTCTCGGTCTGCCACGTAAGATCGTCACCGAGTCCGCCACCGTGGAAATTATTTCGAGTGCATTATTGTCCGAGGTCAAAGTGCAGTGCATTATTGTCCGAGGTCAAAGTGCAGTGCATTATTGTCTAATACCCCAAAAGTTCAATATATTAGCATCAAAAAATCCTATTTTTTTATATGGCAATAAAAACGAACCTAAGTGTGTAGATGACTAGACTTGACCAACCTTAGCCTTGTTTTGATCGTGAACAACTTGGTACACTATCACTTGTGCATGAGAACATTTATTGAGCATGAAGTGTTTGACGTGGAATACCTAAAATATTGGTTTCATCTTTGTATTAGAATGTTTGGCATATACATACTGATTGTTTTTGGCTTACTAGCGACGTTCATTGAATAATGAGATGCATAGTTATACATACAAGTTTCTTCATCCCTTTTTGTAAAACATTTTCTTTGACTTTCAATTCTCTTCTCTTTCCTTCCTTCATTTTTCTCCAAAGATTTGCGGATATAGTTGATACAAACCCTCACGAGACTCCACTCATCCACCCGGGCTACCGGAGGTTGATGCACGTGCTAAATGCATCCGCAATTCCTGCGATAGTGAGTTAGTTGCTTTTGCTTGTTTAGTTTCCCTTTCTATGTGTGTTTTTCTCGGGAGGAGTAAAATTTAAGTGTAGTGGTGTTTAGGCTCATTTTTTAGCCAAAATATCGCTTTTCACTTAACTTGTGAGGCAAAATAATCAAAACAAGGAAAAAAGGAACGAGTCTCGAAGCACAACAAATCAAGCCCGGGGAGGAAAACGAGACTCCTCAAGCAAAAGACAGAGGTGGAATCAATGCCCGAAGCCAAGTGAAAGTCCTATGAGAAGAAATCAGGGGAGTCACGTGTGTGACACTGCCCATGATTGATGAGTCACGGTCGTGACTGCCAATCAAGTGATTCCCACCATCAACAGAGTCAGGGGTGTGACAGTGAGTGTCACGCACATGACACTCAAGGAAAGAAGACTTGAAGTGCACATTGTCACGAGTGCGACAACGGAGTCGCGCCCGTGACCTCTAAAGATTCACGAGTAATGCCTAGGATCACTTATTTTACGGCTGTGACGTTTGAAGACCAAGAACATTACCCAGATCTGTCACACCCCGTGACAGATGTGCCATGCCTGCGACTGCTGCTCCGGAATAAATTTGAGAATCGCTAAGAAGGGAGCTGCCCCATGACAACCGGCATCATGTCCATGACTAAACTACTGAGACGTATATTTTGAGGCAAAACGATTGTGCTTTGTTTAGTGAGGCCATATGTATATATACTTTTAGTTCCCATTTCATTAGGACATCTTTCTTTACCTATTAATTACCTCTTTAGATATCTTTTGATTATTTTTCATCATCTTATTACATCATTTTCATTAGTAGTAGTTTCCAGGTTTTACTTTCTCTCTCAAACACTTTATTACACTTAATACAAGATATATCTTCATTCAAGTTTTGGCAATTATTTTTGATGCTTCTTCATTCTACCAACCTTATTCCCATCCCTTTTTGGTAATATTCTCCCTCTCTCTTATTTATTGCTTACTTGTTACTTATTGTAAGTTTAGTAGTTGGTTTATGTTGTTAATCCTTGTGATTAGTACAAATTATCATATTCTCACTAGTGTCATGATTAGGTTTGGGATTATATATGTTGATAATAGTTCTAGGATAATTCTTAGCTTGACCCCTTTGGGTTAAGGGTGATTAGGCCCTAATGGGACACCGGTTAGAGGGTTAAAGTGATTAGTGGGGAGATTAGTTAGGGAAGCTTAGTTCTCACCCTTATCTTCCAATTGTAAGTGGTGGTTTGGTTTCCAAAAGCCTACCAACCCACTATACTCATGAATGGAAGTGAGGAGAACATGGTTAATCTAATTTCCATGGAAATGGGATGAGATTATCTAGGATTAATTGCTCTTTTTACTACCAAGGCTCCATGTTGGACCTTTGGCAGGTGAAATAGATCACTCTTAGAAGAGAGGATATATGTGGCTCTATTCTAAACAATTGTGACACCCCTAGACTCTTAATCACCAGATTAGGGGTAACAACCTCATCATCCAGTGATAAGCGCAGCGGATTTAAGGAGTCCAGGGACAATACCGCCGTCCAACCACAATGGACAAGGCTACCATACACTCAAGAACTCCAACAATAACATGAAAACGTTAAACCAGAAATAAACATTTATACATACTTTTTCATTCCATAATTTCAAGCCTACATTCCCATAGATAGACTTAACACAACTGATTACCAAACCGCTAATCGCCTTTACAACCACAAGATAAATAGTCAATGTGACACCATCCACGTTTTCAAAGGGGTTTCTAAAGTAACCGAGAACCAATATACACAACAAAAGTTGCCCTAGCAAAAGTGCGACCCTACACTTCACATCGACGTATCGATCACAACCATAGCTTAACAATATTGCAAAAAAGGATTCCCAAATACCCATTTATCCTTACTTCTTAGACTTTTCAACACCGGAGCCAACACCTAAAACGAAACATAAACATGTATTTTCGCAAATGAGTCGAACCTCAATACGCATACCCCTATATTGTAAATCCTAATTTAATAATTCATTTTATTTCCCGCATTTCAAATCATTTTGCAAACACAGAGAAGAGGAGTAATTAAAACATATTGCATTATTATTATTATTATTATTGCTACTACTATTACTATTATTATTATTATTGTTATTATTATTATTATCTTAATGGTACCCATTTACGATTATCGAACTAAGCCTTCATATGCGCATACCCAGACCGATCGGGAGGTCCGGACATAGTTAACCGGTTGACACTGGCTAGGTATATAGTGAATGCACTCAATATGCATAAATGGGGCGGACCCATATTTAGAAGACAAAACATGATGAAAAAAACATATTGTTCACATTATTAGAACACTTGGTGTTTTCATGATATAAACACATGACACTATAAAAGGGTATAGGCAATATGCGTACCTCAAATAAAGAGAGTTGCTAATAAAAAGGGTGTCTTCCGGTGAGGATGACCTAAGCGAGAAGCGACAACGACCCAAAGTTGCATACTTGAACAAGAAATAGCAACGTTACATTTACTTATTGTTATAGGAGTATGCACAATCCTGCAACTTAGAGTAAAAATGTGATAAACCAAAGATTTTGTAGTTAATTAATAATCCTGGTTTATAATCTATCTATGTTATATTTAAAGTCAAAGGCCCTTATGGCAGACAAATTTCACTCCAATTTACCTCATGCTAATGATAAATTATAAGGATAAAATTGCAATCACCATATTTTAGTAATTGGATCAAAATAGTTATGCGATATATTGTTGCAAGTTGCAACCAATATATAAACCACATGTGTTGGAAAACCCTCTAATTTCAAGAGCACTAGACTGCCATACAAATAACAAAAATTAAAAACAAAATGAAGTAAATGACAGTTTTAAAATAAAAAGGGGAAAGAGAGAATATGTATAACAAATACTAATAAAAAAGGGTGATGATATGTGTCTTGCCCCAAGACACTACTTAAGTGTCTTCCTTTTTATAAAACTAATATGTATTATCATTTTTAACCTCAAATTTTTTAACATATACTATTAATTATCAATTATAAGAAGCTTGGAACGTGTAGGCTACGTCAACAATTAAAATTGACACCCTAACGAATGAACCCCGTCCGTTGGACATATTTTAGATGTCTTTTTGTAAATTTTTAAAAATATATACAAAAGTGTAATTTTATATCATTTATATTATTATCAAAGTTATAGAAGACATTTATCATTTCCGAATAAAAAAATACGGGGTCCTAATGGTTTGAAAATGGATGGTTTTCCACCGTCTTTGATGTACAAGTCTATGTGACAACAATATATTTTATAATTATTTGACCTAAATAATAAAATAAAATAATTTTTATTTTTTTTACAATTTATCAATGGTAAATAATAAACTAATTAACATGAAATATATGTACCATAATTAATTTTAACTTTATACTCCCTTCTTTCTAAATTATTTGAAACTTTATACGTAATTTTAAAAAATAAAAAAAAATTCACTCTACATTAATTACTTCATTGGAAACATGAAAATGAAGAATAAAATGGTGAATAGAAAATGGAAAAAGTGAATCAAAAAGAAAAATGGAAGAAAAAGATGTAATTAATAAAGTTAATTTGATAAATTAGTATTCCCTCCGTCCCTTTATGATTGTCAGAATAACAAACTTTACAAGTCCAATACTCATTGGAAATATAGCAAAAAGTTTGTTCAAAGACAAATATACCCTTCCACTAATTTTGATGCAAAGAGAGGAATAAAGGAAAATTTTAAAAGGTAAATAAAATTCAAATTCATTAATTAAGGGTAATTTGGGTATTTTAATTATTGAAATTGCAAAATTGACAAATAAAAAGGGATAAGGTAGTTAGAAAAATTGAAACTCATTCAGGGACGGAGGGAGTATTATAGAAAAATAGAAAATTTTAAAGTGACAAATAATATGAGAAGGATGAAGTATATCAATGCTCGGATGGTGAGCCCAGGAGCACAATGCTCCGGGCACCCACCTCTCAATTTTTATTTTTATTTTTGATGCTACAACGCTCCTAAATCTAAACTATAATGTTCATAAACCACTATATGAATGCTCATAAACCAGGAGAAGAATATTCATAGCCAGTAACAGTCTTACCAAAAAACCTATACAAGAATGCTCACAATCTAACGAACATAATGCTCATAAACCCTAATAATTTTTCTTATAACAAATCTCATACAATATTCATAATTTGTGATGTGGATACTCATAAATCTATACGAGAATGCTCATAAACTTTTACCACAATGCCCTAAAACCTAATGCTCATAAATTAGTATATGATTGCTCAAAAATCTAAAGTACAACGCTCATAAACCAGTGTGCGAATAGTCATAAACTACTAGACAAATGTTCCTAACCTCCAAAACACGAATGTTCATAAGTCCAAAATTGAACGTTCAAAAAGATACACCACAATGTTCATAATTTTTTAAAACGAATGTTGTGAATTGAAGGCACCTATTGCACTTGTGAAAAAAAATTAAAAATAAGTGACTCAAAAATATATACTCCTTCCGTCCCTTTTTATTTGTCAATTTGGAGAAAAAGTGGAGAAATCAATGCAACAAAAAATTTGGGTAGAAATAAATCAAAATGACAAAAGTACCTTCAATTATGGTTAAGTTATTGGTTCCAAAATAATTTATTAAGGATAAAAATAGTAATATTATATTATTAGAAATATAAATGGAACAAATAATAAGGAAAAAATTAATTAGGTGGATAAATTAAAAAAGAGAGAATATATTGCACCCAAAAAAGAAAGAAACAAAATGAAATTTTAAAAAAAATGGCAAATAACGTGTGATGGGCGCATGGAGCACGGCATATCTGGCAATCGGATATGTCGAATCGGGTTAAGATCGGGTGACTTCGGGTTGGAGTTTGTTCGGATCAACCATGCTCCGGTTCGGTTTGGGCGGGTACGAGTTCGGTTTGACTCCGAATGGACCTTGGAATATTCAAGTCAGGTTTAACCGGATCAAGATCTTCAAGTTAGAGTCGATTGAATCTTTTCTCGGATTGGATTGAGTCGGATCAAGTCAAATTCGGATAAGGTTGATTTGATTGCTTTTTTTCAATAGTATCTATTACTAAAATGCCAATTTAAAAAAAAAAAAAATCTTCACTCTACATTAATTACTTCATTGAAAATGTGGAAATGATGAATAAAATGACGAATAGAAAAGGAAAAAGGTGAATCAAAAAGGAAAATGGAGAGAAAAGGTGTAATTAATAAAGTTAATTTGATAAATTAGTAATTTATGTTATTGGATTTATAAAGTGACAAATATTATAGAGAAATATATAGTTTTAAAGTGACAAATAATATGAGAACGATCAAGTATATCAACGCTTGGATGGTAAACCCAGGAGCACAATGCTCCGAGCACCCACCTCTCCATTTTTATTTTTATTTTGATGCTACAACGCTGTTAAATCTAAAGTACATGTTCATAAATCAGTATATGAATGCTCATAAACTAGTAGAAGAATATTCATAGCCGGTCACAGTCTTACCCATTAACCTATACAAAAATGCTCACAATATAATGAACAAAATGCTTATAAATCCTAATAATTTTGCTCATAACAAATCTCATACAATGTTCATAATTTGTGATGTGGATGCTTATAAATTTATACGAGAATGTTCATAAACTTTTACCACAATGCCCTAAAATCTAATACTCATAAATTAGTATATGATTGCTCAAAAATCTAAAGTACAACGCTCATAAACCAATATACGAATGATCATAAACTAACCTCCAAAACACGAATGTTTATAAGCCTGAAGTTGAACGTTCAAAAAGATACACCACAACATTTATAATTTTTTAAAATAATGTTGTGAATTGAAGGTACCTGTTGCACTTGAGAATTTTTTTTTAAAAAAAAAGTGACTCAAAAATATATACTCCCTTCATCCCCTTTTATTTGTCAATTCGTAGAAAAAGTGGAGAAACGAATGCAACAAAAAAAATTGGGTAGAAATAAAGCAAAATGACAGAAGTACCCTCACTTATGGTTAAGTTATTGATTCCAAAGTAATTTATTAAGGATAAAAATAGTAATATTATATTATTAGAAATATAAATGGAACAAATAATAAGGACAAAAAATTAGTTAGGTAGATAAATTAAAAAAAAAAGAGAATCTATTGCACCCAAAAAAGAAAGAAACAAAATGAAATTTTTAAAAAAATGGTAAATAAGGCGCATGGAGCACAACAGACCTGCCAATCGAATATGTTGAATCAGGTTAAGATCGGATGACTTCGGGTTCGAGTTTGTTTGGATCAGCCGTGCTCCGGTTTAGTTTGGACGGGTACGAGTTTGGTTTGACTCCAAATAGACCTTGGCCAATTCAGGTCGGGTTTAACCGGCTCAAGATCTTCGAGTTAGAGTCGATTGAATCTTTTCTCGGGTTGGGTTGAGTCGGATCAGGTTGATTCGATTGCTTATTTTCGGGTAAATCAAAGGTCGGATTGCTAACGTATTATGTTAAAATTTATTTATTATTAAAATGTCAATTTTCAATGTTTCAGCAAATATTAATTGCATAATTAAATAATTTAAGATGTATGACTCATTAGTTTGTATTATACTATATAGAAATTCTCCAAAAAATATTAACCACTACATTAGTTAATAGCCGTAATAAATAACGACAACATATGGACTATCGGGTATGACAATGACATAAAAACCCACACGCGTTTAACTTGATTATTATTTATCAGCATTAAAATTTTCTTTTGAAAGTGAAAGTGAAAGCTCATGAGCTTTAAGTGTTTAACCATTCAACTAATACATATTGAATTTCAAAATTTTCCATATGACCACTCCAAATCGGGTATAGTTTGGTGTGGTCTAAATCATGATGGTTCCAATTCGGTCAAGGTGTAAGTCAATTCGGGTATGTCTTGGATCGACTAAAATTTGGTCGGCCCATTCTCAGACAAGGGTTTAATCAAGTTTACTATAACCCGGTTCGGGTTCGGGCCGTTCGGATTATTTCAACTGTCTTTCTTGTTCGGTGAACTTTCGGGTTACAGCCCGAGTTCAAGTAAAGCCCATGTCCACGCATTCGGGTGCGATTCGGGTTCGCAGTCAAATGAATCTGATCGAGTTTCGGATAAATTTTGACAGGTGTCGCATGGTACTCCCACATCAGAGTTTTTTGCATTTTAGTCCCCGAAGTATAGAGATATTTATTTTTAAAACCCTTAATTTTTACGTGTAGATAGAATATCAAGGACTTTGAAAGATGGCAGACCACCTTGGTAAATTAGGTTCTTGCCGAATACAGAGATTTTTATGAAATTTCGATGGAAGTTTCCTTCTAAAATTTATTAAGAAAATTAGAAATTAAAGAGAAGTGGGCCATTCGTATATCTTCAGTACGTATACATACATCTGGAGATACCCTGATCTTTTCCCCATGCAAGTTAGAAAGATCTGCAGACTCACACCTGGTGTTAGTTTTTGTATGACCCGAAACTACGAGACGAATCCTCATTATACTCCACATATTTCATTTTTTTTCCAACCATTAAAATATCATATTTAATTTCTAAATCACAGCAGGGGACAACAAAGATTAAAATACAATTTTATCGGATTGAGGATAGCTAGATGATAAAAATGATTTATAAAGGGTTGTCGAGAAAGAGACGAGTTCTTCTATGATTGGATAAATATTTTGGTAACATGGTAAGCTTTTTATGATATTTTTTTTTTTAAAAATGTCACTTTTAGTATTAATAAACGTATGATAATAATTAGTATTAAATAAATGTATGTATGATGCAATGTACTGCAGGGGGTCCAATGAGGGAATGAAGAGGGAAAACATGACCTGATAAAAGCTGAAGCGGTGCTGCGGTGGGCTAAAAACAATGCACCCGCGAATCCGAAAATATGTTTTGATACGGCATCTCAGGACTAACATATGTATATATATATTTTTTGGACAATCATATTCATATGAAAGCATAGTTAATAATTATCTTAAATTGTCCATATTTCATGTTTTATAATTTTAATAATATTTTTTTAATAATTATATATATTTATAAATTACAAGAGTATAATACTTATTAACAAAGTCAAAAAATATAAATAATATCTTAATTTTATCAATTATATTAGAAAATATATATTTTATGTATAGTTTTATATTTATAAAAAATATTAATAGATAATTATTTTTATATTGTTTATAAGTTATAATAACCCTCAAAGTAATGAAATATCACTTTATTATGATTAAACATTATTTACATTTAATTTTATAAGTGATTTAGATGAAATGTAAAATGGTTAACGGTTATCTTGTAGCAAGATATTTATCATTTTTTATATTTTTTTATTCATTTCGATTTAGTCTTTTATATGAGTTTGAGGGCTACAAACATGTATGGAACTTGGTTCAACTTTGACGTTAGACTAAGGTTGTGTTCGGCAGTAACGTTTGGGATAGCGTTTAGCGTCTTGACCAAGTCAAAACTCTAATTTCATAAATATTAGCGTTCGGTAAACTAGCGTTTTGAGGAGCGTTTAGCTTTTTAAGGAGCGTTTTGCGAAACGTTAATAAAGTTAACGTTTAGCGTTTGGAGTAGCGTTTCATATTTTTTAATCAAAAAATACCCTTTGAAAGTTTTATCTTTGGAAATTATTGATATCTTTTTATGTCAATTCACATTAATCTGTTAATTCAACCGCTAAATTTACCGAACACAATTCTCATTTGACCATTCATCCGCTATCTGCTACTTAAACCGCTATCCGCTATCTAAATCGCTATCCGCTACCTAAACCGCTATCCGCTATCTAAAACGCTAATTTTGCCGAACATGGCCTAAAGCTGCTTATTTTGTGCCACGAATATGTCCGTTCTGCTGGTTGGAAAAAATAAATTAAGGCCATGTTCTTTTTTGCGGTATGGTACAGTATAGTGTGGTGAAATTGTGGCGGGTTGTGATGTAATTGTGGCGGGTTATTGGTATGTGGGGTAGGTGAGGAAATTGTGGCGCGGTATGGTGTGGTGAAATTTATCTTAGTGCACTTTTTAATCATTTTCGTAAGTTACAAAATTTTTATCCCAATTCCAATGTGTCTTGATTTTCACTGATAGTATGTGTAGTTTAATGGTTCATTGATCTGTTGTTCATGCCTATGTTTGTCATAATAATATTCTTATCTAAATATAATGATATATTTCCTTCTTTATTTTTATCTATCATTCACATTTTTTTATATTCATTTTTAATTAATATTTTTCACATAACACTTTTACAAATAAATAAGATATTATTTTCCTATAGTATTTTTATATAACGAATTTAATTATATCAATTTTATGTAATCAATAATTATATATAAGTTAAGACGTTAATGTTTAAAGTTTTCGCATGGAAACCTGAATGACAGATAAACAAAAAGATGGAGTAACTTTTATAAAATATGTTATATTAAAAATTAAAGACTAAATTAAGTTAATGTATTGAAAATTTTAAAACAATCAAAAGTAACCAATATGGTAAAATCAAGGAGTATTAATTTATGTTCGTGATACTCTCTTCATTCAACAATACACGTCAATTCAATTAATTTTATATTTTTCACAATACTTATAACTGTATAATTTCAATATAAAATTACTGAGTAAATAAATAATATAGAAAACAGAACTTATAAGAACATAAATAGTAAAAAAGTAAATCTATACTTATTTTTTTCGATAAGTGGGGCATTAGCCCAATTTTATTCAGCAAGAAAGGTGTCCAAACACAAGTGCACTTCAGCACTATACAAAACTGGGCTGCATGTGTTGCCCAATGAGCCCACCAATACACATTAGCACAAGGCCCATAACACAACAAGTGGCATTATCATCATGGCCCGTGGGCCGTGGCCTTCCAAATTTGGACTAACGTTTACTAACGTTTAAAAATAATTACCATAAAATTATGATTATAATACTATATTAGTCCAAATTATTTGTCCTCCTAATAACTACTTTGCAATAACCAATGAATATCAGTAATGTAGTGAAATATTGTGAGTTATCTAAATTACTCCTCAATGTCCTCTGTACACAAAACAATGATAATTTGTGAATTCTTATAGTAGTAAACGTTTAATAATTTGGACTAACGTAGTATTATAATGATAATTTGAACTATCAAAGTAAGTGCAACTAAGAAGATTTAAAAACACCAAATGTAGATGTCAAAAGCTTGCATGGTGTTTGCTTAAACCCACAAATTATAACATCCAACTTGTCTATGTGAATGCTCCAACTATTGTTTATCTCGTAGGTGAGATTGTCATATATTCTTCCCCTTTAACCGAACAAAAAAAATCAATTTTCATTTCTTCATACTAATTTGTATATATATATATATTTGGTTATTTATTATTGCTGTGAAGGTAACTTCTTAATCTGAAGAAAATTAAGAAACCTAACGTCTTTTATTTTAAGTGTGCAGAATTTTTATAACCCTACTCATCCCCCCTAGAGTTCTTTCAACATATATATATATATATATATATATATATATATATATATATATATGGAAATTGGATTCTAATAATCCCTACTTTTGCAAATTGGATGGCAATAATCCCTACTTTCAATTTATATTCTGGTAGTCCAAAAAAAAAAATTATATTGTAGTGGGACATAATCGAGAGTATACCCTAAATATCATAAATTTTGTATTGTATTTGATTCAAAACTTTGTATAACACTTTACCACGATTTTTAATGAATTTACAGCATTTCTCCCAATTTTTTTCATTTTTTTTCTATTTTTTATGATTTTTTTCAATTTTATTCCTTTCAAAAAATCATAATAATTGCTCGGAATCTCAAAAAAACAATTTAAAAAATGTTTTAGTAACTACACTACATTACCTATCTGGGGGCAGGAACGAAAAAAACAAAAACAATATGGGGTAGGCATGAAAAAAATAAAAAGAATGTGATGATGGATTTGGTACCACTACAATATAATTTTATTTTATTTTTTGTACCACCAGAATACAAATTTAAAGTAGGGATTATTATCATTCAATTTGCAAAAGTAGGGATTATTAGAATCCAATTTCCTTATATATATTGTTAGGAAAGTGTCCTAAAATCACCAAATCTCTTGATCTCACAATTATTTGTTTCCTAATTGTATTAGGATATTATTTAGGTTTCCTTATTGTGTTGGGTTTCCTAATTGTATTAGATTCTAAATCTATTTGGAGTGGGAGTCAAGTTAGGTTATAGGGAGTTCTCCCTATAAATAGGGTGCATGTTTCTCCACCAAAAACACATCGGCAAACACAGAGAGCTAGAGAGAGAGAAAATATTGAGAGAGAAAGGGGTCTCACCAATATTTTCCCCAGTGTATCCTGAGAGATTGTGAGTTGAGTGTTGAGAGATTGTTATTGTAATCTCCTTTGTGGATCGTATCACACCCTGTGATAGTGATAAGGTTGTACTCCTCCTTTCTCATAGTGGATTATTTTATGGTTTGTCGCGTCAGTGGGTTTTTCTCCGAGTTCTTCTGGTTTCCCACGTAATGCAGTGTTTGATTTTATCGCTTATTTTTCGTTCCTAAATTTTGTCGTAATATCCGTCATCTCGTTTCGATTCTATTATTCGCTCACGTTACCTTGCTACTCACTTTTCTCTAACAAGTGGTATCGAGCAAAGGGAGATGGCTTCAATCATGAAGTGCGATATTCCAAAATTTGATGGAACGAGGAGTTTTACTATGTGGAGACTGCAGATGAAGGCGGTCCTGATTCAGCACGGGTTATGGGACGTAATTGAGTATCCCGACACGAAGACTGATGCGACAATGAGCGATGAATTCCAAAACTCGGAAGGATATCAAGGGAATCGACTCAAGGAGTGGAAGAAGCTTGAAGATAAAACTCGCGTGGATTCACCGTGTTTGGCAGAGCACATTCAGAGAGAGGTGATGCATATCGAGAAACCTCGGGTGCTCTGGACCAAACTGGAAAAGCTGTACATGTCGAAGAGTCGTGCAAACAAGTACCGAATGAAGGAGAAATTCTACAGGTTGAAGATGCTCCAAGGTACTTCTATTCAGGCACATCTTAGTGAATTTGATTCTATTATTACTGAATTGGAATCAATGGATATAAAACACACTGATGAGGATAAGGCTTTTCATTTAATTACCCCTACCTGCATCACATAAACAATTTAAGGAAATCATGTTGTATGGGAATCGTGGTGACCTTAACCTTAGTGAAGTAAAGGCTAGTTTACTGTCTAAGGAGAAACTTGATACCGATGGTGATGACCAGGGTGGTGATGCTATGGTTGTAAGGGGTAGAAATACTGAACGTAAGGGAAACGGGTCTAGAGGGAGGTCTAAACACCGTTCAAAGTCTAGGAATCCTCACAAGAATAAGAAGTGTAACTACTGTAGTAAGATGGGACATATAGAGACCATTGGGCAAAACAGAGAGACCAGAAGCAGGAGAGTAAGGATAATCACACCAAACCTGGTACCTCAAACTGCGTAGAGTCCGAGTCAGATGGTGATGGGTTTGTAGTTACGGATGATGCCTTGGCTACCACATCAAGTAGGATAGCTAGAGATGAATGGGTTCTTGACATGGGGTGCACCTATCATATGTGCCCTCATAAGGACTGGTTTGAGTCTTATGAGAGTGTTGACACCGGGGTCGTAGTCATGGGTAACGACACAGCCTGCAAGGTTGCAGGAATCGGTAGCATCAAAATCAAGACTCATGATGGCATCGTTAGAACTCTCAAGGAGGTTCGTCATATCCCTAACATGACTCGAAATTTAATTTCTTTGCGTACACTTGAAGCTAACGGCTGCAGGTACAAAGGAGAAGATGGTGTTTTGAAAGTGTGCAGGGGTTCCATGGTTCTTATGAAGGGAATTAGGAAGGGCAGTCTATACATCCTGCAGGGGTCTGCAGTGACAGGATCTGCAGCGGCAGTCCTAAATCTTGATGAGTCCGACAGCAAAAAATTGTGGCACATGAGACTAGGCCACATGGGCGAGAAGAGAATGTCAATGTTGAGCAAGAAGGGATACCTTGAAGGCGCAAAGATCGGCAAGTTGGAGTTTTGCGATCACTGTGTTTACGGGAAACAGAAGAGGGTAAGCTTTTCAAGGGCTAAACATACAACAGCAGGGATCCTTGATTATATTCATTCAGATTTGTGGGGTCCTGCTAGAGTGCCATCAATAGGTGGCAAGCGCTACATGTTGACATTCGTGGATGACTTCTCGAGGAAGACTTGGGTTTATTTCCTGCGACACAAGAATGAGGCATTCTCATATTTCAAGAAGTTCAAAGCTTTGGTGGAGAACCAGACAGGCAGGAAAATCAAGAAACTCAGGTTTGACAATGGGTTGGAGTTTGTTGATTCTGAATTTACTGAATTCTGCGAGGAGCATGGGATTGCGAGGCATCGAACCTTGGTGGGTAAGCCTCAGCAAAACGGGGTAGCCGAGAGAATCAACAGGACACTCTTGGAGAAAGCCCGCTGCATGCTCTCGAATGCAGGGCTTTGGAAGAACAAATCGCTCGGCAGAGGTGATATCTATCGCTACACTACCGAACAGATCATCTCATGCCTCTATCGAATACCGATTCGGAGGAAGTATGGACAGGTAATCCAGTTAATTATTCTAATTTGAGAATTTTTGGATGTCCTGTATATGTCCATGTGAATGATGGGAAGCTGTCTCCCAGGGCTGTTAAATGCATGTTTCTAGGTTACGGATCTGAGTCTAAGGGATATAGAATGTAGTGTCCTGATTTGATGAAAGTTATTCAGTCTAGAGATGTAACCTTTAATGAAACTGCTATGTTATCCGAATGGAATCTACCGCATTTCCGATGATGCAGAAATCGGAGAAGGATGCAGGAAGAATGGTGTTCGAGTGGAGCGAGGCTCAAGGTGGAGTCATGGAACTCGCAATCGGAGCAACCATCGATGCTCTGAACCAACTCAGTTGATGAGCCCGAGATTGAGACGAATGTTCCTCGGTGGAGGAACAACCATGCATTGCTAGAGATCGTCCCAGAGGGAGATCGGGAGACCAGCCGATACATCAAGAAGATGATGCTATGATTGCTTGCTACCTGAATGTTGCAGAGGAGACTCCTGAAGGTGCTGAACCTTCTACCTATCAGGAGGCCATCTCTTGTCCGAATGCCTCAAATTGGATAGGAGCTATGCAAGAGGAGATGGAGAGTCTCCAAAAATCATGGGAGCTATGTGAGTTGCCTAAAGGGCGGCGAGCTCTTCATCGCAGTGGGTGTACAAGAGAAAGGAAGGTATCCCTGGTGTAGAAAGTGCAAGGTGAAAGGCCAGATTAGTGGTAAGGGGTTGCAACCAGAAAGAAGGAATCGACTACAACGAAGTATTCTCGCCAGTCGTGAGGCATACGTCGATCCGCACCTTGCTTGCCTTTGTTTCTCTATTTGATTTGGAGTTGGAGCAACTTGATGTCAAGACAGCTTTCCTCCATGGCGAGTTGGAGGAGGAAATATATATGAGGCACGAGAGGTTTCATCGTTCTGTAAACAGAACAGTATATCTGATTAAGGAAGTCCTTGTATGGACTTAAACAGGCACCCAGGCAGTGGTACAAAAGGTTTGATACCTTTATGGTAGGGCAAGGGTACATAAGAAGTCACTATGATAATTGTGTGTACTACTGGCAATTTGAAGAAAGATCTTTCATTTATTTATTATTGTATGTGGATGACATGTTGATTGCCTCCAGGGACATGTCACTAATAAAGAAGCTGAAATCTCAACTCAACCAGGAGTTTGAGATGAAAGACCTCGGAGCGGCGAAGAAGATTTTGGGTATGGAGATCCAAAGGGATAGAAAGGCAGGGAAGTTGTTCCTGTCTCAGAAGAAATATCTGGAGAAGGTGTTGGACAGATTCAACATGAGAAACTGTAAAGCAGTTTCAACTCCTTTAGCTGCACACTTCAAGTTGTCTGGTGAGAACTGTCCTAAATCTGATTTGGAGGTAAGGAGGATGTCTAATATTCCCTATGCTAGTGCAATTGGTAGTTTGATATATGCTATGGTGTGTACTAGACTTGACCTGTCCCACGCAGTTAGTGTGGTGAGTAGATATATGCAGAATCCAGGGAAGGAGTATTGGGAAGGAGTGTAGTGGATCCTTCGCTATGTGAAGGGTACTTTGGAGAAGGGCATCCTGTATGATAGAGGTAGTCTTTGCTGCGTTGTCGCAGTTATGTTGATCTTGATTATGGTGGAGATCTGGATAGAGACGCCAATTTCAAGGTATGTGTTTGTCATGTGGAGGAGCAATATCTTGAAAGCTTCACTTCAATCTATAGCACCTTGTCTACTAGGAGGCTGAATATATTCTTTGCTGCAACGGAAGGAGTGAAGGAGGCCATCTGGTTGAGGGGATTGGTCATGGAGCTTGGAGTACCACAGGGCGAGACTGTGGTTTATTCAGACAGTCAGAGTGCTATACATCTGACAAAGAATGACACTTATCATTCGAAGACCAAGCATATAAGCGTCAGGTATCACTTCATCAGAGATATAGTTGCTGCAGGAGAGATCGTGGTGAAGAAGGTTCATACTTCTGATAATCCTGCAGACATGTTAACCAAGCCTCTATCTATAGCTAAGTTCGAACATTGTTTGGACTTAGTTGGTGTTCTAAGCATGTGAGAGCCCTGCGGGGCCACGCCCTGCGGAGGGGCGTGTTGATGGCGACAGTCAAGATGTTTATCTGGACCGATGATTCGTTGATTTTAGTCCAAGGTGGAGTTTGTTAGGAAAGTGTCCTAAAATCACCAAATCTCTTGATCTCACAATTATTTGTTTCCTAATTGTATTAGGATATTATTTAGGTTTCCTTATTGTGTTGGGTTTCCTAATTGTATTAGATTCTAAATCTATTTGGAGTGGGAGTCAAGTTAGGTTATAGGGAGTTCTCCCTATAAATAGGGTGCATGTTTCTCCACCAAAACACATCCAAACACAGAGAGCTAGAGAGAGAGAAAATATTGAGAGAGAAAGGGGTCTCACCAATATTTTCCCCAGTGTATCCTGAGAGATTGTGAGTTGAGTGTTGAGAGATTGTTATTGTAATCTCCTTTGTGGATCGTATCACACCCTGTGATAGTGATAAGGTTGTACTCCTCCTTTCTCATAGTGGATTATTTTATGGCTGTCGCCGTCCGTGGGTTTTTCTCCGAGTTCTTCGGTTTCCCACGTAATTCTGGTGTTTGATTTTATCGCTTATTTTTCGTTCCTAAATTTTGTCGTAATATCTGTCATCTCGTTTTCGATTCTATTATTCGCTTCCGCTGTTACCTTGCTACTCACTTTTCTCTAACATATATATATATATTCAGGTGAATTGTCTTTCTGTAATTGGTTGATAGATCATTTGTATTGTTTCTTCTCATTATAGATATAGATACTGTACAAAACACTTTCTTTCTTGCTCGCTTTGCTGATAATTCCACAAGAGTATCTTATCCCTATCCGATTGATATTCTTTCTACTTAGTGGAAGGAGAGCTAGCAAACGTGACAATCGATAACACTTTTCATCATGTTTCCATTTCCTTTACATTCAATCTTGCTCTCTTTTTCATCAATTTGACCACATTAGTAGTGGGATGGGAGATTCAGTATTATCCTCCACAAGCCCTTGTTTATATATGGTTTCGACCTTGCTCAGAAAAGGGCAACACAGTAAGGAATTTATGTGTGAGTGTGTGTTACGTATAAGGATTACTCACGGTCACAGCAGCATCTCACAGTTTTGAATCTTTGAGATATTCTATCAATATTCAATCAGATCAAGCTAGTTACTGATGAAATAGTAAATAGTGGATTGCTTGAGGTGGTATTCCATGATGAATAGTTAATAGGAATTTTGGACGCTAATATACTGAACTTTTGGGGTACTGGACAATAGTGTACTGAATTTTGATCTTGGACAATAATGCACTGAACTTTGGGGGGTGTTGGACAATAATGCACTCGAGACAATTTCAACGATGGCGAACTTGGTGTTAATCTTACGTGACAGAGCGAGAAGATAAATATTTTTGGATCAATTCATCTCCTCCACCCGCTACATATGATTGCCACCAAGTTAGCCATTGCCAAAATCATACTGAGTGCATTATTGTTCAACACCCCCCAAAGTACAGTGTATTATTGTCCAATGTCAAAGTTCAGTGCATTATTATCCAATACCTCAAAAGTTCAGTATATTAGCATCCAAAAACCCTAGTTAATAAAAGTTAGTGCTCCTAACTTGTTCTATATGGATAAATTAGTAGAGTTTCTAACTCTTAAGGGGAATAAATATATTATTTTTGATTAACATAAGGTAAAGGTGCAATCGTTTTTGTACGGGGAGTCATTCGGAGGAGCAATTTCACCGCTGATCACGCTGTCACAGGGGTGTGGGGGGTGGGGGCAAGAGGGGGTTCGATGGGATGGTGTTGAGTGAACCTAATAATTTGTCACAAAAAATTGATATATTTAAATGTATATGGCGTATTTAGGCAGATACATCACAGTGAACCTAATAATTTGTTGTTTTTTCATCAAACTAATTTTTTTTACAATGTTGTAACTAATTTTTTCCTATGCTTGTGTCACTCCCTTCCGTCCGGATTCGTTAGTTCAATGAACATCCACTTAAAGACCCAATAACTTACAATATGATGATTACCATTGTAAAAATGTTATTGTACTTGTGATACATCATCTCCAATAATTCATTTTAGAAGAGCAAGGAAGAAAAAGAAAGTAGCAACAACAAACGTATTAACAGTAGGATATATTTATAGTGATCATCAACCATGACAACCACCATAAGTATAATAAATCTTACTCATGTATGTGTCAAGTTTTAACTTGGTCGTTAGCTTTCTTAATTAATATAAATTGTAAAATATAATTTTTAAAATTTTAATTTATTTTAAAAAAATTTAAAATAAATATTTTTTAAAATATGCTTATTTACTAGACAAAAACTTAGAGTTAGGATATTTAAATTTAAAAAAATTTCGTAAAAGTTTTTTAATTAAGAAAATATATTTTATAATATTGTACTAAATAAAAAAATGAAAATGATAAATGTCTTGTGCAAGACATATATTATGTGTCTTGTCACTATAGAAAATCTATATATTTGTAAATTAAATTGGAAAAAGTTACATGATTGACTTCTATAACTATAATAATATATATAAATTGTATAAAATCACACATTTATCTATATTTTTAAAATTTACAAAAAGACATCTAAAATATGCCCAACGGATAGGTTCATTCGTTAGGGTGTCAATTTTAATTGTTGGTGTCGCCAATACATTCCAAGCTTCTTATAATTGACAATTAATAGTATTTGTCAAAAAAATTGGGGTTAAAAACAATAATAAGTATTGATTTCATAAGGGAGAAGACATTTAAACAATGTCTTGGGACAAGACACTTATCATTACCCATAAAAAAAAATGAATGACGAAAAAAAAAATTGACACATGTACAGATAAACATTGTTTTCATTACAATGGTTGTCATGATTAACAACCACTATAAATTTTTTCATTAACAGTAACGATTATGGATGAAAATAATAAAAACCCCTCCCCTAATTAATTGCATGGATCATGTCGTATCGTTGCCAAATATTTAATGGTACAAGAAATGGGACAATATTTATGCAATGATAATAATTAGTACGTCCTATTTGGTCAAGGTAATTAATAATCTCATTTTTAAATGAGAAACGAACAACATTAGGTTGTTGGTCTATTACTACACACAAATATCTTGATTTTCAAAACGAAGAGAATTGGTGTTTGGGTGATGTTGTACGTTAGTGTGAGGTTGATCAGTAACCACCTTGTTGTTGGTTCCAATTATTGTGTCATGATCAGGTGGACGAGAGTCGTCATCCTTGCTTTTCCCCCATATTACCATATACAATCCTACCACTATAACCACTGCCCCAATTGCCCTGCAAAATAATTAGTCCATTAGTCTTTCCACTTGTGGCCTCTTTTTTGTTTTCCTTCTATTATTAAAGTTAAAGTTACACGACTACAAAATATGACAACATTCACACATATCCGATTAACTTTATGATTATCATCATGATTATGATTCTTTTGGGTTTGTCACATTTTCAGTTTACGTCTTGATTTATGTGGTAATCATTTTATTACTAGTTTTTAAATATTACATTAGTACTAAAATAAGTATATTACAACAAGTGGTAGAACTAATTTTTTATAGCAAAATGATAAACGTCTTGCTCCCATCTTACATCTCACCTAAATCACTCAAAAAATTAAATGTAAGTATATTTGAATCATTATAAAGGTATGTTTCATTACTTTCAGGGTTATTCTAACTTATAAATAATATAAAAATATTTATTTATATATTTATATTTTTTCATAAATATAAAACTATGCATAAAATGTGTATTTTCTACTATTATTGATAAAATTAGCTATTATTTATTTTTTGACCTAGCAAGTAAGTATTATACTCTTGTAGTTGATAAATATACATAATTATTAGAGAAATTATTATTAAAAGTTAACAAAATGTGAAATATAGACAATCAAGATGGTTATTAACCATCTTGAGGCAAGATGTGTATCATTGTCCTTTTCACATTTTTCTGAAATTTGATATATGAAGAAAGTTTGGGGACATACCTTCCAATGTACATTTTTTCAGCCATGAGTAAGGCACTTAAAATGGCAACAATAACCATGCACAAGGGATTGAATGCAGTGACGAAAACGGGGCCTCTTTCTTTCATAACAACTCCTTGAATATAATACGCCAACCCAGAGCAAAATACACCCTAAAGAATAACAAACACGTGAATATGCTAGAAAAAAGCAACACTTAACTCTAATTGTTTGTTATATTCTGTCTTTAATTACTTGAAGCAATAACTTCATGAGAATCATGACTATTCATAAAATTTAAAAAAAATGGTGCAAGAGGCAATTAACATACACTATAAACAGCGGCAAGTAAATTGGCATCCCATCTTATAATCCAGGGAGAAGAACGTCCCTTCTCCATCACCAAGGCGACTGCAGTACCTTCGAGTGTTCCTAGCAGGCATATCCAAGTTGTGAGAGATAGCTCTGCTGGGTACGTCTTCAAAGTGATGGCCTATATCTCAAACAATGTACGGGTTAGATATGCAATTTATTAGGTGTATCTGGAGCATGTGCTTCAAATTCTACGATTGTTCACCCACATATATTAGGTTATTCACTATGATTATTATGATTGTTCACTCACAAATATCTGGTGCACATGCTCCAGATGCATGTAATATATATTGGGTTAGATAAGGGTTCACTCCCTTAAGGCACATGTAGAGTTTATCTATTAAATTTACAAAGAACTTATGGTTGTCGGATCTACGTTGTTGGATGCACTAGGATACCGGGTTATTTGTATTTTGGACCCCGAAGTATAGGGATATTTATTTTCTGAACCCTTGATTTTCATCGTTTATTTTTGGGACACTAAAGTTTATGGGTTGAATAAAAAAGGAACCTAAAGTTTGTAGGTTGAAAAATAGGCCCGTGTACTGTTCTTTTTTCTTCCTATGTTTGAATTTATCTCCCGGTTAGCGTCTAGCTTCAGGAGTAAGGTTAAATCTGATATTGAAGCTATAATACACCTCTCTTATTCATGTCGAAACTAATTAGACTCTAGTTCCGACATGAATAAGAGAGATATATTACAACTTTAATATTAGTTTTAACCATAGTCCTGAAGCTACACGTTAATTGAGAGATAAATCCAAACACGAGAAGAAAAATAAAAACAGTACACGAGTCTTTTTTTTAATTCAACCTACAAACTTTAAGGTCTTTTTTTATTCAATCCATAAACTTTATGGTCTCAAAAATAAACAATGAAAACAAAGGGTCCAGAAAATAAATATCCCTATACTGGGGGTCCAAAATGCAAATAACCCCTAGGATACCTAATAGTTTTCCACGTTAAGATACCCATATGAAAACATATATTATGTGACCAAAGTACCTGAAGAATGACAAAGGCAGCCCAGCTGAAACAGCCAATGGTAATCATAATTGAGCCTCTGATTGCATCATGAACACTAATATCAAGTTGCTTAATCACACCTGATGAGTTTCTGCTGGACCAAAAACTGAGAGCAGGACCTTTGATAAGAGTCATCATCATAGCTCCTCCCAGTGTTGCAACTGTTCCTACTATCTTAGCTTGGCTACGGATGCTTTTAAACTTCACCTTTTCAAGCCTGTTTTAACGTTATTATGAAACTGTTTTTAAGCTTAACGTTCTGGGGGAGATCATAAATAGTACTGTTTGACAAGTTTAAGATAAGCCTAATATATACCTAAGCAGCCATGCCATTAGAAATGTTATCGCTGGAACTATGTTCACCATGGTTGCGGCAAACGTTGCAGATGTGTGCTTCATTCCCAAGAAATACAAGTTTTGATCAATCACAGGCCTGGACGTATAACAAAATTAACGTTAACTGGATGTTGTGGCGTGAAGGAAAATACATTATGGGTGTGTTTGGTTCCATTTTCTTATGTTTGGTGACGGCCGGAAAATGAAGAAAACTATTTTTCAAGAAAATGATTTTCCCCCGCTGTCGTAAATTATTTTCTTAACACTAACCTAATGAAAATCATTTTCTCCCTCTCTCCCCTACTCCATCTCTCTCTTTTTTCGTTCTCTCTCTACACCATTCTCTTTTACGCCGTTTTAAATACTTCTCTCTCTCTCTCTCTCTCTCTCTCTCTCATCTTTTTCTCTCTCCACCACTCTCTCTCATATACCAGTTTTAATATCTTCTCTCCCTCTCTCTCTAATTTCTCTCTTCCGCCACTATCTCTCTTGCACCCGTTTTAATATTCCTTTTTCTCTATCTCTCTCGTCTTTCTCTCGATGCACCACTATCTCTTTTGCACCCGTTTTAATATTATCTCTCTCTCGTATTTCTCTCTCTCCAACACTTTCTCTTATATGCACTTTTTTTTAATATTTCTCTCTCTCCACCGATCTCTCTTACACACATTTTAATCTCTGTCTCCTTATTGTCAAACAGGTGAAAATCGTTATCGAGGAAAATCATTTCTGTGTATCAAACACGGGAAAATATCAAATAGAAATTCATTTTCTAAGAAAATCATTTTACAAAAAAACTATTTTCCTAGAAATCAGTTTTTCTTTGCACCAAACACACCCTATATGAAATCTAAATTTGCAGTACTGGTACAGTACTAGTTTATTAATATAAAAAGTTAAGGTTAATGGTCAATTATTCTCTTGAAGAAAAATATACTTATGTGAAATCTAAACTATTTGCAGTACTGATAAACTAGCTAGTTTATTGGCGTCTGGTAAAACACCTGAAAACGATTCACTAAAATATACCATTGTCGATTTATTTCCATCTATGGAGGGTAGTTGAATTAGGTAAAAAAGGAGTTCCTCTTGGGCCTCAAATATCGAAAACGTATAAAAGTGGAGAAAGTAGTTTTCTTAAAACTAAATTTTCCACAACGTACAGCAAACATTTTAATATTATACTCGGATGAAGCAAGCCATTCTTACTCTAACAAGCTGAGCAGCACTATCTTGATGAAAATTGATAGGTTCATTTTCGGCCTAACCTTCCTGCATGAAAACCGTACCTAACCATGAGAATTAAACAAGTAAAATACTTATGGACATGTTTAATTAATTTTCATTGATGTGAATAAGCTAAAAGAATAGGAAGCAAGCTAGCGATATACAGAGGAACAGTGTAATGTAATGGTGCGTTTGAAAGTTTTACAGGAAAGACTTTTTCTAGGGGACGTTTGGTTAAGAAACTTTCCCATGTTTGGTTCTGCAAAATATATAGGAAAGTTTTGATGTGGAACCCATTACTTCCCTCACAAACTCAGTAAAAAGTTTCCCAAGGGGGGCTAGGGAAAATCTTTCCCGGGAAACAACCAAATGCACCACTAGTGAAAATTAAACATGAGAAAGTTTGTCAACTTGAAAGAGTTAAACTTTCCCGAAAAAATTTCTCAAGCAAACGCCCCATAAGAGAAACGGAAACCAAGGAAAGCAGAGAGAGAGAGAGAGAGACTTGTCCAAAACTAAGGCAAACGGGGCAACGACGATAGTAGCAACGGCATGACGATAGACAACAAGTACATAATTGCTCATGCCATGGTTTAGGGCAACCTTAGACAGTATATCCATTCCTGCTAAACCAAACTGAAGAAATACAACTGCAAGGAAAGGTTTTGCTCGGTTGAAAACGCCGCCCATAATGCTTGTATTATTTGCCTATGGGACGATAGATAGATTGATTCTGGTATTGTGAAAATGTGAGTGATCATACCTCAGTGTGGAAACAAGGATATTTATACTTGATTAAGGTAGACAAGCTATTGTTGGAATTGCTTTTGGGGTCACATTTTCTTTACTATACTTTATGGTTGCCTCAAAACGCAAATAGCTTGCTTTCGGTATTTGCTTTGCTTTTTTGGCTGATCCACAACTCCACTTAACAAACGCATTGCAATTAAGATTCCGTTGCATTATATGTCCCGCTTTTCGAGGGGCTCACTCTTGATTGTTTCTTGTTGCTGTTGTTGTAGATTTCCATTACAATTATCCTTATTCCCTCCATTCCATATTAATTGTTATTTACTTGAGTGTCACCATTTTTAATATCAATCATTGATTGATATGATTTTTTATAATATTTTACTAACAATCGTAAAATTATACTTTTAGAATAGTATTTTTTATTACGAATTTAATGTAAGTATTGTATATATTGAAAAATTTATTGTCAAAAATTTTTAAAATTTAACTGTACAATTTTCAAAGACGACAATTAATATGAATTTGAGGGAGTAACTTAAAGTTCTATTAGAACAAAGTGCCACTTTTTTTATGAAGAAACTTTTTAAAAAATTGATAAGCTTCACATGACCTCGAAGATGGAAGGTTAGAATGATGCCAAGTGAATTACTAGCTTATTGACATTAAGTACAATTAATTAGGTACCAAAGGAATAGTTGAATAAGATCATCCATTTAATTATTTTACTATTATTTTCATGTATTACTATCTCCTTTCCTTCATATTTGTCAAATTAATTATTTGTTTTCATTTCTCATTGTAATGTTTGAATTTTCAAATTCAAACAAACACATTATTAAGCAATCCTAAGTTGAATTTGCCTATAGTGAGAGAGAAAGAGCCACCTACCTTTATCAATTCAAACTAATCTTCTGCCACCTTCTCAACCTCTCATTAAAATTACCTCTTCTGAACCAGGGCACGCCCCTTGCCATCGTAGACCAGTTCTCGGTGTAGCTGATTCTGACAGAAGGTAAGGCCGAGAGATAGAGTAGTGGAGATAGGGTAGCAGATGTCAGATGGTAGTCTCGGGTACCTTGTTTGTACCACAGGGAACTTGATGTTGAGAGAGTGAGTTAAGTGGTAGATGGTTCAGTAACTTCAATAAGGAATGTCAGAAACTGATAGTGGAGTAACGGAGGAGAGGACGAAAGGTACAGGAAGAAGGAACTGAGTTAGAAGTTGTAGGTGTCAGTCGATACTTATGGAAGCCAAGGGTGGTAGGAGTTAATATGGGTGTTGGGCTCGAGGAAACCAGGTTGAATAGAACCATTTATGCCTCTGAAATTCTTTAGGGGCTAAGGTAAGATACCTTGGGACATTCCTCATGCATTGAAGACACGCTGAGCGAAGTTCACTAAGGAGAAGTGAAGAGTGGAGGTAGTTGAGTTGCGATTAAGGAACAGTTTTCCAATTTTGGTGAGGCACTTTGAATTAGAGGTGGAATGCTCAGGTGGGCTTTTCCTATAAAAGGATGGCTTCAGTCTTAAATCCTCCAACCTACATCCCTCCCCATAAAAGGATAAAACCATCTAATACGGGGTTTCCACAATCCATTCTTAATTAGCTCACTCTTCTTTAACAAAATGGTCGATTCCCAAACAACTACACCCTTTTGCCCAGTAGTTCGGCAAGGAGCAGTTCTACAGCTGCCAAATGCTTCGCCAGTTGTATGTCACCAGTGGAGCCGAACTTTCCTAGGGTTCTTTCTGGACCCGAGACAATGGAAAACCTACCAAACTAGTTCGTTGATCAATGTGTTTTGGGAAACTAAGGGTAGGGTGATCGTTAACCCTACAGCGAAAGGCGGCAAGTACGTTCTTCTTTTTCACAGCCACATCCCCTAAGGATGTTGCCGATCTTGTGAAAATTAAGAATGTGGCGTTTGATGGAGGGCTCCTCATTCTTAAGCATGTGGGGGAAAATAGGATTTTGGAAAATCTTAGTATGTTCAAAACGTCCGTGGGTGCAAGTGGAAGGGTTGTTAGTCAAACATCGATGGCGGGGTGCACTACAACAACTTGTTGCTATGCTCGGGAACATTGAGGAGTATGGATTCCCATATGAAACAACATTCTCATTTGAAAGAATTCGATAAGAGTGAAACTTGACCTAAGTCAAGCACTCATTCTGGGATCTATATCATGGACGACAAGGGGGAACCAACCTGGATCAAGTTCCACTATGAAGGAGTCTTCTATCACTGCAAGAGATGCGGACTAGTGGGCTATCGTATGACGAACTATACTGCGTCGACTATGGAGGCGGTCAACCACATAATGAAGCGTGTGATTGAGATGGAAGGGAAAGGCTTCCCCATCAGGACAAGAAAAGAAGCCATGTAGTCTAATAGGATCATGGCGTTCCCTCTGATATATCCCTTCACTACAATCAAGGTGCAGAAGGGCGAAACAATGTTTGTTATAGCACGTGGAAGAGCGGGAAAGCAACACCAAGCACCCAGATGGGCAGACGACAAGGAGGAGGGGGATCGAGGTGATAAAATCGCTAGGAGGTGCAAGCCAGTCATGAAAATCCAGGAGTCACCGTATACTAAGTACTTATAGCCAGATGATCAAGTGTTCGTTAAGCCAGCAGAACCTGGGCATGACGTGCATGGTGATTGGACATCAACGCATGGCCATGAGGGGACATGGAATGGGAAAGAGAAAATGGAGGCGGGCCTGTCTTTCAATGTAGGGCCATCCACTGGCACCTTTTGCGTGGAAGCCCCCTTGGAAATCTGGATGACTGACGTGGTGATAGATCCTCCTCAGGGGGAGACGGTATTTGATATCAGCCATTAATGCATAGGAAGTGGGGACCTAGAAGAGTATCTACGAGCCACGGGGATGGGTAAGTTTCCACTTCAACAACTCTCTGATGTCATGCAAGTAGATACATCCCTTTCTTTAGTTGTCCTTCGCCTATAAATAGGCATGAGGGGGGAAACCATAGGGTGCGGCCTAGTACTATCTTACCTAATGGGGCTTTGTGCCACGATATGCAGATGCACCACCCATCCTTGATGACGACTGACCCCACCCCTTTATTTGGCCTATTTAAAGCGTCGCAACCCATCCAACCACTCCCACATTACAGACACATCCTTCCACACACAATGAATGCCCTAAACCCCCCTCCTCCAAACCGACCCGCAAAAAGTGGGTTTTGAACACGAAATTCCGACCCAGGACCCGAAAATGACCCAACCCAAAGAACCCAGTAAAAAACGGGTCAGGTTTGGGTCGACCCGTTGGGTCAGACACTTTAATTTTAAGTGTTTTGTCTACTTTGGCCTTGTGCAAAAAAAAAATGGGTCCATTTCATGAAAATTAAGGCCCAAAAGTAAAATATTGGGTGGCTTTGGAAAGTTATGCATAGAAAGAGACATACAAATGAAATAATCAAATAACAAATGACCAAAACAAAACCCTAACACTGTTAGTCTATCACTCACTCACTCTTTCAGTGAACCCTCAAACTCTTGCAGTCCCGCCTCTCTCCTCTCTTTCAGTAAAATAGTGTATTATTGTCCAATGTCAAAGTTCAGTGCATTATTGTCCAAATACCCAAAAGTTTAGTACATTAGCATCCCAAAACCCTATATATTTCATAAGTATTGTTATTCATGGATTGTTGACGTAAACCGCATAATACTTGTAGACTTGAAGATTGCTAAATTTTGTCCCTTAGGTGTATATTAATATGTCTATACAATTATGACATATCATGGTGGTCGAACTTGGAATGGAATGGTACATTACACAGATGTCTTTGACTAATTATAATCAATTTTATTAGTTGTAAGTAACTGAGAAAAAGAGCGGTCATGACCCGTTAACCCGACCCAAACCACCCGAAACCGGAATACACCCGACCCGTATTTACCGGAACCCGAAATACACCCGACCCGTATTTACCCGAACCCGATATACGATCGACCCGTAACCCGCCTGCCCGCCCGTATTGAAAGGTCTAATAATATTGTAATAAAGGATAATTAAATAGAAGTACAAGGTTCCTAAATCATCCTAAAAAAAACAAATTAAAGGACCATGATAACTATCTTGACACAAGATGGTTAATAATCATCTTGAATTGTTCACATTTCACATTGTTGTAACTTTTATTAATATTTTCTGAAATAATTATATATATTTATCAATTATAATAGTATAATGCATAGTTTTATATTTATGAAATAAATATAAATAAATAATTATTTTTAAATTGTTTATAAGTTGTAGTAACCCTCAAAGTATTGAAACATACCTTTATGACAATTTAAATACACTTACATTTAACTTTATTAGTGATTTAGGTGAAATGTAAGATGATTATTAATCAAAAAAATTACTCGGAGGTACCCCAATATTAAGGGAAACTATTTTTCGGCACCCCAACTTTTCAAAACTCATTTTGAGGTACCCTTCATTTTTGGGTTAGTAATTAGGAAAATTGGATTCTAATAATCCCTACTTTCACCAATTGGACTATGGTGGACCGTACTTTCACTTTGTATTCTGGTGGTAAAAAAAAAAATAAAATTGGATTGTAGTGGGATATTTTCGAGGGAATCATAAATTTTGTATTGCATTTGATTCAAAACTTAGTATAACACTTTACAATGATTTTTAATGAATTTACTGCGTTTCTCCCAATTTGTTTCATTTTTTTACTATTTTTTACGATTTTTTCACTTTTATTATCTTTAAAAAATCATAATAATTATTCGGAGTCTCAAAAAAATAATTTTAAAAATGTTTTAGAAACTACAATTCATTAACTTTCTAGGGGCAGGAACGAAAAAAACAAAAACAATATAGTGTAGGAATGAAAAAAAATAAGAAGAATGTGGAGGTAGATTTGATACCACTACAATCCAATTTTTTTTTTTGGACCACCAGAATACAAAATGAAAGTACGGTCCACCATTGTCGAATTGGTGAAAGTAGGAATTATTAGAATCCAATTATCCTAGTAATTATTTGGTGCTTTTTCGACCATCAATTTTACTAAGTGAGTGAAATACTTTTATTCTTCTTCTTCAATGGTATTTTTTCAAAAATACCTAATAATTACTAATCAAAAAATTAAGGATACTTAAAAATGAGTTTTGAAAAATTGAGGTATCGAAAAATAGTTTCCTCAAATATTAGGTACGTCCAAACAACTTTTTGTTATTAACCATCCTGTATGAAGATGTTTATCATAAAGAATAGAGAAATAAAATAAAAGGAGGAGGTAGGACTCGTAGGAGTTCCTGACGCCACTCGTTGTTGGTTTAGTTGCCCTTGTGTGTCAGTCTTGAGTTTGAGTCTGATTTCATGAACAAAAACATCGAAACGGACCGACAAGGCTGAAAACTACAGCGAAGGCTCCCCTCCGGTGCTGTGGAACTACTTACTGAGAATGGCGACGATCATGGGATTGACAGCGCCGGTACTTTGCAGCAGCTCCGGGAGGACCCGATTGAGCGGCAGTGGAGGGAAACAGAGTAAAGCAACTGGGGGCAATTTCCAGCATTTCTTTGGAGCAGTAAATAAGGATTGGGAATTCTTGAAGAATGGGGTTACCAAAGGCATTCAATGGGCAACTCATACTTTACCTATACCCAAAATTGTCGACACTCTTGATCATGCTCTTTGGCTTCGGATTTTAGAAGACCCAAATGCTCCTTTTCTTGACCCTCCTCCCTGGCCTCAACCTTCTTATCCAGGTTATTTCCTTTCATCTTTCTTTACTTTGTTTTCTTGTTCTTGTTGGTGGTCAAATTCTTTCCTTACTTTCTATATTGGTTGGGAAAAGTTTATGTAGAAATGCCTAGGACAATGTCAGTATAAATGCCAGAGATGACTATTTTTATCCAATGTCATTGTTTAAACCGGTCAGACCCTCATGGAATTCCACAATGTCTATGCCTTTTACATCAAATGATCAATTGGGGTTAGAGAAGGGGAAGGGAGGGGACGGATATTAAATAATCTTCTTTACCCTTGTTTGGAAAAATAAATAGGAGGACCCAAAACACCATCTTGAGGTTCGGGATCGCACTTGAAGTGTATACCGCACCCTAGGACAATCCTGTCATGCTTCCAAGGCCTGAACGCGTCTTGAAAGAGACACCATAGCTGAGTTTGACGGGCATTAGCTTGACTTTCCCAAGCTAGGCGGCTTGTTGACCATGATCTGTCCATCGCGGACCGTACCCCAATACGGTCCAAAAACTACCAAACCAGCAATTCTAACCTTGAGAAAAGCAGCATGATTTGGTCTTGCGACGATCAGAAGAATGCTAATGATACGGAACGGGTGGGAACTAGATGAAGTAGAATGAGGCAATCTACCTCGGATTTCTTCAAGCAGTGGGAAGAAATATAAATTTCTTTGAGGCAAAGATGAAGGTGCATAAGCCATTTCTTTGAGGCAAAACATTGTTGTGATAGTCAAGCTTTGCATGTAGTGTTTTACTTGTGAGTTGTGAGTGCACCGTTTGATGTTAATATGTAAAGGATCTGAACTTCAAGTTCCATTTTCACATCAACAGTCTTTCAAAGCTTCTATCTTTTTGGCCTCAAATGAATAGCCAAGAGCTAACATTGTCTGATCCATACATCAACAATGACCGATCAGCCTTTCGTCGGTGGGGAGTAGGGAGATAACTGGATAGTCTGAGGCAGTTAGAACATCCATGGCTGAAATCGGAGGGTCATGCAGATAACATTTTTTGAGCGGAAGAGATAGAGAGGGGATGGGAGTTGAGATTGCCAGCTCTAGAAAAATTGGTTGTGATAATTATAGATTACTGAGCTTTATGACTCTTCATGTCTTTGTTCAGATGTTAAGACGAACATGTCCTTGTATCAGTGTTCAGTGGGATAGTAACTCGAGTTACTGTTCACTTTAGCTGTGATTCTTTAGGGTAAGATTTTGGTACTTACAGTGATTTATTTATTTATTTTTTGTTCCGAGGGATAAAGACAGGGCTTCCAGCATAGTCAGTTGTAGTATATGTCACTTTCTGACAACGAAAGTTTTATTACATTTTGATTGTGTTTGTAGAAATTAGTATGCATGTCCCAAACTACACTTTTTACTCTGAAGAGAAATCCGAGCTGGAGAAATGCTTATCAAATTTCAAATTTCAAATTTCATGTCTCTAATCCAGTGTCAGCCATTGTTGAAAATCATTTCTGAGTAACTTGCTCTGGTGCAAAGAGATATTCTACTTCGGAAGGTTTTCTTTAACCGATATAATGCTCTTGTGTTTGGACATCCCATCTGTGGTATTGTATAACAGCTGAATGTATTACATTCTGGCAGCACTATCTGGAGTGGACCTCATGGTTGCTGATCTCCAAGCGTTGGCAGCATATGTTAACTACTTTTATTGCATTTCAAAGGTTTGGTCAAGACCACTTCCCGAGTCCTATGATGCACAACAAATTGTGGACTATTTCAATTGTAGGCCACATGTTGTTGCCTTCAGACTTCTTGAGGTATGTAGTAGTCCTTGAGATAACGATTGATCTTTATTTATTTGTTAAGAATGTACTCAATCTTACTCTTTAATCTCTGTTTATTTTTCATCAGTAATCAAAGTATGTATTAAACAACACCTAGGGGATATCCATTTATACAAAGAAGCTAGATCGAAAAACAAAAAAGCCTCAACCCCTTCAGTTCTCTACAATAGTGTAGTCTAGGAAAATGCAAGAAGGTGGGCTTTGCACTATAATCAAAACCATCATATCAATTACACAAAGCTCTCAAAAAATAAAGTTCAAAGTCATTTAGCATTCTATCCATATCCTTTAAAATTTAGAAATTCCTTTCCCTCCAAGTGCACCAACAAATATTGAAAAATTTCAAATTCCACAAACTGAAAATCCAACTCTTCTTCAATATTCATCTCCATGCCACTAGGATATCTCTTAATCTTGGAGGTCACTCCCATCAAGGCAAGCGCCAATTGCTAAAGGGTGGAGACCTAATGACAATGAATAAAGAGCTTGTTAATGGTCTCTTAATGACATCTTTTAAGTATACTGCACCTTTTTTTTTTTTTGGTGTCTTGGTTTCTTCATTTTATAATCACAAGTCTGCTATTTTATCCAAATTCTTTGGAGGTAAACTATATAATGGATTTTTTTGTTAATATACTTTGTAGGTGTTCTCTGCATTTTCTACTGCCATGATAAAAATCCGTACCTCAAGGAGTAGAAAGCTTTTAAACTCAAGGGCTGACGAGGAGAAAAGTGCATCACAGTATTACTTTGGGCGTGTGCTTAAAGAAACAATGCTGAATCTGGGTCCCACATTTATTAAAGGTCAGAGATTTCCTTGAGCAACAAATAATATGATTTTTCTTTGTGCGTCCATTCCAGTTGCAGTGTGCTATCTTGACTCGCTTGACGTTTAAACTGCTTTACTAAAGTCAAGTTGTGATGAGCGATGGTGCCCTTACGTCACACATTTTGTGAATGCAGTAGGACAATCCCTTTCAACAAGGCCAGATATTGTTGGTCCTGAGATTTCCAAGGTTTGCATAAGGACCGTTTCATGTTTATTTGTATGTCTGTTTTATGCACACAACATCTATGCTGTACAGATATGAACTAGTTTTCATTTCAAAATTCTGGTGTACTATGGTGCAGACATGATCTTTTCTTGTCTGGTCTTGCAACAAATTTGAAATGAGCTCTACTGGTTATCTGGAAACTATTTAGTTTGACAATGAAAATTTTATATTACTTGACATGAGGTCAAGCATATACAGCGAGCTTCTTCTGCTTGGGAAATAAATTATAAACCAGAGTGCAAGTCTTTTTAGCCTGAAAAATAATCTATACAGAAGCATGTGGAATATATATGGCCACCTCTTCCCCCCCTCCTCTCTTTCGAAGAAGACTTCCGAAGCATAAATGCATGAGAACATGAGAAATCAAAAGCGAATTGCTGAGGAGTGGGGAACCTGAGAATCAAGCAACCTGCATTCAATTGCGTTTCAACTGTTCTGTACTTCTTACACAGGAAGTATCTGCAGTCCATTTTTTAGGTTTTCTCTTTCTAAATACACCCTCTGAATGATTTTTAAAGTCAGGTTCAAGAGGATTTGTCTTTGTAATTTCGGAATAAGATTTAGCGGTATGACCTGCTTCTATTGGTAAGTTGCAATTGAAAGCATACACCTTCATATTATGGGAAATTTCCTTCTATGTCTTGTGGGTGAGGAACAGGCATTCTCAGCTGTCATTGGAGTTTAACCCAAGGCTCACTGGGTTTGGGTGTCCGGGAGTCTCTGGCTGCCGGGAGGTCTATTTTTAATGCTCTATTGTTTCTTAGATCTGTGTTTCATTGTTGGTTTTGGAAGTCTGCGATGGGGTGGGGTGGTCTCATCGGCCATTTCTGTTGTCTCTGGTGATCGGAATCTTTCTGGATAGTGGAGAGCATCTTATCTTGCTTCTGGGTTCTAAGGCCGCATCTATTTCTGGTTCTCTTCTCTGTGTTTGTCTTCCCTCTTTCTGAGTTAGAGTTGCTCATCCTTTGTCTGTGTTCGGTGCTTATGTCAGAGTTGATGGGAAATTGTTTGAGTTTCTGCTTCTTTGGAGTCCAGTCTTCTCTGTGAGAATTTGTATACTGGGGGAAAGGGAGGGGCATTTCCTTCAAGGACATGGCCCGGGAAATCCTAAAGGGTCCGCTTCATCTGCTAGGGAACATGAGTTTAGACGCTTATCCTCTGCTGATGTCAGTGACAGACTCAATGTTGATCATTCCAAGATTCTTAAGGAGTGGCGATGTAGGTCTTGCGAGTCTTAGGACTTGTTTAGTTGTCCATTGGGAGAGGATGTTGAGGCAGAAAAGCCAGCTTCACAAGGGCGTTGCTTCTTCTAATCAGTTTCAGGCTTTGAATGTTGGTGGATATTTGTCTAGATTATGGTTCCAGCTCTTCTTCTTCTGGTTCTTCTGTCTGTCCTTCGATAGTGTCAGAACCTGTCTTCCCTTCTTTTGTGCCAGTATTTTCTTTACCTTCTCTTGTGCTACTATCTGTCTCCCCATTGGTGCAAGAATCTCTAGTGGTACTTGAAGGGGGGAGCTGCACCACTCCTTAGGATAGGGATACTGTTGTGTGCTCTAGGAAGGAAAATATGAAGAATAAATTTATCGCCAGTTATAAATTTATTGCCTAATTGTGATGGAGAGAGGGCAATCTTATCTAGAGGCATGGTATAAATGCGAATAAGGACGGGACTGTTGATAGGGGTCTGCTTGGATGAGGGAACATTTCATCTCTTTAACTCCTTGAGTTTGGAATTGCATGGCAGAGAAAGGTGGTTGCTTTGACTCGCTGGAAGAAAATACAAAGAGGAATCATGTTGGTAGAGATGATAACGAAGAGGATCCTGGGAGGGGGGGGGGGGGATGATATCTTATGCTGCTTTATTTTCTTGGAATGTGCAGGGAATCAATTGTCCAACTAAGAGAGGGAATGTCAAATGGGTGCCTCGTAGATATTTTTGTGACATTGCTATTCTTTTGGAATCTAAGATTAGGGTTCGGGTCGGAAAACTGCTGTGTTTAGGGTTGGCGGCCTTTTGGTTGTTGTTTGTCTCCTCTATAGGTCGTTCTAGGGGCGTTATTATAGTGTGGCATTCTCAAACTGTGGAGCTTCTTGATTCTCATGCAGGGGTCAATTCAGTGTGGTCCAAATTGGCGATAATGTAAGATCTTTGGCTTTGGGATGACTTGAGTAATTACTTTAATGTCTTTATGGGGTATTCCTTGTCTTTAGTTGGAGGTTTTAATGTGGTCAGATTTCCTTGTGAGAATTCTTCTAGGGGAGGACTGAATTCACCCATGTCTGAGTTTAATGCTTTCAATAATTCTTCAAATCTTATTGCTCTTCCTATGGAAGGTGTTAGATTTACATGGTTTAGCCATGAGGAGGTCCCTGTCCTATCTCAAATTCACGGGTTCCTGTTTTCTTTTGAGTGGGAGGCTCATTTTTAGGGGGTTCATAAGAATTTTGTCGCAAAACTATATCTGATCATGTTCCAACTCTTTATGGTGATAATTTTTGTATCGTTAGAAGGCCTTTTGGATTTCAAAATGTGTGTGGAGCATATCGTGGTGGGATTAGATGCTTGAGTTGATGACTTTGATGATGATGATGATGAGCATCCAGCTATACAGCAACATCAAAAAATGTATCGTAAAATCATCAAACTATGAGTCTTTGCGGTAGTGTCAACTGTTGAGGAGTAAATCTTCTGCCACTATTCTGAAACTTGGACACCCTGAAATCACTCACTTGGCCATAGTAGTAATGATAATATCCCAAATCATTGTTTGCATAAATCTGATAAGTTGTAAAATCCAAAGAAAACTATAGGAGGATGGATGAGATAATACACTACAGTCTAGAATATTAGCGTAGCGTAGATTTCCACCTTTGCTATGAGAAGCATGATACTTTTTGAGAGGTCAGCTTTGAAACTTGCTAAGGGCTGAAGACTTGTCAAAATACATGGAATATTCACAATATTTTCAAAGCTCCTATACTTCTAACTAGCAGATAAGGCAGTAGTCTTTCTCTTGACATCAAAGCACATGGTGAGTTGTGTTGTACGCCAATATTTGAGGGGAGCAGGGAGAGTATTTGGCTTTTGTTCTTGGCTAAGAAGTTGTGCTGGTCTTGTTTATTGATCCTGAAGTGAGCAAATGTTTTTGGATGATGTATTTATGTCCGTTCATCGTCGTTGTTTTTACCTTTCTTTCGATTCTTTCATATGTTCCTTAATTTTCTTGCTCCATGATAATACTCTCTGGGTCCTATCTCCTCTCTGTTTTTCGTTTTTGTTTGTCATGTGGGTCCTATCTCCCTGCTTTTTGTTTTTATTTGTGATGTCCTCAATTTTGTAACATCTCTATATTTTCTGATTTCAATTGTGTCTAGTTGCACTGGTACCATTGCAGGGCTTAGTTTAAAAAGGCACGCCCGTGATCTTAGTGCCTCAGAGAGTGTCAAGTGCAACTTTGGACCTTAAACATTTACATTCAAATAAATATTTTCGAAAAGGTTCTTTTTGCTGTGTATTGGCTGCTCTAAATAGAAAGAAGAAAAGGGTGCTAAGAAAAGAGATTTCCTGAGGATCTACAACCCCAATCCCTTTTGGGCACTAAAGACCTTTCAGGCCATTTTGCACCTGGTGCCTTTGTTGGAGCAGATAAAAAAATAAACAGAGGGAGAATCTGAAACTCTAATTCATTACATTCAAAACTGAAATACACATCAGAATAAATAGGACTAACCAAACAAACTCAACTGAAATTTAGCAACTAACTGAGACATGACTAACACCTTATTGCCTAAAAATAGGAAAGAGAAACTGACTTGACTCACAAGTTACAACTAACTGCTACTTGCTGAAAATTAGGAAACACTTGAACAGAAACTGTTGAAGCATCATTCAACACTCCCCCTTGCTTCAAAACTTGTCATCCCCATCTTCTTTCTAAAATACTCATGCTTGGCTGGAGGGAGAGCCTTGGTCGATATCAAGACTTGCCGATTTGTTCCACAATGCTTTAGTTCAACCTCTCCTTTGTAGTCAGTCACGAATGAAATGATAGCGCACATCTATGTGCTTTGTACGATCGTGGAAAGTGGATTTCGGACATCGCTATAGTGACTTGTTGTCGCAGAATATTTCAGTTGCACCAACTGCTTTTTACTGAAATCGCTAGTAACTTCCTTAGCCATACCCTTGCAAGTGAAGAAGTCCCCGCCATGTATTCACCTCAAGAAGATAAAGCCACGTGTCCTGTTTCTTAGAACTCCATGAAACCGCTCGAACCAAGAAAGAATACTTGACCAAGTACTCTTTCTGTCATCTATAGAGCTGAAAATCATCACAAGATAACCATATAGTCGACCCCATCAACCTTCTGTACCAAATTCCAAAATCGATGTGCTCGAAACATAGCGCAGAATCCTTTTAGCGGCTCCCAAATGGTGTGCGGATGGATTGTGCATATACTGGACACCACACTCACAGAGTGTGCAATGTCAGTCGAGTATGAGAGAGATAGTTAAGGCCACCCACAAGCCTTCAAAGTATGTGGCATTAGCTTTTTCGACCATCTTGACCCTCAATACTTCATTCACATTCATAGGAGTACTTGCAATTTTACAACCCACCATGTTGTGTCTCTTGAGGAGGTCCATTGCATATTTTTGTTGAGAGATAAAATTACCATCAACACCTTGTTTTACCTCGCCCAAGGAAGTAGTGCGTAGTCCCAAATCATCATCTCAAATTTCTTCATCATGCATGACTTAAATTCATCAACAATAGACTCCGAAGACCCCATATATATCATATCATCAACATAAAGACAAACCACCAAGAAATCAATATCACCTTGTCTTTTGAAATAAAGGGTAGGCTCACTTGCACTTCTCTCAAAATCATTTTCAATGAAGAAAGCATCAATCTTATTATACCAAGCACGTGGAGCTGTTTTAGACCATACAGAGCCTTTTCACCTATAGACTTTATTTTCCTCGCTTTTATCACATACCCTTAGGTTGTGCAACATATACCTCCTCATTCAATTCCCCATTAAGAAAGGCAGACTTCACATCAAATTGAAATACAGGCCATTGAAACTGAGCAGCTAAGGCTAGAAAGATTCTTACAGTTTCAAAGCAAGCCACGGGCGAGAAGGTCTCATCAAAGTCGACACCTTGTTCTTGAGCATAACCCTTTGCAACTAGTCGAGCCTTGTATTTTTGAACTGTTCCATCAGCATTGTACTTAGTGCGGTACACCCACTTCAAACCAATCGCATTCTTCTCTTCTGGAAGGTCTACTAAATCCCAAGTTTGGTTTTTCTGGATGGACAACAACTCCTCCTCCATTGCTTTGCACCACTCAGGTTGCTTTGTAGCTTCCTCAAAGTAAATAGGATCTGTAACAAATAAAGCAAAGGTGCAAGTTGTATTATAATCAACATATCTAGGATTTGGCCTCCTATTCCTCCCTGACCTTCTGGGCAGAGGAGCAGCTGGACTCTCCTCAGAAGGTGCTGGTGAAGAGCTTCTGTGAGGAGAACTTGGAGGTTGTAATTCTTGCTCCTCCCTTTCAACCAAAGGAACTTCCAGGGTAATACCTTCTTGTACTTTACCTTCTCCCCAATCCCACGCAGAAACTTCATCAAAAACCACATCTCTACTGATGGTTATCTTGCCATTCACAGGATTATATAGCTTGTATGCTTTAGACTCAGAAAATAGCCAACAAAAATATATTTCTCAGATTTTTTGTCAAATTTCTGAGAATATGTTTTGATCAAAGCATACGCTATACAACCAAATACTTTTAAGTGACTCACCGTTGGCCTTCTACCTGTCCATGCTTCATAGGGTGTTTGATCCCGGACTGCTTTTGTAGGGGACAAATTCAGAATGTACATGCTTACATTGCTTCCGCCCAAAAATGAGTAGGAAGACCCTTAGCTTGCATCATACTCCTTGCCATTTCTACCATCGTCGGTTCTTCCTCTCGTGACACCGCTTACGCTCAGTGTATACGGTCTTTATTAGCTCTGCGAATTCCACTTTCTTGACAAAAAACAGTGAACTCAGTAGAGGTAAACTCTCCTCCTCTGCCTGTTCGCAGGCTTTTTATCAAAAGACCACTTTGGCTTTCGACACATGCCTTGAATTTTGAACTCACAAAAGCTTGGACTTGTTTTCCGTAAAATAAACCCACTCATCATACGACTATAATCATCAATAATCAACATAAAATAGCGACTCCCACCAAGGGATTCAGTCCTCATGGGTCCACACAAGTCTGCGTGCACTAATTCAAGACATTTAGAGGCCCTCCAAGCCTTACCAACAGGAAAAACTTTTTTACTTTGCTTGCCATAAACACAACTCTCACAAAAACCAATACTTTCAACCTTAGGTAACCCGAAAACCATCTTCTTTCTGCTCAACAACTTCAACCCATTAATATTCAAATGCCCATATCGTAAATGCCATAGTTTAGTCTCATCATTAGCATTAGAAACCAAGGCACACCTCTCAACCGTAGAGACTTCAAGTGGAAACATCCTATTATTTTTCATTGCGACTTTAGCAATGATGCCTTATAAGTCTTTTCTCTAATAATACAATAACCATCATCAAAGAAAAGAGAATATCCACTCATCATCAACTGCCCGACACTAAGCAAATTATGGGGGAACAAACTAGGCACAAGCATTACATCATGCAAAAGCTTGGAATTACCTTTGGGAGTTGTAATGCTTACAATACCTCTTCCTTCGACATGAATAGCCTTGCTGTCTCCAAGTGTCACTGTTGACTTTTTGGACTCATCAAGCTCCTTAAATAAAGACCTTGTTCCAGTCATGTGATTAGAACAACCACTGTCTAAGAACCAAACATCGTTAGACTTCTCATTCTCAGAAAAAACAGCCATGAAAAGCTTACTTTCCTCCTCTGCAAAATTTGCTTGATTAGCTTCATCTCTCTGTTTCTGCCAACAATATGCCTCCTTGTGGCCTGGTTTGTTACAGTAACGACAGAGGAAAGGTTTGTTCTGCCTCTCTTCATTATAACTTCCTCTACCTCGGCCTCTTCCTTGACCTTTCCCACGACCTCTGCGATGGAAACCACCTCTACCACGGCCGCGCCCAAAATTCTCTGAAGTCTCCCCCTTCACCTGAAAGGCCTTTTCCTCGACCTTTTCATAAGACACAGTAACTCGGCTTCATGGGCTTGCAAGGAACTCATTAGTTGATCGAAGTGTAAGTAGACAGATCCTTAGATTCTTCAATTGCAGCAACAATATGATCAAATTTTTTGGTTAAACTCCTCAGCACTTTGCACACAATAGTTTCATTACTAACACTTTCCCCATATGTTTTCATCTGACTAACAATCCCAGACACCCTAGACAAGAAATCTTGAACAGACTCTTTCTCTTGCATGACCAAAGTTTCAAATTCACGACGAAGAGTCTGTAATTTTACAGCGATTACCTTTTTATCGCCTAAAAATTCTTGCTTCAAAATCTCCCATGCCTGCTTGGAAGTTGCGGCTGCTGCAATTCTTGGAAAAATCTCGTCATCCAGTGCAGATTGGATGAGGAATAGAGCCTTGGCATCCTTCTTGCGAAGCTCTCGAAGATTCTGGTCAGGTTGAGCCGGTGCAGGAGTAGGCTCGGTGTACCCAGTTGACACCAAGTCCCATAACTCTTGAGACTTGAACATAGTTGTCATCTTGAGGCTCCAGAGATGATACTTTTCCCCTTTGAATATGGGAATTAGTGGCTGGGCTGAGGAATTAGAACCATTGCTCGCCATTGCTTTCACTCAAATTGTGTTTGCCTCACTGTGTTTGGGACTCTCTGATAACTCCCAGGAAAAAATAAAAACCTGATTGAGAGAATAGGCTGCCCTTGCCTAATTACTTCTCAATACGCTCTGATACCAAATTTGTTGGAGCAGATAAAAAATAAACAGAGGGAGAATCTGAAACTCTAATTCATTACATTCAAAACTGAAATACACATCAGAATAAATAGGACTAACCAAACAAACTCAACTGAAATTTAGCAACTAACTGAGACATGACTAACACCTTATTGCCTAAAAATAGGAAAGAGAAACTGACTTGACTCACAAGTTACAACTAACTGCTACTTGCTGAAAATTAGGAAACACTTGAACAGAAACTGTTGAAGCATCATTCAACAGCCTTTTCTAATCTAAGTTGCAGGGACTTTTGTTCACATTTTTATCAGTAAAAAAAGTGAAATCTGTTACAGGCACTATCCGAGCTGCATGATCGTATTCCTCCTTTCCCAACGCCACTGGCCATGAAGATTATTGAGGAAGAATTAGGCTCTTCTGTGTCAAACATTTTCAGCTATATATCTGAAGAACCTGTGGCTGCAGCGTCTTTTGGTCAGGTATCACTGTATCTGTTTGCTCCAGACGTTAAGAATTATACAAGGGGCGTTGAAGTTCTTAGTTGAAGTTTTGGACTGTTTCAAAGCTTTTGCTTATCAATGATTGCCATAACATGCTGGTATCATTAGTTCATAACCATGGTCCTTATGTATCATCTTGTCTCATCCCTCAGTTATGCTATACATGAAGTATGTTTCTGGTCCTAGTTTCAAGCATGCCTTTATAATTGATTAAAATATTTTTAGCTGAGGACAAGCTCTATAAAACCTTGTTCTAGTGCGAGTAAAAGATTTACAGGCTGATGGATGCCACATCAATTATGTCACTGATTCAGAAAAGCTGTCCAACATCTGTCGTAGCACTGTGCCTTGTTTTTTTGATGCCCCTGTAATGTTCATATGAATTCATTTCTTAAATCACAGGTATACAGAGGAACCACAGTAGATGGTTGTGCTGTCGCTGTCAAAGTTCAGCGTCCAAATTTACATCATGTAGTTGCTCGCGATGTATACATTCTTCGTCTCGGGGTTAGTACTAAACTTTGTTTCTGTCTGTTACTTTTTTCCTTTTAATGAGTCTAAGATTCACAAATTTAGGTTATTTCAGCTCGAGCTGCTGCAGAAGATCACCAAGAGAAAAAATGATATTCGCTTGTATGCTGATGAACTAGGTAAAGGCTTAATGGGAGAGTTGGATTATCGATTGGAAGCAGCAAATGCATCTCGATTCTTGGTACCGCTTCTGTGCTCATTCAAATTGATGTTCTTTAGGATTTTGGAAGGAGTATTAGGTATTTGTAAAAATAGTAATATGCCTTTTCTGTTGCACTCTATCAAGAAAATTGTAACCAGATCGACCTGGTGTTGATCAGGGGCAAGCGGCTCCGGATACCTACCCTAAAAACTAGGCGCCCCACTCAGAACCAGTCAAACAAGTTCCTCACTTTTTGGATTGTGACCCAGAACAGATTGGATAGGTTTCGGAATATTGGGAGGAGCTTGTTCAAATTGCTAAACTTGTAATAATTTTAGATCTTTCAGCCTAGTATGAGGTTCTAGGTTCAAAGCTTTGTCCCCCAGATGCAAAACCCGTCCTAACAATTTCAGGATACCCATTTGAGAACTGAACCCTGTTTCAATTCTGGAACCAGAAACCGAATCTTTTGACAAGTTCCAGTCAAGTTCTAGGGTGCCCATCAAATTGGCTTTACCCCTAGCTCGGATATACAGAAACCCTAAACTATAAGTTAGGTAGGGTAAAAGCAATTTCTCATATATGGTGGGTAAAATCCTCCTTTCCACATACTTGGGGAGGGATAAATGTAATTAGTTCATATTTGGGTTTATGGCTAATTTGTTGAGTTTTGCGGATTAAACTTCGTGTACTTAAGCAAAAGAAACACACTGACACAGTTGTGGTTCTTATATGTTAAGAAAATTGTAGTTGCTTTAATGCTTCCGAAGTTCACTAATTTTTGTGCAACAACCCTTCCTATCTGATAGAAAAGGATCCGATGATCCTGAACCGATCTTACCTGGGATCGCAAATCCCAAGTTTGTCTATGAAGAGCGGATCTAATTGTATTAGTATCTATAATTGATTTCTTCTATATAATATTGATCGATAGGGCCTCATTAATAAGTGCTACAAGATCTCGTACAAGCCCATGGTTATGGACCCGAATCCATTAGTCTGGAACATTTTGAGTTTTGTAACCAGGGTTTCTATAACTTTTATTTTGGCATGAACTGTTGCCCATTTTTGCTCTTTCTAATAGGAATCATCATGTGAGATTTTCTTTGATGGCTAATCTTATTATACCCGAAAATAATCCATTAATTTGTGCATGTGGGTCGTATAATTTAATCTTGAATTATACCCAAATTATACCCGTTATACCCGCATTACCCTGCGAGCAAGGGTAAGGATACTCATACTTGGTACTTGCTAAATATGGGTAGGGTGAGGGTACGACACTACCCGCCTCAAATTTGACATTGACATCCCCATCTGAAAGAGCCATGCTCAAACCTACTTTTGGTTTTGGGCAATTTTAGGGTTGGTTGTGGCATATGGTAACCGTTTGAATGGTAACCAAAAATATAAAACACTTGTATGCATATAATGTACAATTGGTTGTCAGAATCAAACCTGAACTTCGTTATGGGCTTCATTTTACCTATGGCTCTGATGTTTCTTACTTTTCTATGGTTCCCGTTTCCTTAATTCCCCCTTTTTTTGGGTGATTGTTAAAAAGTACTCCCTTCCACAATAATAGTCAGTTTTGACTTTTTCACAATCTCTAATGTACCACTTTGACTTTTCTAACATTATATATTTACAAAAATTACATTACTATATTCATATGAAAGCATTTTCGGCGACAAATCTAGAATATCTAATTTTTATTTTAAAACATTGTATATATTCAATAATTAATGGTCAAACATTGCAAAGGTTAATTCCACGTGCCCCCTAGCAATAAATAATATGGAGCGGAGGATGTACATTAAAAGTCACAATCAGATGTCATCAATTTACAAAAGGGTAAAATACAAAAATTATCAAACTCCCACATTCTGAATAATCTCGTCTACAAGATCTGAAAAAATAGCTTCTTTTACTTTAATCCGCTGAACTGAAGAAACCCTGTCAAATATGACGAGCGGCAAAACACCTTCATTGGCAACCCTGTTGCATGAACAACACAAACATCAGTGTCATTTTAATACTGCTTTTCTATTACTCCTGAATTATTACCTTTTTTTGTTGCTTCATTAGCTAGTTAATAAAGAAGGAAAACAGACAAGCCCTGTAGCATTTTCTTCCCATCCTCTTTTTCCATATCCAAGCAGGGACCAAGCAGCAACATCTGACTTCCCCTTTTTCCTGGTTCACATACATGTTTCACTCTTTCACTTAAACCATATCGTGAGCAGTTCATATTTTGAACAAACTTGCAGTGCAGAATGAACCTGATGTTGGCATTGATATGTTTCAGGAGGCTCATTCATGCTTTCCATTTATCCGAGTTCCGAAAGTTTTTCTTCATCTCACTCGAAAAAGGGTCCTGACAATGGAATGGATGGTTGGTGAAAATCCAAATGACTTGGTTTTGATCGCTTCAGGAGTTAGGGATGATTTTCGACCTGCACATTCTGAGCAGCAGAAGCTTGCAGCCAAACAACGCCTTCTTGATCTGGTGAGTCACTTTCAATTTCAGTCCCAATATTCTGTGACAAATTGTTTTCTTGCTGTGTCTATGCAATACTCTATATCAATGTTTGTGTGATTTATGTAATGTTTTCCTCTTTGCTGTGGGTATACTCATTGTGTCAAGCTGTGAAAGATATGCTGTGCTTAAACAACTTCAACATTGAGGACTCTGTCTAAAAGCCACACTAAGGGTAGTTTCTTTCTAGAGACTACATGACATGTACAAATTGTATTCCCTCAGTATTGTGGATATTGATATTCAAATTAGTTTATTTGGCAGATATCTGAGGACAGGACTTAACAATACCAACTGTGATTGTGGGTTCTTTGTACTTCATTTTCTTTGCAACAAAAGGCCATAATACTGTGCCCTAGGCTGAATCCATCTCTTCTTTGTAGGTGAATAAAGGAGTTGAAGCAACACTAGTTCAACTTCTTGAGACAGGCTACTTGCATGCTGATCCACATGCTGGAAACTTGCGTTATACAACTTCAGGGCAAATAGGGTAATGTCAAATGGCACAAGAAATTTGTGATTGTCAAGTGTCATTAAATTCACTGCTTTGTTCACTTTTTGTCACTTCCCTTTGTAGGTTTCTTGACTTTGGATTGATGTGTCAAATGGAAAGGAGACATCAACTGGCTATGCTTGCTTCGATAATACATATTGTGAATGGGGATTGGGCCTCTCTTGTGTGCGCTCTTTCAGATATGGATGTTGTTAGACCTGGGACCAACATTCGAGTTGTGACAATGGTACATCTCGCTCTTCCTAGTTCATACACTCCTCCCCCCCCCCCCCCCCGGCGGAAGGGGAAGGGAAAAAAATGTAAATGATAATGTCGTAGTTTTGTTGTCAAACATCTCTCTTCTTGGAGAATGGGTGTCAGCTTATGAGTGTCACCGCCTTCATGTCTAAGTAATATACCCTTTTGATTATTTATCAGAAAATGGATGTGAGTTTTCTTCCTCTATTTGGACCTAAGAAAATCTAAGGGAAAGAAAATTGAAAACAAAGAGGAAGAGTGATAGAAAATTTTATTTTATTTTATTTTCTGGAGATAAGAGCTGCTTGGTGTGTGTGTGTTGGAAGGGGGGGGGGGGGGGGGGGGGGGGGGCAATGTTAAAGGTTGGTATATTACTGACCATTACCCCCAAAGGTCAGTATATTAGAGACCCAATTCCTTTTAAATTTCATTGCCAATGGACAACTCCATTGAGTGCTTCAGAGAAGGTGTGTGTTGCTAGTACTGGGCTGTACTCATGTCGAATTGTTGATTGTCCAACACAGGTGTTGGGTCAGACTTCCATTGTTTTTGTTGGTTTGAAATTAAGAGTCAAGTGTCCATAACCATGTCCAAGTGTCTAGTGTCCCACATTGGTCCTTGAGGCAAAATGAAGAGTCTAAGTAAGATAGATTATATGCTTGATGCCTAAGGGTATTAGAAACTTGAATGGTTTAGATTTTTGTTGATATTATTATTGATGAGATTCTGAGGGCTTGAGTTTTTTTGTAATTGCTCCCTTTCTAAGTGAGTGACATCCACTTGGTATCCTTGTAATGTATCTTTTGATTACTTATTAAAAGAACTAATTTTGTGCATGCTAACTTCCTTGTCTCTCTATAACTCTATTCCCAACTGGCGTAGGTAGAACTCTGGGTGGTATTCATTTGGTTATTAATAATTATCCTTCCTAGCTTTTGTCTGCAACATGATAATATAAATTACCAGTCATGAATGACATTCTAACTTAGCAAATACTTGAGCACATCCAAATTCTGTCAAGATAAATGTTTGAAATTCTTTCTTTGAATATGACAACATGGGTCATAAAATAGTAATGCACTTATGACATTTGATTTGAATAGAATCCTGTTTAGGCTATCATGATAGTTTCTGTGACTGTGTTACATTCTGTGGAAACTACTTAGATTAGGATGAAACATTTGTAAGGCCCAGATGAGATTCGGACATTTAAATGTATTACCCACTGAATGTGCAGGAGCTGGAGAATTCCTTGGGAGAACTGCAATTCAATGACGGAATACCTGATGTTAAGTTCAGTAAGGTAATCAATGTTGATTTTGTGTCTTGCTGCTAGTGCTACTCTTTTAGTTGTTAATTAGTAAAAATGTGCTTGTTAAAGTCGGCATAGTGTTCTTATTTATGATATGCCTCTAAATGGTGCTTCTATTTCTCATGAGGCCCAAATTCGTGTACTCCATGAAAGACCATTTTCCATAAGGATCATTTTCTGTCAGAATCAGTCATATAGCGTGTTTTCATGTTTAGCTGATTGTATTTTCCTACTTTCTGAGCTTGGACTTTTGTGGTGTTACAATCTTCCTTTGACCATCTTCCCCTTATGTCCCTCATAAAACTATTTATAGGTTTTCATAGATGTGAAGATAAGCTATCTTTGTCTAAGCTGTGTAGTCTGGAAGGTTTCACCCTTTTTAGGAATTTCGGTCTCTAATATGCTGTCCTTTGGTGGTATTGGTCTTTAATGATACTAAGCTTTAAGAGCATAGTAATACAACTGGAGGTCATCATAGGTCTGCCTGAGTCATCATATAAATTTTGGATGTTGTTCTAATAGCAAACGAGCTTATTGACTCAAGGATCAAGGCGGGTGTGCCCGGAGTGGTTTGTAAATTGGATATAGAAAAGGCTTATGACCATGTCAGCTGGGGTTTCCTTCTTTATGTCATGTCTAGAATAGAGTTTGGAGATAAATGGATTCTTTAGATTTGACATTGCATTTCTTCCACGTCGCTTGTAATACTTGTCAATGGTTCTCCTACTGATTCTCGAGGATGATCGAGTCAGCTTCAAGAGCGGGACTCTTATCTAGCTTTTCTATGAATCGTCCAAATTTGGTCAACTTTGAGTGTGTCACATCTTCTTTTTGCTGATGACGCTATCATTTTCTTTGGTAATGATTGTGAACAAATGGTGAACCTCAATTGTGTTCTCACTTGGTTCGAGGCTGTCTCGGGTTTGAGGATAAATTTGACAAAAAGCTCTGTTATGCTGGTGGGTCAAGTGAAGAACATGCAGCTGCTTGCAGGAATTTTGGGTTGTGGCATCGAGTGTTTCCATCCACCATACCTTGATCTTCCTCTCAGTGCAGGTTTCAAGAAGATAGATATTTGGGTTCCGGTCATCGAAAGGTTCAAGAAGAAACTATCTGGATGGAAATCTATATATCTTTTGAAAAGGGGTAGATTAACTCTTGTAAAAAGTGTTCTTTCAAGCATTCCAACTTACTTCCTTTCTCTTTTCCCTTTACCTTTCTTAGTGGCTAATAACTTGGAAGGAATTCAAAGAAAATAACTGCGAGGTTCTTTTGAGAGCGATTTCAAGCATCACTTGGTGAGGTGGAATGTTGTGAAGCAACCTATTTCAATTGGGGGGTTGGGGGGGGGGGGGGTTCTTGGTGTGAGGTATTTAAGACCGTGCAATATGGCTCTTTTAGGTAAGTGGCTATGGAGATTTATGAACGAAAATTTCAGGAAATCTATGGAGGAAGGTGGTTGGTGAAGCAGGTTTCGGATGGGTATCCTACTACCCTGAATTCCAAGTGGCTCTTATGGTTGTTGTCTTTGGAAGTTCATTGCTAAGGGGTGGGATCATTTCTTCACTCATGCTTCTTTTGTTTTGGATGATGGTTCTACCATCTCTTTTTGGCATGATCGTTGGTACAGTGAGGATTCTTTGAAAGATCTCTTGCCTAGTATTTATGTTTTGGATTGGATAAAATTGCTTGCATTGCCAATTATGGGGAACAACTTTATGGGTCACCTGTTTGGTTTCCTATTTTTGTGTGGGATGATTTTGCTGATGAAGATTCTTTGGCTAACTTTTTCAAGATCCTTAATGAAGGCCTCTTTAGGAGATTTACATGGCGATGATAAATATTTCTCCCAGAATAGATTGATGATGATAGGAAGAAGAAGAAGAAGAAGAAGAAGAAGAAGAAGAAGAAGAATGACTGATGATAATACAAATCAACTATATGTCGCAAATATGATAATGCGAATAACATTTATTTGATTTGTAGTTTTGGCACACAAAGGAAATAAAATAATATTATGAATTCATTTTAGGCAAAGGACGATAATTACCTTAAGAATATAATGAAATTATAGTCTAATTAGGTAACAGAATTATGATAGATTAGGATTCTATTTTAGAGATTAATATTATACACAAAATCTAAATAGGGAAAGATTCTAACATTTGTTGTTGAAAATAAGTTTCTTATTTGTCGCCCTTAGGGCGACGTATAGCAAAACCGTTAATTTGATATGATTTATAGAGAGATGCTGAATGTTCATTTATGCTCTTTTCGTGTTCAAGTTTTCACTCTCCTTGCTCTTTGCACTGGTCTTATAAGTTGTCATAATGTGGCTAATAAGGCTACTTTGTTTACTTGGACTGAGCCGCTGAGACATAATTACGCAATATGGCATGTTTGCCCAGTCTCTGGACTGTGCTGTTTTCAAGAAACCTGTGTCATACTGTCATTGTAACCTAATTTGTACTGTGTCCTGGTTTTTATACTGAAAACTTCCTTGACTTTCCACATTGGACAAATTTCTTTACTAGCAAACTCTGTATCGCCTTGTAGTTAATCATCGAATTTTAGTGCTGTGATCAGGTTTCCATCATATATCAGGGGACCAGTATTAGAACTTTTTAGTCTGCATTAGTTCCTAGTCTGCATTAATTAATTATTACAGTACACAACGTATAACATTGTAGTTTTAAATATCCTGGTTTCTGTTTCAGTATTTATGTCTGTATAAAGTTGTTCGGTCCTATAGGTCTTATGGAAAATTACTATTGTGGAGTCTGGTCTGTTGGCCTCAAATATCATTTGTGCATATCCTGTATGCTGTTGGGAAAATTTCAAAATTAAGTTTTATCAGGCCTTATTGAGTTATGCTATTTATTTGATGTCTGTACCCGGAATTAGTGTTTGTGCTTATCATGCCAGTGTTTTAATTTTTTTCGGATTCTTTACAGTTCATGTTTATAGGCCATCACACAACTGACATCTTTCTTGTTTCACCTGTCCTTTTCTACCTTTCTTTTAATGCATGTGTGGTGAAGGTTCTGGGAAAAATCTTGTCAGTTGCGTTCAAGTACCATTTTCGCATGCCTCCTTACTATACATTGTTGCTGCGTTCTCTGGCTTCACTGGAAGGTATGATATACTCCCTCCATCCCATATTATTTTTCACTTTAACTAACATTTGTTTTCCCATAATATTTGTCATTTTAGAATCTCAATAACATATCACCGGCTTATTTTATTTATCTACCTAACTTTATTTTTAGTTTTGATTTTTACTACTATTCTCTCTCTAACAATCACCCTCCCAACTACCAAAAACATGTATCTAATCAACCCATCTTTTCATAGAAATCTCTTTTACCCATGTAAAATTTGGGAATATTATTGGTCTTCCTACCCATCCAAAAAAGCGTCATTTAATTTGGGATGGAGGGAATATTGAATATCCATATTTTTGATACTTCATTTATTCAGAATCAATATCATTCTTTTGCCGTTGTTATTTTATGAGAGAGCAGCTTTGATTGTCAGTAGTTTACTTTCATGACATTTTACTATAATATCCTAAACTTCAGGTTTATCTCAACATATGCAGTCGGAGGTCTCAGTTTTAAAATTTACTGCTGTGTTTTAGTTTAAACTACTCCAAATCCAAATCTGAATCTATACCTCAAGATTCCTGCTTTTATACATGGCAGCGCAATGGTCAGATTTGGTGTAATTGCTGATTCTGCTACACGCACAATCAGATACCTAAGAAGTAGAAGACTATATCAAGATTCGTATTGATTTAGTATGCTATAATTTCAGATGAAATATCTTGCTTTATTTGGCCCCCTTAAGCTGTGTAGAACGAGGACTTGAAATTGCTATTACTTTTAATTAGAATAACTTTATTAGGTTTTAAGCTATTAGGAAATTTTCATGTGTAATCTGTATATTGAACCTGGCCAAAACAAGACAGGGAGACTGAAGTAGCTTAAGAACTGGAAAACTTTCTTGTTGAGACATAGATGTTTCCATCTACCAAGGAGGTGGTAACCAAGTCTTGGCGGAAGCAAAAGATCTCCCACGTGTGGAAATTGTAGGGTTGGTGGGCCATGCTTGTCATGGGAAGTTTGGTGCTTACCTTGTGGCCCGCATATATATATATATATATATATATATATATATATATATATGCAAAATATCATTTCATTCTGAACTGAGATAATGTTTTTCTCTCAGGTTTAGCCATTGCTGCAGATGAGAATTTTAAAACATTTGAAGCTGCTTACCCTTATGTGGTCCGCAAACTACTAACTGATAATTCAGATGCTTCAAGGAAAATCTTGCATTCAGTAAGGATTTCTCTAAGACTTTGGTTGGTCTCATGCTATCTTATTGACTTCTGTAATTGATGGAGATTGTAGGATGTAGGCTGCCACTGGGTCTTTCAGACATTTAATGATCTTTGAGAAGGGGAATTCATGAAATATACTTGTTGAGATATTAGACATACTTTCTTCTAGGGTCCAACTCTGATGCGAGGAATGCGATGTCGTAAATCAAAAGATTTATTGAAGGACACGAAAGGGAGGTGACCTATTACATGAGGATGCTAAATACAAACCAGAATGCATTAAGCCCCTAGGCTCCGTATGATAATCTTATCCACAAAATCCAGAAAGGCAACCTTTGTACCATGATTAAAACCTTGACACCAACTATACAGGTTTCTCAATAAATAAAGATTGTCATCATGGTGATCACTCTTGCACGACAAAAATAATTCTTTTCCGAGGGATCAAAATTCACTTAATTGCTTTGCTATATTTTTCTTGGAGAGGAGTTTGCTGTCCTGTTTGTTTTGCTGGAGAGTTTCCTGGTATCTAGCGCTTACTTCAACAATGGAATTCAGAAGTTAGTAGAGGAAAATAGCACTTTGGAAAGGCGGATGAAGTAATAACGTTGCATGATATGCAATTAATACTAATCCTCCTTACAAACGCATAGATATGACTTGACTTCTAACACCACGCCCAGTGAGCCACATTTGTCAAATGGTGTGTCGGAATATTTTAGATGTTAAAAAATTAGTCCTTATGACAATTTTTGTTAGTGACTAGCACATCATTGCTAAATATTTTAGTCTTGCATTAGATGTTTTGAAATTCAATGGTAACAATTAGGCTTCAGCAGAAAGACCCTCAAATAATTCAAGCTAGTTGCCTGACTGCGATGCATACTCCTGTGATTGAAAATGCAAAGGGATTTTATTTTGATTCCTTGTGTTTTAGCCAATTAGTTTGGACATTGGGCAATGAAGCTCCAATTCAATCCATCATCTATTTTAAATGATCTGCACATCATACCCGTCCATCTCAATCGCACAATGACCGATACGAGTGATTCAACTATTCACAAACTGGTGTTGCTTCACTGTTTGAAAGGGGACTTGAAGTATGTATGTATGTATTGATGCTCAAGTAATTTATCTATCTGTAGGTACTTCTGAATAGAAAGAAGGAATTCCAGTGGCAGAGGCTTGCTCTTTTCTTAAGAGTAGGTGCTACAAGGTAAACTGCAGAAAAGCCCCATGTGCAATATTCTTATTCCTTATCTTTTGTGAACCCTAGTGTTGATTTTTATGAACCATGGCCAATTTTATTTTATGAACATTAAGTTAGTCAGTTATATACCAACACTGGCCATTGTACATAGAATGGGTGGCAATTTTTTATGGACATTAGGATAGTTTTAAGGGAGTGTACAGTACTCCTGTACCCTAGGGTGTGATGTACTATTAGGGCCTGTAAATTTGGTAGGTAAGTTGTGGTATGGTAAATGCTGAATTTTGTTAACTTTTGGTAATTTTTGATTGGTAATTTTTTGTAACTTTTGGTAACTTTTGATATGAGTAAACTTTTGATAAGTATTAAAAATGTGGCAGTCTAAAATATTTAATAAATAAATGTTAATTTTTTTTTGGGTAGATTTCGGTAACTTTTGGCAGTTTTTGGTAACTTTCGGTAACAATCGGTAACTTTCGGTAATTAATTACCTAACCCAGGATACCCATGAAATTTACAGGGCCTTAACTGGGTATAATGTGGTAATTTTGAATATTTTTTCCTTATTTTTTTTCTACTTTTTTTTGCATTGCTAATGCATGGAATTTTTTTTGATGTCCAGTTTTCCTGCAGCAGTTGCTTCTGAGTGTTGTTTCATTTCGATCTAAACATCTAATCTGAAATTTTGTTGAGAATTAAATATTTTGCAACATTGGTTCTGGTTGCTCTTACTTTTTGGTATCCAACAATATTTCTTTTGAGGAATGGAGTTGAATCGATGAGCATTTTCAATTGGAAGAATGACTTAAATATTGATGTATTCCTCTCTTATGCAAAAATGATAATCTGATCCTGGAGAGGTTTCTAGAAGCTTGTTTACAGATTCCTACACTTCTTATGTATGGATGCTAAAATTAAGTACAATGTCAACTAAAAGACTTACGGAGGTTATTACAAATATGTTACTCTTTGTTGCATTATTCCTCCCTTGCTAAGTGGCATATTTGACTTTAACAACCTTGAAAAGCTTGAATGGTAGAACTAGCGGAAGTTTCTACTTCTATAGATCATTTGTTTATTTTAGTTCTTATGAGTAACCACCTATATATGTGGTCTTTAAATAGTGGCATAGAGTAGCTGCAAATGAAGTCTAGATCATGGAAATGTGAATTAAGTTACCATACTCCATAGATATACATTGATGAAGATGATTATTCGTTCTGTTCTAAATACTTTGACTTGTGCTAGGAAAAGCTTGCAGAACATTAAGCAGCCTGCCGGAGATGAACCAACTCAGTCTTCAAGTGCAACAGATGGTATTTTTGACGTTTCAACCTTTGTCTTGAAGCTTTTGCCTTCGAAAGAAGGTACTGTGCTTAGAAGACTACTAATGTCTGCGGTGAGTAGCATTGCACTGGACTAGATGTAAATGGCCTTGTGGATGTGTTTTATCAAAAAATATTTGCCTTGGTTGATGTGAATATGCATTATGGCATACATACAGGATGGTGCTTCATTGATCCGAGCATTGCTCTCTAAAGAGGCTGCCCCTGTCCGGCAACAGATTTGTAGGACTGTTGCAGATGTGCTGTACCGTTGGATGCTCACTGCTGTTGGGAAAGATATTTATGTCGCTAAATATTCCCAATCATTTGCAGCCACTGACAATTTGAAACAAATCCTAACAGACCGGAGACTTAAAGTGGTGGCTGGAAAGGTCCTAAATGATGCACGAAGAGATTGGGCATTGACGCTGCGTTTCTTGTGGGCATCTTTTCTTATGTTTGCTGTGTCTTTCACATTGGCATCTCGCCGGTTCATTGTTTCTATCTACAATAACCATTTTGGTCATGTATCATTTTCATCTCTCAAAGTTGCTGTCAGCACCTGACATCAGTCCGGTGCTATGTCTTCTACACCTCTGTGCATCTGACCTGATACCAATGGCAAAGCTATGATACATATAGTGTAATCTTTAGCCTGGTGAAATGTTTGAAATTGTTAAGTTGTAATTACATGATCCCTATTCGTGTTAGACATAATGATATCCAACTAATAAAATTGCTTGGGTGAAATGCATAAACAGAGTAGTGGAATTTGTCCTCAAGTTTATTACCCTGTTCTTTCTGTGGTTGGCAAACTGCGGTGCCACAGAATACCGCAATTTGTCACAACCCACCACACTTTACCAAAAATCATTACTTTTCTCTCTCCTCACTTTTCTCTCTCCTCACTTTTCTCTCTCCTCACTTTTCTCCTCTACTTTTTACATTCTCTCTCCTCACCTACCCCACATACCAATAACCCGCCACAATTACACTACAATCCGCCACAATTTCACCACACCATACCGCGTTATACCGCAGAAAAGAACAGGGCAATGGAGTTTGCTGCTTTCACTTTCTGTTTTGGTTTAACTTTTGATAACTTTTCATTAAATTATAGCAACTGTAGGTATACAACCGATATTTTTTAATAGGAAGATTGTATTCTACTAATTCCTACTATAGGGTGTTTGGACAAATTATAACACCAACTTTGTAAATGTACGAGATCTTTACTTTCTACCTAATGTCTTTGTTTTTTTGGATTGCCACTGAGTTATGTGAAAATGACTTGGTGGTTGTGTGACATGGTAGCCAAAATATTATTTGACCAATTTTTAAAACTTTGAACTCTAACATGGAATCCAAATAAGTAGCCAACTCATCCTCAACTTCTTCTACTCCCTTCTCACTTTCTCTTTGCTCACATTCATTTTCATTTCCATCAGTCACGTGAACGAAAAAAAAAGATCTAAGTTGAAAGGTAATGAAGAATATGATCCCCAACCTAGAAAAATTATATCTCAAATTTGCAAAACTCATATTTAAGAAAAGGAAAATAAAAAGTAAACCTCCTTAAATGTTTAAAATTTTCCGTTACATTGAAACCAGTGGCAAATTTTGAAATTTTAATTAAGGGTGACCAATATACTATTATTTTATATGATAGAACATAAAATCCATAATTTTTATTTCAAATTATACTAATTTATTGAAAAGTTTTTGGAGTTAACGGTTGCCGTGGCCTGAGATCTGCCACTGATTAAAACCTCATGTTCCAGAACTAGCCATTAACTTTTACCCCCTTATTCACTCATTCATCTCCCCTAATCCCCTCCTTTTCAAAATTCATGTCTGACCTATCAAATTGTCAAACTAAGATGAGCTTTTAAACCATTGTCATTGTTGATGAGATGTGAAAGTTTTTTATTGACCTAGTGAGATAGGCATCAGAGAAGGGAAGCAAAGTGACATGCGAAAAAGAGATGAGTCAGCCGTCAAAGGTGATTCAAATTGCATGAACAGCAATAAAACAATCTCAATATCACGTTGTATATGACTCGTCAAGTATGAGCAAGGTTGTTAAAATCGGGATCCTAACTCGAAATTATGGGGAAGTTAGGATTGGAAATTAGCCCATGTAGGATCGTGGATCGTGGATCGTGTGTACATTGTAGAATTGTAACGAGGATTTTGGACCATAAAATCGTAGGATCGTAAATCAGGATCGGGATTTTAATAACTATGAGTATGAGTAGTGCCTGCATTAATTTTCGTAAACTCTTCTATCTCCTATCTTTCTTGTTTTCCTCAGTTGTTTGAGATCTCCAAGCATTTGCCTCTCATATGAGGTTAATTCATTGTTAATTCACGTGTCTTAATTTTGCTCAATGTTACCAACTTAAATTCAACTCATACCAAGGTTCAGTTTGATTCATTTGTTGGTTTCTTGAACTAGTCACCTCTGATTTTCAAGGTTAGTTTTTAGTTTCATCGTCCTTTTGTAGTTCCTTGATCTTGAAGTTTCAGTTTTCATTGATTCTTGCTCCCTTTATCATATGTTGTCATATCTGAACCGATGATTGACCCGATTGACTCAATGGGTCGATGGGTCAACTGGTTGAACTGTTGTGACTTGATTAGGTCGGTTAGCTTAGATTACCGGTTGAACCGGTTAAAACTGGCAAGGGCAGGTGAAGAGCAGAATTTTTTTAATATATAACTCTTAGCAATGAATCATCAAGTTTCTTTGTCACCATCAAATTAAATCTATCTTGCTAATTATAGATCAAATTCTTTGCATTATGTTTAGCCACGCAAAACATTGAAAAAAAAAATAGTCATGAGGTCCAAATATGTTGACCTAAGAAAAAATAAAAAGTTTTATCAAAAAAGAAAAAGGAAATGAAACTTATGGCAAAACCTTATATAACATACCTAACCTAATTGTCTACCTACTGGTGTAAGTTGTGTTTCCATTTTCTCCACTCTCGACCATCCCAATTACTCGCTGAACTCACTTTCTCATTCACTCTCTCTTTCCCTCTTCTTTTGTAATCATTAATTCATATTAGGCCCTGCCACCTCCTATTTTCCCTCTTGTTTGCTTGTGAAGCCATCGATTTCGCTTAATCAATTGTCATTATAAAATAAAATACGTGTTAGGATTAGTTCAGATAGTTAATGGAAAGTATGCCTTTTGGTTCCATCCCGACAGATGAAGAACTCGATCCCTTTTTCATTGAGTTCGTCGTTGTCTTGCTGCCCCGACTCTTTTTGCAATCATAATCAAACGTATCGGGGTTACAGCTGGAGGATTTCCCGGTGTTGGGCCTACCTCTGTGTGGGGGGCTTGTTTTGGGGTCAGGTACATTGGTACTCTCGGGATGCTGCTCCACGTGGATCACTTGGGTTAAGTGTCATATCACGACTGGATCGCTCTCCCAAGCCTTCAGCACGAGCGACTCAGATTCTGCCCGGTCCCAGGATGACGGGTCAACATTTTTATCCGAAATGTCATCATCCCTATTGATTGTGAGTTGCCGCCATAACTTGTGAATGGTGGTCGCATGCAATTCGTCTCCCTTCTCAAGTGTGTTGAATAGAGAACACGCACAAGGAAGGTTGTGAGTTTTCCATATCTTGTGATCGCACAAGGACTCGCAACCAGCGTTCTTGGTCGCCACCATACTGAGTGTACTCCTTGGTCATGAGGCCTATGACGTGGTGAGACACGTGCCCGTGCAGATGCGTGAGCAATCGTGTGTGCAAAGATAGAAATGAGAATCTACTGAGGATGTATTTCATGTGTATGACAAGGAGACCATCAAGGCCTTATATACACCAGCTAGAGCAAGAAACGAGAGAGACTAACTACCTAACTACCCAAGAACCTAAAGAAACAAAAGAAAAACAGAAAAACTAAAAAACAACAGCAGCTAGGACAGTAGCTAGAACAACAGAAAAACAATGAGAATTGCTGGGTATTTCACATCGTGAGCTCCACGATAGTTTGTGCGTGTTCCTAGACTGCTCGAGCTCTATTTGAATCTCAATATGTTGGTTCTCCAGATGTTGACGAACCCTCGAGAACACCCGATCAAAGGTGCCTCTAATATAATATTTGAGCGACGAATGCTGGCTCTCGACTTTGGAAGTCGCGGTGTTAACCAGATAGGGGACCTCGTAGGTGAAAGCACAAACAAATTTCTTCTTGTATTTCATCCAGGTACCATTCAGATATTCCACAACACGGCCATTTATGTCAATCCATACATGTTTGAGTGGCATCCAGTTCAAATTGAACTCATCAATTGTCTTGCCATTGACGATGTTAATCCAGTAATGGTGTCTGAAATGTAGTCCGCACCCGGTCTTCTTCCGTCCAACATGGGAGTTCACTTGTTCTCCACATCATTCCCAATATGTCAGACACATAAAAGATGAGGAACACCCGAGAAAACTCGGCCAATTGCACTCGGCAACCCTTCCTGTCTGTCCGTCGCGAACACACATGGACTTACCCGAGACCCAACAAGTCATGCAATCTTCCCAACAGGCATTCATGAGTCCATCTTCTCATCCCTCATAAACGAGTACGCGGTGAGGAAGTTGTTGTTTGTTGGAGTAACTCCACCTAGCTCACACAAGGGCCACTTCACCTTGTTCGTTTTGATCATACTGTCAATGAGAATAATATGTGGGTACGTAGGAAGCAACTTCAATGAGTACGGTGGCATAAAAACAGCTGTCATAGATTACCGTCTTCGTCAAAATCTATAAATGACGGGTAGCCATTATGTTTCTCTAAGTGGAGACAGTGTTCAGCGTGTGCCCTACCGTCCATGTCATCACTCCGTATCTTTGACCGCTCGTTGTAAATTTCCCTGATGATGGCGCTACAATATGGGAACTTCTGCTTGAGTGATGTGTGTATTGTAGCCGGAGTACAACCGGTGTTTGTCATTTCTCAGACATGGTATTTCATATTGGATGTCACAGGGTATCCATGACGTTGCCCCTCCTCGTAGACGACGATTAGATGATTCATGATTGTGCTTCCCCCGGTCTCCCTTGCACACACGGACGCATCATGAATCTCCCGTACGAGTCCACGCTTCGATAACAAATTTGCATTGGTAGGACTTCGTCGACGTATCTCGACCAGCGACCGCATCCAAATCATCCAATCTACCCCGGTACGCACCATACCTCCAACATTTCAAATAAACCTTAAGCGGGTCATCGACTTCTTGTCTCTTGTGGGTAGCTCATACAAACTAAACCCGACACCTCGAGCTATTTCGTCAACCCACTCATGTACTACGTCAAGTGAATCAAACACTTGGTCGGTACCAAAAAACGAGGAATAATCAACATCGTCATCGCCAAATTCCTCTAACTGAACCTGCAAAAACAAATTCAAGTTATTCAAACACCTTATATAATATATATAATACTACTTTCTAACATTGAAAACATTAACAAATATAAATACTCTGTCTGTCCCAAATTAATTGACATTGGGCCAAATATTAATTACTAACAAATTACAATGAATACCAATATGAAATTACCGTCATTAGAAAAATGTTTTATTAAAAATTACAATGAAAGTAATTTCATATTGTAACTCATTATAATTGATGTATAATTAACGGTCAAAATTTACTCAAAATGTCAATTAACGGAGGGAGTAGAATACAATTTATATATATATATATATAGTGCAAAAAATAACAATAACAACATTATTAACATTATAATGAGTGGAAGTGAATGACACGAGGGGATACACATAGGCGGCACGGCGGCAGGAGTAGTCTAATGATTTTGAGTTTGGTTGATTCAGTCTACCATGAAAAGTGAAATGGGTTTGGCGCTCTAGTAGTAGATATACATATACAATTATACATACATAAAAGCAGAACCTCAGTTGCAGTTGCAGTCCCGGGCGTTGTGAGCTTGTTGAGAATGGGGCAATCGGGGAGTCCGTGCCAGGTGCGGTGCGCTGGGTGCCGGATGATTCTTGCGGTGGCTCCTGGCTTTCTGGAGTTCATCTGCCCTAACTGCCGCTTACCCCAAATGCTTCCTCCGGAGCTCCTCAAAAACCTAAGACAACCACAACAACAACCACCTCCACCTCCACCTCCACCTCCTCAAGCCCATGCCCATGGTATCGATCCCAACAAGTTACAGTTCCCATGCGTCAATTGCAAGGCTCTGCTTAATGTCCCCCATGGCCTTTCCAGCTTCAACTGCCCTCAGTGTCATGTTCACTTGGCCCTTCATCTCTCCAAAATCAACCCTCTTCCTCAACTACTTAACCAGGTCAGTTTCCATTTTACTCAATCTAACACTACTACTCTATATCTCTGTATCTATACAACAGTCTGAGTAGGGTGGAAATTAGACTTAGGTGGAGTAGTTTCTTGACTACTAACTGATAGCTTGCGCCAATGTTGCTGGTTTGAAAACCCTAACAAAAGACACTAATGGTGGCTGTAATCCTCCAACAGTCTGAGTAGGGTGGAAATTAGACTTAGGTGAAATAGCTACGAAGTGACTTGGTCAGCTTAGCAATTGAGAGAGAGCGTAGATTGTTGTATTTCTTATACGATTCAATGTAACAGTACAAGTGTATATAATTATTCATACAAGAGTGATTTCCTGCCTAAAATAGCTACTGACTGACTTGGCAAGCTTAGCAATCGACCTCCTTAGCCAGCTAGTAATGCAGCTAGCAACTCCAACAAACTCCTTCCCTATAACAGGATATTGAACTTGTGCACTTGGGCAATGGATTTGTTTAGATTCTGAATTTCTGAGCTTGTGATTTCTGCATGTTGATGACTAGTTTCATCTTTGCCCTCCATTTAGTTATCGCCTAATAGTCTCAGTTATATTGAGTTATCTATGTTGATGCTGGGAAAGTACTTGTCATGTTTTCACGTCTAATTTATGTCACTATTTCTGTAGAGGTTGTATAAACTTTTTTCTTATCACTATAGGTAGCTCTTGAAGTTGAACAAGAGGAAATTGAAGACGACACTGTAGGGGAGACGTTTACCGACTATGTGAGTGTCATGTGCCTATACTTGAGCTTCATCTTGTGTACAACATGTCCTGTCCACCTGATATGCTTTGTTCTGCGAGCGTTATAGGTGCTGTTAAAATAGTCATTTCGGGTAACTTTAAATTGTTTGATGTACAGTGTCCTGCGAAGCTGTATATAGATCCTCCTCATCCTGATCCAGTTGTGGAGACATCTTTGTTATCTGCAGTGCAACCCCCTGAACCTACATATGGTCTGGCAATCATGGATGAAGTTGAATCTTTGAAGGCACTGTCTTGCTTGCAGCTTGAAACATTGGTCTATGCTTGTCAGGTGATCCATTTTTTGAGGTTATGTTTATTACATCTGGTATCTTTTTAATCCTTGGTTAACCTTCTGATAATGCTTATGGTGGTTCTACAATAGAGGCATTTGCTGCATCTTCAGGATGGTTCCAGGGCTGGGTTTTTCATAGGAGATGGTGCTGGGGTGGGTAAAGGGAGAACTATAGCAGGATTAATATGGGAAAATTGGAAACATGGAAGGCGGAAAGCATTGTAAGTTCTTGGTTGATTCGAAGTGCATCATCTCGCGACACTCATATTGCATATTATTCCTTGAAGATTTTGCTTTACAAATTTGGCATTTCCTTCTAGAAAGGTTTCCTTATGCTATGTTATATTATGTTTTTCATTCTATTGGACTGCCTATAGGTGGGTATCTACCGGGCCCGACTTAAAGTTTGATGCACGGAGAGACTTGGATGATGTAGGTGCAACATTTGTTGAAGGTAGAATTCTCACACTAGTGATGCACTAAGATTCTATGTTTTACTACTGCTACGTAACATTGAAACATGTTTCAGAAACTTTTTGAAGATTGTCTGATGCTAGATAAACATAGGAACATGGACAAAGCTATTACACAGAGAACTCACAAGTTTAAAAATTGGGGAAATTGGAATCTAATAAACCAAACTTTGGGGTTGCTTTGATTTAACGAACCAACCTTGAACTTTAATATTAGACGAACTGACCTTTACACCTTATTTTTTCTAACGAACCGCCACCGAGTCCAACTCGTCGGAATGTGATGTGGCGGTGGCGGAAGCTTACGTGGAAGGTGTTTTTGACAAAAAAAAAAGGAAAAAAGAATTGGGCATGAGTTTTGCTGAGTTGGATTAAATAATCCAACTTTTTCCTTTTTTGTAAAATTCCACCTCTCTCTCTCTCTCTCCTCCCTCTCTCTCTCTCTCAGACTCCTACCTCCTCCCTCTTCTTTTTCTTGTGCTTTTCTTTGAGCAGCAGCCCAGAACCATGACCCCCACCATACACCACCCTCCTCCCCTCTTCTCACCTCCTCCTCCCTTCCCCCCTCCATATTCGACCACCACCGAACCGCTGCTGCACCACCATCACCGTCACCTCGCCACCCCACGACGCACTACACCCCTCCCCCTCTGCCCTGTTTTTCTCTTTTTTGTTCCCCTGATCCCAGCCACCTCACCCGACGCCCACAACCACCGAGCACCACCCTCTCTTCCACCTTCCTCCTTCCTCCTCCCTCCCCTACATTTCCGACCCCACCAGACAGCCGCTAGCACCCCCTCGTGTAGCAGCAGCCAGCAGGAAAGACCAGTCAGTCAGTCACTTTCTAGCACATTGGACAACAAATTTTCTTTCTTGGCCAATATACGTGGAAAGAAAGAGACAGCCAAACACAAGGCTGGTCTATGGCTGGCAAGTTCATCAATGCAAATATGAGTTAACAATTTAGGTATGGATCCACGTTGTAAAACTAATAAAAATTAAACAAATTGATGTTAAATCTAGGGAAAGTCTGCATGATTCTCTAATGGTGTAATTTATCCAAGAAGTCACACAATGGCCCATGGAAAAGATATAATTAAACAAAACTATGAAATAATTAAATAAATTAAAACTCAGTCAAAAAATCTTGAAACAACCAAATTTTATGTGAAGTGGGAATTGTTGATCGTTAACTATGGTAGTAATAGTCTCTTGGTTCTTGAGGATTCATACTATTATTCATGTGCTTGCTATTATGACAGAGAGAGATGCAATTTTATACCAACACAAAATAGGGTTTTAGCTTTGTTTTTATATTGGATATGTTGTCATTTTCTGAAATCATAGGGGTATTTAGGGGAAATACAAATTTCATTGAAGTATAAACTAGCTCCCTAAGAAGCTGAAAGTTGGAAGTCACAATTTGTAGCTTCAGCTTCTTGTGCGTACGGGAGGGGATTTCAACTCCTAAGAAATTAGAAGTTATTTTTATATTTTTATGTGTTTGGTTCATTTTCAACTTTTCCAGTCTATAAGTTGTTTAAAAGCTAGGCCAAACTGGCACTTAGTGTGGTGGATTAATAAATTGATGGAGTATCCATAAAAGAGATTTGAAAGTAGAAAGTGGTGGTGGTGAAGGGATGGAGGTGCCATGTTTGCACAAAAGTGGGTAGAGACTGAGAATTCATGGAGTCTGAAATTCAGTTTTGAAGAGTGAGAAAGGATAATAGAGGAAGGAGGAAAGAATCTGTCATAAAAGAAAGCTAATAAGATTGAATTCATTTCTTAACTAAAGCAAACACCCAATATCAAAGAATCAAATTACATTCTGTGCCCCTCAAGTATCAAATTTCCTTCCATTCTGTTCCATATCTTTTAACCAAACAAGTCCTAAGGCTTGTTTCTTGGATTGGGCTGTTGTGAAAGGTGAGATTCGTAAGTAGATTATGCTTTTTATTTTATTTTATTTTTACAATGGGTAATAGTCCAACACGTCGGACCCCTTATCTCAGGGGTACATTAACCCGACGGCCTCATAACGGACGGGGTAGTGGATGTCAACGCCCTATGCAGGGCCCTCACCTTCCATGCAACATACTCCCGCATCCTAGACCTATCCTTTTTCCTCTAAATCCATTCTCTTATTTTAAAATAAAACTACCTATATTTGGTTGTAGATTGTGATGCATCTAATTTTTGACCATTGATTCGTGAATCATCAAGTTTATTTAGCAAGCAAGAGGGTGCTTAAAAGTTGACTGACAGCTTACACAAGAGGGTGTTAGCAAGCAAGAGGGTGTTAAAAGTAGATTATTAACACACAACCCACTTGACTTATTGCAAATAGTCTGTTATTGACAAACATTCTGAACTCTTTTTTCCGAATGTGATACTGTTATGCATACCTCATTGGATGTCTTGAATATATGAGTATGTTTGCTTGTACATACCAATGTGACGCCACCAAAATAAAAAATTTGGAATACATCTCAGTGCTAGCTATCTAGAGCTCTTCATATTCAAAAAATTTCATTTTTCAGAAAATGGACATACGTTTTATTGGTTTTGTGTTAATGAATCGGTAATTTTGCAGTGCATTCCTTGAGTAGGCTGCCTTATGAGGAGCTTGATCTAAACTCTATTGGGATCAGGGAGGGTGTATTGTGTTTGACGTATAGCAACCTTATTACATCTTCAGAAATGGGCCATTCTCGCTTGAACCAACTTGTTAAGTGGTGTGGATCACAATTTGATGGTCTTATCATATTTGATGAGGTACCAACTACTTTGCTTTGCCTACAATTTAAAAAACAGAAAACAATATTGTTTGTCCGAATTCTCACCTCAGTTCTTTGGGTAATAGTGTCACATGGTTAAAAATCTCGTACCTGAAGCTGGAGTTCCCTCTACAAGAACTGGAGAACTAATTCATGAACTTCAGGTATGTTGTCATACTTGATAAAGTATTGTGATCGACTTCTTTTTACTATTAATTTCATATTGATATCAATTATCATGTACTTTTTCGTGATAAGTCGTTGGAGGTACAATTTGCTGTTTAGTTAGTTTTGCCATTTATGCATTGTTGGTATCGATAGTAGTAGGTTATTGAATAACTTTATGCTTCAATTCGCTAAAAAGGTGTAAATGGAGAACCCTTGTTTTTCATGATCTTTCACCTGACTTTTAGGCAATGGGAAGTTCTTTTCTAATTTCTAAAACTATATCATATGTATAGTTCAATATAGTTCGTGGTTTGTGGTGTGCTTAGTGTCGGGGGACGAAAGAAGGTCCCACATCGAAAATGGAAATTGGTTGGGGGGGGGGGGGTCTTGGGGTTATGAACGTGGGCGCTGCAGATCCTACCAAGAAATCGGGGAGAGGATAGTGGCCCTGTAACAAGTGGTATCAGAGTCTAGGGGTGTAAATGGAGAACTTCTCTCGACTCGGTGAGATGGGTTTTGAGTAAGAATGGGGACTTTTCTGTGAGCTCTTATTATTCATATCTTCATACCATGAATACTTCCCGTTTGCATCTTTTGGAGGTTGGAGCTTTTCCATCTATCATCACTTAGAAAGTCTTATGCCCCTTTGAAGGTTGCGTTTTTTTGTTTGTGAAGCGACTCATGAGAGCGTCTTGACTTGTGACAACTTACAAAAAAGGGGGAAAATTTTGGCTAATAGTTGTAGCATGTGCAAGGAGATTTGGAATCTCCAAATCATCTTTTGTTGCATTGTGACTTCACTAGATCTCTGTGGCCTTTAGCTTTGAGTTGTCTTGGTGTGTCTTGGGTTGTATCCTATTCTATTAGGGGTCATCATCTATCGTGGGAGAGTTTCTTTGGTAGGAAACCCAAGAAGAAGGCTTTGGTCATATATCATGTGATTGCTTGGGTTATTTGGAAGGAAAGGAACTGAAGGGTTTATGAAGGCCGAAGGGGTTGAAATCCCTTAACAGAGATCGAAAGACAATTTTGTCAAGTCTCTCTTCTTTTGGGTTAATGGGAAGTTTAGCTCCTATTTTGATGGGGTAGATTTTGTAGATAGTTTGTCTTTTGGTTGTACATAACCTTGTATGGTGCTTGTTGAACATCAGTTCTTTATTCCTATTCTTAATATATATCTTTTCTAAAAAAACAAAGTGGTGTTAGAGTCGACCCACAGTTGACTCTGGTGTCCCATTGAGCGCCCTGAAGGTGTTGGGGTAGGCAGGGGGCCCCACCTGTGATGAGGGCGTCACAAGGTCGAGTAGGGGAGAGTGTTAGGTGAACAAAAAAAGTCCCACATTTGAAAAAGGGGTGTGGGGGGGGGGGATCTGTCCTAGGTCTATAGACGTGGGGGCCCCACGTCCTATCAAAGCGTCTTTTTGAGGAGAGGGTCATTGCCTTATGACATAAGGTGTGTGTATTTTGGGTAAGGACAACTAGTTGACGTCATTGGCACTAACTAAGACCGTCAGTTAAATGGTACTAATTATAATTAAGAAAAATACTAAGACGTGCTTGTGATACAACCTAAAGTAGTACCTTAAATAGTTCCTAAAACATAAAATAGTGCATGACTATATGGGCAAATATTAAGTTTTGCTAAGTTTTTGTTTGTTTGGCTAAGACATATAGAGAAAATTTTGGAGAGGGCCACGACTAAAAAAGTTCGAAGTTAATAGGACGTAAGTTATGAACAAGCCAAACCGACCCTTACTAATGACCAAGGCCAAAATGATGCCCATTAGAAATTGTCGAAATTGCCCTTATGTGGGACACAGATAAGAGTATTACAAAATGCACATGTATGGTTCATCACCGCAACAAACTCCACCAACATGTCCCAACTATGTGCATGGCCACATAATCTACTCTCTATTGTCCTCTTATCCCACCAATTGTTTCTAAATTATACATTACTTGTTTATAACATGTAACATAGACTACAATTTATGATCTATATCATACAGTTGTGCGCGATATGATATGTTTGTATAACATAATTCCCAGATGTATTATGCTGGGTAAACTGGAGTTGTTAGTTGAAGTCAATTTTCTCAATCTTTTTCACATCCTAACAAAGGGCATACAAATTAAGTTAACAATTCATAATCTTGTCCGTGAACAATACAAGTATACAACTACAACTAGGCCACCATATCACCAACAATCACCATCCTTACATTCATTCAGTTAATGTCACGAAAGCACATATCCTTCAATGCATGAATAAGGAATTGAAGATACTGTTCCTTGGGGTTAGTCTCATGTCTGCCATATATTGGCAAGTCATGTGTGGCAACACTTAACTACTTCTATTGCATGCAATAAGCATATATTTTCATTACATGTCACATTGAATTGACATGCCAACCACCGATAGCAATTGGCTCACAAATGCAAATATCCACTGTTTTATTTCCACGATTCATACAAATTATCTATCCTATGTACCAAACCCCTCCTCACTATGAGTGAACCCATTCGTTAAATTTTTTTTATAACTATTCAATTTCTCCATGCCATTCTCAAAACTTCTTATCGCTCTATTACAAAATGCTTCATACTAGCCAAACTCAGAGGAAATAGCATATTGATTTGCATACCTTCTCTCACATAGACTTGTTTTACCCACTGGTGTTCCCGGATTCTTCAAGATCATCCATAGTTAGCCTCAGTTTAAAAAGCGCGCCCGGGGCGCAAAAAAGCCCGGGGCGCACCCCCTTGCGGTTTTCACGTCGTAGCCCAACCCCGTACAAAAATCCCGGGCTTTTTGTTTTGTTTTTGCGCTTTTTAGTGGTCCACGGGTCGCAAAGCTCTCGGGCTTTTTGCAGCATGAGTTGTTGCTTTCTCTCGCCTCCAGATAAGTCTCTTTTTGTCCTTTTCCACCCTCCTCCTTCCTATTTCCCTTTCTAACTTGTTTGGCTAGTTTTCTCTCCATTTTCTACTTCTTCCTCTTCCAAGTTCCCCTCTTTTCTCTTTTTTCTTCCTTGGTGGACTTCTTTGTTAAGCCCATCTCTATCTTTTTTTTTGCTAATTAATTACTCAAACTTCCTTCTCTGTTATTTTATGGGTTTTTAATGCCCCGAGCCCCGAGGGCCTTTGTGTTCTTTTAATCTTAGTAGTCAGAGATATCATCCACATACCTTCACTTTCACACAAAGTTCAGCCCCTACTGGTCCTCCTCTCCAATGAAGACCAATCGGTTCATTCTAAGCATTGAGCTAAATTGCTTATGGATTTGGGCCTCTTACCCTAATTTCCGAACCTTTGCGGTCACTAACTTTTTTGAAATGTCTCTGACCAAGAACCGTTGCACACAATGAGCTATTTGCTTTTGGATTTTCGCCAATTGCTTCTAGATTTCTGCCTCGCTCTGTAACTGTTGTACCTTTGCCGTCGTACAAAAGGTTTAGTGCCTATGACTTCTCCATCATAGCTTCAACAAAGAACCGTTCAATTTGTTCCTCATAATGAGCAAATTACTTTTGGATTTTTGCCCATCTCTAAGGATTGCTCTAGATCTCTATATCACTTTTTTCATCTTCTAAAAGAGTTGAAAGTCAAAGGACTCTTTTTGATGATATTATTTAGTACACACACATAGAAATACTCAAGGACGATATAACCATTTCATAAACAGGTTTGGCTGTGGCCCTCTAATTTTCCCAAGTACAAAGTGGTTATATAAAAATTCGAATAACTAGAGCTACTAAATTATAATATCCAAAACTAATGGCTGAAGAAATTGATTGACTAGACTTGAAGGTATCAACTAATTGGTTTCCTTCTATGAACATATTGCCAATTTCAGAACAAAGGTTATGCACATTTGTCCAATTACAAGGAGTATGTGTGGCCTCACTATATTACAACACATGACATGACTACATGAGTTATCATATCCCCCGTTTTGAACTATCTAGGGGCTGGTCTAAAGTGAAAAGAGAATCAAAGTCAAAATAGTATGTTTGGTGCATGCCAGTATAACTAGATTCAATTTAGTCTATCTTTCATTATTTGATCTTCAGTTAAATGATGTTTTAAGTGGTTTTTTTATTTTTTATATGACAGGAAAGACTTCCTGAAGCACGTGTTGTTTATTGCTCAATTACCGGTGCATCCAAGCCACAGAACCTAGGTTTCATGGTTCGCCTTGGCCTTTGGGGTTTTGGTACTTCTTTTCGCAATTTCCAGGAATTTTTGGGTTCGTCTACTTAAAACTAATTCTGTGGTAACTTCATGTGCTATATTAATTTTTGTATATGGGTTCCAATTCAAGTCTTTTGTGTGTGTATGTGTCTGTGTGTCCACAAAGACAATAAAATGAGATATAACACACACAATGAAACGAGTTAAATGAACAATAGGGATAAGTACAAAATGATCTTGTTGTCATGCTCTTATGAATGATATTTATCTACGATAATCCAAAAAGTTCAAATATCATTCATGCTTAAGCACTTGATTCTAACTATACATATATATATCTAAATAATGTGGAGCTGATGAGCCGTGTAATAATGGTTGAGACATGTGTCTCCCATGACATCTTTTGAAGAGGCCCGAGTACCGTACTCCTCCCTCTTCACCTTTGCCAAGAGGGCCGCATCCACCTCACCGAGTCTCGAGGTTCAATTTATGGTGGAATATGGCCACCTCAAGATCGTCTCGGCCATCCTTTGGATGGGTTCCAAGGCCCTCTAGAAGACTCGGGCGCGTCACCAACCCCGGAGGCCTTGGGACCGAACATCATGCCAGGTCATCCCAAGAAATCAAGGCTACGGTTGGAGACAAGGGCTGAGCTAGGCGTTGGTGGTGTCTCCGGGGGCGCTGGGCGCGCCTCCCCCTTTTCCCGTGGATTTCTTGCCCAAAATGAGGCGCTAGTGGCGTCTTAGGGATGCTGGGTGCGCCTCCCTCTATCCCGTGGATTTCTTGCCCAGAATGGGGCGCTGGTGGCTTCTCTTAGGCGCCGGGCGTGCCTCTTCCAGCTCCCTTCATATTTTGACGCCACGCCAGCCGCGCCTCATCAACGCTGGGCACGCCTCACCTGTGCGTAGGAACTGGCCTCCCTGGAACAGACGCGGGTAGCGTCCCATCAGGCAGGGGTCGCGTTTCCTAGTGAAGTCCCACCGCTCGCGTTTTCGCTCTCCGTGCTTTTGCTTTCTTTTCCTTCCCTTCCTTTTATTTCCCCTTTATTTGTGAAGTTATGTAATGGCACTTTTGTAATTTTTTTGCACCTTCCTTTCTTGTTATATCTCCTTCATTTGGGAAGAACACAAATTATTGCTATTGAATGAAATCAAGGGTTTACTCCCCATTTTCTCTCTCAAACCTTGTTCTTACTTTATCCATTGTTAATGGTGGTGTTAACAAGTCATTTCCTTTAGAGGGTAATGGTGCTTAGCTTTATCTACTCTTGGTAGATTTGCAAGCTCTCAACATTGGTGACCTCCATTGTTGAGTTCATATCAAGGTCACAAGCTTCAATCAAGTTACCGGATTCATTTTCTTCCTCTTCTACAACTCAAGCACCTTGTTCCCACCATACCCATGCTCCATTTGGTATCAGAGCCAAGGTTAGAGTTGTGGCTTGAGTTTTTGATTTTTCAAATTGCTAGTTAGGGTTTCCACCATTGTTGATATTGTTGTTCTTGATTGCAATATTGGCTACCCCCATCCCTTGTGCCCTCCAAGTGTATTGGAGAAAGTTTTATTGTGTTTGTGTTTGTTGTTCTTATTGTCTATTGGAGTTTTGTGGTGACCTTTGGAGTTATTGAAATGGAAGATGTGTAGTTGTGTGTGAATGGTGTTGTTGGACAATAGCCCACAAAGAACCCAAATCTTCAAACACTAGCTAGCGACAAAAAATCCCCAAACTCCACAAAATGTCCCACACACAATCCGTCCTTACTCCTCCTTCGATATGGATGATGAAATTAGTTCCAATCTAGAGGAGTCAAGCCACTGCCGTAGTCCTCAAGATGGGGTTATGGAGAACCGAGTCTCCACCATTGAACGGACTCTTGAAACCCTCGTGGCTCAAATGAACATCGCCCTAAACCTCCAAGGTCATCCCCGATACGAACGAAGGAGGCCCACTCGTAGCCTTATCCGTCCTCGTCCCACCTTCGCGTCGAGTGACGATGATAGAGGCTCTCTACGACGCCATCGTCGTCGGGAAATGGATGAGAGGCCCCATTGAGATGAATTCCATGATTTTAAGATCGACATCCTGGAATTCAATGGCTCCAACGACCCCGATGGCAAGTAAATAAATCATAAATTTAAACACATAAATTCACATAATAGATGAGAAGCGACGTAATTGAGCCGTAATTGTTGTCAGAACTACCAATCACAACAATTTGTCTATGTTAAATTCTCGGTTCTTATAGACTCCATTGCCGTTGTTGTTAACTAAGAAGCACGGACTCGGACACGACACACGGATATGACACGACACAACACGGACAAGGGGACGCGTGATATTTGAAAAAAATAAGGACACGGCACGTAGTGTGACACGTAACCTAATTTTATATAGTACTTCATAAAATATCAAATTCTATTTTAAAAATGTTTGTTAATAAATACATTTTCTCTAATGGTTTATGAATTGTAAAAATATATATAAAACGGAACATCTTATAGAATAATTGCATAGGAACAAAGTTATGTGAAAGAGGGACAAAGGTATGTGTAAGATGTTAAAGGAGTAGGTAAAAATAATGATGTATTGAAAAAAGTATATTATAGTTAAGGATATCTTTGGAGGTGTAACAACAACAACAAACACCCAAGGTAAGGATGTCGTTGGAGGTAGCTAACTAAAACTATGATGCCCATCAACTATTCATAAGTGTTCGAAGGTTGGGATACACGTGTCCAACATGAGTCCCCTAAGTGTCGGATGTTTATTTTGATAATTATTTAGGGGACACGTTTTTTTGCATGTCAGACACGTATCCGAGGAGTGTCCGGAGTGTCAGTGTCCGATACATGTCCGACACGGATACGTGAGGCTGAGAGAAGTGTCGGTGCTTCATAGGTTGTTAATATCACACTTATTCCTGTTTTGTTGTGCTATTGATATCATCTTTTACTATTAAATAGTAACAAGTTAGGCACCTCTATATTTTACAATTTTAGTTTGTTTCTCTTCAGGTTTTATACCTTTTGCTTGGACCGAAATGGGATCTTTAATTCACATGTATATCTTAACTTCCTAAGTACAGTGACGTAATTGTGGGTGATGATGATATGATTTGTAGAGAAAATGATTTTAAGTTCTTAAAGTTTGTGATGCATAGGCTAGGCCTCTATCAATCTGGGGATTAATGAAATTTATAAATACTCAGAGTGCATGCTTCTCACTTATATTTTTTATTAGAAGTTTCATATTTTGTCTCTGCCTTTGCTCGCAGGGATCCTTTAGCCTATTTGCTTGGCACTACAATATTTGTGTTTTCCACTAATAGTTCAATAAAATGCTCCAATGTGCATGACAATGCCAACATGTTAACTTGGTTTTGGTTATGCGATGTCTTTGTACTAGCTACTCTCTGGCTGGGTATACATGTCTAGTGAAAGATCGGTTTGGTGTTTATGATTTATGTTTCAGCTGCGCTGGAAAAGGATGGTGCTGGGGCTTTAGAGCTTGTTGCCATGGACATGAAAGCGAGGTTACATTGATAGTAAATTTTCTGATAGTCTTTGGAATTTTAGTCTCTAAAATACTAACCTTTGGGAGTATTGGACTGTAATATACCAACCTTTAACATTGGATACTAGTATACCAACCTTTTGGACCTATTTATCGTTAATTTGGTGATGATAAGAAAAATTGGACGCTAATATACTAGCCGTGGTGGGATACTAATGTCCAATTTTACTCATCATCACCAAAGGTTAGTAGATTAACGATAGATGGGTCTACAAAGTTAGTAAACTAGTCTCCAATGTTAAAGATTAGTACGTTATAGTCGAATACCCCTAAAATTTAGTATATTAGGACCAAAATTGCTAGTCTTTCACTACAGATATCCTGTGATTAAATTGCACATTTTTTTTGTCCCGGCAGGGGGATGTTTGTGTGTCGGACACTTAGCTACAAGGGGGTGAACTTTAAACTCATTGAGGCATCCCTGGATGCAAAGATGATGGTATTTTTCTTTTTCCTTTGTTGTGAAAATCAGCTCTTGAAGATTCTTTTATAATTCAATTGATTTGTTTTCTAATTGCATTGGGCTTGATTTTGTAGTTTGTGCAAAGTCACTTGGGAGGGGCACTCCTGTCTTGACTTATTGGTAGTTATTTTGCAGAATACTAATTTCTCTAGGCTAAATGGATGGATAGTTTCAGCTCAGTTTGCTGAATTCCAAAATCAGCTGTTTCAAAGGGATATTCATGCAACCCAATACTTTGTAAAACTAACGTCTCACTATTTTAAGATGCTTAGTCTTAATAGTTTCTCATATGTTCCACAATCAACTTATTTATTAGGAAAGCTACCAGCTTGCTTGTTGCATTAATTGAAGGAGGCATTTGTTCGACATTTGATATCTTCCTATGCTAATCCAAACCGTTGGAACTTAACTTTCCTAAGACGGTTGAATGATTGGGATGATGAAAGTGTGTCAATTTGTTGGCTCTGCTGTCTAATATTAAGGTAGCTCTTGATGGCAATGATGCCATCCTTTGGTCACCTAACACAAGTGGGCAATTTACTGTGAATAGTTTCTGCGAAGAGGGGTTTAAAGAGACTTCTGAGAGAGAATTTTCAAATTAAGCGATTTGTTAGTCTAAACCTGCCATTAAAACTTGTTTTCTTGCTAGGGTGACAACCAAAGGAAAAGTACCCATTGAAAATGTGCTTAAAAGGAGAAACTTTGTATTGGCTAGTGGGTTCTCTTTGTGTGTTGAGGAGGAAGAGTCCATTCTCCACCTTTTTGTTTGTTCTCCAACTCTTGGCATTTAGGATTTTGCTTTGATGGGGTTGATTGAGTGCAACCTCTAGGTTTCAGGGATGTCTTGTTGACATGGAGAAGAAGATTGAAGAAGAGTTGTAGTCTTAGTAGGTATAATTTAACTCCTTTCACTATTTGGTGATGCACTTGGAATGAAAGAAATATCCAAATTTTTGAGGACAAGGCTAGAATGCTAAGCAACGTCAAACTTATATTGTCTTGAACCTTGTGTAGTTGGTGTCAAGGTTATCAACATGGTTTAGTGGTCACCGTATTGGATTTAACCTCATCTGAAACCACTATGCAAAGTAGTTGGTTCAAACTCATCTGAAACCGCTATGCACGTGTACCTTCCAGTGACTTGAAGTTCTAGAAAATCGGTAAAAGTCTGAATAAAATGCTTTCTAAAGGTTATATATTTACGTCCAAGGAAAAACGTTGCTATGTTTTTGTCCAATGGCCATAAAAATTGGATTATTCATGTCCAGTTTCCCTCTTCTTTTCCCTTCCTGGTCTGTTATTTTATGCAGTTTGTTTTTTTTTTAAATTTTCGTTATTGTTTTATTGTATCCTTGATGATTTCGTGGAACTTTTTCTATTATGTTGATATCTAATCACCTTTTTGAAGGCACTCTCCACTAATCTAATGTTTCTAAATTTCATGATATCATCTGTCATGGCCACTCGCAGAAGCAAGTTGCTGAAAGTAGGATTTTGAATTTTATTGGAAAAGGCCATTTTTATGAAGATATGCTATTGGACCTATAAATATACACTATAAATAATACCCGAACAGTGGTTGAATAAGGCTATGTTGTGTCCTTGATCACATTGCAAAAATATTGGCTCAAATTCCAGAGCACCATCAAGGCTACTAAAATCTAATCAATCCCCTCCAGCGTAGGCTAAGATGGCTGATATTTATGGTAGAGATCAACAATTGAATCTTTTATTGAAGAAGACATTAGGTTGTGCTCACCGTCCATCTTAATCACATGAATAGCGTTAATTTCTTGTGCTATTGGCCACCCTGTGAAAGCTCGAGGGCAGGATGATTTTTATTGTAGTACATGGATTGCATTGACGTCAATTTAATCAACTTTCTAATGGCACCATCAAAAAAGTTTTCTTTAATCTCCCTTTGTCCAGTTAATTTGTTTGATTAACATTCACTAGAAGGGAGAAATAAATGCAAGGACTGTAGGATCATCGAGTAATGTTATTCCACCCATGCCGATCTGAAATTTACCTGCTCAAGATAAGGAAAGAATCTGTGATATTGTGTGTTAATGTCATATAACCAAGGATGACCAACTGATTTTATTGCAGCCCTTTCTAGTTTAACATTGCCAATTTTATGCCAAGTAATTTGTCACTTACCTTGGGCTACATCAAGCAAAACCACCACCAACTTCTAGTGTGGGTCCCGCATTTGTGGGGTTTAGGGAGATCCAAAAGTAGGTAGCCTTATATGAAATCGGTGAATGGGCCCTTTTGTTGTCCTATACTCCTATTCTATGTTTTTCCTTTTTTCCCTTCTTTGTGCTGCATCTATGCAATTCCAACATACCCCCCCCCCCACCACCCAAAGCTTATTCTCTTCGCTTTGTTTCTATTGAAATCTATTTACCTTTCTTGGTGAGATCCATTGTGCTGTTCAACAGACAAGCCCTTCAGTAGCCTGTTCAGCCTGAAGTCAATGCTTACTTCTGATATCTATATTTAGCATGGTGTGGTCGTAGATTTTGGGGATAATTTATTGATTAGACATGCTATGGATAATTTTTCTTTTCACCCCACCCATGACCCCTTGTTCATTTTGTTTAATTTTAAAATTTGTATTGGCCCACGAGATAATGGTTTGCTCTTTGTGCAACTTGCTATTTATCCATAAATTCGATTTCTTTAATTTGTTTTTTGTTGATGGGAATAAGAACATATCTTACCAGGGAGTTTACAACATGGCAGCTGAAATTTGGGCAGAATTGCGTGTGGAGTTATTAAGTGTAATTGCAACCTATCATAAAGACAAGCATGCGTCCAGTTTCAATCAGTTGTGGCAACTTTATTGGGCGAGCCATCAGGTCTTGCGTGCAGAAATGTATTCGTCCCTGTAATTTTTACATTGTTCTTATCTGATTTTGGTTTGGCTGTTGCAGCAATTCTTTAGACAGCTTTGAATGTCAGCCAAGGTACATACTGTTGTAAAGCTTGCTAAGCAAGTGCTGATGGAGAATAAATGTGTGGTCATTAGCCTTCAGAGTACTGGAGGGGTAAGAACTATGAATAAATCTGCAATTGTCTTCCATTAATTAATTGTCGACCAACTTTTAATTCACTTGTCTGGAATAGGGCCTTGAACTTGTTGACTTTGTTTTCGGGCCTCAGCAGCTGTTGCTCAAATTTGTTGAGTCACACTATCCGTTGCCTGAAGTTCCTGAACCAGTAGCAGGTATACAATATGCATTGCTTCTTTGTTCCCTATTTTTGCAAGGGAGGCTGCATTTGACTTTTGCCTTATCGTAGATTATCAAGCTAGTAAGGAACTTCCCCAAAAGAGACCCTCTGCCAGTCCTGATGGTTCATTGAAAGGACAAGCCAAGGAAGTTGCAAAATTGAAGTCTGACGGCAATGAGGAATGTGATGAACGGTCTGAATGTAAGTATTTTGATATGTGTACCAAAGGCAGGGTTGCTTTGTACTGCCTGTTTTTCTCCCCTTCCATTTTTAACTAGCTCATTGCTTAGACTTTTCTGGAATGGCTTTTATTTAATTATGGGAGGATAACTAAATGGAAAAGTCATAGCTGGTTTACTCTATGTTTATCATGTGAAACCTTTAAATTTAATCTTTTCTTTGGCTGTTCCCGTCAGGGTGTTTGACAAGGATATTTTTCTTATCTTTCCAATGTGCATGGAAAGTGTGATCGTCTTTTTTCATATTTGTTTTTAAATTCTCGATTTTCATGCAGCTGTTAGTTAGATATTCAAAGAGCAAAATGCCCTTAGGATTTCCTGGGTCTTTTTTGTTGCTCCAAATCAGCAGATCTTTTAAAGATACGACTGACCCAAACCCTAAGCAAAATGCCCCTCTGGAAAGATGATGCCCATAGAACTACATGAGTTAACAAACTTAAGAGAAGACAACGAATCTTCCTCTTCTGTTCTTTCTCAAGTTCAACTACAACAATAAACAACAATTACTCACTTTAAGAGTACTCCCGCAAAGCTGATAGCCCTTCGAATAGCAAAACTTTGTCAACTCCGTGGCTATGCTGATCTAATCTCCAGAATATCCAATGTAATAAGGGAGCTCATTCTACTTCTTTCAGAAACCTTGGAAGGAAATACCCCTCGTCTCTACATAAAGACAAACAATTGGCCCATAAACTCTGATAGAAGTTGAGAACTTGCACATGCCTCCCTTCAGGTTTATGAAATTTAAAAATATAACCTTGACCTTTTTGAGATAATATTATCTCCCTTGACTTTTTGAACCAAATAAATTTAGCAACTTTTCCAATGAATTTAGCAACTTTTTCGGTGATGGTGTAATTGGTGATGAAATTTGTTTGCTGTAAATGTAATGACGATAAGTTTAGCAAATAAATTTCATCTCAAACCATACATTCACTTTTTCGCTAGAAAACTTGTTGAATTCACTGAGGTTACAGATGCTAATATACTGTATTTTGGGGGTGTTGGACAATAATGCACCAAACTTTTTTATTGGACAATAATACACTATACTTTGAAGCTGTTGGCCAATAAATTAGACCTGGGAAACGGGTCAAGCCTGTTCATGGCCGGCCCATGACCCTTAAGGGTCAGAGCCGGGTCAGTGCTTGTCACACACAGGGCTGGGTCGGGTCAAGGGCTAACTGACCCTTACCCGCTCATGACTAAAAAAGGGTCTGTAAAAACCATTATGTAGCTGCAATTTACAGTCTAGAAGACCTATAGATGACAAATTTTACAAATTTCATCATGAAGCCTAAACAGCCCATTTCAAAATCTAAACCAAACCACCACAAAACATACCTAGTTGAGAATTGAGATTCAACCTTCCTCATTGGTTAACAAGAAAAGGGGTCTGTAAACACCATCATGTGGCTGTAAGTAATTTGCGATCTCTAAGTCACTACTTGTAAAACCAAGTCTAGTAAAAACAGTACTTGTATGCTTATACTGCATCGTGGAAGATTCATATGCTTTCTTTCAATGATCTTCACCTTGACATTCAAAGAGCAAGCTGGAGATTCCAATCCAACCAAGTCCACAATAAACTGAGAAATTAATGAAAACCTTCTTAGAACCACCTTGATCTTCAAAAGCTCGGTAAAATCAACATTCCTTCTAGAAAAGACTGAAACATGCAACTCATACACAATAAACAAAATAACAAGTTCCAAATGCATTCCATCTGAAGAAAGGGAAAAAGGGTACCGCAACAATCTGAAAACATGTCGAACCTAGCTCTGAAAGGATCAAGGCAGCCCGGCAACAACACACCTTTTCCAAAGAAAAAAATCCCAAAAATTAGGGACAGTTCATCCAATCAAAATTGAAACAAATTAACCCCCTGTAAAAAAATAAAGAAATTGAGGAGAAAAGCTACTACTTGAGCCAGAAAAAGGGTTCTACTAACCATAAGCAAACTGATGAAGGAGAACAACGCGATTAACAAAATCCGAGAAGTTGATCGTCAAATCAGTAACAAAATGGAAACCAAAAAGAGTGAAAGAAACATACACGGTGTTATTAACTACAGGAGAACCAAAATCATTGGAGAAGACGAAACCGAAGGAGAATTAGAATTGGAAGCCATGGATGCCATACAATGCCATTTAGGATGGAATTGGAGCTTAGCATGAGTCAATATGAAGTAAGAAGAGTTGTAATTATGGGAAATTGAGGGTTTTGCCCCTAAATCGGGTGTGTCAACCCTAATGAGAAGAGTTTGGAATTGATGTGATCTTTCCGGGTTTTGTGTGAAACCCTAATGAGAAGAGTGGGGAGAGGGGAGAAAGTGAAGGAGGAGAGATGGAGAGAGGGGTCGGAGGTATGAGGGATGAGGGTCATGTATGAGGGACGAGTGCCGTTCTTCTGACCCGCGAGCGACTCTTATTGGTCCAGATGGTTGTCGACTCGTGAAAGGTGCAACCCTTGACACTTTTCTATGGGTTTTGACCCTGAATGGTAGGTCTTGACCCTCAATGGTCCATATGGGCCTCGAACCAATGCCTTGTTCTACCAATAATGCACCTGGAATGATTCTGGCGGTGGCCGACTCCGCGACAGTCTTATGTGGCAGACTAAGGACAGCAAAGAAATTTGAATCTTTACTAAGTTAATGTCATTTCAGCAAGTCTAAATTTGCAAAGATGAATTATATGTTCTTTTTAAATAATAACATCGTTAAGGAAAATGTGGAGGAATAAGGCATTATTTTTTTAAAATAAAATAAAATTTTGTTGGACTTGCTGAAATGAAAATAATTTAGTCAAAATTTAATTTTTCTACCACATAGGGCTCCCACCGAGTCATCCATCAGTGGAATCGTTCGAGGTGCATTATTGTCCCATATCCTGAAAGTACAGTACATAATTGTCCACGAAAAAAGTTAGATGCATTATTGTCCAGCACCCCCAAAGTGTTGTCCCGCCAGAATAGTTGTTAAATTAAGTAGGTTCCAAAGGATAGGAGAGGTGAATATTAACTCAAAAATGTTAGGGTTGCATTTATAAAGGAAAATTAGATTCTAATAATCCCTACTTTTGGAAGATAATAATCCCTACTTTTCTTTTGTATGACCGTGGTCTGAAAAAAGTAAAATTGTATTTTTATGGGACCACCAACTAGTGTATACCCTTAATATTGTGGATTTTGACTTGCGTTTGTTGCAAAACTTAACACAACACTTCCCTACGATTTTTAGTGAATTTACAACGTTTGTCCCAAGTTTTTTCGATTTGTTTTTCTAATTTTATGATATTCCCCCTTTTTATTCCTTAAAAGAATCACAATAATTGTTCGAATTCTCAAAATTAAAATTTAAAAATTGTTTTTGTAACTACACTTCATAAACTTTCTAGAGGTAGGAATGGAAAAAATTAGAAAACTATGAAAATTTAAAAAACGAATATTGGATCGTAATTTACCAACCTTTGGTGGTATTGGATTTGGATCGTAATGTACTGACCATTAAAATTGGACACCAATATTCCTGACTCTTTATATTTAGGTGTTATTAATCTACTGAAACATGACTATTTTAGGTCGCTTTCAGTACATTAATAACACTTAAATATAAAGGTCAGGTATATTGGTGTCCAATTTTAAAGGTCGGTATATATCAATCCAGTACCACCTAAGGTTGGTATATTACGATGCAATATTCCTTTAAAAAAATCAAAGTGAAAATATGCAAGTAGATTTGGTAGCAAAAAAATACAATTCAATTTTTTTGCGACCACTGGCTGACTGGCACACAAAAAGAAGCAGGGCTTATTATTGTCCAATTGCCAAAATTAGGGATATGAGAATCCAATTTTCCATTTATAAATGTCATAAACCTGAATTTGATGCAAATTTTCCATAGAAGTTCCCATAAAATGGATTGAAATCTAAATATGCTGATTTACTTATGATCTAATTGAATAGAGGATTTCTAGGAACTTTGATGTATTGATGCTGTTGATAGGAAAGGATCTTTTGGAAGTGTCTTGTATTCTCTGATGATGATTGGCTAGTGTCATGCAATTTCACAGGGGAGAGCAGCAGCAATTCATTTTATATCTGCTCTACAAAGTTTTTAGAAAAGGGTCATGTAGGAAAATGGGGAAAACTGGGAAAACAGTCAACAAGTGGTGGGGCCTACAGTGGCATGTTTAATCAGTGCTAAATAATTAAGGGTTGGTTTGAGAATTTCTAATATGGTGGCAAAAGTTATTTTTCTCAGAAGTTGACTGGCTTATTATTTTGTAGACACCCACAAAGAACAATTTATCATCTATAATTTTTTATTTTTTATGGAAGTTGATACTAATTATGTCTATTTTAATAAGTGCAGCTGATGTTGATGATGAGTCCACTGAATCTGATGATGAGGATTGGATTTGTGGCATTTGCAGTAGAGAAGAGGTGAATGTTTTAAATTCTTATGCATTTGCTGCCTTGTATCTTATGCATACTAATTTACAGTATTACAGCAGGACAGAAGCAGATTACTCAAATGTACCTGTTGTGGCCAGCTGGTACATCCTTCTTGTTTAGAGCCACAAATTGCTGGTGTTTCTGAGGAATGGACATGCAATCCATGAAAGCAGAAGACAGAGGAGTATCTGGAATCACACCGTTCCTACATAGAAATAATGATGAGGAGGTGCCCACTTAGCTACCAACCCCTTTTGTCCCCTGCTATGCCTATTTTTTTTGTCTTGTATTTTCTGTTGTTTTGGGGTGTAGGGCCTACAATCAGCTCTGAAGTGTGGAAATATAAAGATTGGGAAACACAACCCCAAAACTGCATTGAAAACTGAAAATCATCCCAGAAATGTTCTTGCAATAAAACATCTTTGAAGGGTTTGAAAAGTGCAGAAAAACATGACACAATGAGTTTCATGCACTTTTGTAGCATTCTTAGAAACTGTTGGAAATATTAATCTGGAAAAATCATGAAAAGAATATCTAGAAAGATCTATAAGAAAATCTAGGATATTATGTGAAAAATATCATGGAATGTTCTAGATATATTAAGAGATAATGTAAGAAAATCTAGAATATAGATAATGACAAATTAGTAAGGAGGTTAAGGATTCTAGCACCTCCTTACTACACATATAAATAGGCATTAGGGACATATTCTCAAGGTGTGGAATTAATAAGCTCCTATAAGGAGTTGCTCCCACCACCACCATGCATCCAATTCCCCCTCATAACATTATCTAATTCCAAATCCAAATGCCAAGTTTTATATCCAAATTTTGGCCCACTACACTTCTGCTACGCACCTCCCAAAAATTTCAACAGAAACTGAGAATTGACAAGTAGCTACTATTTCATGAGGAGAATCAAAAACATTTTTTATGAGATATTTTAGAATTTAAGATTTGTAGCTGAAGTTATAGTGACATGAAGCAAAAATGAAGCTGTTGGAAATATGCATTAATATATTTAGGAATAATAATCTTGAGCATATTTTATAATTTTTATAGTTTCCTAATATAATTAGGATATTATCATTTCCTAGTTTGATTAAGAATATCATGCTATTTTCTATTTCTATTGGGTTTAGTATTAGGAAGATTGTTTACCTATAAATCAGGGCTTTCCTAGACTTTGTGAGATATACTCAACATTGATTATTGAATTATGAATTTTATGAATTATTACTGATTTCACACAACAGTGCTATTATTTTCTTGAATCCAGCACTGTGATGCTGAATTTTGCCTTTTAGTCCAATATGTGGATGTTGAATGCTTATCTTTAATCTTTTGTATTTTCCTGTTGTCTATCAGAAAATAATAATATTGGACGAGACACTTTTTATATAAAAAAAGTCAGAACATGTAGAGAACAAATAGAGATCTACCAAAACAAACCTGTGTAGAATAGAAAACATACTAAGATGTGCATTTGAAAATATCCTTGTTTTCACCGTTTTGACTTTCTAAATGCCCTGTGGTAGCACATACAAAATCACTATATTATTCTAAAAAACAACTCTCAAAATGTGATTATGTTTGTGAGATCCCCATATTTTGTAGTAGTTCTTTTATTCCTTCCGTGCATCTCAAATGCAAGTTTTGGATATGATACTAGGTACAATGGAGCAGTTGAGCGAAAGGAGAAAATTTTGGAAATCATTCGGTCTTTCGACCTTCCTAAGAATCCTTTGGATGATATTATCGATCAGGTATTCCATTTTCTTCTATATTATTCTCCCTTATCTTGTTCGTGTGTTAGCTCCCCTCATGCACTTATTATGCTGCAATATCTGTTTGTTTAGTTTCTTGAAATCTTTATGAGATTTTTTGTTCTCTTTTTCTGGAATGTTTTTACCAGTAAAGAATAGTCTTCAGAAAGGCGGAAATCATGATGGGACCTAAGGCATATAAGATACAAAATGGATCTGAAACGTCAGATTTATAAATATGGACCTGGGTATTTGATAACCAAGTATCATCTTTCGTTGCAGATTGCCCCACATTTTTTATGTTTCAGGTGATTAGATCCCATTTGGGTTTACAGCTGGGGCATCGAAGTGTGTATCTGACATGCCAGATGATACCTTGATTTACATTAGCAGAGCTGCAACTTCGGAATACATTAGAGTAATTAGACTTCTATGCCTTTTCAAGGCAATGATTTTTAATATATTATATAATTAAGTGTTGACAAATTTTTATGTTGCTTCTATCATTTGCATTTGATTCCTTGCTGTCCTCCTATGTTGATGTTCTCTCACCAGTTTCATCAATTCTGTTTGTGCTGTCTGCATCGTCTTATCTATAATAGCGAATTCAGTAAAAAGGCAAATTGGATTGTATTAAGCTGAACCGTAGGGTTGGGACAATGGTAAGCCAAACTTTAGACATGTATCATAGTAAAGCTAAACTATTGAGCCCTTGGATTTTAGTGCAACATCACCGAGTTGATCCATGCCACGTGGTGGTCTTTGGAGGAGGGTGTTTTCCTATGTGACACATGTATTGTAGTTACTAGTAATAGCAAATTTTAATAAATTGGATTGTGCTAGTTTAAACAATCATATATTGGATTTTAGTATTCCAAACTATCATATATTGGATTGTAGTAGTCCATAATATTGTCCATCTTGGATCAACTTGGTGGTTGTGCACTAAAATCCAAGGTTTCAATAGTTCAACTAACTGTGATACATTGCTGAAATTCAGCTTATCGTTGTCGCGACCCGTATAGTTCTACTGACTATTATCCAATAATCCATTAAAAAATGCTGTAGCTGCCCAAATCATCTCATATGCTTTTCTTTGGAGCTGGCTAAACAGCTTTGGACGACATTAAAATTTGAGGCCTTATAGATAGATGTAGGATTTTGGTTGCTTGTAATTTGAAGTGATTAATGCTGGACTGTTGCAGACTAATGTAATTTAGTGTTCGCAGTCCAGAGATTCTATTTTTGCTATTTGTCCAGTTATGTAGTGAATAAGTTTAATCAAATCATTAATTGTTTACCTTTATACAGATTTTGTTGCATGGGAGTGGTTTTGTAAGCTATTGATTGGGGTAAACATTAATTTCTAGGGTCACGTCCTTTCTAGTATGGAATTGAAGGGAGCTTTACCTTACGCATCATCAATGCCCTGTCTCTAGATAAAACTTTTCCATCTAAGTTTGAGGAATCTCTAAAGTTCAAATACAAGTAAAAATCGCCATTTGTTTTAAGTTTGGGCATTTGCTGCCAAAGATCATAGGGATTCTAAAACGGAGATTATGTTTACATGAATGGGCATTCTGTTGATGAAATTTTAGTTCATTTGGTTGTTATACAAGAGAGTCTCTTGTTACTCAGTAGAATTTCTTCCTTCTTTATCTTCAAATGAACCATAAACAATTGTTACCACTTCAAGTAGTTTGGTCCAGTTTAACTAATTGTCGATGCTTGTGCAGCTTGGGGGGCCTGATAATGTTGCGGAAATAACAGAGAGACAGGGGAGGCTTGTACGTTCTTCATGTGGTAAAGAGGTCTCTTATCAGCCAAGGAATACGTAAGTGCAATTTTCGTTCACTACCACATGCCTATATTTTCTAATGTCCCTGGTTCATCCTCGCTTCCTTATTAAAGTGCTGACTGTCTGATTACTATTTGTGGTATACTGAGTGGACTCCCAGAGGACGTGGACACTGCTTCTTGGTGTGTTGTATTTTTTTTTTCCCGTTTGAGCCTTTAGTTTTTTTTTTGCATTTTTTTTTTGAAAGGGAGGGGGGGGGTATTTATGAAAAGTTTCAAGGCAAGTTGATTGCCTTGTGGTATGTTTGCTTGAAAGGAAGACAGGTTCCATCGAGGGTCCTTTTGGACCATGGAAAGTGAGAGGGAAGAAAGTAATTTTGGAAATAAGTTTCTTCCATTTGCTTTGTTAAATTAAAAATGAAAAGAAAAAACAAATACATAAATTGGATGGAAATGTGGAAAATTAGATGGAAAAGTAGTCTATTTTCGTCCAACTAAATACATTGAAAATTGGATGGAAATTGTGACTTTGCTTGGTCTCTTTGCTAGTTGGCTTTTGGTTGCCTAAGTGTTGCTTGGGTTGTTTCCTGTTCAATTAGGAGTTATCTTCTTGCTTGGGAGGGTGTCTTTGGTAGGAAACCGAAGAAGAAGATTAAAAGACAATTTCATCAAATCAGTCTTCTTTTGGGTTAATGGGAAGATTTGCTTTTCTTATTTGGATGTGGTTGATTTTGTGGATAGTCTATATTTTGGCTGTGCATAACTGGTAGATGCTTGCTATTGCTAAGCATCTGTTCTTTATATCTTATTCTTAATATATATATTGTTATTTTGCATACAAAAAAAAAAAAAAAAAAAGAGTTGCATGCGGAGACTGTTTTTACAATTATGAAGCTATATTTTCGTTCTTCAGGAAAGATGTTACCTTGGAGATGGTTAATATGCATGAGAAGCAGCTTTTCATGAATGGTAAAAAGTTTATTGCCATAATCTCTGAGTCTGTATCTGCTGCTATTTTTCTGCATGCTGATAGAAGGGCTATCAACTAGGTAAATTACTCGTAGTATCCTGTGGATTGATATCCAAGAATAAATTGATCTGAGTTTGAGTTTTGAGACCTCATATGAAGTTCTAGGGAAATCTGTTACATATATACACTATAAAACTGATATCCAATGTAACATGACTGAAGACAACTAGTCACTTGAAAGAATCAGTGTATGGAAATTTAGTGTTTGTTTGGTATTTAGTAGAATGTTTCAGAAAACACTACTGGCTTGTTTTTATTGTCAAGTAGCATGCAGTCATTGGGATTCCTTCTAGGGGTCTGATGAATGATAGTTTTTCAATAAAATGTGTGTGTGCATTGGCCCTTGAAGCTCTCCATCCTCGGTGAGAATCTGGGTCAAGTAGTCTGGTAGTCTGGTTTACCTTTTAACGTATTAGGATGCCACTTTTGGGTGACATGCATCTATGTCCACTCCTTTTGATTTAATTTTGTGACATCTTTTTCTATCAGAGAAGGAGGGTGTACTTAACCTTAGAACTCCCTTGGAGTGCCGACAAAGCAATCCAGCAACTTGGAAGGACCCATCGATCAAATCAAGCATCTGCACCAGAATACAGGTTTTTCTTTTGGTCTGTTTGGTAGGGGTTGGGGTTTGGGGGGTGGGGGGACTACCATCAAGACGACCATGAAATCTGAAATTGTTGCATATTACTATGTGCCGCTTGCTATTCATTAGCATGCCTTTCCAAAAAAGAATATGAAGTCCAAAACACTACAATCTCTTTTATCACAGAGCATGGGTGTAAATCAAACTTCCTACCCACAGGTCTCAAGTAATCTAGGAAAAGGGGTCCCATCGTAGATTACCTCCCCCCCTGGTTTTGTTTTCATCTAAGAAGCATGATTACAGTTGCAGATCTAGGATTTTAAATCAAGGGTGTCCAATATATGATTACACTAATTTGATAAATATATAGTTGGTTTTTTTTTTAATCTAAAATTATAGTAAATTTACAATTCCTTTGGAGTTAAGGGTGGCCATGGCCACCCTCACCCACAATGGAGATCCGCCAATGAGCATGAACATGGACATGCGACATGGATACAACATGGTCTCGCATGGCAGGCTATGCATAGTTCTGGCATCTTACGTAGCGACCGATTTTAAATCTTGAGTCAATTTTAAATCCATACCTTACCCCCTCGGTTAGATTTCGGAGTATTGGTTTTGGTTTTTGTTTTTTCTGTATGTAATTCATGTAATTTTACGTGTTAAAATCTGAAAATGCAAAATAAGTAAATGTCTAAAACACTATGAGGGTGTTTGGTTGTTGGCTTTCCAATTGGCTTTTTGGCTCAAGATGACTTGTTGGAGGATTTTGACTGTTTAGACCAGTTGTAGATGGCCAATATAATGTTTGGTAAACAGCGTTTTGCAATGGCTGTTATATCCGAAAAAGCCAATTTGCAATAGGTTAAAACAAGTATCCGTCTGCGATGGTCTTTTGGATTTTGACATCCAGATCCAAATGACTAAAATGAGAAAGTACCAACCTAAAATACACCTATTTTCATTTCAAACAAAATGATCAAATTATTTACAATAATTAAAATTCACTTAATAAATATTCTAAGTATTATATAAATTTCATATATTGTTAGAGTATCTAAAGTAATAATAAATAAAACAGTGTCTGAATAGCACCCAACAAATTACATTTACCTCAATTGTGTCTCCCTCTCTTTCTAAGAGGAATGTATTTATCTTCTTTAGTACACTCTTAATTACTTATTATAGATTTCTTTTTCATTGGATTAAGTGTAAATATCAAAGTAGTCTTTTTTGTTTGTTTTTTGCTGATGGGTGCTTGTATGGTATACCACATTATCATGTTGTGTACTTGTGTCGATAGTAAATAGGTAATTTTCATACTCATTAAAATGAAAATAGGGTAAACAACAAAACATTTATACCACTCAAAGAGTAAATAGATAAGTTGAGTGATTATTTATGCCATAAATCTTAATTCAATATAGGAAAACAAAATTAATAAACAACAAATAAAATCATTCTATTCAAATGAAATTTTAACAAAGATAAATCTATGGACCCAAATGGAATTTTACCAAACACTTTTTTTTTTTTGAAACAATTAATACAAATTACTAATAAATACAACCAACTGGTAAAGGCAACACAAACAGGTAATAGCCAATATCTAACACCCGATTGCCAAATAGGGCCTAATAGTACTTATGACCTTTTTTTTTAAAACAATTAATACAAATAACTAATAAATACAACCAACTGGTACAAGGCAACACAAACAGGCGACTTTTTCATGTTGTATAACACTTCCAAAATTCGGGTACATCCGACTCCATGGTTCCGATGTTCATATCCTGCCCACCTTTCTGCAAAGCATTCATGTAGTCGATAGTATCCTTGGGTACTTTGTAGGATTTTTTGAACTCCAGTCATCCATTGGGTGTAGCGCTTTTGAAGTGATTGGGGACCTCTTCATTGGGAGGCCTGAAAGAATTTCTTGGCTGGAAATCCAACTATCACACCAAAGAAGATGATCATCACTGTTGAACATTGCTTTCCAGTGTCTTGGCTCTCTTTCTTTCGTCCCATATCTAGCTAAGTGGCTTCTTATCTGGAAGTCATCAAACAACCTTCCTTTTGGCTGGTTCTGGTATCATCTAGTGATATACAAAAATTTAGGCAACTGATTCCGTTAAGTGGTTTAGGCAGCAAAAAGCTCTAAGGCTCTGAACTGTCATTGAGGATCTCTTGTAGATGATTGTTTATGGAGGTTTATGAATGGAAGACAAGCTTTGGAGTAAGATGTCTATGTTCAATATGGTAAGAGCTTTCAGAGATGCCCATGAATTGCACAAACCTTATGGTGTGAACCTACCGAGGTTTTCATCCATATTTCTTTGGAGATGCCTGGTGGTTCTTCTATTTAGCTTTGGCGTGATGGTTAGTGATTGATTGTTCCTCTGGTTGTTTCTACTTTTGTTGCAGAAGTTACTAAAAAAACAAGGAAAGAAAACAGTACCTCCATTATTATTATTATTTTTGTTTAATTTTAGCTTTGGCTTATGGTGCCTATCTTCTATTGTCCTCACTTTCTAGTCAGTCTAGGGTTTATACTGCCAAATTTGCTGAACTTTTTGGCCCTTAGCTTATTATGGCCCTCTTGATGGTAAAGTGATTGAAAGAATAGTGAAATTGTATAGCTTGTAAGCATTGTGTTGTGGGGGTTATGGTTAAGATTTGACTCCGTAAAAACTGACCTGGCTCAAAAACCCGATTAGACATGATAATAGCTGAACCGACTCAAAAACCTGACCCAAACCCGTTGAAAATTCTCGATTCTCTTGCGGACTCATCTGTATCATGGATATTGATAGGTCTTGCTGAAAACTTTGAGATTGATGAATGTGTGATGTTCTATTAGGATTGTAGCATTGGAGATGAAGTTGACGTCTCACTGTAAGTTGATGCTGGTTTGGATTTTATATGATTCTTTTAATATTGATGTAGAACTCTTTAAGAAAAATATATGATGTCAATGGTCAAACATCAAAATCATAGGAGTTATAAAAATATCAGCATTTTGCGATTCTGATTCCACCTTGTTCTAAGTAAAATTGCTAAAAATAATTGAAATCGTTATACAACACTTATTTTGGATTGTAATTCTAGACCCATAAAACCGTAAGCGTAATTCAATTATAGCTTCTTTCTCTAAGTTAAGTCTAAATATTTTTTTAATTTGTGTTCCATGAGAATGTCAGCATACATGTACTTATATATATATTGAACAAATTTGAGTATCTAGAGAAAGTTTTATTTTCTTTGGGAAAAAAAAAAGTAAAAAATTGCAGTCTTTCATGTTCAGACATCAGGTTTGGCTGTTTTTCCTGTTCTTGCAGACTCATTTTCTCAAATCTTGGTGGTGAACGGAGGTTAGCATCTGTTTTGGCGAAGAGACTACAATCTCTTGGGGCCTTATCACAAGGACATTGCAGGTATGGAATCCCCGTTGATGCTTCTTGTAACTGAATGTCTCCTTACATGCTGTTTCCCTTTTGCAGGGCTGGGCCTTTGTCAATTGCCTATGACTATGACAGTGTATATGGGCAAAGAGCTTTGTTAGCGATGTATAGGGGCATTATGGAGCAGGTTTTTGGCTTTAGTCAATGATATGCCATATAAGTTTATGTTGGCTCTTTTGTTCGGCTTAATACTTTGTTTCATGTTAAACAACTTGCTTCTCCTTAAATACAGGATCCCTTGCTGGTTATGCCTCCTGGGTGTTCTGAAAATTCGAAATCAATGCAAGATTTCATTGCCACAGCAAAAGCTGCTCTGTTTTCTGTTGGCATCATTGGGGAACCAGGTTTAGGCTTTTACTTTGTTTTATTGTATTTTTATTATTAAAATATTTTTTTATTACCCATGTTAATCGATGCCTAATACCAAGGCCACCGTCAAAAGCCATTTACCTTGTGCCTCACTTATTTTACAATGATGTCTAATACCAAGGCGCATGGGGGCTAAATTGTGTCAGAATGAGATGCTGACGAGCTATAGCTTTAACTATGCACATATCTAGGAGCTTGCGTTTGAAAGTGAATCTTCTTAGGGGGTGTTCCTGAGTAATATGTCTATATTGGCGGTAAGAACTTTTGTGGTTTCATCCATTGAACTTTGTTAGGAGTGTTTGTCACTCAGTTGTCTTAGACGAAGGGATTTCATCTTGATGACTCGACATTCAACAAGTTAAATGTCCTTTGTATGTTCTTAAACATATCCTCCAGTTTTGCTTGGGTTGTAGCTAAGGTTGTTAGAATCAGGATCCTAACTCGGATCCATAGGCTAGTTAAGATTGGACTTAACCCACGCGGGATTGTGGATCGAAATGTAGATAGTAGAATCGCATCAAGGATTTTAGATCATAAAATCGTAGGATTGTAATCCAGATCGGGATTTTAATAACTGTGGTTGTAACTTATAATGAAGGTCTTGGTGTTCTGCATTTGTAATCTGATTTTAGTGCTGCTAAGCTATAACAAAACTTGAGACTATTAATTTGTTTTTTTTTTCCCTTAAAACAATGCTGACTTCGGTGTGCTTCCTTCTGCAGGTTGTGGAAAATCTAGAAAGGGGTCTGGCCATGTAATAGACTCGGATATGAATGATGTTGGCTGTTTTCTTAGTAGGTTGCTAGGATTGCCTCCTGAGATACAGAATATGTATGTGCTGCATAATTGTTGCTGGTGTCGCCAAGATAGGTTTATTCGGATTTGACTATGATATATATCTGATGCAGGATTTTTGAGTTATACATCAGCATTCTTGATGCGAATGTTCAAACTGTGAGAACCGAAGGGAACCTGGATTCTGGGATTGTTGACATAAGAGCTAATACTGTTGAACTTCACGGGAAACCAAAGGTCTGTTTTCTCTTTTATCACTGGAAATTTTATGCTTTAATCTGTATTTTGAGTTTGATATATTTTTCTAGCAGACTGTACATGTAGATCACATGTCGGGTGCATCAACAGTGCTGTTTACATTCATTTTGGATCGGGGAACCCCGTGGGAGGTAATTTAGTAATGTCAAACGGCACACTTACGTATTTTTGAAAAAGCATGGCTACTGTTGATGTCCTGGTTGCTTCGTTTGTGTAGCTTGCTTCTGCCTTGCACAATGAGAAGCAAAAAGGGGGTCTTGGTTCAGCAGATGGATTTTATGAGTCCCAGAGAGAATGGTCGGGAAGGCGCCATTTGCTTTTGGCCTTGGAACGGTATATGCTTTGCTTGGCTAATCTTTGATATGATTTTTGCTTGATTAATCAGTTCGTAGAGCTGGTTTATGAAGCAATTAGGTGGCAATTCTGTCAATGGGACTAGTTATGATCCAGCTACATGAAGTCGAAATGTGAATAGTATCGTATTATCTAACTCCTTTTGGTTTCTGTATTGTACCAATGTATTGACTGTTCTACTTTTAAGAAATACACGGTTCATGTTTGTTTGTATTTATTCAGTTTAGTCTAATGTATGGACGGCAGTGGTCATACTATATTTATGAAATTATTGAATAGCCTTTTTATGTTTTTGGGTTCTTTCTTTCAGCCCAACCACTGGCATGTTTAAGATAGTTCGTCCTGCTGTTGGAGAGGCTATAAGGGAAATGCCTTTAGCTGAGCTTAGAGACAAGTATAGAATGATAACATCTTTAGAGAAGGCCCGCAACGGATGGGAAGATGAATATGAAGTTTCATCCAGACAGGTGAAATGAAAATTTAACACATTTTTCTTGGATTGGAAAAACTTAATCATTTTTGTATGGGTCCAATGCTTCAACTGCTCCATTCTGATAAGCAATGCTCTGAAAAGCTGTTGGGGGAGGGTGATTTTTGTGTCTTTTCAAGGTTTGAAGCTCTAACTTTTTGAGAACTTTGTATACTTTGATTCAAGTGCTCAGTCACCAGGAATTTGTCTCTTTTTGTATTATGCACGGGAACTTGGATGCACAGTGTTTTTTGTACTTGCGTGGGTGCTTTCCTCTTGGTATCCTATCAAATGTCCCCTCTTCCCCCCTCTAACAAAATAAACAGAACTGAAAATTGTGTTAGCATATTACAAATACTTGAAATTATATGTACTGTCAGAAATTGAGGATATATTTATTTGTCTAATATTAGACTGAAGAAGTTTATGAATTAAGTGCATTAATCAGATTAATTATATAGCTTAATAGCCAAATAAAGGCTCAAAGTGTATACCTTGTTTGGATTCCCACTATCTTATGAAGCAATGCTTAGCATTTTTGTTTGTGATCAGTGTATGCATGGTCCCGAATGCAAGGTTGGTAGCTACTGCACTGTTGGCAGGAGACTGCAAGAAATTAATGTCTTGGGTGGTCCGATCCTTCCCATATGGAAAGCAGTTGAGAGAGCATTGTCGAAACAGGTATCTTGACATCAAATTTTTCATTTGAGTTCTACCCATTTTAGCAGTATTGGTTTTGAAACTAAGCAGTGTCTGAAAGCCTGAATCCATCAAATACGCATATCTGGGCAGGAGTCAAGCATCAACTTCCAAATATTGTATGTTATTTTATTTTCATTCTGTAAATCTTCACGTATCACGATCATCTTTTTAATACACTCCTGGAGTCTGAAATGTATTCTCCTGAACTTAAGCATGGAAGTCCAACCTGGCCAACGTTTAGCCTGGTCATCGGGTCCAAATCTATAGCATAAACAGTCCAACAGGTTTACCCATTGACCCACTAGGCTGATCATATCACCTGTTCGGTTCTCTAAACCTTGGCCCTGGGTGAATATTACTAATACTAGTTCCATAATATGCCAAAACATTGCTCTTCCATTGTAGCATGTGATTCGACATTATCTTTTCTTAAATTGTCTACTGAGAGGCTTTCTCTGCTGTATATGTACCGAAGAAGCTCTGACTCTGCTACTGCAACCTACAGGTTCGCCACAGCCGCAGGCAAATTCGTGTTGTGCGGATAGAGACAACTACTGATCGACAACAAACTGTGGGGTTATTGATTCCAAATGCTGCCGTTGAAGATATGCTTCAAGGTCTTTTCTGCCCTCCCCTTCTCTGCCACTTTAAAAAAACCGAAACCGAAAATGAAAAGAGATTCCCACCCCCCACCCCCCCCCCCCCCAACGGGTCCAAAAGAAGGCACTTTGGTCAATATCCAGCACCCTTTTGAAACTAACAAGTGATTGTATTAATGAAGCACTTTGGCTCACGTGGCAAAGCACCCCCTCGGCATTTGCCACCGTAGCACTTGTTTTGAGAAAGGACGTCCTTTGGGCAGAAGCCCTCCTCTACAACGGGAAGCCTGACCCAAAGACAAACACCTTCGGCTCTCCCTCATGGAACCCCTATTAAGGGTATGGATCAAACCAACTTCCCGAAGCAGGACTGAAACCAGAAAAATTCTAAAATCCTCATCCAAAGAACTCCCGTAAGTGGGACAACTATTCAAAGCTGTGAATGGATTTAGTACCTTCCTACACCCTTTTCCATTTCTAAAAGGGTTTTTGGATGATAAAATACCGACCTTTGGAGGTGTTGGATTGTAATATACCAACCTTTACTATTGGACAACAATATCCCTAACCTTTATACCTAGGTGACATTATTATACCAACAGTAACTAAGTGGATGGTGAATCGGTCTCCATGCGCGCTAGCTTGGCTGGCGAAGGGGAAACACCTGTCCCAGGCTAATAACTCCATTAACCCCTTAGTTTCTGTCACTAACCCACATTACAAGACATTGGTTGGTTGTGTGTCACATCAGTATGAAGACTGGTTCACCTACCTGTCACTCACTTTGTTAGGGCTGATTTTTTTTAACGTTGGTTAGTGAGAAAAACGGAGGGGTTAATGGGGTTGCTAGGCAAGGGTTGGTTATTTTCCCTCCGCCTGTCACGTCAAAACAAAGACCAGTTAACCAGTCACCACCCCTTAGTCACTGTTGGTATAATAATCTCACCTAAAAATAAAAGTCGGGGATATTAGTATCCAATAGTAAAGGTTGGTATATTACAATCCAATATCCCCAAAGGTCGGTATATTGTGATCCAATATCCCTAATAAAAAGTAACTAAATAATTGGCATTTTAAAAAATCACTAAATATGGAATCAAAAGGAAGGGAAAGAAAACCCACCTGAGTCGAAAACCGGGAAAGTTAGGTGATGCCTTACATGAAGGGTGGCTTGAAGAGAGAGAAAAGTAGAATGTACCTTTGAGGCGAAAAGACAAAAGTGAAAATGGTTCGCTTCAAGGAAGCTGAAAGGTCGAAAAACATGGAAATGGCTGGCTCGAAAAATGATGGCCTCACAGGAGTCCTATTTTATAGTTTTCGATAGATGAGTGTGAGACTGAGCTGCATATGAATGAGCCAATCATCCTCTTCAAAATCAAAGACCTTTATTTTATTTATGGGAGATTGGACATAAGTAATCCAGCTTTTGGGGCTATTGCACGAAAATATACCATTATCTTTTGTTGGACATAAATAATAAGACTTTAGAGTTTAGCGTTCTTTACATGCTTTTACCGAATTTCTTGAACTTTGACTCTCTAGATAGCTAATCCAGATAGTGATTTTGGGCATGTGGATGTGTACAGCGTGCTCACTAACTAGGGTTGGTATATTTTCATACAATAGCACTCAAAGGCTAGATTGATTATGCCAACTTTACCTTTGTTTATTTTTTACCTTGTGTATAATCTTTTACATTGAACATAGATAATGTTTTGCTGCTTCCACTCTCAAAACTCAAACCCAACTTCAAATCAAATCATACAAGCAACAATTGACTTACCATATGCTTTTAAATTGCAATTGTTAGACTTGGTTCAACATTGACCATTAATCTTTTTTTTTTTTTAGTTTTAGATTGACCATTAATCTTTGAAGTCCGGATCTGAGTTCCTTTAGAAACAACCAACAGCTGTTGCAGCAGTTCAAATCACCAGGAGAAAGGGGGAGAAAAAATTATAGTGAGGAAATTGTTGTTGGAATCCCGAAAATCAACTCAAACTTCAAACAAATATAGAAAGAAATAAAATTAAGCAATTACTTAGTGCGCACAGGCACCTCATATACTTTGTAAGGAGTAAATATTTGAACTTTTATGCATAATCTTCCCAAATCAGAACCCAGAAAAATGAACAAAAAATCTAGAATTCAAGAGTTGGAGACAGTCATTTCTTAATTGCAGCATTTTCTTTTCTTTTTTTTTTTGTGATTTTTAAACTATTGGAGCCTTGTTTTGGTTGATTGAACAAGCTAATAACATCTCTTAATGAATCACATTCTACAGCCGGTAGTGTGGCATTTGTTAGCTTCAATAAAAGGGTTAGGGACATTGTCTTGTAAAAATTGGGTGGCATTTTATTCTGGATAGTTGAGTCCCATTTCGATCCACACACTCAATGCTATGCCCATCAAAGGGGCTTTGTTTATTTTATGCTAAAACCTTGAAAAATAATATTCACAAATATATTTAGTATGAAGGTCGGATAATTTTATTACATATAAAAGAAGTTGATGCTGCTTACTAGTAAATCAAGAGATAAACATAAATTAATGTCACTGCATGTAGGTACAATGTATAATGATGTGCATAATTTACCTTGCTAAAAGGTCAATCAGAGTTCCTCTAGGTCAACATCATTGTCCAACACCGCTGTTGCTACATGGTAGAAGGTTTTCATTGTTTGTAGGAAGATGATGAAGAAAACATAGAAAGCATGCCTTGTACAAATAAAATATAGTCCATTTTTGTATGGGGCCATTGGACATGATGGATGGTTTCTTGGCTTTGTTTGATATGAAAGACATGACCCATGAGTTATCTTTCTCTATTGTATACATGAATAGCTAGTGATATTTGGCTGAAAGCATCAAGAAATCCAAAGTTTGCCCTTAAATCTAAGAAGGTTGGAACCTCCAATTTACTTTCGGTATTGGCAGAGAATGTTTTGTCAAATTGAGTTTTCGTTGTCACTAGTTCCGTACAGTCAACATTAACTCTTGCGGCCTCAAATTGAGTTTTCGTTGTCAATAGCTGTGGCCCTACATTTGTAAAGAGGATTGTCAGCCTATATAGGATCTTTCGAACAAAACGTCAAAAGGCATCTTACTTTATTTTGTTGTTTTTCCTAACCCTTTTTGGTGTTTGGCAGATTTGGTTGTTGCAAAAGGCTGATGCATAAGGCAGTTGGTTGCTGGTTTATTGGCTTCCTATCCGATGTCAAAAGATTAATGCATCGAACCACCTGTCACATGTATGTATCATCATTGCTGTGGTTGAAGATTAGCTTAAAATAGAGAACCTATATTCCTGTTCAAAAATAGGGTGCATCATCTTTTTCATAATTAACTAATTGTTGTGAAGTGTTGGTCAAATTATGCAAGATTAGGCTACTGAGTTGGAGTAACAGGGTTCAAGTGTTTTCTAGCCCCTGTATAGAAGGGGGATTTAGGTGGTTTGGTTGGATGGATGGATGGTGGGTCCTAGTTGAGACAAGTTTTTGACTAATGCATTAGCCTTGATTTCCAACCTCTGAAAGCAGCATTTGGCTATTATCATGTCGCAACAAGTTTTTGACTATTTCACCACTGAATTGTGCAACTTGTGCTTTGGTAACAGCATTTGAACTTCATTCTAAAAGTGGTGTTGGTGAATGGTATTTACTTGAATTCCTCCATATCTGCGCTGCCATTCCACATAAAAAGTGTAAAATTTGGATTGAATCTGTATGGGAATGTTGCAAATTGCTGTTACCAAAGCAGAGAACATGCCAGCAGTAATAAGCATGTTAGGGATCGAGGAACTGTTGAAAAGCGACCTAAGGAGAATTGGCGAAGAGAAAGAAAATGTTAAGTTCAAATGTTTTATTTTGCTGCTTTTGTCTTGCTGTTAGTTGTGGTGCTTCTTTGTTGTTTAAGTAGCGGATAGTTGTTTGAGTAGCAGATAATATATGGAATCAGCGGGTAGTGTTGCTAAATGTCGGGCGATAGTTAAGAGCTATTTATTACCAACAATATATGGAATCTAATCTAATTAATATATATTTTTTGATATAAATTTATCCATAGTATATATCTTCTTTTTTTTAGTATAAACTTATCAAAATTGAATCAATAATGATTTTACTTCCTAATTTAACAAAATTTTGTATCCCATAAAATCTTTTATTTCTACTAGTTAACCAATAAAGATAGATTTATCAATTTGGGTCGAAATTAGTCCCCATGGCCATCCTCTTATTGCCGGCTTTGCTCCAACAACGATGAGTGCCCCTGTTGAGTGTGGACTTTTAAAATGCAATCATAATTTATGATGAGAAAGCCAAGTAAAATTTAAATTTAAAGTTCTCATTGGATAAGAGGAGGAATGTTTGTTAAAAAAAAAAAAGATAAGTAAATTTTTTATTTTCACAAATGGCCATTTTGTTCCATTCGACCCCCTTGCAATGGCTATACAAGTAGAATTTCATAGCGCTAGATTTTAGATATTTTTTACGTATTAGATATTTTTTCCTTATGTAGAAGCACTATATTTTTTGTTTATAATAGCAAGAATGGAATTTTTGGAGAATTTAGAGGAAAGAATGATTGAATTAGGGAAGTAGGATGATTGCATTTTCAAAAGATATATACTAGATAAATTTATATCAAAAACATAAATTAATTAGATTAGATTCCTTATATTGTTGGATATAAATAACTCTTAACCATCGCCCTCATGGCGACATTTAGCAAAACTGTTATTATTATTATTATTATTATTATTATTATTATTATAGAACTCCTAACAAAAAAGTATTTGTTCTAATTTTGATAAACATGTCAAAAATAGTCAATCCAACCGCCACAGGTATTAAAAAGTCAATCGTAAAATGTAAAATGTAAAATGGAAAGGAAGGGCATAATGTATACTTTATTTCGAAGTGTGGTACTCCATTACCACTCCAACTCAAAATCCAGGGACATAACCAGGCCATGTTCGGTAAAAGTAGCTGTTTAAGTAGCGGATAGCTGTTTGAGTAGTGGATAATTGTGATATCCTTGCAGCTATTTGTGAAGTGTGTTCGGTAAAATCAGCGGACAGATTAATGGATAGGTGTAAAATTACCAAAAAGAATATGATTATCACTTCATTATTGTTCTTTATTATTATTATTATTATTATTATCATTATTATTATTATTATTATTATTATTATAGTTTTTGGATGCTAATATAGTGTAATTTGATGCTAAAAAAAAATAATACTCCCTCCTTTCGGTATTATCCATCACTTTAACTTTCTTTTTTCCATAATATTTGTCACTTTACAATTCTTGTTAACACATTAATTACTAATTATCAAATTAAACTTATAAATACATCTTTTTCTTCAATTTTCTTATTTATTTACCATTTTATTCGCCTTTTTTCTCATTTCTAAGAATGCAAATTAATGTCAAGTGAAAGTTTTCTTTGTTTTGTAAATTATATCTAAAGTGACAAATAATTTGAGTACAATTTTTTTTTAACGAACACCCACCAAAATTTAGCATAAGGCTATACTAAAAACCCAACATCCAAAGTATAGTATATTATCATCCAAAAAAGTTATATAATACATTGTTATCCAATATCTCAAATTATAATATATTAGCATCAAAAAATCATCATCATTATCCATAACATATAAAAATATTACCCCCTTCCAAACCCACTCTTTACCAAAAACTACTACCTCTGTCCCTGATTAATTGTCTCAAAAACTAATTTCACAAAACTAAGAAATATAGGGAATGGAGCAAAAGATTTATACATTGTCAAAAATGTCCTTAAAAATACCCTTGGAAAGATGTAAAAAGTGCATTTAATAGGAATAAAATGGATATTATAGTTATTGAAAATGAAAAAATTAGGTAATTAGACAAATAAAAAGGGACGCAGAAATTAGTCAATTGGACAAATAAAAAGGGATGGAGGTAGTAAAAAATAATGGTCTTAACTCTTAAATTAATCTTTCCATGTTCTAGCTATTATAATTCCTATCAATTGGATTTCATGTCTATAGTGATTGTGTTTGTGTTGTCCAAACATGAATGGTCCTTACAATGCAAACATGCAATTCATTTTGGGAGGGTAGCTTTGGAAGTACACATTCCAAACGCTAATATATGCATTTGACATTACCCATTTTAATGTCAAAATTTTTTGTAGCCAAATGTTATTCGCTAGTTTCAAAAGTTACTTTACCGAACACTTCAAATTTGGTAAAATAGAGTTTTAACCAGTCAAAACATTAAACGCTATTCTAAACGCTGTTACCGAACAGGGTCTAATTACATGTGTACCTCAAGCAAGCGCTTGTGAGATATGGATAACAGACTGGAGAATATCCTTTTTCATAGTTTCCATTGGGTGGAGTGGCCACAAAATCCATCAAAACAAACGACAAAACCCTAGGCAGCCTAGTGATGTAATCGGTCAAAGTTGAATACAACCCACGGCAGCTTCCAGGATTCTCCTTGCATCTGTCTCCGGGTCAGCCAGTTCAGCTGGTGTCTGTTATGCAACCACAACATGCATCTCTTTAACAATCATTTTAAATGCAACACTCAAACATAGACAGACCCAGCTACAAAACTCAAACATCAAACTAAAGTATCACCTAAACCTCAGGTGCCCTAAAGCATGAATCAACTCTAAGTGATTAGCACAAACTTTTTCACTATGGGTTGATCAACAATCTAAAACAAAACAGAAAGAGGATGTCACACAGCGATAACCCAAGAAATTTAACACAGTCAACGGCAGATGGGGGATTCAAGTTCTTGAAATAATGCAATCATTGCATAACTTGTAGGGGGGCTGCACCTATGAATGATGATTTATGGCAAGCAGGTACATGGCCTTAACCTTACAACAAAGGGCGGGCTAGTCCCCCTTTGTGGCATCTGGTGACTATTATTCAAATGGGGAGCCATACTAATAGATGAGCTATGAAAGCACTGAATCTTTCCCAAACTTCATTTTTAGTGTTGGGTTCTGGCCGCCCTGCTACATAAGAATATACCAGCCAGACTAGGTTACCAATTGTGTTTATGGCATATCAAGCTATTTAATCCTGTATTTATTTACGTTACTTTCATATCAAGCTATTTAATCTTTTGACCAAAAAAGTCCACCTAGAAGGTCTATGAGAGAGGCGTTGAGATGTACGCAATCTGACACCCACTCTTAAAACAGCTGAAATTTCAGTTCAAACCTACACTTGAAGAGCAACAGCTACATTTTTTATTTACTTGTTCTTGGGGCTAGGGTTTTTCACTCCCCCATTCTTTTTCTTTTTTTTTTTTTGGGTGGGGGAAGGGGATAGGGACAAATGCTTACATCAGGAGAAATCCTCCCAAATAGCCATATATAGAGAGCCTCACTATATTAGTGTTTTTACCTTGTCATATGAATTTTTCTTTGTTGGAGATGCTCCACGAGCCAGCAACACCCTTATAACATCTGAATGCTCACCTCTTGCTGCATGATGAAGGGGCTGCACATAAAATAAAGCTCAAAGATTAGATATGGTGTCTATCTCAACAGCAGTTTCAATTGAACAGACGAATGTGGAGGCTTATCCCCAAGTAGTAAAAATGCAATCGGGTAAGTAAACCATAAATAGTGGGTTGCATAAGTCCAAGCAACAATGAACCATAAGAACTATCCTCAGAATGTCGCCCTCTATCATATCCTCTTCACCTGTACTGGTACCAAATCCGCCATGAATACCCTGAACTCAGCCAAATTGTTTTCTAAATCTATAGATATATTAAAACAAACGCTCCTAAGGGAAATCCAAACCAAAATAGCAAAACTTAATAGCCTTGGTTACTCCAAAGCAAACTCCGAATCCACACAGATTAATACAATCACAAATGTTACTATTATAATACAATATAAAAGAAAAAAACAATCAAATTCACCATCAGGTTACAATTATTAGTAGCTAACTCAAATGTTTTCAAAGTTTTTATTCCAACTAAAGTATTATAGTATTAATATAGAAACTAAAAAAATAAATCAAAAAATAAATCTCAAAGTATTGTCAATAGTGAATTAAACTCGAACACAAACCTTCACTATAATTGTAAATTTTAATGAAAAAATTAAAAAAAGAAAATACAATTCTATCTATCATTACTATAGACAAACCCTAATGAACTTTTCGTTAAAAAATTAGATACTTATATACCTTATCTGACATCAAATTGTATTAGAAAATTGGTAAAATATAAAGTCACATTAGAGTGACTTTTAAATATAAAGGTAACTAATAACTTATTGATTCATCATTTTTATCATAGCTATTTCAAATGAATAAAAGTAATCGCCTCACAAGAAGCTTAAGATGTAAGGGTCACACACAAAAATTTCATTCGCAAAACGATATTTAAGATGATAATTTCATTTTAACAACTATTATTAATTGTCTTTCACCACTAGTCACATCCCACACAAATTAATAATCTAGTAATTATTATTTAGTTGGAAATCTAACCAGCTCATAAGGAAGCAATGAACAAACTCTTGTAAGTTCGACAAGCAAAGTCAGAATGTAAACCATTATTTTGAAATTTGAATCTTCTTTGATCATTCTTATCCTCTATTTGGTTATGCCTATTGACACCAAAAAGAAAGGACAAGAAAGAAAAAAACTCTCATTTTTTAATAACTCTAGATTAAACCATGGATGTGTTATAAATATGACTATAATCTCAAATGTACACGTAATTATTTACTGGTGATCATAATTTTTCTATGATTATATCAAATGTTCAAATGGTAATTATAAACACCATCTAGATATTCCTAAATAACATTAATTTGTATGTATGTTATCTCACTTGCACTTAGACAAGTGCAATGGTGTTCCAAAATTGGAATGTAAGTGAGGGTGCACCCCTTCCACATCATGCATCATTCCTACTTTTCTAAACTTCATTCTATTTGTTCTACAATAATACAATCTCATTCCTACTTTTTAACTTTAAAATATTTATTTGTGGAGCTCACTTTATCTCAACTACATACTCCCTCCGTTCTTTTTTATCTGTCATTTACGGTTTTCAATGCCAATTTTTAATCAATAATTTCTAATATAAATATTTTGCAAAAAAATATAATATTATACTTTTTTAATAGTATTTTTTATTAAAAATCTAATGACATCAATTTTGTATGATGAAGCATTGTATAAATTAAAATATTAACGGTCAAAGTTTTGGCACAATTTCCAAGGACGACTAATAAAACCAAACAGAGGGCGTATTACATATTCATTTAGATATTTTACTTTAAGTTTTGTCTTAATTATTAATGATGTTAATTTTTTAAAAATAATCTTTTTCTAAATGATATGAACCATTTTAAAAAAATGATTTACAACATGAAAAAAATAACAAAATCATCTTAATAATAATGCGATGACTTACAATGGAACAACTTAAATAAAGACAACTTACAACATTATTGATTAAAAACAACTTAAAAACAATTAAAAATTAATTTTCTATCCGAGGTTCATCTTTGATCAATAATTTTTCACATGAGATTTTATGAAAAATATAATATTATACTTTTCTACTATTATTTTTTTATTACGAGCTTAATGACATCAATATTGTATAATAAATCATTATACAAATTAAGATATAAACAATCAAAAAATTTTGCATTGAAATTTGGTTGACAAATTTAAAAAAAGTAAAAGGAGTAACTATTTTTTATTTTATTAAAAGAAATGGACCCCACCATAAATATTAAAAAACTTGAAAGAAGGATTGAGAATGGGAACTCGTCAGCATGTCTGAATTGAGTTCTCATGCACAGCGTTTGTTGTTGGACGAAAACGCATATTTTTTGCACTGTTCCCAAGGGCACGTTGCTGGCGCTGTATTCGCTCTGAATTACACTTAGCTGCACTCACCACTTTTCTCAACTAGCCTAAAGAACATGCCCTAGGAAAACTTAATTCGAGAATGGATCCAGCAGGACAAAGAACAATTTCACGAGCTAAATTAATCTGAAGTGAATGATACCGGCTAAAAAATAGGCTGTACAGGGATGATGGACCTCTACTTTTACACTCTAAATCATCTGTTCCAAAAAAGCTAAACTCAGTGGCATGGAGCTGTACCAGTAAATATGGGGCAGATTCCTTTCACAAGCTGATGCTTAATGTCACTTCAGTGGTACAGAGATGATGGTGACATTGTACATCTTTTCGGAATAGCCCAAGTGCTAGGAGATTGAGAGACTCATTCATGCAACGACTTAAAATTAGAGATAAATACCCACATGATGCACTTGTTTTACAAATGGATTAGGACCACTATGTGGAATAGGAATAGGATCCAGCTTGGACATTTCAGCAGCTGAAACCATGTGACATTTCATGGGGTGGAATTTCAGTATAGACAATACAGTTGAGAAGCTCATACACTCTCCTATACTTGACATATTAGTCTCCATGACGTGCTGGACAGCAACACTCCCAAAACTCTTGGACACTCTCAAAAGCATGCCAAGTACATAGTGGCACAAAGATGTTAGTTATAGACATACTTACTAGGGTCGCGGAACGCACAGATTGTGAAATGGGGAACAAGAATGGGGGTCACTACCTTCCTAGAAACAGGAAGGTTATGTAAATTGGAACATTTTTCCGAAGCGAAATTCATTTTTAGGATCCCTACTTCTAAATATAAAATATAATTTTCACCATGCTGTTTTCTCCCCATTATTATAAATTAGTCTAAGGATATTACAATTTTATAAGGAGTTGAATAGTATTTCATGAAATAATTCCATTTATTTAATTTTAAGTAAAACAAAAGTCGATATTTTAAACAAATTTGCAATTTTTAGTTTATAGCTAAGCTTTCAAGTGGATTTTCTTTAAAACAAACAAAAAAAAGGCCCAAGTAAATGCAGTCCATTCCACATTATCTTTTAAAATATAAAATATAAAAAATATTTTATAAGCTAAGACAAAAACCATAGTCCCCAACATGACTTGTGAGGCGCTACTTCTAACTTGAGACACACAAACACACACACACACACACACACACACACACACACAGAGAGAGGGAGGGTGATGGGGGAGGAAGAAGAAAAAGAACAAGATGAAAAAGAAGAGCTACCAATCTACGACAGCAACATAGATAATGCTAAAGACGCAAAACTTTCCTCAGTTAGCCATGATCCAATTGTAGTTGTATTCTTCAAACTTGAAGTTAGCATCAATGGCCGCTCCATGCTAGGTGAGCTCAATTGCCGCACCTTTCTTCAAACAATAGTAGCATCCATGGTTGGTAAAACCCTTTTCTTGCTCGAAATTCTAACCAAAATTCTTTGGTAACGCTAGGAACCCTAGGTTGAGCATTTTGGTACAGAAACGACCGCATTTTGGAATGCACATTCCAAAACACACGAGGAGATTGAGCATTCCTGATAGCTATGGTCATAGGATGGAAAAACACAAACCGCTCCACGACACAAATATAGAACAAAATATATGATAGAAGTACATGTTAATATATTTAGGAATAACAATAAGATATTTCATATGTTTTAGTTTCTTATTCTTAGTAGGAAAAATATAATTTCCTAATTGTTTAGGGATATTATTCTAGTTTCCTATTTCTATTAGGTTTAGCATTAGGCAAGTTATCTACCTATAAATAAGGCCTTTACTAGCCTTTACGAGACACACTACATTGATATTGAATATTGAATTACTATGAATTCTTATGGATTATGCACGGGGATGCTAACCTTTCTTTGAATCCAGCACAGGGATGCTGAATTCTTCTCCATAAGTCCACACAGGGATGTTGAATTCTTATTTTTAGCCTTTATTTATTTTCTAGTTCTCTATCAACTTGGTATCAGAGCAAGTTCTAGATTCCGAGTTTCACCCGAACCTTTTCTGTTGCCGCCCAATTTCTTGGGGGGGGGGGAGAGAAAGACGGTAAACCCCCCCCCCCCCGGCCGTCTGCCCAGAATCCCTAAACCCGAGCACTGCCCTGCCTGAAAAAACCACCAACCGCTGCCCACCGGCCAGCCACCACCCCGGTCAGGCGACCCCCACGCCAGCACCCCCACCCCCACCCGCAAGAAAAACCTAAAATCCCCAATTCTGCAAACCGTAATCTGCGAAATTCCCAATTTTCAAACCCTAATTCCCCAAATTCATCTTCAATTCGTACACCCACCTCGAATTGCCTTCACCCATCAACTTCCTACTCAATTTCACCCAAAACCCTTCAACAAATTGCACTCAAACAGCCCCAGGTTCCTGGGAATTGTTGCTCGAATTTCTGCGAAACCGTAAGTGCGTGAAATTTGTCATCCGAGGCGTACTGTCTGCTGCGGGCTACTGCTCGTTCGTGTGAGTATCTCCATGCTCGCCTGTGACACCGATGTACTAGGCTGCCGGAGTTTCACCAGTGCTACAGTCCGGGTGCTTTTGCCGCTGTGGGGTCATCGTGCTACTGTCTACTGCTGGGTACTTCTTTCGGATGCTGCTGGTTGCCTTAGTGAAGTTGTTGCCTAACTGACTGTGTTTCTCACTTCAAAAAGTAGGTTCATAGGTATTTCATCATTTGTTTAAATTCTTGCTTTGATTTTTGGTTAATTGATAATTAGGTGGTAGTAAATTAAGTGTTGTCGGAGCCTTAAACTTGTAAAAAAAAAAAACGAAAAAAAAAGCAGGACAATTAAGATAATTATGTAGCTGCCTTAGTTGCTTTGCTTTCTCGTGTACATTAGTAGTGGTTTTATTTGAATTGACTAATTAGTGTGTGATTTTTTGCATACTAGAAAAAAAGTACTTTAACCTTGTATGCCAATCACTAGATCAGTGGCAACATTAGAAGAGAGATTTCAAGGACTTGAGACAAGAGTTGGAGCTTGGGATAATAGACTATATGAAGAGACCCAAGATGCAAAAAAGGGGTTGAAAGATGAACTTCTAGAAATTGTGAACAGAATTACCTCTTAGATAGATGCCTTTCAAACAGAATTTTGGGCAGCCAAAGTCGGGTCAGAAATTTAGAAAGTACAATGACAAGCTTCCAAAACTCTTTAGGTGGTGTCCATAGTAATATCACTAAATTAGAACAAAGGTTGGACTCTCATCTGTCAAAGTGTGTGCCCGATAATAATGTGCTCCAACCTGCTCAGACAGATAAGCAAGTTACAATGATGCCCTAACCTTAGAGCGATCGATCATCGAAGAGCCTAGGGGAGGTCCCACCCCATATAGACCTATCCAGCACCACAATGACAGTAAGCTTAACTCGGAGGACAGAGGTCACTATTACAATGTTTCTGCCAGGTTGCGTCACCGCCACAAAGATAGGAACCGTCCCCACACTCTTAGACATTCTTCACCAAGGCATTATCTATCCGTTGTTCACTCTCAATAGCATAATTGTTCACTCATATCTACACGTAGTTCACTCCCAATAACATAATTGTTCACTCATACCTATTCGTAGCACATGCTTTAGGTGCATGAACCCCTTATGAATTACAACCATAATGACCCTTATGATGTTACTCATAAAGTCAAGGTTGATGTGCCTAAATTTGATGGTCGATATGACCCTAATGTGTTCAATGATTGGATAGATAGTCTAGAGAATTACTATGAATTTTATGGAATGACTGACATTGCCAGAATTCACTTCACTGAGATGAAACTTGTTGGGTCTGCTATGAAATATTGGCAAAGTGTTGAAAGAGAGATTAACCACTTGCATGAATGAACACACCCCCCCCCCCCCCCAAAAAAAAAAAAAAAAAAAAAAAAAACTTTGTGGCACGAGATTAAAGGTAAGTTGAGAGCAAAGTACCTACCAACATTCCACAACCAACAAATGATGAATGAGTGGTTAAACCTGGGTTACTGTGACTAGGTTTATAAATGGACTTAACGATAATATTAAGGGCAATGTGAGTCTCCACCAACATGAGCCTTGATAGAGGCTTATCGCAAGGCTTTAGAAATTAAGTACAAGAAGCCTTCCTACCCTTATAGGTGGACTTCCCAAGCCGGGGAGTCTTATCCCTCGAAGCCCAACACCATTGACAAGACATCCTTCTATGGAGGCACCGCACACGACAATCAGTTGCCTAAGCCCAATAGCCAACCCACACAACCAGCTAATTCAACTAAGAGTGGCTCATCCTCTTTTTCCTCAACATCATCTATTGTGCGTCATAAGTGTCATGAAAAAGGATGTCCTGCCTCTTGTTGTCACAATCGTGCCCTTACCATAGAAGGCCAACCTAGTGGATACTGAGGGTGTAGATGAAACTGTCTATCCTGTGGAGGGAAATACCTTACTGAGAGTGACAGGGAGGAAGACGGTCATCCAACTGTTATGCAATGTCTTCTTCCTTCAACCCATCCTGACTCGTGGAAACAAACTGCAACTTTTGAAACTAAGATACAATGCGCTGTTAAGATTCTTCACTTAGTGATTGATAGCGGTAGTTCTATGAATGTGATTCTAGGTCTGTTGTGAGACGTACCTTATTCCTCTCCTCCCAGGCTCCCACTGTTGCTTGGGTCAACAAAACTTCTTTGTCCATCACAGGAAAGTGCAAAGTCCCCCTCCAGTTCACTGCATATGATATTGTTTGGTGTAATGTCTTCCCTATGGATCTTGCTGACATACTTTCGGTCGCCCTTGAATTTATGACAAAAATGCCACCAACTTTGGACAGGAAAATATGTATGAGTTTAAGCATGGGCGGAAGAAAATTAGGTTAGCTACTGTTCCTCCCACATATCATGATGACCTTAAAGATTGTAAGCATAGTTACCAGGGTCGGGGATCGGTAGGGGTCGAGGATCGAAATCGGGATCGAAATCGGTAAATTTTAGAATCCTGGATCGGTGGGGGTAGGTTCAGTAGGAACGGTATTTGGGATCGGAATTCGCCGATAATTTTTTTTGGATCGATAAATAAAAACTTCATCTAATTATAAGTTGGTATTTTATTAAAGGAATGATTTTTAAATTATTTATTAGTTTCAAATTATTACTTTTAAAATAATGATATTTATTACTAACAATCTAGTCAGCAAGTGGGGTGCTGCTGGGCCAGTGGGCTTTTTTTATTGGGCTTTTTTACTTATTTTTAAAAGTACTTTATAAAATATTATAAAGCAAAAACCCTAACCCTAAGTCCCCGCGGCCAAGTCCCCCAAATGTCTCTACTGCAACTTTCCATCCTACCCCGGCGGCCAGAAACCGGTAGCTGATGGTCAGTGATATCCCTGCCGGTGGAGTCGCCACACCTTCTCGACCAAAACCCCTCAATCTCTACCTCGAATACCCGTCAATCGGTTATTCAATTCTTAGATCTAGGGTTTTCGACTTTTCTCTTGATTTCTTCAAACTCAACTGTCAGTGGCCGGAATTGGCCACTAGTGGCCGAAGAAAACCCACCTTAGGTTTCGCAACTTCCATCAACCACAAAGCCCTCAACTTCCATCGCAAATGGAACCAGTGTTAGTCACAATCGGATCGATCAAATTTGGCGATCTAGGTCGCGATCCTTGCCGACCTAGGGCGCTATCGATCTCCGATTGGGGTCGACGATCCTGGAACGCGGATCCGAGGGGGGATGACCGATTTAGGTAACTATGATTGTAAGGCAACCGTAACTCAGGCTAAAACGGAACCCCTAAGATTGCAGTTTCTAGGTGGATACAATGTTGTGAACATGCCCCATTGTGAGAGTCCATTTGCAGTTGGGCATGGTGTTATTCCTCAACCCCCTTCTTGATTCACTGCCATTGCCTATTGATTCTCAACCTGTTGAACTTGTTGAGTTTTTTGCTAAGCACATTCATGATTTGCATAATGCCGATGTTCAACATAAAATTGCACTCAGTATTGACAATTATAAACTTGTTGCTACTGTGATTCGTGGGAAGTTATAGTTTAACAGAGTTGATTATGTGATAATCCGAAGTTGTCCTGAACAATTTACATAACATTATTTTCTATGGCATTATGCTCAATCCTTTTAGAATATAAATTATTTTAGCTCCAATAATTACTTGCTTGGCTTCCCTCTTGATTTATCTTTTAATCCTATTTTCACTGCCGAGCATTTGACATTTTGTCGGGGTACTTTTGCACCTTCCTAGTTGTTTGCGAGTTTTCCAGGTGGGTTTGTGACTTCTTCTGCTTCTTACTAATACTACCTCCAGTTGAGCTCACTGCTATTATGATCTCTGTCGTTGATATTGCAACCTTCTTGCCAATAAGATTGTCCACATTGTTGTTAGGAGTTGTCCATAGTTCTTGGTTAACTGGTTTGTTGGACCGGTCATCCGCCAAATCATTCCTAGTTTCGGCTTATGCTGGTTGTTGTAGTCCTGATTCCTTGGGATACGTTTCTTCATATCAACGCTCCAAAGGAGTATTCCTTTCAAGCCGGGGAGAATGATAGTAATACATATTAATATATTTAGAAATAATAATTAGATATTTTATATTTTCTACTTTCCTATTCTTATTAGGAATATTATAGTTTTTTAATTGTTTAGGAATAATATTCTAATTTCCTATTATTGTTAGGTTTAGTATTAGGCTGATTATCTACCTATAAATAAGGCCTTTGTGAGCCTTTATGAGACACACTACATTAATATTGAATTATTATGAATTCTTATTGATTATGCACACGGATGCTAAATTCTTCTCTTTAATTCAACACGGTGATGTTGAATTATTATCTTTAGCCTTTATTTATATCCCAGCTCTATCAATATGAGCACATAAGTAATTTGTTAAGTCATTCCTACCGTGCCCATTGACATGTATCATATCATAAAATTTTATTTTTTGGCAAAACCATGTGTCTACATTTGAATGTCGTGTCTTATGCCTTAATACAGAACAAAGTACTATTTAGAAGCTGAAATACATGTATAGATATATTATTCAATCATGTGAAGGGAATCAATGGATTCTGCAAATGTACCACATACAATATGTGCATGAAAATTATATTATGTACCCCAGTTTTTTTGCATTGTAAACTACCCACAACCAACTTTACCCATTCTTACCAGTTCTGCTTTTTTTTTGTATCTAAACCTACCTAAATTTTCTTACTTTTAAAAAAACTCATTACCTACTTCTACCCAAACCTACCCTAACTCACTCTATACAACTTCTACATGCCCATCAAAGACCAAACAAGTAATGTTTCCCCGAGCACAATGTCAGGGTGTGTGAAAGTAAAACATTTACTTTCTTTCAGCAACATAAAATAAAATTAAAAATGGAGATGACATAATGATCATAGATGTAACAAGACTAGTGTCACATGGTAACATATCCAACTCAATTTTGACACCCTAGAAAACCATAAATGTATCAGCACGCACCAATTTCACTTCTGCAGTAAATTTACCAGTGCATTAACTTGTACACACAGTCGTAGATGACTTCATTCTTAACAAAATCTCTGTTGTTGGGGACAATGCTCTAGATAGAACTATTGTGTGGTTTAGCAAATTGTTTTTCTTACCCACCAACAATATAAATGAACAAGTAAATAGAAATAAATAGATTTATCATTAAGAAAATTTAAGGACAGATTATAAGTAGGGTAGCTACTTTACTCCAAATTTTCATTGTTCCATATCCAACCCTGGAACACTTAGAAGGCAACAATACTTGGCACTTGGAATTAAACGACCTGTACGCACGTCCCCATCAGAGGGAAGGGAGTAGGTGTCTAGGTTTCAAGAACTTACAGTATCACCTTCAGCATCAACTGTATCAAGCATTCTTCTAATGCACTCCATATCAGAGGCCTTGCTAATTAGAAGTTGGACTATCTCAGTGAACCCTGTGTTTGCAAAGAAAATCACAAATGAACAGAATATATATATATATATATATATATATCCCCGAAAAAAAAAAAGGAATATAGAACAAAGGGCTTCATGAAGCAAAAGAATTATCCTCACCACCAGCACAAGCATCATGCAATGGAATAGCTCCATCTTCATCCTTGGCCTCCAATGAAGCACCTCTTTCCAAAAGCAACTGTACATGAACTAGAAATCATCAACTATTGACACAACAGGTAAGTGGGTGTTTAGAGCTTGAAATAGTTATGAGGAAAACAACCTGAACACATTGCAGATGACCATAGAGGCATGTAAGGTGAAGAGCAGTATCGCCATCTTCAACTGGTTCATCGATGTTGCCGTCCAAATTATCTGTATGGTGATGAGAAAGACTGAACTAAATAAGAAGAAAACCTTTTGAAAAAGAATTACAAACAAAAAATGAAAGGGAATTGGGAAAGAAGAAAGAGAAGAAGGAACTGACCGAGAGCGTGGCGGAGGGCAGTGTAATCGCCGGAGTGAGAGGCGGCGGCGAGAAGACGGAGGTGAGGAGGAGTGTCGGAATCAGCGTCAGCGTCCGCGTCCTGATCCACTTCGAAAAGCCCATCTTGAACGTCGTTGTCATCGTCCTCGATCAAGCCGTTTCTACGCCCTGGCACCGCCATCACGACTGTCGGAGTCACTCACTGCGTGCCCTAGAAAGAAACCAGACTACACTGTATTACCCCCGTACACCTCTCCCAACAGTCTGTTTGGTTATTTAAGTCGGAGGGGAGGGGAGGGGGATCTATTTTTGGGTTTTTTGGTGTCTAACTTTTTGGATAGCTTTTTCAAAGATATTTCGTTGTTTGATAATGCAAAAAGTTAATTTGGAATGTTTGGTGGGTTGACGGATTGAAGTGATTTTTTACTCCCAAAAAGTTATTTTGTAAAAAGCTACAAAGAATAGCTTTTTTGCAAATGACTTTTAGCTTTTTAGGATGTAAATTACCATGTTGACCATACACTTCATAAAAATTACAAAAACTGTCATCCAAATTATTTGAGGTTGTTTCTTTTAACTTTTCTTCTATCTTCCACCAAAACTACCATTCAAATTATTTTGGTTGTTTATAGTGTAGATTATCATGTTGATAGCTAAAATGTACAAATAAAAAAAATATCTTTATTAATAAAAATTTCAAAAGTAAATTTGGGATAAAAATTTATGAAATATCAACATTAATTGTAAAAGTAAATTTGGATAAAAAATTTAGTCTTATTTGGCAATCAATGAATAATTTAGTTATTAGCCTATTACTCCCTCCGTTCCATATTAATTGACACCTTGATTAAATTTTGATCATTAATTACTCACAAAATGAGTTATAATATGAAATTACCATCATTAGAAACATATTTTACTAAAAATTACAATCAATGTAATTTCACATTGTAATTCATTGTAATTTATGAAATAATTAATTGTCAAAATTTAGTCAAAGTGTCAATTAATATGCAACGGAGGGAGTAATACAAATTCCAATTTTTGGTGATTGTTTATTGAACATACAAATACGACGAAAAAAGACTATCAATAAAAAAAATACTAATAATATGGAGGAAAAAACCTAAAATGAATTAAAAAATCATAATTTTAAAAAAATGTCGAAAATAAAGATAAGAGTATAATTGGAAATCAAACAAAAAAGTCATACTACAAACAGCTAACTTTACCTAACACTTTTTACACAAACAGTTAACAAAACAGTCAAAAGTCAAACAACTAACAAAATAGCCAACAACCAAAAAAAAGCATCAGCACTACTCTTGAATTTTTGGATTTCTATATCCCAAACTCAAAATCAACCCAAATCTAAAATCTCCAAAATTACGAGTACAACCCAAATCAAGATTGTTAATTTGAGAGAGCAGAAAAAAATCAAGTTAATTAACAAATTTAGGGAAAAAATTATAAAATTATTTAAATTGGTAAAAATTAATTATGAGATAAGATATATATATATATATATATATATATATATGGAATAGATATAATGAGAAGAGACAAATTGTGAGCATAAAAGCATGGTCAATCTCAACCATTGATTTCAAGATCAAGGGTATATATAAATGGGGTGTTTTATCTTTATTTGTAGAAGATGCTCTTAAATTTGATTGGCTGGGTTTTTTTTTTTTAGAAAAAAGGGGAGCAATCACGTGAGAGAGAAAGAGAGAGGAGAGAGAAGGGAGAAGCATGCCAGTTGCCAACAATTATCAGCCATAAATGAGTTTAACTTCCCCAAAAAACAACCATCAATTGGTTTCTCAAAATTCTAGCAGTAAAGCAAAGAGAGAAGGCGTTGCAGAAGGGTTTTCTAGGTAAATTTCCAGCAACCATAAACCATGTTCCGGCGGGGTGAGTTTTCCAGTGTGCGAATTTTGACGAGTGATTTTCTGGCGGGGTGAGTTTTCCAGTCAATTGGACGCTCAGCTGCCACCTCTGCCGGTTAGATGCAAACAAAGGTTGCTGCTCTGTTTTGTGTTGCCCGACTCTGTTATAATGCTACTGCTACAATACTGCTGCTGTTGCTGTTCGTGGTCAAGGCTGGCACCACCACCGACGTCGACGACCCTCAACACCGCCGAGAACTCACTGTCGGCCACCAAGCGTAAACCCCGATTACGATTCGAGTTCTTGTCTACATTGTTCATACTCTGTTCATTGTTCATGCTCTGTTTTAAATCCCAATTTTGATGTTTTGCTTATAGGGTAGTATGTGTTGTAAGTGTAATGAGGCAACTATACCCGATGTTCATTTTGGATACACCTTGATGTTCATTTTAATGGTAGTGAGAATGGATATATGTTGAATACATGGGTTTGGTAGTGAGAATGGATAAAATTGTGATGTTCATGGGTTTAGTGAGAATGGATCAGAACAAATGACTTGATGTTCGGCTGATGTTCATATTAATTACATATGATGTTCATTTCGGGTACCCTTGAAGATCATTTTACATATAAATGATGTTCATTTCATTACCAAACTCATTCCCAATTGATGAGCATAAAATGCCTACCTGATGTGTTTTTCAATACATATACATATTCATCTCAGTATGGGTTGATGTATTTTCATCTGAATGCGATGTCCAGTTTCCTTGCCAGTTGATGTTCATTCCACTATAACGTGATGTTCATTTATGACTGGCTAGTATCGTTTTGCATACACATATATGTTCCACGTAATGTGATGTTCAATTCAATTATAACTTGATGTTCATTTCACAATACCATGATATTCTTACAACCAATACTTTGAATCGATCATTGTAATCTGAAATGAATATCAAGTTATAACTTGCTGTTCATTTCACAACACCTTGATGTTCATATCAATTTCATATATAATCATTCTGAATTGATCATTATAATCTGAAAATGATTTTCATCACATTACCCAATATGTTAACATCAATTTATGAAATGAGCATCATCAATTGAAGGTGAAATGAAAATAAAAGGGATACAAAACTGAATATGTTGTTCATTCCAATGTCACATGATGTTCATTTTCATCTCAATATGATGTCCACTTTCATTACCAGATGATGATCATTCCAATATAACTTGATGTTCATTTTATCAAGTTATGAAATGAGCATCAATTGAAGGTGGAGTGAAAATTAAAGGGATGCAAAACTGACTATGATGTTCATTTCAATATAACATATGTTCATTTCATATCAACAGTTGATGTTCAAACCAATATAACTTGATGTTCATTTCATCAAGTTTATTTATGAGCATCAATTGAAGGTGGAATGAAAATCAAAGGGATACAAAACTGAATATGATGTTCATTCCAATATAACTTGATATTCATTTCATTAAGTTTATGTATGTTCATCTCAATATGGTGACCACTTTTCATTGCCATTTGATGTTCATTTCAACACAACTTCATGTTCATTTCCCAATAGCTTGATGTTCATACACCCAACACTTGATGTTCATTTCATGCCCACCTGATATAAAAATATAATTTCATGTTTATTTCATTATAACTTGATGTTCTTTTCATAATATCCAAATGACATTACAACTAACACTTTATGTTCATTTTGTTATAACAGGGGAAGATGCCTCACTACACCGGGGGGACCAATGGCGATTTATGCACCAGTTGTGGCGTTTTAAATGGGGATTCGTTCAGCCCCCCCCCCCAACAGTCATGTCAGTGTCTCTGAGTTCATGATCTGGCACTGGGCTAGAAGCTTCGCCCACGTCAACTGTTTCGTTGACCATATTAGACAAAATGCTTGTCAAAACATCCAATGTGAGGACGCGAGCAGTGTTGTCATCCGTCAAGTCCAGCGCACACCTGAATTGGAAAATATGAATTGATGAAATGAACATAAACTCAATTGTCGCAATGTTAAAATGAAATGAACATCAGGTTGCACTAAGATGATCATCAAGTTGGAACATAATGAACATCATAGGTATACTAGACGAACATCGATTCACACACACAAAACCCACCATACCGACATGATATGATCATTAAGTTGCTATCAAATGATCTTCAGTATATAGATTGTCAGTTGGTGGAAATTAACTTCTGTGTATATGAAAATGAGCATCAATTTGTACCTAAATGAATATCAAGTATTTTAGTTGTGAATATCAACTATTTTGTTATGAACATCAACTATTTTATTATGAACATCACATTTATTCTTGATAATGTACATCTATGGATATGAAAATGAGCATCAAGTTGTAGCTAAAATGAACATCAAGTTTTCATTCGCGAATATCAACTATTCTGTCATGAACATCAACGTACATCGATAAAAACTTACATGCCCTGCAACAGGGTGTCACTTACATTACATATATATATATGACCATTCTATGAGAATGAACATATATATACAATTAAAATGAACATCAGGGTGTATCTAAAATGAACATCGGGTATCCACTCTCACTATCAAACCCATGTATTCAGCATATATCCATTCTAACATTCAACGTGATTATCGTACTCACTGCCATCTCACAATTGTATCCATTCTCACTACCAAACCCGTGCATTCAACATATATCCATTCTCACTACCATTAAAATGAACATCAGGGTGTATCCAAAATGAACATCAGGTATAGTTGCCTCATTGCACCTACAACACATACTAACTCATAAGCAAAACATCAAAACTGGGATTTGAAACAAAGCATGAACAATGAACAGAGTATGAACAATTTAGACAAGAATTCGAATTATAACAGGAATTTATTCTTGGTGGTCGACGGCGAATTATCGGAGACGTTAGGGGTCGGCAGCGTCGGTAGTGGTGCCGACCTCAACCACGAACAACAGAAGCAGCAGCAGTATTGTAGCAGTAGCATCATAACAGAGTCGGGCAACAGAGAACAGAGCAGCAACCTCTGTTTGCATCTGACCGGCAGTGATGGCGGTTGGGCATGCAATTGACCGAAAAACTCACCCCGCCGGAAAATGGTTTATGGTTGCCGGAAATTTACCTAGAAAATCCTTCTGCAATGCCTTCTCTCTTTAGTTTACTGCTAGAATTTTGAGAAACCAATTGATGGTGGTTTTTTTTGGGAAGTTAAAGTCATTTATGGCTGAAAACTTTTGGCAGCTGGCGTGCTTATGCCTTCTCTCTCCTTCCTCTTTCTCTCTCACATGATTGCTCCCCTTTTTTCTAAAAAAAACAAACCCAACCAATCAAATTTAAGAGCACCTTCTACAAATAAAGATAAAACACCCCATTTATATATACCCTTGATCTTGGAATCAATGGTTGAGATTGACCATGCTTTTATGTTCACACTTTGCCTCTTCTCATTATATCTATTTCCATATATATATATATATATATAATATAATATATATATATATATATATATAAAGTTAGTGAAAGTTACATTTTTTTTTTGAAATCAATGAAAGTTACATTGACAATGTAAAATAATAAAATTATGAAAAATTAGTAAAGTTGACAAATAAATAGAGACGAGGCCATGTTCTTTTGTGGTTCCACATCATCCCTGCCATATTTTTCCACACTTCCCACAATCTTTCCATACCATACCATATCACCCCGCACTTTATCACAACAATCATAACTTTCTCTCTCCTTACTTTTCTTTGTTCTCACTTTTCTCCTCTATTTTTCACATTGTCTCACCTCACATATCACATGAATCATTCTTACCACAAATTTTACCATATCTTATCATACCATACCATACTTTATACAACATGGTCATACCATACTATTTACCACACCCAATTTACCGCACAAAAGAACAGAGTCGAAAAGAGTACAATAAATTTTTTTAAAAAATGAAGTTTTTAGGTGAAAGGTACTCTCAAACACTCAACCACTATGTTGGTCCTAATTATCACTCTAACCATTTCCTTAGTATCGATGAAAATTGGTAATAAGGTGAAAAAATTATAAAGTACTAAAATTAACATTTATAATCCTTGCATGAAATAATATGCAAATTAGGTACTCTAAAAATTTGTTTGTTTTGCCTAAAAATTCTTATTGGACCCAAGTTACTTGACCATACAATATTTAATGAGGTTATTCACCAAAAAAAAAAAAAAAAAAGACAATCCGGTGTACAGTGCATCCCAATAAGCAGGTTTTTGCGGAAAGGTCCCACCATAAAGGTGTAATAATGTAGATAAACCTTACCTTACATTTTTTACAATAGATAATTCACACCATATAGATGTATGTAGTACTCTAATAAAAGAATTCTTGTATAAATTGGTCTTAAACAAATAGAAAATGAAGCTGGTGCATCGCACAGGCATTGCTGCTAGTTCTATTATACATGACAGTCAGAAACATACCTATACAAGCTTAGGAGATGGGCTTCAAACAAGATATCTCAAATAGAACAAGTTAAAAGGCTATAACTTCCATTGAAAACAAAGAGTGCATGACACTCACAAACCTTTGCCTGAAACAAGAGGCTTAGGTGGAGATAAAGATCGGATCTCAGGCGCTGAACTAGGAAAAAGTACGTTCAACTGATGCATGAGAATGTCAGCTCTAGATGGGAGCTCATTCAAGAGAAATTGCTGAACAATAGGTTTCTTAAACCATTCCAGGACAGAATCACCTGGAGCTCTCAATACAACCTTGCTAACCTCAAACGGGGAATCAACTGAGCTCAACATCTGAGAAACCACAATCTTCAAAGTTGGTCCAGTAACTAGTTTGATCCTTCTGGGCACAGCGCCATAATAAAGCATACGTTTTCTAAACCTATGAAGGGTGTGCACAACTGCAATGAGGGCAGCACCTACCGATAAGTTTCTGACATCAAGGGACCAGGCAATATGCTGATCAAAGACTATTGCCTTAGGAAAAAGCTTATTCTCATAGGCAACTTTCCAAACACAACGTGCACGGTTTATTTGCCCCATAAGGACAAGATAATTCAGAAGCACATTAACGAAATATTTTGCAGCCCCCTCTTCCAATTCATAATCAACCCCCTGAAAGAACTCCCGAACAAAAGACAGAACAGGCTGTTTTCTTTGCTCCGGACCAGTGAAGAGACCGCACATGAAAGCATGCGCCTTATGCTTTGTGGCACTGAGAATGGACATCAGGTGCTTCTCACTCTGCTCATCCTGACATCTGACTAAGTGAGCGAGTATTGATGTGTACAATATGAGATCAACTTTTGCGGCTGAGTTCACATATGTTTCAAGGAGTGGTTTGGCTGATTCATATAATCCATTCTTCATGCATGATTCAAAAAGCTGCCTGATAATGAAATTGTTTGTTCTTATCCCTGATGAACTCATGAAACGAATCCATCGCAAAGCAAGATCCACAGACCCATCTTTGATATAAACCATCAAAACATCACCAGCACTAACATCAGCAGAATATCCCATGGCTTTCATTTCAAGTAATATTTTAGCAGCCACATCAACTAGTTTCTTATTAGCCAGAAGGGTTAGTAATGCAGTGTATGTACTAAGACTTGGTCTCAACCCAGCATTTGTCATTGAATTATACAGCTTCATGGCAGGATCCACCTGCCCTGAGGCAGCATGCATTTCTAGTAGACAAGAGTAAGTAGTTGGAGTAGGAAGGAAGCCCGCTTTCTCCATATCCTGGAAAACAGACATTGCAATCTCAAGCTTCCCTGCCTTAGCATGAGACTCAACAACCATTGTGTAAAGTCCATAATTAGGCCTGAACCTTGCTTTCTTCATCTCATCCCAGAGCCTAAGAGCCGCTTCTAGCTTCCCAGCCTTGACATAGGATTCTATAAGCGAAACAAACAAGGTTGCAGAGGGTTTGTAACCAAGACCCTGCATTTCCATGTACAATTGCATGGACCTGTCAAGCCTCCCTGCCTTCCCCATCAAATCAACCAATGATGAATATACAGAAAAACTAGGACGAAACTTCTTGTCTTTCATTTCTTGAAAAAGCTTGACTGCAGCATCAAGACGACCAGATTTTGCCAAGTTTGGTATCATTAACTCATAAGTTGAACCATGCAATGAACATCCAGCCGCATCCATATTCTCATACACCTCAACTGCCTTGTAAGGCAAGCCTTTACTTAAAAACAAGGTTATTAAGCAGTTGTATGTATGTGTATCCATCCTGCAACCAGACTCTAGTACCTTCTTAAAACAACAATATGACACCTCTAACTTCTCAGCCTTGGCTAAATACTGAATAACTCGATTCAAGGCACTAGATTCAGACGACCCATTATCAACAGAATCACGAATCATATCATCAAACAGAGACTGTATCTTATCATAGTCTCTACTTTTGTTCAACAAATCTAACAAAAGCACAAAACATTCATCATTAGGAACATACCAAGATTGCCTCTTTGCCCACTGAAACGAGCTGGCTGCAACATCACCATCATTGACAATCTTGATTGCCTGGATCACATGAGCCATGGTTGGAACAAATTGAAGTTTATCAAGCTGATTCTCCATCTCAGGACCCCATTTCCACCTCTTCAAAATCTCCACAATTTTAGCCACAGCAGAAGAATTAAGAAAAGGCTTCTTCACCCCGCCCGCCATTACATGGTCATCTACGCCTGGTTTTACCGTGCGTACACCCTTGCCAGTGTAAATAACGCTGCCCGATTCATCTAAGTATTCTATCTCCTCGGTCCACTCACTGGAAACAGTATCATTATTGGAATTTTCAGAAGTGTAAACCCTCGTAAAACTGAGGGGCTTTGCGAAACTTAATGATTGATTGGAAACCCCATTAATGGCCGCATGTGTGAATGACCTTTGCTGAATGTCGCCAACAGTAGCGCTGCTCCAATTACGACTTTGCACGACAAAAGATGTAAAATCAAGGTGTTTTTGGAGATAGACAAGGTTTCTCCAACCGAAAATTCTCCGCTGAAGCATCCATTTCAGGGAAGAAGGTTGGAAGAAGGTGATCACCGACATGTAAGTGGCAATCAAGGGTTTATTCGACAAGGATGATTTCAGTATGCCCCCAATTGCTGAAACTGCAATTCTAAAACCCTAAACCCTTCGGTACGGATACGACTGGTCCATGACGCATTAAGATAGTCAGATCTAGACCGGGCAATCGGATGTTGGGATGTGTCGGATTGGACGACTTTGGGTTCAAGTTTGTTTGTATCAGCCATGCTCCTATTCAGATCGGGTCTGGGTTCAGTTGAACTCCGGATGGACCTTGGCCAGGTCGGGCTGGGTTTAACTGGATCATGATCTTTCTATTAAAGTCAGTTGAATATTTTCTCAGGTTGGGTTGAGTCAGATTAGGTCAACTTCGGATTGGGTTAACTCGGTTGCTTGTTTTCGGGTGAATCCAAGGTCACATTCCTTTTGAGTTGAATTGCTAACGTATTATATTAAAATTTGTTTATTACTAAAATGTCAATTTTTAATTTTGAGCAAATATTAATTGCATAATTAAATAAATTAGGTGGATGACTCATTAATTTGTTCTGTACTGTATGGAAATCATCAAAAAAAATATTAACCACTACATCAGTTGATAAACGATAACATATGGCCTATCGAGTATGACAATAGACATAAAAGCCCACAAGCATTTAACTTAATTATTATATATTAGCATTAAAATTTTCTTTTGAAAGTAAAAGTCAAAGCATATGAGCTTCAACTGTTTAATCGTTCAACTTATATATATTGAATTTCAAATTTTCTATATGACTACTCCAAATCGGGTATAGTTTGAGCTAGTGTAAATTAGGTTGGTTCCAATTAGGTCCGGGTGCAAGCCAGTTCGAGTGTGTCTCAGGTTGGGTAAGATTTGGTTCGAACCATTTTCTGATCCATGGTTAATCGGGTTTATCATGGCTCGGTTCAGGTTCACGTCGGTTCAGATTCTTTCATATGCCTTTCTTGTTCAACTAACTTTCGGATTGGTTTGATCGAGATTCGGGTAAAGACTGGGTCCCCCACATTCGGGTGTGGTTCGGGTTAAGATTTTGGTGGATCGGATTTCGGATAAGTTTTGCCAGGTCTAGTCAGATGCGAGTGTGCAGAAAACAAAACGCATGTTGGGTTCATCGATCAAATTGAGCAAATGAATGATTTACAAAAAATCAGATATCCTTCCCTTTCCTTCCCTTTATAACTTCGTCTTTATATCCTTTACTTAATACATCATTCATTTACTTTTTTCAAGGAAAACACGTCAACCGAGCAACTTAACTTTCGTTATCTATAAAATATCGTCACAGACCCAGGCTAATGAAACCTCAATGCCTTCCTCCAACCAAATTCGGAGCACCGCATCATAGGGTTAAACGTGAGCAAGAGAATGAGCTACTTTGTTCCCGACTTAAAGAATATGTTTTCAAGAGACAAAATCAAACTGCAAGATAACTTGGACATTTTCTCCATGACCATTCCAAGGTTGTTGTTAGCTTTGAATCCCGCCTTGAGCTTGTTGATGAGAGAGAGGCAATCTCCTTCAATAATCAGTGATCAAAAACCCGCTTCCCAAGCTGTGCTAATACTGAAAAGGTAAGCTTCGGCCTCCTCCAACTCAGGTGATGAAAAACGTGGCTGTTGCTTCCCACCTACAATAACCACTTCGCCTTCGTGATCCCGAATAACAAATCCCTAGCCTTAACCTCATTCACCCAACTTAGTGATGTCAAAGTTTAACTTCCATACCCTGTTGCTAGGAGGGGTCTAGGATGAGTTAAGTTGTGGTCTTGCAACTTGGTGAGGGGATGGGAGTGCCATGCATAATCTCGTGGGCCTTTGAGAATAGCCACATCAGATTGGCTGAATCTGTTTTATTAGTGGCTTGTTTCGTGCATTCCAACATTGTCATGCTACCATGATAAACCATGTCATATCGTTCTCGGGAAGTGCTTGGAAGGCCTGATGCACGCAATCCATGGTCGAGGGATAGAGGACATCCCAAAAATTGTCATTAATAGAGCTAGCCTCCCAAATTTCACGAGTGGGCGGGCAGTGAACAATACTATAAACGTTGGTTTCATCCGAGTAGCCGCAAATCAAACAACTCCCTTTGACATGCTTTATTCTTCGGCTAATTGCTCCCCGCTGATGGAAGAATACTCGGGCATAGTTGCCACTTGCCAACCAAATGAACCACCACGAGGAGACCGTGGTGGCCACTGCTTTGCCCTTCTTCACTCCGTTGCTCCTGAAATTTGTACCACAGCTTGTATGTCCGTAGTGGAGGTCCGTGGAGCCCTTGGTTTTGCCAAAACTATGGGGAAAACTAGTGTTTTGCTTCTAAATCTACAAGTTTTCACCAAAAACAACAAGAACCAAGCATAATAGAGAAATAGGGGAATATATATACATTTTTAATCAAAAACTTCTCTAATCTACTATCAAAGCTTCCAAAAAATTAAGGCAAATCATGCACTCCTCACTTGGCTCTTGTGTTGTGATCGCTGAAACTACTTCTTTTACTCACACTCTGTAAGCACAATTATTGATTTCCAATATCATCTCTTCTTCAATTCTCCTGAATATGCTTGTATTCACTTGTAGTTTGCATGCCTCAAACTAGTGCAAGTTATCCTGTGACTGGATCCAAATAATTATTTGCCCCCACGGTCCAATAATTCTTTCAAAATTTTCTCGACTTCATCCATGGGTGGCACCTCATTCACTTAACCCATCCAATTTTTGAATGGCTCATTCCGGTTTTTGGCCTGTTGATTCCGGTTTTTCACAAGCTAATTCCAATTTTTGACCCGTTCATTCCAATTTTGATCGATTTATGCCGGTTTAATTATTTTGATTCTTTGATTCTTTTGGAGGTATATGAAAATTTTTGTAAATCATGGCCGATTAACGCCGGTTTTGACCGGTGTTCAACCATGAACCAGGTCAATCGATCTAACACGATCAAAACGGTACGACCAATTGAACCATTGACACACTGGGTCAACTGGTCCCATTCTGACAACATAGCTTTTAGGGTCACGCTTGTCTATACTTGAAGAGAGGTTTGCTACATATATTGTGAATGGTCTCGCTTCCCGGTGATTTCTTCTTCCGCTCTCCTTTCTCCCTGCTCCCTTGTTAGGAATAGTGAAGTCTTGTATTAGTTTCCAGTTTATTTACAGTCTTGTTTCTTTAGTTCTTTATCTTTTTCTTAGTTTGTTAGACAAGGAAGGATAGTTATATATAACCTTCCTCTCCCTCGTTTATTTCTTGAGTTGAGATTGTAATTCTCATCAATAATATTTCATCATCATTTCTCAAATCTCAGCTCCCTCTTCTCTTTCAGTTTCAACAAATTAGGTTGAAACTTTACCTCCCTCCATATGTGTTTTTCAGTAGGTTGTTATCCTCTCCTAGAGCTTGGTTGTTTGACTACACATCCAGCTCAAACACCAAAGTACTGTCATCCTATGCTGACTTGCTGCTTTCATGACTACTCTCACGTATTTGTCTTTTTTTTTTTTTTTTTTTTTTTTTTTAACATGCATAAGGCAATTTTATTCAAGAAAAGTTGATGGCAAGGTTGGCTTTCCATGCATTAAGCTTCCTTCCTCAAACATCCCTTTTAGTAAGCTGAAAAAGATGCATGCACCAACATGAACACATACATAGGGTTGGAGGCGAACGCAGCAATTGGTCATGATTTTGGGTTCCCAGTAAGTTCAATAATGTGGGGGGAAAAAGACAGATGAAAAGTGCCGCTGGTTCAATCATTTTATTCAGTTACAACATTACACCAATATATTGTTAAAAGCACCAGACAAATAAAGAAAACATAAACACAATGTTGTTTTCTTCCCCCTTGGCATCTTTCTATTTCAAGGATTTGGTTCAATACTGCTTTCAAGAGTTGAATGGTGCAGCACAGTACAAATGATGGCACAAGGTAACACAGATGTACAATTGCTGCTGCTTCCTCCACAATTTAACCTCTTTGTACAATCCCATTCTCATACAAGTATTCCACAAATTCGTCAATGAGGTACGGCCAAGCTCCTTCAGCATCATAATTAGACAGCTGTGGATCCACTGTCTGCACAATCAACAACACATATTTAACCCACAAACCAATCTACAGTGTTTGCATGAATGGCCAGATTAACCTTGTCTAGTACAGAAGGAAAGAGGAACTTAACCAGGTACAAATGTACCCAATACCTCATTCAGTTTATAATGCCCAAACCCTCTATTTATTGCAAACGACATCCACAGTCATCATAGCTTTTAATGGCAAACCCAATCCTGCTTATGACCACACCCAGCACTGGTTAAAATTACCTAAAAGTAAGTTTGGAACTTGTGAACTACACACCTTATCTAATGTATAGCTAAGGCCTGATTCTTAACCATTATTCCAAAACTTCCTCCATCAGACAAATGCAAACTATGCCTGAAAGATTTATCAGTTGGCTGTATCTGACACTTATCTGAAATTGTGAGTTGTTTTGAAGCAAGGATTAAATGAAGCCAATTCAGATAAAACATAAAAAGATATTGGTAATTTACCCGAGGAAAATTACACGGTACTAGGCATGATATTAATCAACTTTTCACAAAAATGTAAAACACCGTATTTCGTCGAAACATGAAATGCTATCTTGCCAAGCATTGTAGACAATGTACTCCAAACCTCCTGTTCTAGGTTTCTACCCAAAAATAGTTCTTTAAAACACAACAATCAAGTGAAAGCGTGAAGCAGTTTGGGTTGGTCAAAGCATTGCACAACTACACCCAAACAGCAAATTGCACTGCCATCTTCTACAACAAATAACTAATGTAGCCTAAAGAAATTACAGCAAAAGGGAAGTAGGGAATATGCAATTCTTGAAAAAAACATACAGAGAAATGAAATAATCTGCACACTTCAAGTAATTCTTACCCTCACAAACTCCAGTAGCTGAGCCCAGGTATCTCTTGAGATTGCTTTGTTATGTCGAGCCTAAGGATAAAATGGGAAATTAAATGAACTAGAGCAAAAAATACTCAAGCTCAATAAGTATGAATCAAAACAAATGGACTTTCTTAGCAGCAAAATAAAAAGTCTAATTACTGTATAGTACACAATCATAATTCAGATCAAAGAAATCTAACTCCATGGTAAAGTATAACAACCAGCCCAATCATCCAAACCTAACAACTTTGTGAAAGACTAATTTAACATGTGATGCATCATCAATTTGATTACATGAATACTACATACAACAAAGCAGGACATTTGAAAACATGTCCATCACTGCAAGGACACGGGAAGTGCTAGGCAAATCAAGCACGGTGTCAACGCTGATTTTTTCATGTTGCGAGGGGGATAAGTAAATGAGTATACTCTATTATCCTAGCCACAGTCAATTTGCATGACATGTACACTAAAACTACCGTCAAACGTGTTTTCTCTGAGAGTTTGTTGTTGTTGTATGTACACTAAGACATCCCTCTTAAGAGAGGTCATTCACAAAAGCATTGGTCCTACCATTCCCTAAGTGGCCAGCCACCCCATGATATGCTTGCTCAAAACTAGGAAGTCCTAGGAAACCATCACAGAAACAAATTCAACATAAAGTGATACTTGAAAGTATCATAGAAAAATATATTCTAGGAGCTAAAGGTCATCATCAAAGATAGCATGTGAGCAACATTTTGCGTTAACTCTAACTGGACAAACTTTTGTGCCCGGTAAGCTAACATTACAAATAGTGTACATCAGCATCATATTCGAGATCTGCCATCACAAGATAAGATTTTACTTCAGTCATATCTTCAAAGTGCATGGAGCCTCTTGAGGTATGATTGGCCAATCATATCACCTAGGTTAAATCAATGAAAAACCTCCATATGCTCTCATCGAATGGAGATTTTGGCACGGTGGTGTGTTACTAGGGTCGAAGGGTGAGGGTCAGGTCCACTAGGGGAAGGGGGTCTATTGGGTGAAAAGCAACACATAAACCTCACAAACACTCCAATTAGTTTAATTCAAGTTTATATGGGAGTTCAAATAGCAAAAGAAAGCCTTCGATCAAAAGGATGTCATTTACTAACTAAATGAAAAAAGAAGAAACCAATAAACACATTCCTAAGTAAGAGTTCCTAAATTTCTAAGTTTCCTAATCCTTCTGAAGTATATTTTCCCATGATATCTATTTCCATCACTTGGGTTTTGGTTGCTAGGAAATAGAGGAACTGGATTTATGGGGCCAAAGCTTCATCCCATTATGGACACAAGCTCTATTTTTTGAGATTGCTATTTAGCTAGAGCCAAGTGCACTATAGTGGGAGAAAGATGTTTCTTTTCAGCTTTTTATAGATACCATTACGCTTGAGAGCTTGGGGCATAATAATTTCTATCCTTGCACCATTTTGTATATGGGTATCACGCCATTGCTACCTAATTAATTCAACTTGATTACTCATCAAAGAAAACATAGGAATAAAATGTGGCTAAGAGAAGGGGAGTTTTGTGCACACAAACAGTGGACTCAACAATAAACACTACATTAAGATACCAAGAATTTTTTTAAAAAATTAAAAAAAAATAAGCCACCAACACTACAATAAGCAATTTTCACTGAGATGATTGACCAGTATGATAGTGCAAGAACAGTCATATTGTGAAATGCAGAATATATAACTGTCAGTGGATTATAAAGGCGTGAAAACTCCTGTTCTGAGTTCCTGAGTCACATGGAGCCAATCGACAAAATCATCCATAAATTCAACTACCAGCCCCTCCAAACCCTCTCTTCAGGCCTCTTACGAACTTGGTGTCTCAAAATCTCATAACTTGAGTCACAAGAAATATGAAAGAATGCTGTGGTCCTCTGTACGTTACCTGTAAAAACTGGCACCAGTGATCAATTAAAGGCCATTGCTTTTCAGCAAAGAGTAGCTGCCACATACCAATTGCGGTATCCAATGCCAAAGACTTCTGGCCCTGAAATTGTGTAATTGTGCTTAATTCATTAAGCATGGAAATAATCACCTTAAGTTGAACAGTATGCTCAGGAATCAAACTTCAGCAAGCACACATAATCACCTTCCATTTGTTAATCCTTCTAAACCATTTTATTTCAGTTAGAGATTTAAAAAGGAAAAAAACAAAAAAAAAATATTTATAACTCAATACCTTTTCCTTGGCCCATCCAAAAGCAAAGATGTATATTTCACGGAACTTTTCTGGATAATTGAAAGGAGCTATAATTAATAACAAAAGAACGCAAACATTTGTAAGGGAATCAATATATTTAATTGTACTGACGTTCATCTTTCAGCTCAGAGCGCATGTATGGTATCCTTTCATGAAGCTTCTCCAGGGAGTCAACCCTGTAGGCAAAACATCAAAGTTAATGATAATGACTGTTTTCCCCTTTGACGTACTTAGAAGTGCACATCTCAAATTAAGTATATCGCAGAGATAACGTTGGACAAACCAAAAAGAGAAACCAACACTTGCCCTAATGATAGCAATCCACCAACAAACTCCTCCTTTGAATATTCACACATTGTTGTAGCCTTCATATGCCAGGAGAGGACCAACTGAAAAACATATAAAGACTTGAGACAAAAGCTATAAAGATATGCAGCAAAAAAATAATCAATGTGGAACACCTATTTCAAAGAACCACCGCTGAGATAATGCTTGCACATGTGAAAAAAAAAATCAATGAAATTGAACTACTTGCAGTACAACCACAAACAAAAGGAACGTATCCTAAGAAATGGCCAAAGTGGAATTAGTATGTACAGTTCTAGAGTGAGAAGATAAGAAGCAATAACTCATAGCACACTTATGGAACCTTCCTGACTACTTTAGAAGTCCAGGCACAGCTTGACAATTAGGAGTTAATTGACTAAAAGTGGGCATCAGAGAGGGGGAACCAAAGAAGGCTGGGAGTTCTGAAACAATAATGCAAGCAATTTGTATGAGATGCCAGTCTGATTCATTAGGGCGTGGCCCCGAGTTGATTTCATCCTTGAAACACATGAATGCACGGCAGTAGAAAGGATCAATATAAACATGCAGCTGAATAATTTTTGATAGAAAATAGTATATGTTAATAATAGCATTAAAGATCAGATGCTGCATCCAAGAAAATTTACAATACATCCAAAAGTAATACGATGATTTAAGATCACCCGTGCACATACAACACAAATGAAATAAAATACTCCCCCCTTTTGTGAATTATCACAAGCCAAAACATTCACATGTCGCTTCCCAAATAAAAATGCAACCTTCATAAGGGCAAAGGACTTCCAGATAATGAAGGGGGGAAAGCACCATCTTCCAAAAGATGCAATGATAAAGATTGCTTATTAAGAAGTTTAAAATAATAAGACTTGGTCATGAACATCCCTTTGTTACAGAGATCCTGTTTAACCATGTCCAGGGAACAGTCCCATTGGCCTCATTAAGGGCGTTGGAAAAACTAACCGAAGAGGCATCATGAACAAACCCATCCCATCTGATGGAGATCAAGCCAGCCCTCCATCATTTTGCAATCCTAAAGATGGAAACCAAGCTAGATCGGTGCAATCATGCTATTTGGCAACCCATGAACTCAAGCAAGGTACAATCAGTTTAGAGTATCATTCACCCTGTTTGGTACCTGATTTGTTTGTGTGTATATCTTAAAATTGAGATGTTTACTAAGATTAAGCCCTATGAGACTTTTGAACGGCATTGATTAAGCTTTCCAAAAAGCTATTAAACGTCCAATTTGGAGTTCATTTGCACCCTCAACCAGATTCAGCAAAAGGAGTGTCCTCAGTATAGCTTGTTTTGGCACGGTTGGAATATTTTGTGAAGTTTAAGGGCAATTCGGTCTTCTCACCTATGATTTTGAATTTCCCTCTTCAAATCTGGTTCAAGAGGAGTCCTAGCATCTAAGGAAAGTCCAAGCAAGCAAACATGATCATAGAAATCACCTCAAAAGCACCAAGGGTCGGAGCAGCCATCACGAATACTACACGACTCATCCCATACCCTTTAACTTATCCCATCTAGCTTGTGGATCATGGACACCTCTAAAAGCCTAAGTGAAGTTACCAACTCCAAATTGTAAGCACCTAACAAAAAGCATCTCTACAGCCAAAGGACACCAATGGAATAAACGTTTGTCCCACATCACTAGAATGTCACTTGCTCAAAACCTATCCCTTTGAGAATGGTGACCACCCTTCCTCTTGAAGACAAACATGATCACATTTTGAATCCCTCAAAAAAAAAAATAAGGTTTTTATCCCAATAATTAATTCCCCTCATATTCTAAGACAAAAACCAATACCTAAGAAACCATCATCCCACTTGAAGTTGAACATGACCAATCCTAGTTGATTCCAAAATCAAGCCTCTTGCACTCCCATTGATTTCTAGAAGGCGATGTTCTCTGTGCAGTCGATTCGGAAAACCCATCCTTCGTTTCAATTCTAGACAACAATTAAAGAACTTCTTTCGTAGCATGAGAATGCAACCCCAATACACGCGGCACTACCTTTAAGTTTTGAGGCTACCCATACGAGCATTGTCAATGTTTTAACAATTTCACCATCCAAACATCCTCAACACATAAGGATCAAGGATTCAATGAGGCATGAAGAGAAATCAATGGATAAGGAAGTCCCCAACTTTTTTGTCTTTGATTGCACTAGAAACACAGGCCAATTATGAACATTTGCCTCAAGGCCTCATATCCCGGAACCTACAACTAGAATCATTCTTACGAGCGCCTACATTCATCACGTTAGCATCAGAAACACCCTCACAAGGTAATTAAACACTGTTGTGCAAATTCAAGCCCCAATCCATAGGAGAGTTAAGAATCACAAGAAAAGACCGAAAACAAGGAATTGATTGCATGATAGAGGACAAAAAGCATTCTCTTCATTTGCCCATGGTAAACTCAAAGAAGAGAAGACAAGCGTCAAATTTTCTAAAGTTGGAGCAAATCCAATGGCCAACAAGTCGAACTTGTTTCCTGAGACTCAACAACAACTCAAGACAAAAGGGGCAAGGATACCTCTACTTGTCACCAGAGTACGACATTCATGCAGAACTAAGCCCACATGAACAAACTTCCCCACTTTGGATGATTTTACGGCAATGATAACTTGAGTTGTACTCGTCAAAAAAAAGGGGGGGGGGAAAAAACTTAGAGAGTTGTGAGCGCTTCTAACTTGACTCCTATTCTAAGTAGATGAAACAATTAGGACAACACCCAAGGAGAGGTGGAGGAAGTTGGGCAACATTAAACGAGCATCAAGGTGCGGTTCTAGAAACAAGAAAATAGCCAAAAGTCACATCAGGATTTTTCAACGTACTCAAGAGGGAAACAACAGCCAGAATTTTCATGCAACCTTACTGGTGACCAGAAAAGTTAATGATGACCTAAATGCCAACAAAAACCTATCCTCCAACAACACTACCCACCTCAACAATCACCTTGTCACCGAATGAAAAAACGAAAAGCTTGAAGATCTAGGAAAGAAGTACTTGATCGTGAAAGGTCATTCGCGACAAGAGAACGTCAACAACTTCCACCCACCCCACAAGGCACCCAAACAAAGGACGGAGACTAAGAACTTGAATGGAAAGAAGACTTTTACCAACAAAGCTTACAGGCAGCAAGAGCTCATATCGATATTGCAAAAGGTGATCCACTAATTCTTCCGGCTCATAACACATAAAACCCAACTAATTTGATGTGGCTTTTCTTTACATTTCACACTTTAGTCTCTTTTTTCATATGGCCAGAAATGTCTCTTTTCGACAGTATTTAAACGTGGCTTACTTTGGACTATACCAAAGTGCCTCACTAAGTAGTCGTGCATTTATGTGGACAAGTAAGCAAGTCAATGCTTTTGGATCAAGGATACAACATAAACAACTTCTTTGCAATTCGAAGGTAAGGCTTCCACATTCTACATATGAACAACCCCCCTCGCCAACCCCAAACAAAAATAAAAAGGAAAGAAAATTACTCACTTTATCGACATGAAGTATTTCTCCTTATGCACAATGACAAACGACATATTCTATCACCTATGGGCAGTTTTGGGTGTTTCTTTAAATTAAGTTTAAGTGATCATGTACATATTGTACACATTTGCCAGCACCAACACTTCATACGGATCTAAGTACCAATAAAATGTGAAATGACCAACCCAACCAAAATATAGAGCTTTATAATAATGAGACAGAAACAAAAGTCCAATTAGCAATGCAGCTTCTTCCACTCTTTTAGTCATGCTTGAAAGGAATGGCATAGGTAGAGGCTTGGACATCAATCAAATTTTCAAGACTCACCATTACAATATCTTGAGGATCAACCTGCCAAGAAGAGAGTTATATGTGTTACTTAATTAGTGTGAAGAAAACAACACAAAGATAAGTGATAAAACATACAACATCAACACATATGAACATTTAAAAAAGTGATGTGATTATGAAGAGGGAACAGAGAACATAATTTCAATAGATGTAAAATCACCAACATAAACATAAGCCTAACCTGGAGGTCATTGCAAAGGACACTGATGCCATCAGCCAATATCATGTCAGCATAAGGGTCTACAAGAAAGATTTAAAGTAGTCCACTCAGTGAACAGTACAACATTAACTTTACAAAGTCAAATAATGACATGCTTATGTAAAGACCCTTCACACATTGAAATAACTTGTTCGGATTAAAAATCTTTCAAAATATCAGCCACCACTTTAGTTTCCCCTAACTACTTTGGTTAAAATATGACTATATGAGTTAAGACTAAAGTCTAAACAAAATGACAAATGTCATTCAAAATAGATTGTTGAACAAGATTTGCCTTGCTTGCAACTTGCCAAAGACAGTAACTTTGATAGGATGTAATGTCGGTCCAGGATGTGACAACATTAGGGTCATAGATGATAGACCTGATGACCTCCATTCTTATACCATCCTTTCACTATAAGGTAAGCACAGACATCAAATTGTGTGTTCCCTAATGCTTGTTATTGACAAAATCCAATCTTAGTGCCATGTTTCTATTCAACATGTGGTTGAACTTTGAATTGTCTGCGAATAAATATCAAATAGTGGACAAAAACAAGAGGTCCCTGAGAGTGTTTGTGCTTCTTGGCAAGTACTTACTATGTCCGCATAGAACTAAGCACATTGTATGTGTAGCACACGGTAGCCCAGGGATTCCCTACTTGGTTGTTATTAATCCTTCCTCTCTTAGATGTAGTTGTAGATTGGCGGTCTAATATTGATTGCCAATCCGCTTCTTGTTGCTTTGTTTGTGCTCCTAAATCTAATGCTTCTAAATCTAGGCTATCTAATATAGAAGCTTCTAGCTCTTTCCTCTTGAATGGTGCACAACATAATTAGCCATGTTATGTACCACTTCCTAATGGGATTAGCTCATTCTCCCTTCCATCTAGGGAGTCTTAAGCGATGTTCTTAGATTAGGACGCCAAGGTTAGGATAGTAACACATTGGTAGCTGTTATTCTTGAGTTAGTGTATCTAATTATCAATGAAGGGAAGAGTTCAATTTTATTCTCATGAAAAAAACAAACTTAAAAGGAAAGCAAAAAAGAAGGGCATAATCAATTAAATTACCTATAAATATTCCTTCCCTCTTAAGACAAGTATTGTTTAAGGTTATAGGGGAGGTACAAAGCCAACAAAACTTACCAGAGACATTTAAGTTGAATGGCCTAATTGCTACTAATTAATAAGGGCATACATTGTTAAGAGAGAATAAAATTATTAAGGATAAATTCATAAACTAATATGTAATTTGTCATTAGAAATTAAGCGACATATTATGAGAAGAGAAAAGTTAGTTAAAGTGACATATATTGTGAGGAGGAATGAGTACTCTACAAACAATTAACATAGTTAACATGTGGGGGAAAATGAATTCAAGGAAAACCACGCTCAATATTTTCAATTCTTTTCGTTGTTGTTGTTATTGGGGTCGTTGGGGGGCGATGGGAGCGAAGTAAAAGCAAGCAAACAAATTAGATAACAAAGTCTGGAGATTTTACAAATAGTTAGTGAATTTTTAGCAAAAGGAAGAAAATTTTATAATATGGCATAAAAATTTCCACAGAACTTAATGAATTTCAGAAAATTCAAAGTCATTACCAATGCTATAAACATACAACAGTCCAATGAGGGGATTCAAAATTTGCTTTAGAAATCTCAATATTAAAGAACAAAATTCTTTCAGATAATGCCAGGGGTTACAACTATGTCATAAAATCTTAAAAGAAAATTAATGAACTTGGGAAAGTCATTAGCAATGCCATAAAAAACACGAGATACGGGGAAAAGATCATGAAAAGTGTAAATTCATTGAATAACATAAAAGGACTTAGAAAAAGGCCACACCTTTATAGCGGTTGTAAAGCTCTTCCAAGTGCCTAGAATCCGAGTATGATTTAATTTGAGGCTGGCTGTAGAATACATCGAAGGCTCCTTCAAGGTGCCAATCACTAGCCTTCAATGCCTGGAGAGCAACTTTCTCACTACAAAACAGAAAAAAAAATACTTATGCGATCAGTACAGCAGTTTGAAATGTATCGTAAATTAGACCAAAACCTTCGTTTCATTTTTCATTTAGGGCACAGCGTAGGGAGAATTACCTTATGGTGACCCATGACCCAAAGGCAGCACTATCTTATGTATGTCTGAGACGCACACATCTACTACACATCTAAACAAAGAGAGCTGGCAGTAGGCAACAGAAGCCCAACATTCCGCAACTAGAACCAAATTTATGAATTAAGATTTAGGCATAGACTTTATGGCTTAAAGAGGGGAATCGGAATACAAAGTTCTTTCACATGGTGGCCAATTTGCATAGAAAACATAATCATTTATCGTGTATAGTCATCGACGACATGCACTTTGTCGAGTGTGAGGACACGAAGGTTGTCATCCATTTTTCTTTAAATCACTATTTCACGAGTCTAAATCTTAGAGGCCTAAAGTCGATAATCTACAATTTTCCTTTATTATTCTAATAAGGAGGTTATTGAGTTGCCTTTTTGTGAGGAAGAAGTCACTAAAGCTACTTTTGACTGTTGCGGGGATAAAGCTCCAGGACCAGATGGTATGACCATGGGTTTCCTTCATAACTGGAATATTGTCCATTGTGATGTGATGCAAATGTTCAACAAGTTTCAGTCTTCAGGCAAACCTGTCTCTAGCTTGAATGTCACCTTCATTATTCTTATTCCCAAGAAGGCGAATGCAATCAACATCAAGGAATTCCAGCACATCATCTTGGTCAAGTGCATTTACAAGTTGCTTTTTAAGGTTCTGGCTCTTAGGCTGATGAGCGTTGCTAGAAAACTTATATCGATCAGAATGCTTTTGTTGGGGGACGTCAAATGTTGGACATTGCTCTAGTTGCAAACGAGCTTATCGACTCAAGACAAGGCGGGTGTATGGGGAATGGTTTGTAAATAGGATATAGAGAAGGCGTATCATATCATGTGTAGAATGGGTTTTGGAGATAAACGAATTCTTTAAATTCAACATTGCATTTCATCCACTCCTTTTACAGTATTTGTGATGTAGAACCAAGAGAATTCTTCAAGAATTCACTCAATTCAATTCAAAAATCATCAAAGTCTGCCTAATCCCTAATACACAAGGGACTTATATAGCTAAGAAACCTAACATAATTAAGGAAACTAGAATATGTCAAATCCTATAAAATACTAACCTAATATTATCCTAATATCTTAGGAACTAAATATCATTGATATATGGCTAGATCTCCTTATTTTGATAATCCTAAATATTGCTAAAGATTACCTATATAATCAATAAAATATAAAAGATCTCTAAATATATGGAAAGATATTGATGTCTTAACCCATCCTTTACTCTTATCCTGCATCATTCTCCCCCGGTTGGAAAAAACTCGACCTCGAGTTTTGAAATGCAAATGGATTGGAAATAGCCTTGGTAAAAGGCACCTAATTGCCTTCCACATATGCTGAAACTCCTTGCTTAAGATCTTCTCTAGCAGTAGGCACCATGCAAACAGTGGATGTAGGGTTTCTTTCTCAAAATAATAGCCAGGAATAAAACTTCCAGCAGCTATAGTGACTCCTTGGTCCATGTTGAAGTCTAGTCTAGCTAACTGATTTGCACAAAGAAGGTTAGAGGAGTTGTTCACAGTCAGCTCTAACTCTTCGTGCACTTGTACTGATTCTTGGCCTGGGACATCATCCTCTACAGCAGCTTCCATGATAACTTCAACAATGTCAACTGAAGTGGTGATTCCCGCAGTCTGCTCTTCACCTTTGTCTAGGTGACAATCACCAACTTCCTGATGACTGACCATATTGCTGTCTAGGTCATGAGGGTCTTTTGCTAGGGCAAGCTCCTCGTTAGTTTCTTTAAAAGCTTCCTTTTCATCTGTGATGTCCAGTTCAACATTGCTTCGCACATCCACATGAGAACAAGAGTCATCATCCTGATAGTGCATTGCCCTTGCTACTTTGACCTCCCTTTGGACAGATTTTTGGTGAAGAATATCATCTTTGATTTCCTTAACTCTGATATCCATTGGTTTCATCAAGAACTTTGAAGATGAAAACTTACCATCTTCAAAGTGATACCGCCAAGGAATCAAAGGCGTCGGCGGTGTATATTCCACATATATGTAGGAATATAACGCCTACAATCACAAAAAATTCACTAGCCAAATAGAGATCCAACTCACAGCAGTCCTCGTAAATTTGTGGCCATGAAGTTTGCAAAGGCATTTAGAGCATCTTTTTCATAGAAAAAATTAACTCTAGCATAGAAATCACCCATGGTTCGAAATATAGCAATGGTGTTTATATCCCCATAAGGAGAGAAAACACGGTGGAGAACATCCTTTGAAATAGGCCATGGTCTGTTGTGAATTTTCACAAAAAGGGCACAATGGTGTTTATGGCACCAACCTGACATTGATTCACAACTAACTGTACGACACTGAACGTGGTCCTTCTCATGAAAGACAACCACGCAAGAGTTCGGCAGTCCATTGGACGCTGGCGAGGTGGTGGCAGCAGGGGCGGTGGGGCGGTCGTCTGGGGCAGAGGTTGGCGTGGCAGTGGCTGGGTGGGGATGGGCAGCAGCGGGGGATGGGCGGCGGCGGTGAACAGAGCGGCTAGGGTTTCTGTTTTTGTTTTTTTTTTTTCGAATTTCTTTTTTTTTGGATGCTGGGCAGAAAATTGAAGGTGGGAAAAAAAAAATTCTGAAAGCTTGATCGGAGGGCTCTGATACCAAATTTGATGTAGAACCAAGAGAATTCTTCAAGAATTCACTCAATTCAATTCAAAAATCATCAAAGTCTGCCTAATCCCTAATGCACAAGGGACTTATATAGCTAAGAAACCTAACATAATTAAGGAAACTAGAATATGTCAAATCCTATAAAATACTAACCTAATATTATCCTAATATCTTAGGAACTAAATATCATTGATATATGGCTAGATCTCCTTATTTTGATAATCCTAAATATTGCTAAAGATTACCTATATAATCAATAAAATATAAAAGATCTCTAAATATATGGAAAGATATTGATGTCTTAACCCATCCTTTACTCTTATCCTGCATCAATTTGTCAATGGTTCGCTTACGAGTTCGTTTCCACTTTTAGAGGACTATGGAAAGATCTTGTATCAACCCTCCTCTTCTTGTTGGCGATGGAGGTATTTTCAAGGATGATCGAGTCAGCTTTAAGAGGAAGGCTCCTATCTAGTTTTCTTGTGAATCATGCGAACTCGACGAACTTGAGTGTGTCACTTCTTTGTGCTAATCACACAATCATTTTCTGTGATAACCATCATGAACCAATGGTAAATCTCTATTATGTTCTCACTTGGTTTGAGATTGGGTCAAGCGGACAACATGTAGTTGCTAACGGGAATTTTGATTGTGGCATTCAATATTTTCATCTACATAACTTGGTCTTCCTCTCACTACGGGTTTCAAGAAGGTAGATATCAAAAGGTTCGAGAAAAAACTATCCGGCTGGAAATATGTACCTCTTTCGAAAGGGGGTATATAACTCTTGTGAAAAGTCTCTCGGGTATTCCAACCTACTTCCTTTCTCTTTTCCCAATACCTTCTTCAGTGGCTAATAAGTTAGAAGGAATTCAAACGAAATTCCTATTGCGTTCTTTTGAGAGTAACTTCAAGTATCCCTTGGTAAGATGGAACATTGTGAAGCAACCTCTTTCAATGAAGGGACTCTATACCACTATGCAAATACGGCTCTTTTGGGTAAGTAGCTATAAAGATTTATGAGCGAAAGGACAATCCATGGAGGAAGGTGATTACAATCAAATATGGTGAAGCAGGTTTTGGGTGGGTATCTTTAATACTGAGTGGCTCTTATGGATCTAGTCTCTGGAAGTTCATCACTAAGGGGTAGGAGCATTTCTTCACTCATGTTTCTTTTGTTGTGGGTGATTGTTCTACCATTTCATTTTGGCACGAGCATTGGTGTAGTGAGGCTTCTTTGAAAGATCTCTTCCCTAGTATTTATGTTCTTGCATTGGATAGAAATGCTTGCATTGCCAGTTATAGGGAACAACTTTCGGGATCAAATGTTTAGTCTCCTATTTTTGTTCCAGATGGTTATATTGATGAAGTATCTTTAGTTACTTTCTTCAACATCCTTAATGAGACCATTTTAGGAGTCTCTTCACAAGACATGGTGAGATGGGATTCTGAACAAGAGAGGGATCTTTTCGGTTAATTCCTGTTATTTAAAATTTCTTAATTTGCAATCTTCATCATTGTATCTATTGGAAGGTGGTGTTTTCCCACACACCATTATTGGAAGTCTTTGGCCACTTTGAAGATCGTGTTCTTCGTTTGGGAAGCAACTCATGGGAGCATCTTGATAGGTGGTGATTTACAGAAAAGGAGACGAATCTTACTAAACGGGTGCCTTGTGTGCAAGGGTTATCTTGAAATGTCGAATCCACTTTTACTTCATTGTGAGACTATGACTTTGCTCGTTCTCTTTGGGATCTAGCCTTTGGTCGCCTAGGTGTTACTAGGCTCATTTCTTATTCCATTCGGAGTCATCTTCTTGCTTGAGAGAGTGTCTTTAGTAGGAAACCAAAGAAGAAGAAGAATGTCATGGTTATACCACATGTGATTTTTTAGAGCATTCGGAGAGGAAAGAACCTAAGGGTTTTCGAGGGAGTTTGAAGGACTCGGAGGAATCTACCCAGATAGTCACGTATGATGAACCCAATTGCTGCCCCATGCTCATTAACTGAACCATCATAGTTGAGTTTAACCCACCTAAGGTTAGGACGATCCCAACCAATATGTGACATATGGTGGGAACAAGAGGAAGTAACCCAAGGTTAGGACGATCCCAACCAAAATCTTGGATGGCCGTGACCAACTCATCAGCAATCAGATCTAAACCCAAGGTAAAGTTGTACATGTAAGGTCCACACCCTAGCTAGACAGGAATGCAGGATTCATGAACTGATTTTGGTTTACTTTCATCGGATTTGCATTTTACATCAAGAATAACATGTGGGGTAACCACCACAACTATATACAGACATTATTCAGCGAATTCTGACAGAAGTTGAGGAATGAACAATTCAAGAATATACGAGCATGACACGCTTACATTATTACAAGACAATAAAAAGAAAACTTAGAAAAGAGGATCACCTGGAACCAGTTATTGCAATAAACTGCTGGAGTTTGTCACGGTGTCCTCTACCCAGTTTGTTCTGCCAATTTAAAACAACGAAAAAATTAAGCTACTTAATGACATTTACACAAAAGATAAACAAAACCAAACATACAACCAAGTCCCCGCCCTAGAAACCCCAACTGAGAACCGGAAACGTAACCGGTGCATCAGTTACTTACAGCCGACAAAGATCGTGATTTTCAGGAACTATTGACTAGAATTTGACTCATGTATAAGCTGAAAAGCCACGGAAATCGAACGCAATTGAAAGAAAGCAAAAAAAAAAAAAAAAAAAAAGACACTACAAATCTAAGTATGAAACAGTAGGAAATGGGAAATTGAAAGAAAACAGAATACCATGTCTAAGAGAAGTGAAAATCCGCCCTAATTCGGAGAGAGGATTGCTATCAGAAGCAGAGACAGCAGGAATGATGTCGAAATTTGGCGCTGCTCTGGCTCAATTTCAGCTCACTCGATTCTTTTATTCTCTCGGCTGCTTTTTTCTAACACGCTCCCGCAAATGTGCGTGTTCCGCTTCTTTTGAATTAATTATGCAGAATTTGATGGATTTATTACGGATTATTTATTTATTTCTCTAAACTTCTAAATTTATTTTTAACTAGATTTTTATATAACTTTAGGGTAAAAAATAATTGGGTAAAAGTTAAATTTTGATCATTTTTTGTAACTTTTGACAAATTTACATTAATATATCAAAATTTAAAAAAATTACTTAGGTAATTTTGGTAAATTTAAGCAAAAACTGATAAGTTTTGGCAAATTGAATTTACCGTACAATTTGATAGACCCTTATTATAAATTTACTCACTAAATTTATTATAAACTTATTTCTAAAGCTTATTTTGAAGTAAATTTATTAATTATTATAAGCAAATAAAATCACGAGAACAATCCAAAATTTTATAGTGCTTTCGTTGTTTTCACATTTTCGTTATAGGAGTTAAGGGATCAAAATAGCTATAAGTACAATGGAATTTGCGTTTGGACAAGACTAGGGTTATAGATAAAAACTTTCCTTGATAAGAACCATGTCAGGGACTTGAGCCCTAATTAATGTCCAACAATTAAATTATCTGGTTGTTTATTATATAATAAAGTCACTTGAAAGTTTAAGCAAATGCTAAATCGATCACTTTGAACGTTTACAGTTTGGGTTTGGGTTCTTGGGCTACCCCCGAGTCTCCTTAGGGGTCCAAGGGTCACGTAGCCCCGGCTTGAATAATCCCCAAAGCGGGGTCGGGCCAATTTTCACCTACATAGTGACAGAGCCGCAAGCGCACGGTGTACGTAGTAGCACGTCAAGGTCGATCGATCCCACAGGGACTCAATTAGCAGCACAGAAAACTAATCTCTATCTCGATTGCTAAGCTAATCAGGTTTGGGTTTTGGAAGACTTTAAAAAATAATTAAAACTAATAAAGCAGGAAAAAGAAAATCAATCAAAAATTATATCAAGAGAGAAAGACTTCTAGGGAGATGCTAACCTAATAACGAGTTCGATTACTAAAACCTAACCTGCACAATCATACATTCAAGAATGAATCAAGAATCGATAACCTCTTAATTCTATCGCCCTTTCGATGCTAAATAGAATTATTCTAAACAACCTAATCAACAAATTTCGTCTGCCTTTTAGGTTAAACAGAATTGAAGATCTTAAAAGTCAGGTTATCTAATGATTCCCTAGTTTACTACTCCTTTTTCAACTTTCATAAGCGTAGGTAGACAGGTTGGTAGACAGATTACCCTAATTCACCTTTCAGTACTTCTCAGGTTAATCTCAAACTTATAAATATTCAAGGCCTTAAGAATACTCATAAACATGGAAAACACAACCTTCTATTGATTATAATCAAGAATTCATGCACAAACTAATAACAAACAATCAAACTACATTGTTTCGGGTTGCAAAACCCTATAATTCAAGAAATCTACTCGCTCATATTCAATGAAAACACAAAACAAGTTCCAAACATCATAATCGAATCTCAAAACTAAGAAGGAAATCAAAAAGAAAGAATAGAATTGCGAAGAATACAACCCGTCGAGCCTTTCGATCCCGGGGTAGAACCTTCTCCGCGAACGTCGCTCCTTTCCTTTGCGAATCTTGATCTTGGTTTCTCTTGAATCGATTCGGTCTTGAATCTTGATGGTAGGGAAGAGGAGTAGAATGGAAGTATTAGGGCTCTCTTTTCTCTTCTTGACGGCCAAAGAACGAAGGAAAACTGATAGATAATGAATGAATCTCGAAAAACCGTCGCTTCCTCCCTTTTCTACTCGCGAAAATAACCGACCTGCATAGGCAGTTCGCCTCGGTCCGTACAGTCCGTACAGTCCGTACACCACGGACCGTGGTGATCATCACGGGCTGCCCGAGGTTGCCACTGTCCCGCTTCTTTCTTATTTCCTTCGCCAAAATGAGCTGGGCAAGTCCGCCACGGACCGTGGCCACCACCACGGGCTGCCCAAGGTTGTTGCTGCCCGGCTATTCCTTGCTCCTTTCCGTCCCAAATTTGTACCACGGTTTGGGTTTGACATGTAGAGGTCCGTGGTATATTCACTCTTGCCTGAAGTTGAGAGAAAGTTGGTGTTTTGGCCTCAAAACCTACAAATTCATATCAAAAACAACAACACCAAGTGTAGTAGGGAAATTGGAATAAAAATCAAGGTTCACACACAAAATTATCCCTAATTCACTATTGAAAACCCCCAAAAACATAGTCATGAAACGCAGTTATCAAATAGTCTCAGGATCCATTTCGAAGTCAAGAAAGAAGACCCCTCCACTGGTCCCCGTGACTAGAGGAAGGTCACGCCAGTGCCCACTTGTGTCACAGTTGTGCCCCCCACGCGCAAGAAAAGAGAGATCACAATCGTGACCTAGTAGGTCATGCCCGTGACCTATGCGATTTCAGGGTTTTAGACAAGGGTTTAGGCCCTCCATATATATAGCCTCTTTTGTATTTTGTAAGCAACTTTGGCTAATACTTGATAAATACGACTTTGGTCTTTATAAGCCCTTACAAAATCCCTTCTTTCTTTATCCATTTTGCATTAATGGTGGTGATTAAGAGTATCCCTTTTAGAGTTTGATTAGAGTGTAACCTTTCTGTCAAACGTGATGAGCACTTTCATTGTGAATCATGTGGGTGTTGGTGGAACTCTCCTTTAGGCATCTATTTGGGTCTCCAAAGATCAACCTTGGTGGGTCTACTATTTATGGCTTGATTATACCTCGTTATTTACTCTTTGTTGTTATTAATCTCCCTCAAATGGATTAAAAAAAAAATAGTTGTGTTGATTGTATGAGTTATACTTAGATGTTGGGATTATTCTTAGATGATTAGTGATCCTAGGCCTATATTCAATCATTGTGATATTTGGCTAGTCCCATACGGATCACTTGGTATCAGAGCTTGATGTAAGACTCGATGTTGTTTGCTTTGATTTGGGAATGTTTGGTGCACTATTTTTGGGTTGTTGTTTTGGGTGTTATTTGTGCCAAAATTTGACATTTTTGATGGTATTTGATGCTTTGATGAGTTATGGAGTTGTGGGAATTGATTTCATGTCATTTGGAGATGATTTGAATTTGTGATGGGATTTGAAAAGGCTCGGGTGCCTTACTCTTCACTCGTCGCCCATGCCATGAGGTTCGCGTCCACCTCCCCGAGCATAGAGGTTCAACTTCCCTCTGGCTCTGGACCCCGCAAGATTGTCTCGACCATCCTTTGGATGGGTCACGAGCCCCTCTAGAGACTCGAGGCATGTCACCAACCTCGAAGGCCTTTGGGACCTAACATCATACCGGGTCGTCCTAGGAGAATATGGTTAACTTGGCATCAGGGTTCGAAAGTGGAATCGGTTGGCTGAAACGAGCCGAAGAAGAGAAGAGGTGGACTGGGTTGGGCGTTGGCTGCGCCTTCACTGACGTCGGTCGCGCCTCCCTCCTCCCTCTTTATTTTTTGCCCAGAACATCCACTGGCACTAGCCGCGTCCCCTCCTCCGCGTGATTTTCTTGCCCAGAACATGGGCGCTGGCTGCGCCCCACTGGCGCTAGTCGCCCCCCTCCTCTCCTCTTTTGGCTTGAAGTAAGATGCTAGCTGCGTCTAACAGGCGCTGGCCGCGCCTCTTTTGTGTCACACAACTCGCACTATCTGGAAGAGGCACGCCTCACGTCTCCAGCGACGATGGTCGTGCCTGACTTCAGCCCATTGCCATGGTGAAGACCATGCGTCTCCCTTTTCTCTTTCTTTTCCTTTCTTTTCCCTTAAGTGTTTTATTTTTTGTCGCAAGCTTGTAATTATTGGCATCTTTCTTTTCCACCCCGAAGTGTTATATCTCTTCATTTGGGGAGAAGGTCATTAGTTTTTGGCCATTAATGAAAAGTTAGGGTTTACTCCCAAATCTCTCTCTCTCAAGTCTTTTTTCTTACTTTATCCTCAAATCATTGTGGTGGTATTAGCAAGTTAAATCCTTTATGGACTACTGGTGTTATGCTTTATCTAATCTTGGTGGGGTTGTAAATCTTGATGGTGGAGATCTTCATTGTCAAGTCCATATCAGCGTTCAAGGTCCATAGAAGATTTCAGGTTCAATTTCTTCATCCATTTCAACTCAAGCTCGTCTTTCCCACCGTGTCATGCTCCAGTTGGTATCAAAGCCAAGGTTAGAGTCGTGGCTTGAGTTATTGTTCTTCAAATTGCAAGTTAGGGTTCATACGTATTGTTGATTTGTTGTTTTTTATTGCAATATTGGGTATTCCCATCTCATGTGCCCTCCAAGTTTATTGGAGAAAATATCATTGTTCTTGAGATTGTTGTTCTTGCTGTCTATTGAAGTTGTGTAGTGAAGTTTGGAGTTCTTGATGTATTATTGAGGTGGAAATGTGTAGTTGTGTGTGAATGGTGTTAGTTGGAAGATAACCCACAAAGAACCCAAGCCTTCAAACACTAGCTAGCTACCAAAAAAAAAAAATCCCTAAACTCCACAAAATTTCCCCAAACACATTCCGTCCATACCCCTCCTTTGATATGAATGATGAAATAGTTCTAATCGAGAGAAAAAGAAGAAAAAAAGAAAAAGATAAAAACAAAAAGAAAAGAAAAGTTTTGTAAATCATCGATTTACCAACGTGGTTTGACATATATGGTATCGGCCCCTCGCCCCTTAAGTACATTAGTATGTATGGAAAGAAATTGTGTTGGGAGAGGAACCCCTAACGGGCCGAAATCGAATCTTGAAAAATGTCGATCTAATTCCAAAAAGGTTAAATAAAGTGATGAATTAAAATCGAGCTTGAGCATGAAAACGACTTTGATTGCCCGACCTAAGCTAAGTTAGGGCACACTTGCACTTATACACGAGGAATTCGTTCATCATAAAATGTTTGGGGTTGAAAATCTCAAAGAATGACAGCTTTTCGACCTAGGTGTCCTTGTTTCTATTTATTTGCCCCTTCCATGTGATTGATAAGGTCGGTTGAGAAATTAGGTGCATTATTATGAATACGAATATCTTTCATTTTCCTTTTTGTAAATAGTTTTGTTCTTAACTCTCCATTCCCCTTCTCTCTTCCTTTTCTCTCATAACTTTTGTAGGTATAACTGTTATAAACCCCTACGAGACCCACCTCATCTAGCTAGGCCGATGGAGAGTTTAAAGGGCTTGGTGCATACGCTAAATCCACCCGTTGCCTTCCACAAAAGTGGAGTAGTTGTTAGGTAGTTTGTTTTGTGTGTTTTCCTCGGGACGATCAAAAGCTCATGTGTGTGTATGGGGGGGGTGTTTAGGTCTGTTTTAAGGCCTAAATTACAGTTCTAACATTTAGATTTTCACTTGATCCCGGAATGAATTTTAATGTGTTTTTCGTTGTCTTTGATAGGTACTTAATAGTTCGAAATAAAACATTACAAGGAAACAATTCGAGGCAAAATGGAATCCCGAGAAGAATCTCAAGTCAAGTCGGGCCGGAAGTCGGAGCGAGGAACAATCAAGGGGGCCAAGATCTTGAAGATTTGGTGAATACAGGCCTATCGCACCTGCTACCTGGCAGGTAACGGGCGCGACCAAGCCATTTCTCAAACACCAAAGTGCCCCAGGGTTGTCGCCCCTTCCACAAGTCTAGTGACACCCGCGACACTTGAGAGGAGTAAATGAAGAGGAGGCCAGCAGCCTCTCGCACCCGCGACAGGGTTTGTAGCACCTGCGACGCCCACATGGAGAGAAAAAAAGAGGAAAAGCCAATAGCCAGGTTGGTCGCGCCAACCTCCACGACTCTTTTTCTCCCTTCCTTCGCTCTTTCACCCTTCGGGCCCGCGACGACCTTGTTTGACGCAAATTAAGCCCAAAACGACTACGTTTTTTTTTTCTAGTTTGTACCCTTGTATAAATAGTTTAATTAGGCATTTCAACAACAACTTTTGTTAAATTTTGAGCAGTTTTTTCAAAGTATTAGCATAGGGTTTAGTGCTACTGAGGTTTAAGGTTATTATCTCTACGTAATCATCAAACATTTACATCAACATTGTTCCTATTGGTGAGGAATTGATCATTTTATTGAAGATTGAAGATTCCTTTCCTAGTTTTTGCTATTAATTCCATTTATATCATTTGATAGGTAATGTCTACCCTGTCTCTCTTTATATATTGTTGTTAATTAAGCGTTTAAGTGCATGTTTAGTGATAATCATCTTCATTTGTTGCCTTTTGTTTGATATTGCTAGAATCATGCTCAGGGTTGGTTTTGAATGTGGTGTGATAGTTTTAGACATGATTTGTGGCTAGACTTTTCCAGGGTTAGAGGGTGATTAAGGCATTAATGTGTGATTAGTCATAGGATTTAGTGATTTAGAGGGTGATTAGTGGGAAAAACCTAGTTTCACCTTATTCCTTCCTTCAAGTGTGGTGATTTAAGGTGCGAGAGCTCCTTAAATCACTATACGCCTGTTTGGAATGATAATGAAGGAGTAATTAGTCCTATTCTCACGAGAGTGAGAATCGACCTAATTAGGGATTATTGCACTTTAAATTCCTAGGGCCCATGGTGGGTTTTGGGAGGTTAATCCAAGCTACCCTTGAAAGAGGGAGTTTGGTTGGCATAATTTAGCAATAACCCACGTGGTTGATCCCATATCTTTACCTCCTAATCGCGAAAACCCCATGACCATGATCTCGTAGATTGCCTAAAACCCGCAAGCTCTTCTTTTTATTATTTGAGTTAATCTTACTTGCTTGTTTTTACTTGGCTACTTGATAGTTTAAAACCATCCTCGTGTTAATTTAGTAATTTCAATCGACTTTGAATTAGAATAAAAAGGATCTAGGCCCTTAGCTCCCTGAGAAAGCACGACAAAGCTGGGTATACAAATCCGCTAAACGCAAAACAACTTTGCTTTCTTTTCTTCTTCAAACTTCTTTCTAACCCGACCCCATGACGCCAAAAGACCAATATGCGCTGGTCGCCAGTAGAGTGAATGATCTGGACATTCGTTGGGGGTGTTCATGAGTTGGTGAGAGCTCGGTTGTATTTTGTACCAATGCATTTTTTATTTTATTTTTGTTTTTTGATATACTTTGGATCAACTTAAGACACTTATCGGGACTTTCATATGGTAGAGTGAAAAAACAACACAATCATATGGTAACAAAGTACTCTTTCCAAATCCAACACTATCTCGCAAAATACTAACATACTAAAGTTTACAAGGGAATGATGATGTACAAGCAGCCATATGCTTACAAGAGAATGAAAATATACATGACAAGCAACCATAACTAATAGACACTTGTCCATAGCAAAATAATAATTCAAGTTGACGACTTTACTAATTAAACCTAGACTTTAGGGTTCTAATTACCAACGTAGTCGAAATAAAATGCATCAAAATGAGGTGTAGAGCTTTTACGAGCAAGGTTTCTAAAGGAAATGATCAAGTAGGTGAATACTGAATCATAGTCGATGGAGGACGGACTAGGCATGGTTATTAAGTTCAAAAGTTTGATTTTGAGATTTCTAATTCTACTAGCATAGGCCTTCATGGGCAGGTACTCTTTTTTACTCCAACTTTTATCTCTTTCATACAAAATCACTTTAGACCCAACATCCAAGCATTGTATTCAATTTTGTATTACCCAATTCATAACCCTAATTTTGGACATTTCACCTCCCCCAATTCACACCCTAAAAATGTACGAAATTCATACCTGTTTCAGCTTTAGGCGTACCATAATTTTTCGTCAATGGCTGTTGACAGTGACGAAGGGATGATACCATGATAGTTATGGATCGCGATTTGATTGGGAGCAGACATATGAGTCATAGACGTCAACTCGACGGAATAGACAGAGGAGGGCACCATGACCAACGTTTCTTAGTTGAGGGCTCAGAGTTTGAGGGAAGAGTCTCAAATCAAACCATAACTTTTTTCTAGAAATTTCTAACGGATGTTAAATATTCTTTTATGATTAAACTTACCACTTGGAACACTTTCCAAAGTGGTAGTGACAATTTGGAATAAGCAATAATTGATGTGGCGCTAGCAAAAATTCGGGTCCAGGTAAGTTCGGGTCGGACAAATTCGGACAATGCCAAAATTCGGATGAAAAAATTCATGTCCGGACCCAGTTTTATTTCGTTTCAAACCGGGTTAGACAATTCGAACAAAGTTAAAATCGGGTTCGCACAATAGAAAAGGGAGAAATTTTATGTCCGAATATTTGGTCAATTCGGTCAATATCAAAATTCGGATGAAAAATCTATGACCTAATTTTTTCTGGGTCAAATAATTTGAATAATTCAGTCGGACAAAATTCTGCCAAGGCTACCATTTGAAATTAAAAAAAAAGGGGGGTGATAGGGCAGCTTGTGGAAGCTTACCTTGGGATTTTGCGAATTTGGCGTCCTTATGCTCAACTGAGCTGGATCCCCAGTAGTGGCGAACCCCACCCACCAGAGTTGCTGCTTCTGCGACGATCACCAACACTCTCTCATTCTCTCTCTCTCTCTCTCTCTCTCTCTCTCTCTCGCACAAACAACACAACAGAAGAGGGCGGCAATTGTCTGGTTGTGTATGCCCCCTTTGCTTTGATACTTGGAGAGGGAAAGTTATGGCGTCATCCCTTTTATCCAGAATGCTATTCACCAACCGCTTGCTTCATTCCCCCCGCTCTCTCTTTCACAAACCCCATTTCTCCTCTCAATTCCTCCATTCACAAACTCTCCATTCACGCTCTCTCGGATTAACTCCATTCAAACACACATCTCGCTTCCTTTGTTGCGTAATCTTATCCACCAACTCCTTTTCTACTCAGGCTATGTCTACTGATCAACCCGTTGTTTCCGCTGACTGGCTCCATGCTAACCTCCGCCAATCACACATAAAGGTACTTGCTGAATTATGAAGTCTTTGGTGAATTGGGTATGCTTCCGAGAATACTAGTGTTCCAATTCTGTTAATAAACCAACATGAACTCTTCTTCTTATGGGCACTTGATTTCATTAAATGTGCAAATTGGATTTTCAACCCTTCTGTTTAGATTCCCTGAAATTTGGGCACTTAGCAAATGAATAAACTAATTCTGTAAAGCTGCCTGATTCATTTTGGCAACGTGGTTCATGATTCAATGATGGAGATATCCTCTTTTAGTCATGATATGGGTTTGGCTCTACTCATTAATATGGGGGTTTTAAAAGAATTTGAAGGAACAGGGGAAGAAATGAGGCACAGAGGAATTCAAGGTGAGATCAGAAGATAAGGAAAAATGAGCGAAAAGGGAAGAGATAGAGGAGTACCCTAGAGGAGATGCCAGGCGAGGGAGAAACAATTACTTTGAGTTGTGTTTCATTATGATGAAACACTGCAAGCTTGGTGTTTTTGTGTTTAGTAATAATGGTTATACACTAATGTTATTCATGACTTTGAGTACTAAGCACCTGTATACTAAGTGTTGTATTCTCCCCCTATCCATGGGCATGGCACATGGTTTCGTAATCTTCTGCTGTCTCCCTTTTTTAACAACCCCCTCCTTTTTGTTGTTGTTGTTTTTTTTTTTTTTTTTTTGGGGGGGGGGGGGGGGGTTACGACTGTATGATCTATGATGCTTAGCAGAAGCTAATCTATCTGTTTCATCAATTTCAGGTTTTGGATGCTTCGTGGTATATGCCTGATGAACAGAGGAACCCACTTCAAGAGTACCAGGTTAACAATGTTTCATTGTGAATCCATTGATTAAATCTGCAATGAGTGTCTTGTCCTTTTTTATCTTACTGTTTTTCAGCCTTATTGCACCATATGAGTAATGCTTTAATAATGAACCATGATAAATTGAATATATACCTACAGGTCCACCGCCATGCTTATTTGATTTAGAAGAAAATGGTTATTGATGGGCTTCAAATCACTGTTTTCTGATGCATGTTAGTCTATTTATCATTCAGGTTGCTCATATTCCAGGTGCTCTTTTCTTTGATGTGGACGGGATAGCAGATAGAACCACAAATGTAAGACTCTGTTCTAATTTCTAATTGTCTAAAGCAGGACTCAGAATCTCATAGGTTGCAAAGACAAACACTAAATGGATTTACGAAGGAGAGGATCTGTTTCTGCATCTTATAGATTTACTCTTATGTCTTGTTCTGTGGATGAAATTTATTGTAGTAGTTATTTATCTCCCTATGAATAGGAAGGGGCCTCTCTGCTTGTCCGGACTCAAAATGGTTTAGTTCCTTGGACTCTATGTTGGCCGGATCCATGCTTACTCCTAGCGATGTCCATTTTCATGGGAATGTGAGAAACCTTAATGGAGAAGAAGGAAAAATATTCTCATACTTTGAAGAAAATTTTCATATTGTTACGTTTCTTGATGTATTTCTGCATATAGGTGTGTATGCGTGTGTGTGTGTGTGTGTGGGGGGGGGGGGGAGGGGGGTTTTAGAGTAATTTATAAGCTAATGAAATGAGTGTAGAGTTAGAGCTTCAAAAGATAAAAAAAAAAAGAGTAACAACTTTGAGTTTCATGATGATTCCATGAGTGCTAAACATGTAAAACTAAGAATTTTTTTTTAATTTTTTTTAACTCCTATTTCAATTTGGACACATTTGTGAATCATAAACCTTGTTGCTGGGCTGAAGAATGATTATCTCTCTTTTCTTGCTCCTGGAAAAAAAAAAACATATTCATAAAGATTTCATTGCAGAGTCTTGAATAGGTAACTATTTTCTCTACCTTGGGGGGGAGGTCTGATGAGTTTTGACTTATGATTTCATACTTGAATTATTCTTGGAATTGGTAAGTCCCTGAGTCTGTTAGGAAAACGTCAGGGGTTGTGGCAGGCGTCCAAATGTTTAAAAGAGTGATCTCAGTTCTAAAAACAAGTTTTAAGTTTCGCGTGGACTATTCATGCTGGCAATTTAACTTGAGTTTGGACTGTGGACTTTTCGGTACGGGATACCATATGGTATATGCATACTTAAAATTTGACTCAAAGAAGTTCCTTGAAAACAACTCAGTCTATACTTTGATTCTTAACTATGTACCCTTGTCCTTTTCTTGTGCTAACTTTGCATGTACTTTATAAAGCATGATGCAGAAGACTTGGAGGACACATTGCACACCTAACTGACAATTACTTGTTCATTGAGTCATGATAGGGCCTTCTAAAGTCAGTGATGATGCCGGTATTGGCCTGTTAAGTGATGAGGCTGTATCTTTTTCTTCCAAGTCACTAGGGCAGCATTATGTTATCAAAGGGAGGGGCAAAATTAGAATGATCATGCTCTCAAGTTGTCATTAGTAATGTGCATATGAGAACTGCCAGTTAGAATGAAATACTTGACGCAAAACCTTTTTTTTTTTTATAAGTAAAGAAAGCATAGAATTTTGAATACTGAATTTTCTCTCCTGATATGACAGAGCATTTTCGTTCATGTGCTCGAACACAATACCATTTGAATAAACAACTGGGTTTGTTGTCTCACAAACTGTAGGGGAGCTAATGTTATTATCAATTGTTTCAGCTGCCCCATATGTTGCCTTCTGAAGAAGCTTTTGCTGCTGCTGTTTCAGCCCTTGGGATTGAGAATAAAGATGGAGTGGTTGTTTATGATGGGAAGGGAATATTTAGCGCTGCACGTGTTTGGTGGTGAGCGGAGGAGTTTGTGTGGGCAGTTCTTTTTATTGTAATTACTGAACAGTGTACGTTATGTAACATATGGTGATTTATTCTTTGTTAAAATGTCAAGGATGTTCCGAGTATTTGGGCATGACAAAGTTTGGGTGCTGGATGGAGGTCTTCCTAGATGGCGTGCTTCAGGATATGATGTGGAATCCAGTGCTTCCAGTGATTCTATTTTGAAAGCTAGTGCTGCTAGTGAGGCCATTGAAAAAGTTTATCAAGGTCAACAGGTATGTGCTTGCCTCCTCCCCTTCCCCCATTTTCATCTTCTAGATTCTTTTTCTTAGTACCAAAAAAGAAATTAACCAAAAAGGAATAAAGCTGAGGCTCTTGCAATTATACTAATTAGACATGTCAAGATTGAGAGAAAGAGTTGTTTCACATGTGTAAGACATGCAGGTACATGTATACAACCTTCACACATAAAATTCAACCCATATGTTTCATATATTGAGTAAATTATAAATTTAAATTGCACGTGCAAGAAGTGAAGCATGATTCATCACCGGTTTCATATAATTATACTGTAGCCACCCACTCCCCTGTAATTTGAAATAAATGATGGAATTATATGAAATAAATTAGACTCAACAGGAAAATATCTCCTTGAATCTTGGACTAGTTTCCTATAATTATATTTTAGAGGAGTTATCTTGCGGATTCCTATCAGCTAGACCCTCCAAGTCATGAGGAGGACCACCATCGCGGTGTCTAATCCTGTAGTTGCCTACCATGTTGTTGCTAGTGCTATGAAGGGTGTCAAACCGATAACCATCAAATTGTTGGGAAATGTGGTGAAGATGAGGAGTATAACCATGTGGGCAGATCTAACCCCACTTCCTTGGACAAGACCATGATTAGGAGGAGGCACAATCGACCTACTTCCTCATCTTTTATCTCTTTTGTATGGTCCAACTTATAGATGACCTGCTTTCCGCGATCACCATGGCCTACCATAAAGTTTGCACTAATGACGGGGAAGGATTAGGTTGGTCAAGCATGGGAGATTTCTCTAGCGATTAGTTTCCATAATTTCACGGTGGTCTAGTTTAGTCTCAGTGCTTGTTTGGCCTAGCTTTTGAGAGTGTTTTTGAAGTTAAAAAGCACAAACTAGGCCAAACAATGTTTTTTTAGAAGCTAATAATTGTTTACCAAAAACAGTTTTGGCCAAAAACAACTCCAAAAGCAGAAGCAGTAAATTGCGGCTTTTGCTTCTTATAAACTAATCACTACTCAATCTATGAGATTCTCTAGCGATTAGTTTCCATAATTTCACATAAATATTCTGATTTTTATAAAGATAACATTTAAATGTTTTCATATTATATTAGAACCTTTAATATATGTTGGACATTTTTATTATCTAATTTCTTTACAAATATGGTATTTAGTAAATTTTTGATATATAAATATTTAATTTAAAGAATTGTATAGTTAAGTAAGACCATATATAGTTATAATAATTATTATTATACATATAACTATACGATTATAATTATTGTTAAAATTAAAATATGATAATCTGTTTAAAAATTAATAGAAAGAGAAAAATGTAAATAATCATATAATAATTTTACTCCAGAAAAACACATGATAATTTTTAAAAGTTAGGTTAAACAATCAAATTTAGTAAAAGCAATATATCATAAGTTAGGCCAAACACTTTAACTTAGTAAAATCACTTATGTCATAAGCTAGGCCAAACACTTCAATACCTCTCAAAAAATAGCTTTTATAAAAACTGTTTGTAAGAAGCAAAAACACTTTTTTAAAAATTAGGCCAAACAGGCACTCAATTTTTGTCAAAACGTTCATCCTGAAGGCCCACTTTTTTAGACAATTTATCAACTTGGGACTGCTCGGGTGGTGTCATTGATGATGATAGTATGCTTAATGCAAATGACAATGCAAATGCCGTGAAAACTGTAAATTGCAAGAATCAGTATGTGCAAAGCGCACTCTCAATTTTAAGAAGAATTAGCGATAGTGATATATGTGTCAACAAAGTGGGGGCAAACATATCAGGATCAGATGCACTTACTCTGGTATTAAGCTAATTTTGTAGAAGTCCAGCACCAAAGTAAATACAAATCCTCATACCTTAAGGTGGTTCACAAATACACTGTCAAAATCTCTAACCTTTCTAACACAAGAGTTGAAGCATGACGAATATTGGCAGCTAAGAGTAAGAGCACCAATGCTACAATTTACGAATGTGGCAGCTTTGCACAACATGGGGCAGGGTGACAAACACCAGAAGGAAGGGTTGACAGTTCCTGTGACAGCTGTATGGTACACACGCAACAATTGCAATCTTGGCACTTTTGCAAATTTGGGTTTGTGAAAAATTGATCAGGCAATTACAAGAAATCTAGGAATGGTCTTATCAAAAAAAAAAAAAAGAAAAAGAAATCTAGGAATGGTGTCATCCAATTGAGTGAGGGTTTGCACAAAATTGGGTGCGCGATCAAAGGGTGAAGCCGTGAAGGCAGTTTGATTGAAATGGATGAATTGAGGGTGAATTTAGGGGTTTAGGGCCGGAAAAATTGGGAAAATTGCAACCTAGGAGATGTGAATTTGAGCTTTTGGGATTCTGGGCGGTGGCTGATAGTAGTGGTAGTGTGCTTGTGGTCAGACAATGATGGGTGACCGTTCGAGGTGATCAGTGGGATAGCTTTGCATGGCTAGGTCAGGTTGACTTATTGGTTTATTATTATTTTTTTTTCTGATTTGAATGCTGGACAGAAAAGAATTTGGACAAAATGAAAAGGAAAAAAATAGGGAACTCGAGATCCATTCAACTCTGGTACCAAATCTAATGTTGGAGAATTCAGACATCAGAGAAGTCATTCAAGGAAACTTACAATTTCTGAAAGTCCTGTTTGATTCAATATTCAAGTCAACCTCCCTTCACATTGACTTGGGGTTTAAATAGAACATTATGACCTAATGCAATGGGGATGTTGACAATATTATAATCAAAAGATATTAATATTTTTCATCAACTAAAATAGAAGAAAGGCAGCTAAAAGATATTACTTTCCTATAATAAAATCTCTTGATTGGTAAACTTCCTATTCCTCTTAGAATACACCCTCTCATGTAATCGGCTTGCATCAGCTTAACTTTTTATTCTTTTTATTTTATAACTTTGGGTAACAGCTGTTAGGGGTGCTATAACATTGCTGCAGTGATTGTGAAATCTGGTACCTGGTTCGTAAGTCTGTGACATGGACATCAGACTTTCTTTTGTGTTGTGCTCCTCTAGAATTAGTTGTTTGTTTATAAAATTTTATGCACTTTGGCAGGTTGGACCGATCACATTCCATACCAAGTTTCAACCGCATCTTGTTTGGACGCTTGACCAGGTCATATTTATTATTTCGATTAAATCTGTTGGAACTCCTTGCTTGGCTATATCGGGAGTGCTTGGTTTTTCAGTGATGATTTTCCAGAATTATGCAGTCTATAAAGTGATAATGTTTGTACTTGTAATCTTGCGTATAGAATATCATTCTTATGCGGACTTCGTAAGCATCTTTTTTTCGGCGTTTCTCTTGGCTTGAAAACATTTTACGGTATCTATAAATTACATCATGAAGAATGACGATGCAATGATAATGTTTATTTCTTTTCCTTATCTTGTTTTTTCCCCTACAATAGGATTTAAAAAGAAGAAAAAGAAAAATATGGCTTCTCAAAGTAGTGTTTTTATTGTTGCTGGTATCTGTGCTGTAAGGCCTGTTCCCCTTTTGCTTTACAAATGGTTTACGTACGACCTTTCCGTGAGATTTTCATTTGTAAATGTTTCCATAAAATTTTGTTGCTGATTTCTTGGAATTATTCTCTCAGTAGGCAAGAATGATTGGTTAACACTTGAATTATGTTAGCTTGATTTTGAGAAGGCATGCTGCATGTGATCATACCACTTGGAGTTTCTCTTGGTCATTCTTGAAAAGATGGTCTTTCTCCGAACTGGAGAAACTGGGTGTTTTTATTTTCAATGTTGAGAAATTGGGTTTCAAATGTAACTTAAACAATTTGGGTTATTTCCAACGCATTCTTCTTTTTGAAGTGTAAACTTATCAGATGTGCTCATTCCTGCCAGTGGGGTTCCTTGGATTCATCACATGGCTTAGTTTTTGGGTGTGAAGTTGATCATAACCTTTATACTATTGGTCTTCCTCTGAGGGCATTTTATAAAAGTTTGGCGGTTTAGGATCCTATAATAGGGAGGTTTAAGAAGAGATTGACAGGCAAATCTAAGTTTTTGTCCGGTGGGGGTCTTCTCATCTTTATTAAAAGAGGCACTTTGTGGAATCTGCCTATGTATTTCATTTCTCTTTTCACTATTCCTACCAGTGTCACAAGTTGTTTTGAGAAGATTATGAGAGACTTGGGAACAATGATTCTAGCAATTGTTTCTGTTGGGTCAATTAGGATGGTATTTGTCATCCTAAGATGGAGGGAGATCTTAGCTTGTAAAACAAATAAAAAGAATGAAAGAAAAACAATTATTTCTTTCCCTAATTGTCTTCCCTGTTTAGTAGGCTGATCATATTTGTGAGTAACGAACTGCCCCTCAGACGGTTGAAAGATGGTTCTTGAGTATTCTATTGTCTTTGAATTAGAAAGCTTATGTCCAATGGTATGATGCTTTTGATTTTACATTGATAAGCTAGCACTGAAAGGTTACAGTACTATTCTCAGGTTAGGAGGAATATTGAGGACAAGACGTACCAGCTGGTTGACGCCCGGTCAAAAGCCAGGTGATGTATATTTGTTGATTATTGTTTGTATCATTGTTTTACCTTATATTCTATGAACTTTTGGTGTATAGTAGCTCTGCTCCCCTTTCTCTTTTTGGTGTGGTCGTCACATTGTTACACATTACATCCTTCTCTTTTGCGCTCCAGGAGTGTAGCCAGAACTGTTGTCAAAAGATAAGACTAAAATAGTTTGTATAGAGGTGTTCTTGTTCTATGGGGTGCGGATCATATTTCTACTGTCTGAACTCTGAGTTTCATTTGTTGTTGGGGAAAGTTTATTCAAGTGAACATCACAGGCATTTTAGGATAAAGCTATTCAGGCCTGGTTAAAAACATGTTGTTAGGTAATAATGGTCCATTGGTAATTATCACATGACCTTACTGCTCCCTATAACATCAAAGATATGTTATAAGCCTAATTAGTTATGTCATGAATGTAAATAAATCCAATAGAATCGACTTGCATGCCTGGCCCTGCTCTTTTCTTTAATGAATAATCAAAGTATGTATTAAGGGACACCCAAGGGATGTCAACCATATAAACTAGGGGGCTTAAATAAATTTTGAAACATAAAGCATACAAGATTCTTATCCATAAAATCCAAAGTAGTCATCTCTTTACGATGATGAAAATCTAGACACCAACTACACAAAGGTTACATCAAGAAATTCTATGTACCTTCGTTGTCTGCCACTATTACTTAGGTTGATAGTAGTTTAATTTCCAAATCAGAAGCTCTGAACAATTTAAGAAGGCCTTTTTCCTGTGTTGCTTATGGATGTTGGAGCTTTGAGTTACATTTTTTGTTTTTGTTTTTGGGGGGGGGGGGGTTAGAGTAAGTGAATTTTTTTTTTTTTTTTGGTCATAACTTAAAAATTGGAAAGGGGCCATGAAAGAGTATAAATTGTTGTTTCTTTGAAAGTAATGATTGATAGTTATTATGATTTATTGAATGATGGTGAAAATGGGAGTTTATGCTTGAGGGTTCTAGGGTTTTTTAATTGAATATTTGGAGTGATATGTTTTTTTGAATTTCGTAGTAGTTTTAAAATACGTTAATTTTTTAATTGAATATTTGGTGAGATATGTTTTTTTTGAATTTCATAGTAGTTTTAAAATACGTTAAATTTGAGGATGAAGCTCGTGTGGATGATGTATGTTTAAGATGATTAGTTAGCGTGGATTCAAATGAGAGCCATTTGGATGATGTATGTTTAAGATAATTAGTTGGCATGGATTCAAATGAGAGCGAAGTGTGAAAACTACTTTAAAATCATGAATGAGCTTCACACCTATGACAATCGTTATATACTATGTGATCTGCACATTGGAGCAACTGTGATATCATAACTGAAACCGCGTTTTGAATTCTTGTTTGGTAGATTGTGTGTGTTTTAGAACCTTAGAGGCATTTGTGGCAAGAATACGTACAACATTTGTTATTTTGATCCCTAAAAGTTTGATTGTTCTGTCAAGCGAGCGACAACGATTTATGATTGAGATCTTGAGAGGCATGCGTAGTCAGAATACATATGTTTAAAAAGGTGGGGTAAAAGTCCTAGTTGTTGCATGGTGATCTTATCTCCTTGTGGCCAAAGTGTGAAAGTTGTTTTAGAGGAGTAAAAGATGGATTGTCAACTTTTATGGAGACTAATGTATTTTTTTTTTATATATGTAATGTGCCTGTTGAAAATAATGACACTAGATCAAAAAGGAAAAAGAAAGATCAGTCTATTTTTGCGGTGGATTAGGTGGTTTTCAGTCATTTGTTTACACACTGCTGTCGTTGGTTCCTTTATATCTCACAAGAGATGTATTTAACTAACCTGTAACATTTAGGACACACTAGTTATTCTTTTTTTTTTTTTTTTTGGTTGGAGGAATCGAAATGTCTGTAATTGACATCTTTTTCCCTTCACAAGATCCGGTACTGCAGGACATTTTTTTGGATCCTTAATAAAGGCTTTCTTTATTCAAAGTCGCTAATCTTTTATGTTTTTTCATCTAATTATCTTCATATAACCTACCCATATGTGTAGTTAACAGTATATTTCATAGTGTTGATCTTACCATGGCCAATGTATGTAGCCTAATTTTTTGTATCTGAAGTAGAAGTGCATGAAATGTATAAGTATGATTATGTAGCTGACTTGTGTTGTAGGTTGATTGTGGATTAACATTGGCCCAAAAAAATCAGGTCTAAGTCAAATTTAGGTCAGGCCAAGTCAAAATCTGGACAATAATATGTTGTCTCTTGTCTGTTAACCTTTTTTTGGGTCGAACAATTCAGACATATCCAAAGTTGGGTCAAGATCAGATTCTGACAACAAAAATAAAGAGAAAAATTGTATCTGAATTTCAGTCAAAATTCGGATGTAGAATTTATGATCTTACCTGGTTTTTTCAGGTAGGAAAAACTCGGGTATTTGGGTGGGATAAAATTTTGAACTATAATTATGGACAATGTTAATATTCCATAAGAATTTTTATTTTTCTTCTCATTTCTTTCCAGTCAATATTGTATATTTGCTAATGTCTAGGGTAATCATGGAGAGAGGCTAGGACCTGTTTGGGCCAAGCACTGCTATCCAGATATTGTTTGTTACATGTTCAGACCATTATTAGTCTTCCCATTGCTTTGGCAGTAACTTATGTCATTGGACACAGAAATCTATGGTTATTAACTTTGGCTGTAGATCACATACATCGGCTGTGGAGAATAAGTTATTGTGAATGATCCTCCAACAGCAATGATATTTTATGACTGCCTCATTTTATCACGAATACACACTTTTGCTGTTTATGTATGCAAGGTTGTAGTTAGCGTGTTAGTATGCTGACTTAGCATTCCATAGTTTGATCAATGAAGAAGACTTTTGGATCGTTGTGTCCTTGATTAATGTTTATGTTCGAAGTTTGATAGCCGCTTTGAAATAATTGAAGGTTTGATGGAACTGTACCCGAACCACGAAAGGGGATAAGGAGTGGTCATGTACCCGGAAGCAAGTGTGTTCCTTTTGCCCAGGTAAGGAATGTTATGCTGTTGATCTCAAATTCTACTTTTTTTTGTAATGTCATGGCTAGAGCTAACTGGAGACGAGAGATCCATCTTACCAGATCTACATCAATTACCGTCTTTATGATGTTTCTGTTGAAAGAAGGGTCTGTTCATTCTGAAAGTTATCTTTTCTTTGTTTTCTTGAAGATGTTGGATTCGTCAGGCACTCTCTTACCTGCGGATCAGCTGAAGGAAAGATTTGAACAGGAAGGTAATGAGCATTTTACTCTTTGTTACTCTTTTTCATGGAAATGTGGCTTTGTGGAAAAGAGGTATTTGGCTCAAAATGCTCTTGTGGTGAGCTTTCTGGGGTGAGCTTTTTGTAGAAATTACTTGTTCGCCCAAGAATTAAAAATTATACTTATAAGTTATTTGATGCCCCTTATTTTTGGAGAGAGATTGGAGTTTAATATTTATTTAACATATTAATATCATCATTTTATAGAAGATTTATTTAAAAATAAATAACGTGAAATTCTAAATTAATCTTTGGCTAATAGGCTAATACTGGATGCCAGTGAAATTCTATTTCTAAGTCATTAGGTTTAGAGCTCCTTTGTAGTTATAGCTTCAAGCATGTGCTGAAACTTATCCTTTAGATTAATATGCTCTTATTTTTGTTTGTTTACACTTGCACTATAAATTTTCATGCATGCAAGTTAGTATTGACATTTGATGTTGAGTTTTATTCAAATTGGGTCTGATGGAGCCTTTGCAGTTCATTTTAATTTTAATTTATAACCCCCTGGAAAATTAAAAATTAAAATTAATATATTAAAAAAGCTGTTTATAAAAAAAATGTAACATAATGTATGCATCAAACGCATTTATATGAATTGAAAAGAAATTAGATAAAAGATATATCAATATTACATAGACTTATTAAAAGAGGTATCATGAAAGAAATCAATTTGCGTGCTTGACAAAAGTCAAATTATTTTAAAGAATATTAAATGAGTACGAAGTATAGAAGCATTCTTTGGATTGGTTCAACTATCCAATCAACTATCCAATCCAATCCAACCCAATCCAAACCTATCCAAATTTATCCAAACCTTACACAATTCCTCAAAAAAGCATCCTCTCTAAAAACACAATTCCCCAAAAAAGCATCTTAACTTATCCAAACCAATCCAATCCAATCCAATCCAATCCTGATTTTAACCAAACCAAAGAACAGGTAGGAGCTCAATTGGTATCTGCTGCACAGATCCCAGGATTGATTCCTGGGAGCAGCAACAGGCTTGCATGCCTGGTTTCCCCCATCCCTCATGGGCTGATTTGAGGTATATATTTGTTTCATGACACTGTCCAAGTTTTTGTTCAAGGGGAGGCAGATGCAAAAATCTATGAACCCATTCCTTAGGTCCTTTATGTTGTCGGGGCTTAACTTTTCATTTGTGTGTCACCTACCAGGCATCAACTTGGAGCAACCCATTGTTACATCTTGTGGTACAGGCGTGACTGCTTGTGTTTTGGCGCTGGTATGTAATAATATATTTGCTGCCCCTCTTTTAACATTTGTACATTGAAGTCGTTGAATGACGAATGTTGTGTGTTTTGTAGGGTTTACATAGGGTGGGGAAAAAGGATGTTGCTGTTTACGACGGCTCCTGGACAGAATGGGGAGGAAATCCAGATACCCCTGTTGACGCTTCTTCCTGATAACATAGCATAACATAACATAACAATGTCTACTGTTTGTGCAGCATACATTCACCAATCGCGTTGGATTGTTGAGCTTCTTTTCTATCCCCTATTCCATCCCCTTCCGTTCCCCTTGCTTTTCGACAATCATCTTTTACCTGTGCTTTCTGCAATCAAGTTTCATAACATAATAAAGGGATGCTTGTATTTCCCAACGCTTGGGTTATCTCTTAACCAGTCTTGATTTTTTTATTTTTTTAAATATGCGGCTTCACTCAACAATCAGCACTCGTGTTAAATGCTGGATATGAAATATGTTTTTGCCGTATCAAACCGTGCTCCCTTATCTACCAAGCAAGGGGGCAGGAATTGCAGATGCTTTGGATTGGAAACTTGGACGGTGAAATGATTTAGGGATCTCGGCAACTCGCAGTGAATTAGCTAACTTTCTGGCTCACAAAGTGAACACCACTATTTTCAATGGAAATATATATATACATACATATATATATATATATATATATATATATATATATATAGGAAAATTGGATTCTAATAATCCCTACTTTCACCAATTGGACAATGGTGGACCGTACTTTCACTTTGTATTCTGGTGGTCCAAAAAAAAAAAAAAATTGGATTGTAGTGGGATATTTTCGAGAGAATCATAGATTTTGTGTTGCACTTGATTCAAAACTTAGTATAACACTTTACAATGATTTTTAATGAATTTACAGCGTTTCTCTCAATTTCTTTTCATTTTTTATTATTTTTTACGATTTTTTCACTTTTATTATTTTTCAAAAATCATAATAATTATTCGGAGTTTCAAAAAAATAATTTAAAAAATGTTTTAGAAACTACAATTCATTAACTTTTTAGGGGTAGGAACGAAAAAAACAAAAACAATGTAGTGTAGGAATGAAAAAAATAAAAAGAATGTGGAGGTGGATTTGGTACCATTACAATCCAATTTTATTTTATTTATCACTGAATCTAAAAGTGAAAGACGGCCCAATTGTCAGATTGGTGAAAGTAGGGATTATAAGACACCAATTATCCTATATATATATATATATATATATATATATATATATATATATATATATATATATATATATATATATATATATGAAAATTGGATTCTAATAATCCCTACTTTTGCAAATTGGATGATGGTGGTCCCTACTTTCGCTTTGTATTCTGGTGGTAAAAAAAAAAATTAGATTGTAGTGGGACATTTTCGAGAGTATACCTTAAATATCATAGATTTTGTGTTGCAGACCTAGGAGGAGGTGGTGGTGCAGGGTGCCTATGTAGGTGTGGCCATTTCTAGTTGACCTTTACCTGTTGGTTTTTGGGTGCCTTTTGGGAATATATATTACATGCACACAGAGCAATGTACTCCAGATATTAGCGAGTGAACAATGATAATAATCAGAGTGAACAATCATAACAATTAGAGTAAATAACCTAATATATGTGAGTAAACAATTATAAAATTTGGAGCACAAGCTTCGGGTGCACCAAATAAATTGCAGCCTTTTGGAGGTGTTGGATATGTTCCTATTGCTTTTGGTTCAAGAAAGTATAGGAGTTATGGAGATGGACGTAGAATTTGAGATGAGCAAATTGAAGTTAATGATTGAGGAGGAGGTGTTGGAATTTGAGGAGGAGAAATGGACAGAAAGAAGAATGAAATTGCCATCAACTAGTCGGGCGCCTATTAACTCAATCAACATTCAACACTAGGGTGATGAAGCAAATATTGAAGAATATCTGGTGCCCTTCAAGAGGAGTGGTTGCGAGAGAATTAGCGGACATTCTTTTCTTGTTCCAATTCTTCTCAATGGAAGATGAGCAGTTCGTTCTCAATGAGGGATTGTGGTCTTTCGATGGGAAACAATTGCTGGCGAGGGTATGGAGCGGAGTTGAGCTGTTATCAGATATCAAGTTCAAATGGCGAAGTTTTTGGTGAAAGCCTACGAAGTTCCAACGATTGGACAAACCCCTCTCTTTGTCAAAATATCGAGTGACAAAGTAGGAATCTTTGTAGGTTGTGATTAAGCTGCAATGTATGGGGCAGACAAGTCGTTATGTTTTCGTGCAGATATGGACATTACAAAGCCCTTGAGGAGAGGGTTAATGGTGAAAGTCGATAGAAAATCGATATGGGTCCATTTTAAATAAGTTAAGCTTTCGGAGTTCTACTACTAGTGTGGGGAGCTTGATCGCTTTCTACGTGATTGTGGGGAAGTCGACCCAAAGACCCCAATAAACTGGAATTGGTTGAAGGCATCACCTTTGAAGTCCAGGAGAAAGGGAGTGGAAGCGAAGATCACGGAAGAGAGGAACTTATTCCTGACTTTTAAAGGCAAGTAGACTATATTTAGAGCACGACAAAGGCTCGAGTTTTCTGGGAAAACCAACAAGGAGGTGCACCAAAAGAGTCAACCGAATTATAGCAACTCAGAGAACATGCAAATTGATGGGAGTAATGTCGTGACCACTGGGAAGGAGGCTTTTAAGGAAAGCTTATCTAAAGAGAAGGATGATGGGAGGGTGGGAAAGTTAGAGCCCTTGCTAAAGACACAAACATCTTCAATTCAATGGCGAAGGTTGCTTAAATTGCTAAATAGCAACCCTGCAAATATCCACGAGTCTTCTTTGATTAAATTGCTAGGAGATTGGCAACCCCCGGGCAGTTATAGACCTTTGACGTGTGTTGGGGGTCAACAAGCCTAATTTAGGCTTTTTATCTAAAACTAAACTATCGTGTATGGAGTTTAGAGGGATGATGAGCCAAATGAGTGATTTTGATTTTATTGTTGTTGACAGTGTGGGTAGAAGTGGGGGCCTCGATTTATTGTGGAAAAAGAATTTGGAGGTTCATGTTCTTAGCTCCTAGTGTATATGAGTACCATGAGATTAACGAAAAGATGAAGACCTCCTTTATCCTACCTCACTCACAGTCGCAAAAAACATGAACTGTTAATTATATCATTGCTATCCAGCCCAACTTACATGCTTTTAGCCTTGATTCGATCACTCAGTCAAAGGATGAGTCTGCTACTTATATCCTTTCTATGGTCAAATTAAATTTGCCCCATGAAGCAGCCATTATTGAAGCAAGTAACTAAACTTAGAATCTGAGACTAGAAAGCTTCATCAGCAGCAAAAATAAACACCATAATGCGCTAGAATAGATCACAATAGCTACTCCCAAGTCCTAACAAATGCATTTTACTGTTAGCAGGAAACACAAATTAACTATCAAGGGAGACAAAGCGAAAAGCATTTACATTGACCATGAAAGTTTTGTACAAATTCAAGTTCCCAAAACAGCTTAAATTATGGAGCTTTCATCTCTTGAACATAAAGACAAGAACTGGTGCCAAAGGCTTGTTCAACATCTGAATCTGGCTACATGCCCATCCTTCGACTGGTAACTCTGAGGCAAAAGCTTCAACAGTTTCGTATTCTTCCCTGAAAAATACATGGAGCAACAAGCCAATAAAGATTATAATTTTCCCGGCAACCATGTGGAAATAATGAAATCTCTTCTAGAAAGGATTTGGTGTGCACAATGGTATCTAAAGTAGTGTGCAACATAAAATGTCATGGGTGTTGCGCTTGAAAGTACATGGTCCAAAGTACATCTCATTGAGTAACATTTCCTAACCTGGGTTCGTTAAAACCAAATGGTCATGACTCATGAAGGTCAGATTATTAGATTCCAAAAGTCCAATTATACATGGAATTCAAGAGCAATGGAAAGGCAACCTCTAGAATCGTCTCCCATGCATAAAGAAAGGAGAACACTACAATCTTGTCATGCACAAATGAAGCAATGTCATATACATCTATTAACATTGAAGCATGACCCTATCCTAGCCCGAAAATTACTGAAGAATACAATTGGATTAATTATGCAAGAGGTGTACAAATTACTAGTTGATAAAGTAATAAAAAAGAGATGCAAAAAAGGTAAAAACAAACACCACATTAACCAACCAGCCATTCACATACAGTTGAGAGCAATTTTGTATAGTCATAACTTCTAGGAAACAGGAAAACTATATGAAAAAGACTAGAAAAATGAGAGTATGGATGGAAAAAAAATAGAAAAATAGGGAGGTAGGTTTGATACCACTAGAGTACAATTTTGATTTTTTTAGGACCATCAGCATACAAAAAAAAAGTATGGACTACTGGTATACAAAAGCTGAAAGTAGGGACCACCAGAATCCAATTATTCTTATTATTATCCCAAGGCCAATAGTTTGTATTATTAGAATCCAATTTTCCTTCTTTTTTTCAACAAATAATCAAAAGTTGTATTAGGAGACACCACGGGGATGTTTAATCACTTTTTGATACCATTATCCACCCTATTTGCCAAGAATATGGTTTAGGATTTATTTACATACATTTAGCACACAAGTGCGTTTTATGCCCATGGTGTGTGCGCTTATGCCTCTTCCCCGGTACCTTGGGACCTTTTGCACCTCATAGCCTTTAAAACAAAGTCTGATTGTAGGACCATCAGATTACTTCTACCTACTTTATAAATTTCCATAGAAATCAATGAGATCGCACACGGAAACATAGTTCCTTAGAAAAGTGGCATTCAATCAGAGAAACATAGAAAGTGTCTGGCAAGCAAATATCAAATAAAATGGACAGTCATCAGTTAATTTCCATCTTTTCCCTTCTTTCTAAGCAGAAATCATAAATTAAAAGCAATATGAGACCAAAGTTTATGAATCACACTCATGAAGGATCACCATAGCATTATAATACCTTCCACCAGGGTGCCCCACATAAGCAACAATACTGATAAGTCCTCCAGGAAGTAGTAGTTCCTTTGCAGATTGCAATGCCAGCTTGGTTGTATCTGACTTTGTAATGATTGCCTTGTTACCTCCTGGAAGGTACCCTAAGTTGAATGCCACAAGCCTAGAAAATCAAGCATAAACACAAAAGGTTAGCTAATCATTTCCACAATTTCAGTGTCTTTTACTCCTCCACAACCCATCCACCCCCTCGATTTAAGGTTGCACAATGTTACGTACTTTCCATATTAGTGCAGATGTTACCAGACCTATGCCAAAGTATAAAGGTCATTGCCCACGACTAGATGAGCAGATTACTAGACTATAGTCTTCAAGTACAGTCTCCCTCGAGAATTACATCTTCAAAGGGAAAGCTACAACTTGTATGACAGAATCGCAACAATACTTACAAGCACAATTCAGAAAATAGATTGAAGGATGAAGAAATAAGAAATTAAAAAAATATAAAAAGCAGCTTTTCCAGTCACACCTACACAATTCAACACATAAGAAAACTAATTTCTCTATAGTCTATGAACCTCAGTACCAAGCTACTGTATTAATGAGACTGCTCCCACAGGCCATAGGAGCAATCCTTGTCCTCTGTCCACAAGGGAATGTCTTGCAGTTATTTGTTTCTTCTCGAAAACAAAAAGGGAATCTATAAATTATCCAGTAAGCTATAATCCTACAACCAATAATAGTGAATAGACAACAGTCAGAACACAAAAAGTGAAACCATAAAATGAAAACAGTGACCATAATATTGTTCAAACAACTTAGCTCTAAGTTTATCAAAGAACATAATCATGACTTAGATACTATATGCCAAAGCGAGAGAATGCAATTTCACTGTAGCAGCCAGTCAAATAAGCTATCTGAGTACATTCTACAGAAGACCACCTCATAAAACATGGCCATAAAATTAGACAGTCAAATAAGCTATCTGAGTACATTCTACAGAAGACCACCTCATAAAACATGGCCATAAAATTAGACAGCTACGATGCGAAACAAATACCTCACAGAATTATTCTTGGGAATGACTTCTGCCATTCGACTATGACAGATGGAAAACAGCTTGACACACTTTCTCTGCAGCAGAGAGACATCTGCATTTAGAAGTATCATACAAGCAAATTGTGTAAAAAGCTAACCGATAACAACATCCTAACGGTGAATTGAGAATATAAATTTGAACTGAAGCAAGAATTTAGAGGTCATGTGACACATGCCATGCCATGCCATCATTCTAGTTGGAGTGCATAGAAAGTTGAAGCCTCACTTAGATGACAACAGTACCACAAGAACTTATCCAGTTTGGAATCCAGGGCATTCCAGAACCTTCTACAGCAGTCTGTGATACAAGGCTCATATATTCCCTCAGGCAACCTTAATCATTTATGATCCATACAGAGAAAGGAAATTAGGAGGAAATGACAGAAATGAGGTCACTCCAAATGTTTTGATGCAAGGAAGCTCTAGATATGGAGAAAGGAAACTCCAAAGAACAACACAAATTATCTCCTTGCCATCTGTTCATATCTTGTAGTAGTATAAGATAGTCTGACCTCAGTTGGAGTAAGTGACATGTCCAGCAAGGATGAAGTGTTGTTGATGGCATCTTCCTGAATGTCCATCCCATACACACAACCGTTGCCTGATTCATCCTTGACCATATTTGCCATTGCTAAAGTATCGTTACCATTACCACAAGTAGCATCAACGACGATATCCCCTTTTCGAATCACATCTTTCCACAACCTACATTGATATGGTACAGTTAACTAACCTACAAAGTCAAATGGTCCCTAGATAAAATATTGAAAAATTGGAAAGCATATTAAGCGACGTTATCGAGATCAATACCACAAAAATCATATCCCTGTGGAACCTTCCTACATCAAACTCAGTTAGAAGGACCAGACATATATTCAATAGTTTTCCCAGTGAATTCAAAAGTTGACCTCAATCTAGGTAAGATCCTGGACATGCTAAATGGTGCTCATATGTAAGAGCAACAACATCCATAGTAGTACCAGAAACCCACCAGAGTTTACTAACCCAGAATAGAGCTTGGTTACATTACTACCAATGGAGCACCAGTGCCCCTCTCCCAACAAGAGGTGGAAAGAGTAATCAGCAAGTGATGGAGTGTAAAACTACCCATGACACAATGAATAAGCTAGGTTTGAGGAATTGAGCTTTGAATTGAAAGCAATACATAACAGAAGCAACAAAGACAAGAAATCAGAAACCAAATACCTACAAATGAGCAACTTCAGTTGCCTTCTTCTCACCAAACAGGTAACTCTTAAAAACATCATTAATCCCTGCCAAGAGTTCAGACTCCAAGTCATTCAGCACAACTAACCAAGTAAAAGAGCAAATGGAGATTTCAATAAAATGGGTGAGTATTATTAGACCTGAAAGAGGAGAAATGAAATGAGTAGAAAGTTTTTGCGACGCAGGTGAACATTGGGTGGCTACTACAAAGGATGAATTGGAGCATTGCGATCGGCTACATAGGATATCCCTTCCAGTTCCAGGGGATGTAACCGCCAAAAAAGGACGCCATGGAAACACCAGCAGCGTTCTTGCCATACTGGTAGGCACTCGCAGGCACAATTTTTGAATTCTTTGTCAAGATCTAGGGCTCTGGAATAGAGGGTTATCTAAATAAACCCTTAAAGCTCTACTTCTTGTTGAAAAGTCCATGAAGTTGCAAACTTTTGGTACTTTTTCTTTTTTTTTTTTTTTTTTTTTTGGCCTTATAGAATGGGTAAGTTACATATCTTTCAAGAAAGAGTTGTAGGCTTGTAGCTTTACATGATGATTAGAGATTTACCTTCGAAGTATTTCAATTAAAAGGTGGAGACGGTGAAGGGTGAAAAAGTCAATGGTTTGAATCTAATCGAGAATCTTAGCAAAGCAAATATGATAATAATGCTTGCTCCAACTTGATGCAAGACACTACATTAGAGCCTTTTGAGAGGTTGCTTACCATCTTAAAATTAGGGGTTTGTGGGCCACAAATTAAGTTAAATATTGATCACAACAACCTCAACGTGACGCCATTCACATCTAAGCTCCTTATAAGTTGTATGCACCAAAAGATCAATACCTATTATATGCATTTGGAGCTTGTGCTCCAAATCCACCGTGAAAATTAATTTTTTGTAAAAAGTTTAAAAAAACAAAAATGATTTAAAAAAACAAAAATAAAACTACCTCACCCACATCCCTTGCTGCCAAACAACAACAACAACAACAACCTCCCAGGTGACACGTTTGAGCGCGGTCTCGGAGATCCTAATGTAGGCAGCCTTACCCCTTGAGCAAAAGTTCATGGAGAGACTGATTCCGACGGATACGATGGAAAAAAAGGAGGGGAAGCTTGTTAAGGGAAGAAACTACATACCAGAGTGTTGCGAGTGCTTTCGGACGAACAAACAAGTACCTGCACAAGAAAACAAAAGCAAGCCAAAAGACCAAAAACTAGCTCGAAACACAAATACCATTCCTCACCCTACTACCTTAGTACTAGCCCGCCAAGTCTCCCTATCTAGAGTCATGTCCTCCACTAAACCTAGGAGTCTTAGATCTTCTCTTATCACCTCTCTCATAGACTTTTTAGGTCTCCCACGCCCACGACGTCCCTTGGGTAACCCAATCCCTTCGCACCTCCTTACAGGGGCATCCTCGCTTCTCCTACGGACATGCCCAAACCATCTCAGTCTAGTCTCTCGTAATTTTTCCTCAAATGGTGCTAACTCTAGTTTGGATCGACAAACATCATTCCAAATCCTATCCAACCTGTTATAGCCGCAAATCCACCGAACCATCCGCATCTCCGCAACATTTAGCCTTCCAGTATCCTAACCACCAACAACACCAACACCACCACAACATCCCCTCTCTTACACCCCGCCACCTACTGTCGCTTTTTTCGCTGTTTTCTCTCTTCCTCCCTTCCACAACCCTAAAAACCAATTTTCTTCGAGCATACGGGAAGCTTCCATCGAGGATGAATTCGATGACCCACGATGTGTCTCATCGAAGTTTCACACAGGATTGGGTCTTTGGGATATTGATGTTGTGGAGATTGGGTGTCCTCACTTGAATCATCATCTTGACAAAAAAAAAAAAAAAAAAGAACACACAAGAGCTCAGATCATCATCATAACCATCACAGTCATCACCATTATCTCGATACAAAAGAGATTGATTAGACCATATTCATGTTTGATGGAAACTTTTCCAAGTGGAATTTCATTGTTTACTAATAGGTTCAAATTATTCACCAGTTTTGTTGAAATTGCTCACTATATACATTGTATTTATTCGTCAGATAACTAATGGTCATTCATTAGAAATGCTTCCATTGTTCATTATGCTATTGTTCATTGTGCATTGCTCTATTGTTCACCGTAAGTATATATTATCATTGTTTATCTTCTACATTGTTCAATTTATCATTGTTCATCTTATATTAGAAATGAACAATATTGAATTAGCAAGTGAACAAAAACTTTAGTGACTTCTAATGATAGAAATTTTGAGTGAGCGATCTCAAATTTCAAGTGAACAAAATTATCTTTAAAAAAAAGTTTATGATGAATTATCTAAACTTTTTACAGTGTACCTTGCAAAACAAGCTCAGTGAACAATGTAGTTGAAGTAAGTGAATATCGTAGTTGAAGTAAGTAAACAAACTCAGTAATCAATACCAATTGGACGCTAAACTCCAGCACTTTGTAACAAAATTCGCTCTCAAAAGGAGTAAAAAATTTAGTAAAAATAGCTATGTCGCAAAATTGCTCCTCTTTTTTTCTTTTTCCCAATTTCCTGTAGCCTTAAACATGCTTAAAAAGTTGAAACACAAGAATAATTCAAAATTGCCGTACACATTTGAAGTAGAATATTATCTATCATACACGGCCAGCTTTACCCTTAGCCCCCTTACCCATCTTGGCTTTAGGATTTGCCTTGGCCTTTCCTTTTCCTTTGCCTTTGCCTTTGCCCTTGGCATTCTTAGCTTGTTTGTTCATCCCATGCTGCCTGGCATCCTTCTTCATTCTTCTATCAACAAGAACTTTCCCTTTTCCAGCCCTCACTTGTACTCCTTTCTTGGCAACTACAAATTCCTTCTTTGGCTTCTGGGGTGTCGCCTTCTTATAAAGTTGTTCAATCATCCTCCTCTTTGACCGATCAGGGATATCCGACTGGTCTGCTATCGTGTTTGCCTTCTTTCTTATCTTCTCAAGTTTCCTCATAGCAGCCCTCTTCTTTCTTGCTTTCGCCTCCGCCACCTTCTTAGCTGGCCGAGCGTTTATCTCTTTGAATTGAGCCTTTATTGCAGCCACTTCTTCCTTCGTTATCGGTTTGATTGGCTGGTAATGCCTTTTCTCATCATCCGCAAACCATCGTGGCAACCCCTCATCATCAAACATGTACTTATTGTATGCATCGTCAATAATCTCCTCTCTCTTTCTCTTGCTTAGCATTTTCTTTGCGAAAGCCAAAGTCTCACACTTTGTGTCAGTGTCGTAGTCCTCTGAATCCTCATCAGAGGATGAACTGTCACTTGAATCTGTAGCAGGAGCTGGCACTACTTCCAAATCATCATCAACAACTTTTGACTTCATTTTGGGGGTTTCTGGAGCCAAAGATGGCTTCTGTGAAGCTTTTGTAGCCTTCTTTGGGGTCGAAATATTTGGCTTACGTACGTCTAAGTCCATGTCATCATCACTATCATGCTTAGCGAGGTCACCATCTTCTACTGCTTGGGCAAAAACATCTTGACTGAACCACCTCTCCATAATCTCATCTTGGGTTGGCTGTCTTTCCTCACTAATTGGCACAATAAGAGGGTTGGCTTCCTCATCAATCTGCTCTTTGTCTGAATCGTCAGCAGGCTGGGCCTCAGCCTCATCATCACTAGCACCACCCTGCAGTAAAGATGCCATATTACTTTTGATAGGTATACAGTAGAGTAAGCATTCCTATGATGACACACCAATGCTAATGACTTTTTTTTTAAAAAAAAAAATCCGGTGCCTGTAAAAGGCGACAAAAACCCCCAGAGAAAACTCATATCCAAAAAGAGCTGTTAGCATTAGAAAACAACTACAGCAAATAGCTTCACAAGAAAATCTACTTTGGTCATGGTGAACTTAAAAAGGAGCCAAGACATTATTATTTCCCTCAAACAACTTACCTCAAGGAGTTCTCCATCAGCATAAGCTCTCTTCGCACGTTTCCGCTGCTTAGTGCTACCCTCATGCTTGGCAGCATACCGTTCATAAGCTTCATCAAGGATTTCATCAAGCTCATCCTCATACCTGACCAGGGCAAGAGTATTCAACGTTACTAGAATAGAACAGAAATTCCATTGGTTAACAGGCGCTACATCCAAGACATGATTCACAGAAAAAGGGAAGTTGAAAATAAAAGACCTCCTCTTCTCTTCATCAGAGTCCATGTCACTGGAGTCAGAGTCTTCATCAGCGTCATTGTCTTCATCGTTATCGCTTCCAGACACTTCATTAACTCCGACGTCTTCTGTGGTGTCAATAGCAGCCAAGTCTTGTTTGCCCTACATGGTATTTACGTGAATTATTAAGCAGGGCTCATACTCCTAAGTCAGCTACAGTCAGTCCACTCATAACACCCCCCCCCCCCAAAAAAAAAAAAAAAACATACCTGGAAAACTTTGCCTCAACACCCACTTAAAACAAAGCTTGGACAGAACATTGGGGATTCAGAACTCATTGATTGAAAAAGGGGGGCAGGGGAATTCTACCTAAAACGAACCAAATAAATGAATAAAAGGGGAAAACCCCAAACAAACAAAAAGGCTCTCAAACATGAAAAGGAGATGCATATTTTCCAGAAAAATAAGTGTGCCAAGCTCATAGTGTTCCTAGCATAAGGCAACTTTAAACAAGAGGAGAAAGAACCAAAACAACCCGGACAAATGGGGAAAGTAAAGAAATGACTTTACAAATTCCATAACCAGACTGCTACTTCATTGTAACGTATTGTTAAATTCCACACACTTGCTGCTTCACATAACCAGGAACCCTCAAACCAAAGAAATAGAAAGAACTCATTTATTAAATAAATTTTTTTTTTTTAAATAGTCATTTTGGATACACAGCAAATATGTAAAAACAAACCTTCACAGATGCAAGAGAAAACAATTCAGTGTCAACATAACCATCTTGCAGAGCGTCGACTTGCATTCCTGTTGCCTTGCGGGTTTTGTCCTGCACAGCAAAGTAGACCCACATGAAAATTTCTACTAAAGAGTATGCAAAGGATTGTTTAGACAGCACTTGACAGTTATTTTCCCCATTTTTAATATGACACAACTTGACATTATCGAAGGAACAGAAAATATTTTAATTGGCAGTCAATATCCATGGAAAATTCAGGACTACAGTCTAAATTGCCCCCTCCTTCAGGTTTGCTATTTATATTGCACTTGCACACCATTTTGGAGAGAAGTACCTATGATCGAAGCAGAAGAATAGAAAGCCACAAACTGCTCATACCATTTCCAGTAACAAAGAGAAACAACTTCAGTAATAACAATAATACACTTATATATAAACAAGCCTCAACTACCATCTTTGATTTCTCTTACAAACTAGCCTTCCTCTTACAAACTAGCCTTCCTGCAAAATAAACTAACTCTAACATGAATCACGGCATCTTGCACTCGTCAAATGTCGAGACATCATAGGAGATGTTAACCAAGCCATCCATTTTTAGAATTTAGATAAGACAGCAAGTGGAACCCGAGAGAGTACCTTAGCCCGCCTTTTCGCCAGAAGTTTCTTTTCACGTTTCTTCTGGCGCTCTGAAGCATTGGTTTCCTCTTCCAATTCATTGAGAAGTTTATCATCCTCACTCTGTTCCTCTACATCCTTATCCTCATTGGCATCAACGCTAGCAGCAGTACTTTTCTCAGTTGAGAAGAGAGCCTTTCGTACATTTATCCTCCACCTGTAGCATACATATGAATGAATATGCAGTTTGTATTAAATGAACATGAACTACCACGGTTGCAAGGTTGGGAGCACTTTTCAGCCACAGATTGAGGAAGAATGCCAAAGGTGCTCATAATTCTCATAAAAAATAGTATGCAATACTGCGCAACGGAAGTTTAGAAATTCATTGTGTTTACTATCAAAGCAATTTGAATTTACACGCTAAAATCAACAAAAATGAATAAATATTTCTCTACAATGAGTTTCTAGTCAAAAATAAAATCAGAACTCTAAATGAAGTATATCGGACACAGGAGACAATGAGACCATAAAAAAATATATAACTGTGCATGAATTCTTACTTCAAAAGTTGCTTGAAATCTGGTCTTTTCAGAAGAAGTAAGTCTTCGCAAAGATTTAGAACCTATAATTCATCAGGACATGAGGGAGTTAGCAGATTGTACTGCACCAACACAAAGTTAATTTGCCACTCCAGAAGATTACCTCCTCTGTTGTCAAAGGATGATTCTTAATTGGTAAACTGGCAGGATCATCAAAGTTTATAGATGTTATCATGCCCAGCATATCGACAGGATTGTCCGACTCCACGAATTTAGCAGCAGAACAGGGCTTCCTCACCAGTACAGCACCATCATCATACCTGAGTGTAAGCCACAATAAAATACTCAACTTATCACCACATGCTACAAAGATTCATCCGAATTGATTAAAAACAAGGTAACAACCCCCCCCCCCCCCGGGCGGGGGGCGGTTCCCTCGCCTCTCCCATCCAAATAATATACTTTACTCAACTAAAGAGCATCGTAAGTTACTCTCAAAAATAATGCTAGATAGGATATTCGCTTGAAAACTTAAAGAACAAGCAATTCTTTCCAAATATCATCCATTAAATTGTCATCAATTCCAATTAGTTTAAGAAAAAGATAGTTGAGAACCAAGAGAACGCCTCAAATAATTGTAAACATAATATAAATGACAAACAATTTAGACCAATAGTTACAGGGTATTGTGGGTTGCCAGCATACTTGAATTGGAACGTAACCCACGCTGAACGAACCAGTTCCACCGATCCATGGGAAGATCCATGAACCAGGGAACTATGCCCTGACCCTAGATTTAAAAAGCATTTGGTGTCTACTATTCCACAGGAAATGGATAGCAACTTCAAGAGGCATCTGCTGAAGTCAACTAGTATAGGGGGGTATGAACAAGAAATGCAGAAGATATAAATTAATAGCAAACTTGCCAAGGAAAAAAATTTTAGCACGGTGGACATAGGGCAATAACCGTCATGCTAAAAATGAGATGTCAGACTCACCCGCCACGGTGTCTCTTTTCCTTCTCTCGTCTAAAGACATCAACCACCTACATGTCAGGTGAAGCTAAGATGAATATACAAAAACTTTCAATAAGACATAAAGGGCAGGCAATGGTTCTCGATTAAGCTACCTTTTGGGGCTCTGCAGCACCTTGAAATAGATGCTTGATATCAAGCAGGCGTGGATCAACCTTTGCAGGGGCCTTGTACCTCAAACCCACAACAAAAATTTCTGCAGACGATTGACGACTAGCTGACGGTTTGGTTACCTCAACAGATTCAAACAGCTGCATGCAATAACCGAAAAAGGGGGAGCACATATCAATTTAGCATCAAGAAATCAAAACATCTCACTTAATGCGTCATCTTCTTTTGCAGTAACCTAGGCAATAGGAATTCAATGGAAATATCCACTTAAAACAGAGGCATTGGGCCTACAACCCCCCCCCCCCTTTCTCCCTGATGTATGGCTCAAGTGAATCAGAGTGCACGAGCAAACACACATCAGTGGGACTCCAAGCAAGATAAAACTCACGGCTACCTTCAAACTAAGCAAAAAACTTAGCATAAAGGAAAGGAAAACAAATGAGATAGAAAGGATAGGCTAATGATCTCATTTGATAGAGCAACACCACAAACAATCACACTGGGGCTAGGACTTGCAACCTCACTCTCGCATACAGAAACGCCACCAAGAGATAAAAAAACAAGCTCTACTGATCACCATTTGATTAGCCAAATCAAGATACAGAAGTAGAAATTTGAGCTAGTTTTTGTCCAAAATTGTTTTTGGAAAACACATTTTAGCTTCTAAGAAAAACCTTGTTCGACCTATTTTGTATTTTTTAACCCCAAAAACACTCTTAAAAGCTAGGCCAAATAAGTACAAACTACGCTTGAAAATTGAAATAAAATAGATTTTTGGCAATTGACATCACCGAGACTAAGATATCCAATACTTGACAACAAAATTGGCAGCAGCAAAGTGAAACCATGCTTATAAGTTATAACTATAACCATAATATAGAACTTTAGCAATTAACATCACCAAGATGAAGAAATCCACTGATTGACAACAAAATGGCAGGAAAATGAAACAGAGACAAGTTACCGCTTTAAGACAGTATATGACCGCATTGTAGTCTTGTGACCTAAAAACCTGAGACAAAACAAGTATATTAAACCCAATGAATACAACAAAATAGGAAGAAAAATTTCAGAAGAAAAAAAAAACTCAAAAGAAATTTGGATGCCAAGCACATTTAGGCACAACATAAAACACTCACTGAAAAGTAATGAAATCATAAGATTCCAAAGCAAGAACAGAACCAATATGGTCATTCCTACCATTTTAATATATAACTTAGCATTAGTTACCTACTAAAGAATCTCAATAAGATCCATCTACTGCAAATCTGTTGAGAATCTCAACAACAAACCAAAGGGTATTTAGAGCGGGTGCCCAACCTTCATAAGTTTGTTTTCTCTATGCTAAAATACTGCTTTCACTAATGTTTTGCCACATTAAAACTTTTGGGATTATTCAGAGCAGGTATCCCACAAAAGATATGAATGATAAGATTGTGTCCATTCAAGCATCCCATAACTGGACCTCTCCCATAAGCTTTCACAGTTGTATACAGGTGTAGCTGTTGGAAAGTGCAATACATACTATGCACCAAAAAGCATCTTCTAGACGAGTCCTCGGATAAAAATGCCACTAAACTATGTAAAAATGGCAAATTTGCCACCCGGAAAAAAAAAAACATGTTTTATATAATTAATTACCCAACCCATTTTTTTACTATTTAAATTCATATAGCCCCACCCATCATCTTCTTCCTCAAGCCTTCCCCTTTCCTCTATTTCATCCACCATTACATATTATGCACCAAAAGCATCTTCTAGACATGGTTTGCAGTAAAGGGAAGATGGGCATTTAGTTTTGAACTAAAATCAGGCTGTGAAACAAATGAAATACAAAAGAAAAAGGGAGAGTTGGGGATACCTTAGTAACAAAAGTGCCCTTAGGAGACAAGAATTGGGTAGCAAGCTTAAGAGAATCAATAACCAAAGCATTCTGAGCAGTAGCCTCCTGAGCCCAAGCACCACCAACATTGGGGGAACCATCATGAAGAACAAGATCAAAGGAATTGAAGGAATACTGAGAAAGGATATTCTTAATAGTAGAACGACACTTGGTGTTTGTAATGTCCTCCTGGACGGAGATTGCGCCGCGAATAGGTCGAATGGGGAAGAGATCGATGCCGAGAACGAGTGAACCAACTGGAACCTTCTGGACAGCCACCTGCATCCAACCACCAGGGGCGGCGCAGAGATCAAGTACTGAGCGAGAGGAATGGAGGAAGTTGTACTTGGAGTCGAGCTGGAGAAGCTTGAATGCTGCTCGAGAACGATAACCTTGTTCTTTCGCAAGGTGGTAGAACTTGTCCAGACGATGCTTACCCTTCACCTTCCCCATTCTTCTTCTGAATTCTTCTTCTTCTTACTCTGCTGTTCGCCGATGAAACAACAAGAGTAGAGTACAATAATCTTTGTCCCTCCCAACGAAAACTAGGGTTCTACGACTTTTTAGCTTTTAACAGGACGACTCACTGACTCGCGCTAACATTTATACTCTGGGCTTTCAAACATTATGGGCTCAAGTCTCGTACCCTTTGCCCCATTTCATCTCTATTCACTATTGTCTTTGTGTGTTGTAAATAGGGTTGTCAAAAATTTCGGGTCCGGGTCAATCCGGTTCGGACGAGTCGGATATCGGATGAAAACTTGATATCTGATATCCAATTTTTGGAATATTTTTCGGGTCAAATAAATCGGACAAGCACAAATTCGGATTCAAATCAGGTTCGGACAATAGAAAATTGGAAAACATTCTGTTCGAATCTTCGGTCAAATCGGTCAATGTAAAAATTCGGACGGAAATTTTAATACCCGCTTTTTTCCGGGTCGGACAGAACCGAGTTTTCGGGTCGAACATTTTTTTGACAACCCTAGTTGTAAAATTGGATTCTAATAATTCTTACTTTCACCAATTGTATAACAATAATTTTTATATTTTATTTTTTATTATTTTTGGTAGTAAAATAAAATAAAATTAGACTGTAGTGGTGTTAAATTCACCCTCACATTCATTTTGTTTTTTTCGTTCATGCCCCATATTATTTTTATTTTTATTTTTGCCACCAGAAAAGTAATGAAGTGGAGTTACTAACAAAATTTTTAAATTATTTTTTTAGAATCCGAGCAATTATTACAATTTTTAAAAGGAATAAAAGTAAAAAAAATCGTAAAAAGATCGTGAAAAATGAAAAAATCTGGGAGAAACGCTGTAAATTCATTAAAAATCGTATTAAAGTGTTATACTAAGTTTTGAATCAAATGCAACTCAAAATCTATGATATTTATGGTATACTCTCGATGATATCCCACAAGAATCCAATTTTGTTTTTGAACCACCAAAATTCAAAATGAAAGTGGGATTATTGTTATCCAATTGGCGAAAGTACGAATTAGGGGTGAGCAAAAATTGCAGAAATCCTGATCCCATCCCGCTCCTGATCAAGTCCCGGATTCAAAATCTCACTCTCGGAGGTAGCGGGACCGGGAGTGGGACTAAAAATGAACTCCCGGTCAACACCGAGACCGAGAGTGAGACTTAATCTTATTTCCGACTCCCAGTCCTGATTCCCGTTATATATATATATATATATATATATATATATATATATATATATATATATATATATATTATTGGACGGTAATACAATGAGACTAAAAACAGGTGAACCGTGTGGAACCTGTTGATGGCACATATGGAGTGGCGAAGGCCAATTGGCCTTGGTTGGATAAGATGATCGCCATAAGGATGATCTTATAATAAATTTTGATAGTCTCCTTGACATTGATAGAACTCTCAAAGTGTGATTAGAGACTTACTCCAATCTTGTTCTTAACTATCTACGGTTGAGTTTGAGTCTGTGTGAGATGAAATTCTTTGATTCTCCCTCTTTTCTCAATGGGCTTTAGTTAGCGCTGGGCATGCATATAACTTGTCTTCTAGACTCTAGTCTCTTAGACATGGATGATTTTTTTCTTCTTCTTTTATAGACATTTGTTCATTTATGCACTTGTGTATTTGGACACCTATGCATGACTGTTGACTTTATGCATGACCTTTTAATACAATGCAATCCTTATACGACTAGGAGAATATGCGCATGAAAACGTTTTTACAATGCATGTGACTCTATATGTAAACAGCCCCCAGTGCCCAGATAAGGACAATGACTCCCTAAGTGTCAGAGTGGCTTGATGCGCAATTTCAGAATAGACAGAATAATGACAGACAAAAGTCCACGTGGCACTACATGAAAGCCACCAGGCTTTGGAGAGGATTTCAGGCAGTTCGACTCACTACTGCATTGAGTTGCACGACGTGAAGACCAAACAATGTTAGACGGCCTTGGGTGGCACTTCAATTGCTAAAATGGCCACCTTGGGGCTAGTAGGAAGGCGACGTGACCCCCCTAGTTGGGAGTAATCGTCCAGGTGGATTCCATGGGTTGGACTCTAATCAGGGACAACCAACATCTTTGAGGTGGTCGGTCTCTACTCTCAGTTGAAAGGGTTAGCTCCTACTCAGATGTGTTGAGAATGATATTTTAAGTTCATTTCACACTCCTGAAATGATGAATTTTATATTCAAATAATTTTATATTTTTGAAATAGCAGATGTATTTTATACTTGGTGTATTTTAAGTTCATTTCATATCCTTGAAATGATGGGTGATTGTTGAGATTATTTAAGAACATGATGATGTGGTAAAGTTCAGAAATAGTTTAGAGTGGGTAAGGCAGTTTGAGGGCATCTCGAGTATTGATCACGATTTTCACTATATGAAAGTCCAACTAACTAGTTTTCTACACCACTAATAAGCTTACTCCATGTGAGAATAAGAATGGTTTGGATGATAATGTGGATGAGGGCACAATTGTTGGTGATTCGCTTGAGGCATTAGTATACGGTGGGCCTACTTCGAGCAAAACTTAAACAGATCTTAGGGTGCATTTGGTTGGTCAATAACTCCGGGGAAATGGCCAATTTTCCCACGTTGACTTATTTTTCCCATGTTTTGGAGTGAGTTAACCTGGGGAAAAATTTCACTGTGGGCCCACCACTTTCTCGATTTTCCTAGGGAAATTTTTCCTTGGGGGGGAGGGGCTAAGGAAATTTTTTCCCAGGGAAATCTTTCCCATGGAAAACTTCCCATGTGAAATTTTTTTCCGGGAAATTTTTTTTAGGATTCCTACCAAACGTTCCCTAATTGGTAGTAGGGAATCTTGCCTGAAGTTTGCAAGTAAATTGTCCTACAAAGATGTCTTCTTGACGAGTTTTTATATAACGACGCGGATGATAATGGAAAGAAGACTGATTCCGATGCAAAAAAAACTTTTACTAATCCAAGTGGTTTGTTCTTGTTCAACTTGGTTCCGATTTGCCTCCTGACGATGAGGATACCATCTTTGAGGCATCAAAAGTCAAGATTAAAATTAAGAAAAGATAAAGATTTTTGTTAAAGTCGAAATGACATCTTATCAATCAAGCAGGTTAAGAACCACTATTGTAAGGAGTATGGGTCGTAATAAATGAAAGGGAAAAGACTATTGTAACTTTGGAGAAATTCACGGAATCTTCACAAGTTAGCTTGAAGGAGGAGGTGTAAAGAATGACATAATTTTTTTTTCCACTTTAATCGTGAGGATTTTGAGATTGCGACAAAATCATTCAAGGAGAAACGGCGAAAAGAAAGGAAGACAAATCAAAGATTAACTCATGATGTACTGTTTTACTTGTATTTGTTTTGATGCTCTGGCTGTTTTATCTAACTATCATGGTGTTTTGAAGGACACGCAACTTTATGCCGAACTCTTTAACCTATTCAAGCTTTGAATAAAAAAACAATGATATTTGTGGCCTTTGCAGCCTAGGCCACATTCCACAAACATTTAAACTTGTCTCTAGTCTCATGTTCTCACAATGTATGCTATGGCTACATCTGTGATGAACCTGCTTTTGGCCCAATCCAAATAATATTTTTGCCAGGTGCAGGTCTTGTTAGAGCCCTAGTCCTGGCTCCTAATACATGTTATAAAACTATGCATATCTGAAGAATGAATCCTCAAAATAAAGCATGAATACAAATCAAACTTGTAGAGATGATCTTATAACCAATAAGAGTACTTAAATTATTACATATTTACATTAGATCTTCCATAGCACATGTAAGCTTGTTAAGAAATGTTTTTATTACAACACAATGAATAAGCCCCAAGGGAAGTGATATGAACTAGTATGTATAATCTAGTGAAACTGTAACTTTTTGCAGGGCAAAAACAATGAAGGTTGATATATATAGCTCGTCTCTAGGATGACAAGGCATCCTCGATACTTCTAATAACACTGCTGAGGCTGCCGCCACGTTCAAGTGCTCTAACAGCAGCTTTATGTGCATGTTTATGCCATTTGAGCAAATTATAAGACTGAGAAACAGCCCATCTTGCTTGATTCGACATCTGCACCCAACAAAACGGGGGCATGAGTTGGTGTATAATTAGACAAAAGGTTGTTAAAATCGGGATTCTGACTCGAATCCATGTGGTAGTTAGGATCAGAATTAACACATGTTGGATCGTGGATCATGTGTAAATAGTAGAATCGCTTCGAGGATTTGGGATCATAAAATCGTAGGATCGTATATCAGGATCGGGATTTTAATAACTATGTCAAGGTACAATGTAGCAGTGTATATTGGTTCAAGAACTAACCTGGCGAACAGACAAAGGAGGTTGCAGCAGCACACATATGCTTCTAAACAGATTCTCATCATTTTCTCCACCCTCAGCTTCTCCATAGATTAGAGCTTCGGCGGCAATACCAGCAAAAAGTACCATGCAATATCTGAAGAGTCACCAAATTGACAAAGCAGAGTTAGATAATCTAATATCTTGGCTGTATTCTTGAGACATCTATGGAAGGTACATCCATCATTAACTCAATTACAAGCATGCAACTAATACCATATTAACTCAAACAAAAAATCTGAACTTGTTTTAGGATTTCCACCAGGAGAGCATTGTCAACTTTTTCTTTTGTTGGCCGGGAGAGGGGAAGAGGGTGTTTTCAGGGGAGCAAGTACAAGCATGCGAATGTAATCCTAAGTAACATGGCTGGCACAAAACAACCCATGATGCAGAACACGCCTTGATCCCAAATATTGACCTCTGTACCCTCTTCTGTTTGTTTTGGAAGGACTGTTGGCGAATCCATACATTAAAGTTAGGGGTGTCCACTTAATAATAGCTACCATCACATACATTTGAAAGAGATGGTCCTTCTAATGTATAATAGGTTTTTAAAATTTCTTAATCGATAGTTGGGTTGTTGTATTAAATTGAACACTCTTACAAACATTTTGGGTTTTTTTAGGGTGTCACTCAATATAAATTTACAATATCTTACAATATCTTTCCGTTTCTATAATAGGCTATTTAATTTTCTTTTCCTGGACTTGGTGTGTCTATGGACACCCCTGACTGATACAAATCCGCCCATGATAGCTATTCTAAAAGACAAATCATTCTTGTACCCATAAACCACTGTCTCGTTAAAGCAAATTAAACAAGGTTATTGTAACCCCCCCCCCCACCCTTTTTATCTTGTGCCCCCTCAAGCTAGCTACTATATCTGTTCAGCTGAACTGCAGAGGAGATGATTCTATCAATTTATAGTTTCTACAGCAACGTATATATCTTTGTTGGACATATAGCTTTAGCTCACCGTACTTTTAAATGTCGACAACAATAACACAAGGAAAAGCCACAGAATCTTACCTGTCAAAAGCTGTACTGCTAAGTTGTCCTTGTGAAAGCTCGCTCTGCAAATTCTCATCCCAAAACTGGGTCCCTGCCTGTGCAAGTACCACCCCCCCCCCCCCAAACAAAAAAAAAAAAAACCAAAAAAGGAAAAAAAAAGAAAAGAAGATAAGGTTGGGCATTCAAATCATCCTTGTTTGTAAGTTGTAATGCACCTCCCAGAGACACAAGCACAATTCAGACAAACAGCACCCTCTAAAATGTAACCATATGTAATTTCCCACTACGAGATGGGGGACTTGCATTTTCTATAATCAAATAGGATATACCATGTTTGGCATGGACTAATTTTCTACTCACAGATAGCAACAACAACAACAAACACCTAGGAAAAACACGCCTGGTAGGGGATTTAGATGTAGGCAGCCTTCCCCTATGTACTGAATAAAAGAAATATAAAATGTTTATGTTGTCACTTACATACAGTAGAGTTTGGATATCAACCACCAACATTTATTGCATGTCTAAAATGTGTATCCATAAGAGTCTAAGAAGTGCCTGTGTCAAGCAACAATACACGGGTGTCAAGCACTCAATACGTCTTCACATGCTTAAGTATCTCAACATATGGTGGCGTATTGTTATGCACAACCTTATCTCTGAGTAATGAAGCTCCTCATAGCTTCCAAACACCTTGCTTTTAGGGGGGGGGGGGGATTTCATGAACACCTTGATCAAGAAAAAAGACACTTTTCAATAGAAGGATAAACTAAGTTCTTATCCATTCCAAGGTGTGTCTCTCCTATCCTATTATGGTGCCTCTTCAAAGGCCTATAAATAGGATGTCATGGGTGCCATTTCTATAAGTTGGTCAAGTTTTTGATTCATTCTCGTTCAATCAAACACGCTTCTCTACTTTGGACTTGATAATTTCTAGAGTTGTCATTGGAAGTCATAAACTAAGTTCTTCGAGTTTCCCAGGTAGAGTTTTATCCCATAGACTTTATACGGCTAATATAAAAGTCTACGAAGGGCAGGTACAAGCTTGGTTTATGACTTAGTTTATTTCGCTTCCAAATAAACCTATGACTCTCTCGCTATACTTGGAAAATTCCCATCCATGTTGTATTTCCAACACATAATACTACAGAGAAAGGATTTTTTTTTTTTGGGGGGGGGGGACTCTGATTAGCTACCTATGACAGTACATTACAGAGGGAGAATAACTACCAGATGTCTGATGATGACATTTTTAGTTTCTTTGGAAGCGAAATTTTAGAGGAGACTCAACTTCGAACTTCAATTTCATTATTTGAGCAATGGAGAAAGAAGAATTCCAAAGTACAAGCTTTCTCTATAAACCCTAATTTCCACCCTACAATCCTCTTTGGCCTTTCCAATTGTCCCTCCAACTTTTGACATATACTCACCTTTTCAATCTCTCTTTTTCCCCCTCCCCCCCTTCTAATAACACATCCAAAAAAGGAGAAATAAATTATAGTTGGCTTTCACAGGTAATAGGTCAAACAGTGATGACATTTTTTTCCGGTCAATTTAATAAGTGCTCATATTAAAATGCCACTGAACTTGTCCCCAATGTCAAAATTGTCAATCACAATTTAAGTTAACTTGTTATTGCTAAACTTGATAAAATGGTCACGAATGCCATTTTGTGACTAATGACCAGTTACAATTGGTAAAGTTCTATTTTTTTCATTTTTCTTTGTCCCTCCCCCCCTCTTCTTCTTGTTCTTCATGAATCTTCCATGATCAATTGATCTTCTCGAATTTCATCACATCTTCAAATAACAAAGCCCATCTTTTTATCCACTTTCCTAGCTTCCCAACTATAAAAATGAAAAAAATACATTGAACTTTGGACACGTATACCTATACGAGTAAGTAGGCAACAATGGTTACATATCATATAGGAATTTTGGACGCTAATATACTGAATTTTTTGGGTATTGGACAATAATACATTGAACTTTGTCATTGAACAATAATACACTATACTTTAGGAGGTGTTGGACAATAATGCACCTGAAAGGATTTTGACGGTGGCTGACTTGGTGGCTATCCTACGTGGCAGCCCGACCACGTAGGATTTCCACCGAGTTAGTCCATCACCTCCCAAAGTACAGTGTATTATTGTCCAAGGTCTTAGTTGTGTATTATTGTCCAATACCCTGAAAGTTCAGTATATTAGCGTCTGAAAACCCTATTGCTCAAAACACTAAAAATGCAAGACTCTCAACAGAAAAATATACTCGTTGTGGTGTGTATAAAGTGAAATATAACGAGCAGGTGGAAGATGTTGATAATTTAAAAGAAGCTAAGGGTAAAGACGTACCCTATTCTCCATAGCAGTGGCAGGCAGATGGCTATAGTAAGAAGGCACACAATTGTGATGCATAACTGCATTGTTATGGTGTCCATTTTGGGTGCAGTAATGATAATACCCGACTCGTAAACCAGTTTCTGATAAGTTGTCTAGGAAGACATTGGAACAATTAGGGTAGATTTTGCATGAGTCTGGCAAGTATTGGGCATCATGGTCACCTATTGAAATATTCGATGGGCAATCAAAATTAAAGATTTCAGGGACCACAAAGTCATCGACATCGACATCGACATCCCCCAACGAAGACAAATTCTCGTCGTGGCCTAACCAAATTTGGAAACTATTTTGCATGTCATTGGGTTGGCAGCCTTCTGCTGGTGGAACTCCTAAAACACTAATACTTTCAGTTGCGTTTTTGTAGTGATTTTGGGCTGGGGATGATGATGATGATGTATCCATGGATAACATTGATCTAGCTTATGTGCAATCTGAGGAATTGGATGTGTTGAGTTTTTATATAGACATGGTAAGTTATAGTGCTGTGAAACAGTAAAAGGAGACTCAGCTCCTTTAATTTTGGTGCAAGTTGGGGAAAAGTTATATATTTCTGGAGTAGCAGGCTATCAACTGAGTACACTTGGAATAAATGCCATGTACAGCAAAATAGAATAACACTGCCTCTTCAACCCATAAAAGAAAGGTAGTGAATGGATGTACATGATTCCATGTAACCTTTTTATTAGCTTTTTACAGTATAATAGTCCTGTTGGGATTCACCCATGAATAAAAAAATATCCCACGGAAAAGTAAAGAGAAAGGACATGGTATATATGTCAAGTGGGTTACTCCTGTTAACACTAATTGGTTTTAAGATGGAACCTCACTTAACTTGTGTACCATGGGCCTTAGTTGAAGTGGACTCTCTCCTTGGATCTCCCCAACAAGTCCAAACTAAAATGTACACATTTGAAAATACCATGATGAAATCAACCAGGGATGAGTACTTAATTGAACTAATCTTATCATGTTCACAGCTTCTAATTACAAGGCAGCGTGTAACGCCCTGAAGATTCAATTTTAATATTTAATAGTCAACCTAACGTTGACCAACATTAATAACGGAAAAGTCAAATTTATATGTACGGTCGTCACTGCCATACCTCCGAAGAGGTACAAGACAAGAATAAAGATTAACAAAACAACTAATAACTTCAATTTAATGACTAAACATCATTCTTGGTCCAACAACATGAAGAAACCAATAAAAGATTTCAAGTCTGAATATAAACAACTAAACTCTTTATTCCAACAAAACTCTAACATTCGTCCTCACTGCTAGTTCCGATTTCCATCATAGAATTTTTCATCTGAAAACAAAACATTTAGAATTTGAGGAGGACTCAATAATATCGTCATAACCGTCAGAACAATTTAAAATCCATTTCAATTCATTTTAGGGGGAGAAGTGAACAAGTCAAATCATTTTACAAACTTATTTTCCCAACCAACCATAACCATCTTTCACGTATATATTAAGCGGCAGAGCTTGCTTATTTGCCCCTCGAAGTCCAAGACTTCGTATATAATCATATCTCAATATCACAATCTCAATCTCAAACTCATTCTCAAACACAATCTCAATCACACGGATGACCATCCATTTCACACACGTGCAAACACTTAACCTCGGGGAAGTAGTACTAATCAGGCATCCCTTATCTCTTGAGGGGTCGGGGGGCTACAGATGGTATTAGAGCCGACCCGCGACCGTGAGCTGCACCAGGGGACGGGAGATCCATGGGCCAGTCACCTAGCGGGGAAAAGATTTTGGAGTAGATTGTGGCACAACGAGGACGTTGTGCGCTTAAGAGGGGCTGACTGTAATACTCCAGGTATGTGGTTAAAGTGTGGCTTAAAAGGATTGAAATTGTCCCCAATGTCAAAATTGTCAATCACAATTTAAGTTAACTTGTTATTGCTAAACTTGATAAAATGGTCACGAATGCCATTTTGTGACTAATGACCAGTTACAATTGGTAAAGTTCTATTTTTTTCATTTTTCTTTGTCCCTCCCCCCCTCTTCTTCTTGTTCTTCATGAATCTTCCATGATCAATTGATCTTCTCGAATTTCATCACATCTTCAAATAACAAAGCCCATCTTTTTATCCACTTTCCTAGCTTCCCAACTATAAAAATGCCAAAAATTCATTAAATTGGGGGATTAATTTTCGTAGATCTAAAGATAAACCAATTTTACAAAGTCCAAATATTGAGCCCTAGAATACTACTGAATTTCGGGAAGAATGAACGGAGAAGAAGGATGGGAGAACGATATTACGACATCGTTTTTGGGTTTTTCTTTGCTTCTTCCGTATCCCCACTCTATCCACCTTCCATGAAATTTGAGGACTAATTGCATAAAACTTTTAGGGCCTGAGGTTTTCTCTCTCTTAAGAGTTAAGATATTTCAACTAGAAAAAGGGGATAGGGTGGTAGCTTTGCTGTGCTTCAATGGAGGGAAAGGGGGAAGGGTAAATGTTTTTTTTTTAAATTTTATAGTTAAGTGTTTTATTTATTTATTTATTTATTTATTTAATTATGGGTGTTCTAACATGTCTTTAAACTCAACAACCTACACCAGCAGGTTAAAATGGCATATTTGAATTTTTTAACAGGTTAAATGGTAATGAGTAAACCGAAAAATTATGGGTGGCAATTTTGACATTTGGGACAAGTTTAGTGGCATTTTAATCTGAGCACTCCAACAAGTTTAGTAGCATTCTTAGGTCCCGAATATTTGTTGTGGCAGGTTTGAATAAAACCAATAGTCTAGTGGCACTTTTGTCCAAGAGCTCACATTTCGCCCCACTTAGTGAAGACCAATGAGAAACATGCTCTGGTGAAGGGTAAATGCAGCAGAGCATCTAGAAGTCATACTCAACAATATCATTATAGGGAGTGTTTGGTAGGAATCCTAGGGAAATTTTTCCCGGGGAAAATTTCCCATGGGAAGTTTTCCACGGGAAAGATTTCCCTGGGAAAAATTTCCCCCAGCCCCCCCCCCCCTAAGGGAAATTTTCCCTAGGAAAATGGAGAAAATGGTGGGCCTATTGTGAAAACGTTCCCGAAGTCAACCTGCATCCAAACATGGGGAAAATTGACCATTTCCCCGGGGTTATTGACCAACCAAACGCACCCTATAAGAAAACTCAATCAAGGGTATTGTAGTTGCAGGGAGTACGACTACGTGTCAACCTACATCCTTCCCTATTTGCAATGAAATAATATCAACGAGGAACTTAGCTAAGAGCATTTCTAGCATATGCACAAGTTCTGTAATTATTTGTGTGATGTCCCAAGAGCCAAATGCACTGCTTGTCCAAAGCATTGCTATCACAAGGTGGTCTTCCCAGACTTTGAGAAGTAGATGACATCTCCGGCATCTCAGTTTTTTGCTTCTCAGTCTTTCATACCAAATTGTAGCCAGGGCCCCACTAAGGTCTTTAGTGTGTAAAATGCAGGTATACAATGTGTAGCGAACCCCTCAAGCCTGTGGCCATATCAATCAACTACAGAATTATGGTCATTTCATTTTCATTTTATCAAATGCAAGCAAGAGCGTAAAGCACATATGGTGTGCGTGTTGGAATTCCGGACTCTTTTCTAACTATACTACTCCCTCCGTTCCATATTAATTGACACATTTTAAAATTTTTCACATACCAAGGCTTAACTAAAAAAACTACCCTCATAATTAAATAGCACTATTTTTCAAGGTGTTTTTTCGGATACCAAGGTCTAGGTAGTGAGAGAATGTGAGTATGAGTAGTTTTTATTGAATGAAAAAGTAAAAAGTTAACATAATTATTAAAGCTAAAGTAATTAAATTAGGTATTGGGAAATGGAAAGTGACAATTATTTTGGAACAAAAAAAGTTAGATTAAGTGTCAATTAATATGGAACGGAGGGAGTAGAATATAATACCAGACTAATGGTCCAAATACCACCTCCATAAAGCAAGTCTATAACCCAGAGGTTGATTCCATATTGATGTCATGTTATACAAACCAAAAAAATGGGTGCAGGTACCTGGCCTTGAATTCCCATCTGCATTGCCACGATTGGATCTAAAATGACCCCACGAATTGGGCAGCCCATTAGATACGCTGCAAGTGCATTCAAGACAAACAATTACTGAATTATGTCTCAATAGAAAAGAATGGAACACGCAAATACCATTCCAGATAACTCATCACCTGAAAGTGATTATTTTCAGGACACTGTAGTAAAAGACTAAACCATTCAATGATTCAACCTCAAAATCAAGGGCTTACCTGTCAAAAGATGGCCGGCTTCATGGACAAGGATACGGCGCCTATATGGAGGCCAATAACTAGAGATTTGAGCGAGACAAGAACCACCAAGAAAGATGGAATCTGCCATTGCCAATCCCAAAATGGCTGCTAGTTGAGGTCTCGGATCTATTCCTTTGGAAAGCAGAAATGACATGCCACCAAGAAAGGCAAATAAAACAGCACTGGAAGTTCCAGAAACGCCCCACTTTTTTGGAGAAAGTTTGGACACTGACAGAAGGTCAAATCCACAATCAGAAAACAAATATAGAGACAGATGAATAAGGAAACACACACCATACAATTTCTGGAACTATACCCTAAACAAGCAATTGCCCAAAGATCAATTGAGTCTTGAGGCATTCAAGGTAATGTAAAACTACATTCACACCCAAAATTTATGATGTTATGGAGCAAGCTAAAATAAAGCAGAATTTGGCACCTTAGACAGGTAACAGATGAGAAGAGCAGCAATGAGAGAACAGACCTTCCAAGCCAGTTAAAGACTTCAGAATCGCTGGTGTAACATCTCGTGGCCCTTCCAAGACTGGGTAAACATGTAACTTACATTAAAAAATAGTTATAATAAAAAGATACTTCAAGAAAATTGAACAAATTAAAACTCCGAAATAATAATCATAGTAGTATTCAAGCATCAGAAATAGCTGGATCGCATATTTTTATTTATTTATTTGGTTTTAGTCACACCCGTAATTGATGTTGCGAGATGAAAAATTAACTATGTAGACAACCTTTGTGATGAAAGAGACAAATAAAAAACAGTCATGATAATGGCAGTCAGAATTTCCTCCAAAACTGTCCTACAAATGTGATTATGAGATGGGAATCAACAATAAGACAAGAACCCAAGACATTGCCCAGCACATGGCTTTGACCCAAGGCTTAAGCTATCACTGAGAAGGGATTAAGGATGAATCAATCTCAACACCAAAATTCCTTCAAGTTAAATTTCAGCTCGCTGCAGCCAACTGATCTAAGCTTTCAGAGTGCTAGTTCCAGTGTCTTAACATTAGCTTGAAAGTCAGGATATGCATTAAAGTCCTCTTCACAACAAGACACGTCAAAGCAACAGAAGGCATACAATTGGCTAAAGACGAGTAAGTTAAGCACAAAGGAAGGAAAACAAAAAGATTCATCACATTCTAGTTACCATTGCTATCTTTTACCTGTACACTATCATTGTTGCCACAGGTCATATCATGACCATAAAAATAAAAGCCAGCCACCCTACCAAAGAAAGCTTTGAGAATTCCAATTTATAGATGTATAAAAACCTAGACATAGCAAGTTCTCGAATGACTCTGGAAACAAACACAAGAATTCTATGAGAATGTGATCAACCCTGTTCGTTTACATCTGATATTACATAGTCCATTAGTAATTTAGTATACTTCTACAAATGAATGCCAGCTATTCTGGCTAGCAATGACAACACATGGGAATCATGTACGCAGAACCCTGTGAGCCTCCTTAACCCATGCACGTGAGTATGCACATCCACATATTAGCGTACAAAAACAATGCAAATGTAGGAGCAACACATCTCTTATAGAGCGACAAAGAGACATCAATTAAAGAGCAACACCCATTTGAACTAACTCTTGCAGCGAGCCAGTGGCACCTTCCCCGAAATATATACCAAGTAATCATTCTTATAAAGAAGCAAGTGATTATTAAAGCATATTTCCAATCAAAACCTTTGTATTTAAAAAGTTCGTAAATAAAACCCCTTGAGCATGGCCCCAGTGGCCAAATTCATAGATAAGGAGAACTATCAAGACCAAGACCAACCCTGATCCTAATTGCATTATCGAAAATAGGGAAACTAAGATAGCACTAAAAGCAAAATGGAAATATGAAATTATTGATACTGGTATAACATTCTAAATTACAACCAAAACATCATAGAAACACAGTCCATAAACTTACTACTCGCAAATAATTCCATCAAACCCACCACTGTTTATGCAAAATTCTCTCATTGCAAACTTCAAAATTCTTCTGAAACCCTCTCCATCTCATGATTGAACAAGGAACAATAAAATATCACCAAACAAGATGGAGCAATGAAATGAATGGTCACACATACATAATACAACACAATCCACAAACTTTATAATTCTGTTGAAATTGTCCCTTAAATAGTTAAGAATAGAAAAAGAAAGACTTACCAATATTCCTACATTTGCCGAAATTAGGTAACAATCCTTTGTCCTTAAGGAAGACATATGCAGCGGCCACAAGCCTCATATCATCTGCATTCAAGCAAGTATCCAAAACTTGCCAATCTCTAGCAAACCCTGGAAATCCGAGCTCAGGACGGGTCTGAATTTGCGAGTCAGGGGGTTGAAGAGGCAGTGTATCTCCATTAATTGACTTGAGAAGCCTGAGAGCTTTCGCGAGGTCCTTGTCTCTCAACGCTTCCTCGTACTCGTGCCACTCTCTCAGAGCTCTGGGTCGGATTCTAATGGTGAAATTTGAGTGCCCATGTCGGCGAATTGGACAAGGTAATCGAGGAAGGAAGGTCTCAGGCTTTCGACTGGCAGGGGAACCTGTGATGTTTTGCATAGCAATGGCGGGGGACAAGGGCACTGCCATCGCTACTGCGGAATTAGTATTCGCTGCAGAATAATGGAACTTCATTTTCACTGGTTGGACTTGCAGGCAGGGGTGAGCAAAAATTCCGGGAATCCGGGACCCGTCCGTCCCGTTACCAGTCAAGTCTCGATCTCAAAATCTCGTTCTCGGTGGGAGCAGGACCGAGGGTGGGACTAAAAATGATGTGCCGCTCAAAAATGGGACCGAGACTATGACTGATCCAAACCTTACACAATTTTAAAAAAAAATATCTCTAAAAACATAATTCCCCAAAAAAACATCATAACTTATCCAATTCAATCCAATCCATCCAAACCTCATTTTATCCAAACAAATCAAATGACTTCATGATAATTGATAAACTTATATACTTTAATTTGTGTTCGTTCTTTAAATTTATTTTATTTATTACTATTTCGAACTTAGCATATTTGTTTCCGGAAAAAAAACGTAATGTATTAGATAATCTGTGAAAAAGGTGACTATGTAAACAAATCGGCACCCACATTTATGAAATTAGAGAAAACTTGTATAATTTATGTTGGTCTTTAATGAAAATAAATCAAATAATAGGTGAAAAAAATTAGGAAACCGAGACTAAAAGTTTCCCGGTTGATTTTCCGGTCCGGTGGGTTCGGGAGCGGGAGCAAAGATTTGCTCACGGTCACAACCAGGACCGGGACCAGGACCTTCGAAAATTATCAGGATCCAGTCCCGCTCACCCCTACTTGCAGGAGTGCTTTGAACAAAATTGCCACGAACTTACCGAAATAATTAAAAATACCACTGAGTTTGGAAGATGATCAAGTCACACTCAACTTTTCCAATCAAATACCAAATGTCACTTATTGACATGATTACCTGTTATAGCAGGTAAATTAAACTAAAATCATTTTTTTTTATAAATAGAACCAATTATTGGGTGAGCAATTATGGCTCTTAATGAATCAAAAATTCATTCAACCCATTCGTCACTTTCTTTCATCTTCTTCAACTATGTGATACCATTTAAACCACTCACCATCGCCTCTCAACTACACCAATAACCCAACATTAACCACCACCAATCTGCTTCTCTCCAAAATTCAACGCCCATCCCTTCATCTTCAACCCCCAGAGTGTCGGGATAAAAATGTCATCTAACTTTCCAATTTAATCAAAATTGTCATTGTACTTTAAAAATTATTGAAATCGCCACCTAACTTTTCAAATTAGTCAAAAATGTCCCTCTACCCTTATTTAAATATGTTACAGTAGGTAAACCTGATTTCCTCCCCAATTTTCTGGTTCCTTCCTCTTCTCCTCTTCTTCTCCCCTGTTTTATCTTCTTCTCCCCTGCTTCATCTTCTTCTCACTTGCTACAGAATGAATGCAATTCCTTCGGCCGTCAAACGTAGGCAACCAAAGACAAACTGGGTGTTCACCCGTAAAGAAGTTGTAAGAGTAGGTAAAGTTCTTCAAGTTTGGCAACTTACAAATACTTGCCGGAATCGAAGAGTTCCCTGAGCAATGTTCCTTCAAACTCATTAAACCTCAGATCCAAGTTGGGTAGGCTCAAAACCACCCTGATTTTATCATCGTGTTTATGTCAAATTTGCGAGGGTGTGGTTTACTAGGAGGTTCTTTAACCATTTCTTTGATTAATGCTTGTGGGTTTGTTTGCTCTGTTTGTTGTCATTTCACAATGGGGGTACGTATGGTGTTGTTGGTGTTCTTGTAGGGCTTCAATTCGAGAATAATTGTGAAGTTGGTATCTTCTCCAAATTGACCAATGCGTTTTGTTTAGTCGTCATTGGTGGGTCAGAGAACTTCTACAGGTTTGTTTCTTGGGAGCTTCTTTAGGCTTTTGTTTTTCGTCCATGTTCATTTGTAATGTGTTGGATGTTCAAATGAAAGAGGATCTGGTCTGTTTTCCTCGGGTAAATGCATTACAAACCCTATCTTTCTCAAAGTTTTGAGATGGGAAACCTCTGACTAGGTCAGACTTACTCATCTTATCCAATGTTCTCATGTTGACATGGCCTAGACGCCGAGGCCACAACCTGGCTTCCTCGAATCCAGCCTTGAGGCAAGTGAGGTCCTTTTCTGTGGAATCACTCAAATCTATAACATAGACATTATTCATGTGATTCAGAAGACTCGACTATACATGCATGTTTATCAAAACAAAATTTATTACCTTTATCACAAAATTGAGATACGCTAAGCAGATTATATTCAATACCTTTTACAAGATATACATTTTCTAGAGAGTGCTTGATGTCCTTATCGACCTTCCCAATGCCTAGGATCTTGCCTTAGCTTTTGTCTCCAAAGGTTACTCTTCTAGTCCTATTGGTTTTCAGTTCGTAGAACTTGGTTGGATATCCAGTCATGTGCCTGGAGCAACTGCTGTCCAAATACCATAGGTCGCTGTGAGTTTTGAAGCATACATGCAGTAGAGGACATTATACATTTCTTGGTTTCTAACCAAAAAGGAGAGTGTTGTGATTTGGGTTAGGTCTTTGGAACCCAAATTTTAGCAATGCGTGGGGGTCTAGATTCTTTGGACAAGGGAGTTGGCGAGGTCCTTGGTTTTGGCTTATTTGATATCTGAGGACCTCTGTGATAATGTTATTTGAGAGGTGGAATGTTTGGTATGGGGAGGAGAGGTCCTTTATCGGTACGAGGGTGAAGACCTTTGTGATGACGCTCTTTGAGAGGCGGAACATCATATGTGGGAAGGAGAAGTCCCTTATTAGTACAAGGACGGGCTCTTGTGACAGCTTCATAATGTCCTTATAGCACCCTTTTATTTCCATAGTTAATCTTATATTCTCAAACTAATGGACCATTTCTAGCATTTAGACTTTCTATGGTTCGGTTAAGGTGGCTTGCGTGCTTTGTGAGGTGCTTGACTCTTTCAATCAGAGATCTAGAGTAATTGAAGAGATGAAGCAGTTTGTGAGCTAGGTGAGATTGTGACAACGTGAGAAGATCATTTAGAGTTACCTCGTTGTGGGATGGGGTTAGATCTTGATCCTCACTTGAGCTTGCCATTAGGCAGACTGATAGAAATACATATTAATATATTTAGAAATAATAATTAGATATTTTATATGTTCTAGTTTCCTATTCTTGTTAGGAATATTATAGTTTCCTAGTTTGACTAGGAATATAATTCTAGTTTCCTATTTCTATTAGGTTTAATATTAGGCTGGTTATTTACCTATAAATAAGAGCTTTGCTAGCCTTTATGAAAGACTACATTGATATTGAATATTATATATATAAATTCTTACTGATTATGCATGGGGGTGTTAATCTTTTCTTGAATCCAGCATGGGGATGCTGAATTCTTCTCTTGAATTTAACAAGGGGATGTTGAATTCTTATTTTTAGCTTTTATTTATTTCCCGTTCTCTATCACAGATATCAGCTATTTCCTCAGCTTCACTGTTGCTGTCACTAGAGTCATTATCACTCCATGTTGCTAGCATTGCCTTGCGATTTTGTCGCTTGGGCCTGCTGTTTCTCTGGTCTCTATTTCATCTAGTATAAGGGCAGTCCTTCACTAGATGATCTGTGCTGCCACATCTAAAGCAAGTAAATGGTTCAACATCGAGGACTTATCTTTTGGACTTTGTCTTTTATTTGACGTGTCCTTTATGTAGCCTTTGAAGGTGGGATTTCTCTTGTAGAACTTTTTGAATTCTTTTGCCAACATTGCCAGTATGTCCTCTTCATCATCCTCGGATTCACTGTCTGATTCCCGTGTTGCTTTTAGAGCAATTCCCTTTTGTTCAGATGTGTCATGTAGTTGAATCTCATGGGCCAGTAACTTTCCAACGAGTTCTTCTAGCTTGACAATTTTGAGGTTCTGAGCCTTGTCGATGGTAGTTACTTTCGGACCCCATTTCTTTCTAGGCAGGCATCTAAGGACCTTTCTAACCTATTCTTCTTTTGAATAGGTCTTTCTTCATTTGAATAGGTCTTTCTAAAGGATTTGAGGTGGTTGACAATGCTACTGAACTTTTTGAACATTTCTTCGATGGTTTCATTCTATTCCATTTTGAAGGCTTCATATTTTTGGACGAGGATGTCCACCTTGGTGTCTTTAACTTGACTAGTTCCTTCATAAGTGGTTACTAAGTAATCCAGACCTGCTTTGTTGTTTCACAAATAGACACACATATTCAAAGTCATTTGAATTTAAGCTACAAAAGATTAAATTTAGGGGTGAGCGGTTCTAGATCCGTAACCTGGAACCTGACCGAGACCGGTCAAACGGGTAGGTTTCGAAACCTGAACCGGTCAAACGGGTAAGGGTAAGGTTTCTAAACTTCAGGACATATCAAACGGGTAAAGGTAAGGATCCTAAACTACTACCCTGAACCGGAACCTAGAACCTCTTTAAGAGATCCTTCTCTTCATCAGTCAGTTCAGATCTATCTTCTGAGACGTCTTCTCTAGTGTTATCCTTTTTAGTGGGAGTAGGAGAGTCTCCTTTGGTAGCAACAATCCAGAGATCTTCATTTTGATCCTTGAGGAAGACCTCCATCTGTCTTTTCCAGATTCTGTAGTTTTCACTGGTAAAGTGGTGGTCTGGACCATGATCGTCCTTGTGTTGTTTCACTAGTGCTAATTCCTGCCACGATCTTTGTCACAGAGTGGTTAAGCTATTGGTTCAGTGGATCTGCTCTGATACCAATTGAAAGAACCCTAGATGGGGGGTGTGAATAGGGTTAATGAAACTTTCTGCACTTTAATACACCAAGGACGTTAGACAATGAACACAATCAGATTAGATAACTAATACTTCTTTATTGAATTGAAACTTAAGTACATAGTAATGTAGAGGGGATCAGAAGGCTCGGCAGAATCAAGGTTGTGAGGACCTCAAAATTGCTTATAGAGGGAGGAATTTTCGACAGTTCCTAATGATTAGCCTCACTGAAGGAATTGATGAAGCTACAACTCACTAAAGATCGAATCAGTCTTTCTTTAGTTACAAACTTATGATGTTCTCACTAGAACACGCTCTGGTTACAAAAACTCTCACCACTAAATACACTAGTGGCTACTCTCAGAAATTTTCTTCTCAAAATTTCCTACACTTCAATTTCACTTTCTTGGAATCGTTAATGTCCTTGAAACTTTTCTGAGTTCATTTATATGCGTCTTCTTCAGTTTGGTTAGCCAACGACTATATGTTTCACTGCCTTTTCTTTGAAGATTCTTTCCTTAGCCGACTTATTCTCTATCTCATATTCTTGGAAGCTGTTCTTTGCGATTTCTTTCCCAAATTCTTACAGTGAAAATAGTTAGGAATTTATGGTAATTATAGAAGAAGTATGGATAGTGTAGGATTTAAGGAACTTCCCTAATATGCTTCCGCAATTTTGTTCTTTCGATCAAAACGTCTGCTAAGGTCCTCGTCTGATGAGAGCCTTTGTGATGTTTCTTCTGGGGTCGTCATGCAACGGAGGACATTGATATTGTGCCTTGATTCTTCAATTATCATATACATGCAATTTTTTTTATTTGTTTTATCCGAATTTAGGTTTTAAACTAAGGGTGTCCAAAATATTAGTGTACTTATTTTTTTTTATGGAATAGTGTACTAATTCAATAAACACACAATTGAAAATTTTTGTTCCAAATTATACTAACTGCCAACTTTATTTAAGGATGTCCGTGAACATCCCTGGTACATGAAGGGCTCCGTCCATGCATATTCCTATGCTAGATGTACACACAAATGACTATCATTGTTCCCCATACCGATATAATCATTATTTTACAAGACTTTAGATATATTAGGCCATATTACTCTATAAAAATAAGAACTTGAAGAACATTATTACATTATATAATTTGAATAGTACTTTATCATATATATATATATATATATATATATATATATATATATATATATATATAAACTAATTATAATAGGAAGTCTATGAAAGTTATTGTGGAAGACAAGTCCATGCCATTTACTAGGTAGCTAAAATTAACTACCTAGGCAGGGGTTGGGCATGCCAAGCAGGGATACATTGGATGCTCATCAAGCTGGCCATCGCTTGTTGCAACCACTCATCATCATCGTAATATTCTCCATTCTGCATGTCATAAAGTCATCGTCATTTCTCAGTGAAGGGCATCAAATAGTAGCAAGGAAAACTCTAGCCAGAGAAAGGATGTAAATTAAACAGAAACTAACAGATCATATATTTCTCGAATCAAGCTAGATTCTTCTAAAATATCATCAATTGTGAATGCATACTTTGTCGGGTTATTTGCATTTTGGACCCCAAAGTACAGGGTTATTTTATTTTCTGGACCCTAAGTTTTCATTGTTTATTTTTTGGACACTAAAGTTTATGGGTTGAATAAAAAATGACCTTAAAGTTTGTAGGTTGAAAAAAAGGCTCATGTATTATTTTTTTTCTTCCCATGTTTGAATTTATCTTCCGATTAACATCAAACTTCAGGAGTAATGTTAAAACTGATATTGAAGCTATAACACACCTCTCTTATTCATGTGGGAACTAATTAGACCCTGAAGTACCCATGGCCTAAGTAGTTCCGACATGAATAAGAGAGATGTATTACAGCTTTCATATTAGTTTTAACCTTAGTAATTTGACAAATTTGAAAGTTAAGTGGCAAAACTGACAAAAATCAAGAGTTATGTGGCACAAATATCATTTAACTCGTTACCTTATCAACATTATTAATATTAATGTATGGAACTACAAAGTTATCTTCCTGATGAGTCGTTGCGGTGTGGTTTGTTAATGGGTGGTCATCTTCGTGATTCTTGGCAAATCTTCCATGAATTCGAACCCTTCTATCTGCCAAGGCTTTGCGACATGCATACTGTTTCATCAATATCATATGAAAACAATTAGTGATAAATTATAATATTACCAAATTGCATGCATATTCATCTTCCTAGATAGTAAAGGAAAGGTACTTTGATAGTTTTATTGAAGTTTCTCTGATTTCTCTTCTTCAGATAACGAAGAATCCTAGCCCTCCTTTCCTCTACTGAATATCTTCCCACTCTAATGTTGTTATCTCCACAAGTTATACTTGTCATTTCACCTTCACCTTGTACGCCCTGATCAACACAACAACACCCATTTTGTAAACGAATCTCATGACAAGCACCAAACCATGTGGATATCATATCCTTTAAAAAAAAAATAAATATTCCAACTCCTTTTATTTATTTAGGGCATGTTCTTTGGTTAGATTATTTCAGGTTTGGATGGATAAGTTATGATAAGTTAGGATAAGTTGAGATAAATTAGGATAAGTTATGATTTTTTTTTGGGGAATTGTGTTTTTAGAGTGAATGCTTTTTTGGAAAATTGTGTTAGGTTGTGATAAATTTGGATAAGTTAAGATAAGTTGGGAGAGTTATATCCAACCTAACCAAAGAACACGACTTTAATGTTTTTTGGGGGTGTAGGGGGAGAGGTGGGGTTCGGATCCTAAAAGCAGACAAGGTAAGAAAAGAAAAATTTATAAAATCAAAATCCACATCCTAACACCCTATTTAAATACAATTTTTAAGGTTGGTTAACTACATAATAGTGGTCTTTTGTTAGAAGGATCAATAATAGGACTGCTCATGTTATTGCTCACATACAACCCGTAGTTCTTGGGAAATAGGTATGGGCTTCGTGGGTGCAAGATCTAGTCCATGATCTGGCTAGTGAAAATATGTGTAATTTCTTAAACAATGATTCAATATAGTGTTTGAATTTTTTAGTTTCAAAAAAAAAAAAAAACAAAAAGCTACATAATAGTACGTCCTGACCTACCATTAAATTATAGAAATTATTTTCACTTAACTCTTAAATTTCCTACGGCTAAATATAAAGGGGCGTTATGGACACGTATACCTATCCGAGTAAGTAGGCAACAATTGTTACATATCATATAGGAATTTTGGACACTAATATACTGAATTTTTTGGGTATTGGACAATAATACATTGAACTTTATCATTGGACAATAATACACTATACTTTAGGAGGTGTTGGACAATAATGCACCTGAAAGGATTTTGACGGTGGCTGACTTGGTGGCTATCCTACGTGGCAGCCCGACCACGTAGGATTTCCACCGAGTTAGTCCATCACCTCCCAAAGTACAGTGTATTATTGTCCAAGGTCTTAGTTGTGTATTATTGTCCACCCTGAAAGTTCAGTATATTAGCGTCTGAAAACCCTATTGCTCAAAACACTAAAAATGCAAGACTCTCAACAGAAAAATATACTCGTTGTGGTGTGTATAAAGTGAAATATAACGAGCAGGTGGAAGATGTTGATAATTTAAAAGAAGCTAAGGGTAAAGACGTACCCTATTCTCCATAGCAGTGGCAGGCAGATGGCTATAGTAAGAAGGCACACAATTGTGATGCATAACTGCATTGTTATGGTGTCCATTTTGGGTGCAGTAATGATAATACCCGACTCGTAAACCAGTTTCTGATAAGTTGTCTAGGAAGACATTGGAACAATTAGGGTAGATTTTGCATGAGTCTGGCAAGTATTGGGCATCATGGTCACCTATTGAAATATTCGATGGGCAATCAAAATTAAAGATTTCAGGGACCACAAAGTCATCGACATCGACATCGACATCCCCCAACGAAGACAAATTCTCGTCGTGGCCTAACCAAATTTGGAAACTATTTTGCATGTCATTGGGTTGGCAGCCTTCTGCTGGTGGAACTCCTAAAACACTAATACTTTCAGTTGCGTTTTTGTAGTGATTTTGGGCTGGGGATGATGATGATGTATCCATGGATAACATTGATCTAGCTTATGTGCAATCTGAGGAATTGGATGTGTTGAGTTTTTATATAGACATGGTAAGTTATAGTGCTGTGAAACAGTAAAAGGAGACTCAGCTCCTTTAATTTTGGTGCAAGTTGGGGAAAAGTTATATATTTCTGGAGTAGCAGGCTATCAACTGAGTACACTTGGAATAAATGCCATGTACAGCAAAATAGAATAACACTGCCTCTTCAACCCATAAAAGAAAGGTAGTGAATGGATGTACATGATTCCATGTAACCTTTTTATTAGCTTTTTACAGTATAATAGTCCTGTTGGGATTCACCCATGAATAAAAAAATATCCCACGGAAAAGTAAAGAGAAAGGACATGGTATATATGTCAAGTGGGTTACTCCTGTTAACACTAATTGGTTTTAAGATGGAACCTCACTTAACTTGTGTGTACCATGGGCCTTAGTTGAAGTGGACTCTCTCCTTGGATCTCCCCAACAAGTCCAAACTAAAATGTACACATTTGAAAATACCATGATGAAATCAACCAGGGATGAGTACTTAATTGAACTAATCTTATCATGTTCACAGCTTCTAATTACAAGGCAGCGTGTAACGCCCTGAAGATTCAATTTTAATATTTAATAGTCAACCTAACGTTGACCAACATTAATAACGGAAAAGTCAAATTTATATGTACGGTCGTCACTGCCATACCTCCGAAGAGGTACAAGACAAGAATAAAGATTAACAAAACAACTAATAACTTCAATTTAATGACTAAACATCATTCTTGGTCCAACAACATGAAGAAACCAATAAAAGATTTCAAGTCTGAATATAAACAACTAAACTCTTTATTCCAACAAAACTCTAACATTCGTCCTCACTGCTAGTTCCGATTTCCATCATAGAATTTTTCATCTGAAAACAAAACATTTAGAATTTGAGGAGGACTCAATAATATCTGTCCTTAACCGTCAGAACAATTTAAAATCCATTTCAATTCATTTTAGGGGGAGAAGTGAACAAGTCAAATCATTTTACAAACTTATTTTCCCAACCAACCATAACCATCTTTCACGTATATATTAAGCGGCAGAGCTTGCTTATTTGCCCCTCGAAGTCCAAGACTTCGTATATAATCATATCTCAATATCACAATCTCAATCTCAAACTCATTCTCAAACACAATCTCAATCACACGGATGACCATCCATTTCACACACGTGCAAACACTTAACCTCGGGGAAGTAGTACTAATCAGGCATCCCTTATCTCTTGAGGGGTCGGGGGGCTACAGATGGTATTAGAGCCGACCTGCGACCGTGAGCTGCACCAGGGGACGGGAGATCCATGGGCCTGTCACCTAGCGGGGAAAAGATTTTGGAGTAGATTGTGGCACAACGAGGACGTTGTGCGCTTAAGAGGGGCTGACTGTAATACTCCAGGTATGTGGTTAAAGTGTGGCTTAAAAGGATTGAAATGACTACTCATATCATCAAGGTGCACTTTCTTTTATGGTAACTCATCCGTTGGGAACTTCTCAGTTAAGCGTGCTTGACTGGGAGTAATTTCAGGATGGGTGACCTCCTAGGAAGTTTTCCAAGGTAGCGTGTGAGTGAGGACGAAGCACGCTGGAAAGACTGGTGGTGATTTGTGGGGTCAGTCAGCGATCCTTGAAGTAGTTATCGGTAATGTCTGTGGCCTGAGAGGGGTCGGGGCATTACAATATTACAATAAATCAATAATTTTCACACAACACATTTAACTGAAAAGTAAAGTTGGGCAGATTGCATCACTCGCATTGCGATGACCATAATATGACTTTTCGACATCCTATGGATCTAGTTTTGGACTTTCTGGAAACCTCGGGATGTCTATTAAAACTCTTATGTTGACTCCAAGGCTTAAAAATACACTCCAAGGTTTTCAAAAACAGTCAACACTCCAACTGGTCCAATTCTGACCTAGGTCCGGTAATTGGGTCATAACGCGACTTATACACCTCAAAAACCTGATCCGCAAAATTCCTATGAAAGCGAACACCCTACGAAGCTTCCAGACCAAACGGTTCAGTTAAAGCTCGACTACACAATTTATCGTGAACGTTATAGTATGACACAACAATTTTGTCGAAGAACTGATTTATTTTTATTTTATATTTTCGATCCTAACTTTAATCAAACCATCCCGTAACTCCAACTTAAGCCTCTAAATAGTCTACTAAAGTCAAATACATACCCTTCATTCCCCTAACCCAATCAAAGTCAAATTACACATAAATTAACACAAATTCTCACATAAACAATTAAATTTTCAGATTAAACATTTTCATTAAAAACTAAATGTAGAGATCAAAATAAAACTCGAATTTTCAACATCAAAACCTTATGGAAATAAATAACACACAGCAAGGATGATAAACCCCCGTTCATGGCCAAATTTGAAGCATTTTTAAATAAAAGAAAATCGATAAAACTTGTAATAACAATGCCGCACATGATAATAAGCCAAAATAATACAGTTATCACATCAAGATCGAAACTTTACTACTCATAACATAATTTACATAGCAAAAAACGATAAGAAGATTTAATCAACATCCTTTTTAACAGGTATAATGTAATAATAATTATAAACTACAAGGTTTTAACTCCAAATAGAAAAGCTAAGAAAAAAAAAAGCTTTTCCTTGCTTTATTTGTTTTTTGTTCAACTGAAGATAGTTGAACGTAGATGTGCATGCCCATGTGAAGATCAATTTTGTAGGTATTGTGGCTAGTGATATAGACTGGGAATCCAACATGCACATGGCTTGGCTACACCAAGATTTGCATCAAATTAAACATTCCCAAGTACCAAACTCATTTACCTAAATATTCTTTCTTTTCCATTCTTTTCTCCCAGTGGATAAAGGAGACCTAGTCGGCATATAATCACTGCGTCCCCAATGTTAGAAATAAGCGCAAAAGAAACACATAAATTTATGACTGCAGATATTCCACTTAAAATGGGTTTTCTACGATTCTAATAAATATGAAATTATTCACTATGTGAAATATAATAAATACGTGCATTGCAAGTTGAAGAAGAAAAAAAGCATCTTACTTCAAAAAAAAGAAAAAGGAAGAAGACTATCGAAAACATTTCACAATATTTATATTGAATTTATTAATTGTAGACTGTTCCCTCCTTTTCATCTTATATGTGTCATGTTAGACGTTTACGCTCAGATCTTTCTTTGACCAATTATTTCTTATTCTATTTAAGACTACAACGTTGTAATTTAGTAATAGTAGTTTTTTCTATAAGCAATCTAATGATAATAATTTCATGTAATAGATCATTTCCATAGGATAAGAAATTAATGGTCAAGGTTTTCAATATATGTATGTATGTATGTATGTATGTATGTATGCACACACACATTACATATAGATAGATAGATAGATAGATAGATAGATATAGATATATATACACATAAATATATATACATAGATATACATACATGAATATTATATATATATATATATATATATATATATATATATATATATTATATACACACACACTTAATTGTGTGTTTGTAACTTCTATGTATGATTTTCTCTTTTTTTTAATTCTACATATAAGATAGTATTAATTTATGTGTAGGTTTGAAGTTAGGCCAGGAAAACCAAACCTCTCATATTCTTTCTTTTAGGTTTGGTTTTTCTCTAGAAGTTACAAATATACAATTAAAACAAAATTCATTAGCATTTTCTTTAAAAAAATATTTATTAGTCTTTCTTACACCGAATTTACTCCTATAATATATCAATCACAACATAAAAAATATATCAAAGTAAAATTTAAGAGATAGAAAATATTATTACTTGCATAAAACATAAAACTTGTATTATTGAACTATTTTTCTTTAATAATTATAAAAAGGAGATAAATCATTTATTTATATTACTACATAAAATTTAAATAATAAATAAAGTTTAAATTATTAATTACATAATTTATATGTATCATATGAAATTAAAATTTACATAAAATATAAAGTATCAAAATTTGTCTCGACGTATAAGATGAAAGATTGTGCACATTTTAATTATTTACGACAAGTAATCCAACCTTGTTTTCATTAATCTTATAATTGATTGACATATGCTTAAATTTTATAATTAGTATTTTTGAAATTAGTGATTATTAGTTATTTACTACTAAATTCTAAAACTTTGTACATTCTGTAAACATTTTTATTTTACTAATTTTATGAAATATTTTCATTTGCGCAACGAATAATAAATGCTAAGCCCCTTAATAATTAATCATAACTACTACCTCCGTCCCTGATTATTTGTCTCTATAACTACTTTCACAAAACCAAGGAATATAGGAAATTGAACAAAAGATTTATACATTGTCAAAAATGTCCTTGAAAATACCCTTGAAAAGTTGTAAAAAGTGCATTTATTAGAGTTAAAATGGATATTATAGTTATTGAAAATGTGAAAGTTAGTTAATTAGACAGATAAAAAGGGACGGAGAAATTAGGTAATTGGATAATTAAAAAAGGACGGAGGTAGTATACTACTTTTCTTAAAAATTAAATAATTTTTCCACGCCTTCTATATTTGTCAAATAAATAAACTTTCGTGCTCCATTTCAAGAATATGTATTTTTTGTAAGAGATAAATCTTTTGCAATATTTTTCAATAATCATAGGTTTTATAATAGAAAAGTAGCAACATCCGGTACCCAAATCAAATCAATGGAGCATCTAGCCAAATATTTGGCAGATATGGCCCTTCTATATATTCAAGCACAATGAGAAAGGAGTAAAGAAATTTAACTTTTGGAAACCGAGTGCTCAGATTGATAAAGTATCGCTCAATTTGTGGCTGTAAAAAATGTCACCGGAAGTTAATTTGTTGTCATTATTTTAATAAAATTGACATAAATATCATTAACCGATTGCTAATGGGAAAAATTTATCACAAAATCTTAATACTCACTTTAACTTCCATTATGACATTATAGTCAAAAATATATTATTTGTAGTTATTTAAGAGTCACAATGACAGCGTTCATGTAACAAAAAAAAAGGTTGTCGTAAAATATTAGGCCATCACCAAGAATTAACAATCCACCATGAATTTGTTAAAGGAAATTCACCACAACTTTTCAATAAAGGAAAGATTTGCAAAACACCACCATCAATCAATCAATGGATAAAGAAAACAAGGTTTGAGATAGAAGTTTTGAGATTGTCTCATACATATCATTCAATTCATTCAACTTTGCTATTGCCCTCTCTTTCCAATTACCCTTTTATAGGTAAGGATAGGCATTAGCCCCAAGAGAGATTAGTATCAAAAAGGGTCATTAACATAAGAGTTAATTACATCTTAGAGCCTAATTCAACTCAAAAATACACTGAGTGAAATTGGCTTAAAAACATAATAACATTAATTATAATAGAAAAGACAAAGCTACCCTAAAGAAATACAAAGAAATCCGGATCAGAAGGCCCATTGCGGGCGCGACAAAGACGTCACAACCGCGACATGATGGCTTGTGCAAGGGGCAACTTCCAGGGGCGGGCGACACAGGCGGAACGATGAACGTCATGGCCGCGACGTGGTGATGGGAGATTCCGCTCCAAAGTCAGCATCGTTGTGTCACGGTCGCGACCCATGTTATCGCGGGTGCAATGCCAAGACAAGAGGAAAAATGTCAAGGTATGGGACGGGGGAGGAAAGCGATCGCTGTCGTGACCAGGATATTCGCGCCCACGACGTTTTTAACCTCCAGCCAAGGCATCCCAGCCTGTATGTCACGGGGTGACAATGAAGGTCATGACCGTGACAGCCCTGCTGCCTTTCTCCCCCTTGTTCTTTTGCCTGCTACGTGTTTTAAGGTTAGATTAATTTTATTTTTGCAATCAATTATGTAACAATTCTGTTATTCGGCTTAATTTGTGTAACATGCATGTATACTCTTTATTTCTGCCTTTTATTTATGTACTTCAAATGCAAATAATTAAGTTGGTAAAATAAATCTACTCTTCTTCTACCCATTCTGCAATTCACCCAATTTGAGTAAAGACTTATATTTTAATGCGCAGATCAGAGGAGTCAATATCCAGATGTGTAAACTTACTCCCAAACTTGATGCACAGGCTGAGTTATGTGTATATATTGTTAGTTTGTCTTAAAAACTAACTGATGACTCACTTTTATTTATTATTTGCCTAAGCTTACGCCTGAATTTGTTTGTGATCATTTGATTAATAAATAAGCTGAAGGAAAGGAAAATTAACTGTAAATTGCATTATGGCTAAAAGGAGCCTAGAAAAGCTCAGTGTAACCGCAGGTTACGCAAAGGTTCTCAAATCTCCTCCTTATGCAATTGATTGGAGGTAATCATGGGTCTGACCACAGTCTATAATCGACCGATTATAACGATCAGCTTTGTGATTAATCTCCTTGATTTTGCTCGTTCATAATTCTATTTATTTTAGTTCTTGTCTCCATTTTCTTTCTGTTATTTATTTCCTTGAACTATCTGCATAAATTTTTGAATTAAGGTTTACAAATTAATGAGTCTTCTTTTTTTTTTTTTCAAAAGTATGAATACTAAAAAAAAAGGAGTCTGAAGGACTGCTACAAGTTGTCCCTTGTCCCTAATTACTAATTTTAATATTAAGCAACCTTTTCGACTCTCCCAATTCAATCTAAGTGGAAAGTGGCCGAAGAATGTTACTCGTGGAGAACTCTTCCATTTGGTGCCTACATTATCAAATTAACAAAACCGCGCGGTAGTGTTGAAAGAAACCGAAAAGAAGCGAACAAGAAACCATCAGTGTAGATTACTATGTAATAAGCAGCACCTAATCACATAGTTAAAATTAATGTCGATTCTTTGTCCCGGAAGGGGTTTGGGCGAAACAAAGGGTGGTTTCTCCAAATGACCGGCCAATGACAAATTCTATAAATTATAATCAAATGTAAAAGACCAAGGTGGGCACCTAAGGTTGAAAAAACAAGGTCATGCAAGTGACGGCAACTTGCTATGCTCTTTGAAAAGCTAGACAATGGGAACATGATCAAGTTTTTATTATGTCTAATTGTGTTACTCTCACATGAAAGATGAACTCTCTTTTCTCCTTTTAAAGTGATTTGATTTAGTAGTTGATGATTTACGTTGATTTTGTGATTTTTTTTCTCTATTTGTAACTCATATCACGTGATGCTGGAAAATAATACTACATTTGGCCTCTTAGTCAAACTAATACCTTTGGAGAACGAATATATGTGACTTGGAACGTCTCCGCCATATATTGATTTATGAGCGGACTTATATTAGCCTTAAGGGTATTCATGGACACCCCAAACTCAAGAAAAAAAAGAAAAAAATCTATTATATATTGAGAGGATATTTTATATTTATGTTGAGTGGATACCATAAAGCACAAAATATTAATAAGAGTGTCCAATTTATTACAACAATACAACTATCTATTAAAAAAATAAACAGTTTATTATATATTGGGAGCATTATCATATATTGGGAAGGTTATCTCTTTCAAATATATTTAATGATAGTAATTATTAAGTGGACAATCCTAACTCTAACGTTGGATCCACTACTGCATTGATATGTATGTTTAGTTAGATGTTATTTCAATGATATGATATTCCATTTTCTCTCAAAAAAGGAAGTCTTCCATGTTTTTAAGCGTTACTAGTTTTGTCACTCGTCCTATGGACGGGTTAAGACCTAGTTTTTTTTTTGTGATATATGATAATTTATTTTACGTATGACATTCTTAGTTACTTTATCATTTTTTTTACATTATTAATATTTCTTTACCTACATTGCATTGTATATAAATTTAAAAATTCATATATTTTAATAAATAATGTGAGTATGTGACTGATGTGATTTACCTTATAATGTTTTAGTAAAAATTATATATTATATATTTAAAAACTCATATACTTAAATGATGTGACTTTTGTGAATTAGATTTTCAATCATTATCCTATACACCCTCTCTGTCTTACCTTTCCCACCCTCCAACTATCTTATACTCCAAAAGAATAGTGCCCAAGTTTTCAAACTATTAAACTTATCAGCATTTATCTGAATTTAGATCCACCTTACTCGTATTTTTAATGTCAAAATTTTGTGAACCCGAAATACACATGACATGTATTGACCCTAACCAGATATACACGCGTTCTTTATTCAACCCGTTCATCCGAATTGATAGGTCTAATAATATAATTTTCAATTGATGTTAGGATCCTTAATAATTGTATTCGAGGACAAAATAGTAAATTCAAGTGTGAATGTAAGTTACAAAACAAGCCATTTGTTACAGTATATTATATTCGATGACATAATGATAAATTCGAGTGTGAATATAAGCTACAAGACAAACAATTTATATTATATTATATTAAGGGAGAAATAATAAATTTGTGTATGAACACAAGATACCAGGTTAGCAAGCAAGCAAGCATTCGAGGAGAAAACAGTAAATTCGTACGTGAAGACAAATTAGCAGGTGGACAGACAACCAGACTGCTAAAACAAAACTTTCGTCCACCCCTCTTTTATTATATATAACAAATTTTATTTATTTTTATACAAAAAGTATTTCTATCGCCGTCTATTTTATATTTTTATACGTTGAAAAACTGAAATACTATTTAAATGAATTTTTTTTATACTTTTGTTCCTTGTGTATTAACCACCTGCATACTAGAATTAAGTTAATTTGACAAATAATAATGATAGAGGGTTTTTTTTTTTAGCATGAATTCACAATGTTTCAAGCCCTATAACTTAGGCCCTGTTCTTTTATGCGGTATTTTGCGGGATAGTGTGGTGAGGTGTGGTGGAATTGTGGTGGGGTGTGGTGGAATTGTGGAAGGTTATTGGTATGTGGGGTAGGTGAGGAGAGAAAACGTAAAAAGTAGAGGAGAAAAGTGAGGAGAGAGAAAAGTAATGATTTGCGGTAAAATGTGGAGTTGTGCAAATCATGAGGTCATGTGCACCGCACTACAACCGCAGAAAAGAACAATGTCTTAATTATTTATTACAAATGAAACTGACACAATATTACTTGCAACAATGTTTCTATAAATGTCTACTTAATTTTTTATTTCTCTTAAGAGTTAAACTAAAAGAGTAGACTCCCTTTTATTTTGTAATTTTAGGTTAGAGAGATTAAGGTTTTCTGTTTCTAGGGGTTGCGGGTGATCAATGTAAATTACAATATCACCAGTAATTTTTTTGTTAGAAAAAGATTATTTAAATTTAGGCCCCGTTCTTTTATGTAGCTGGTAGGCTGCGGTGCCACACCCCGCAACTTTCCATAATCCACCACAATTTATCACAACCCACAACAATCTACTTTTTCTAATTTAATTTATCTTTTTATCAAAAGTTAAACTTTCCATATTCCACCACAATACACCATAACTTTTCCCAACCCACCACAATCCACCATATTTCCTCCACACCGCATCACAACCAACTGTATAAAAGAATGGATCCTTAGTAGGCAAACATGAGAGAACATGCATCAATGTGACAATGTTGGGAGCCAAGAGCAACTTGGGGGAAAAGTGGGAGGGGGAAAATAAAAAATGCTAACAAGAATGACAGGGAAAAAAGGGAAAAAATATGGAAATTCCACCTAATAAGTACCAATTCAAGGACAAGGATCATCAACTTGGTATCTTTGATGATTGCTTTGGCCTTTGCACATTTTCCTTTAAGTGAGATGGTGACAATTGATTCAAAGGTTGTTTTATTCTTTGGCTTTCACGGAAGAAGGGGTGATGCCTTCCAAAAGGGTCTTGGTTTCCTTTCTTAGTTATTCAAAGATGTAAATTTGACCATATCTATCTGAATTCATCAAAGATTTAATTGACCATATCTCTCAACTTGAGGTAATTTTCACGCCAAGTTTGCAATTTCCTTCCATGAATATTTCATACATTAATTTTCAGCCCTTTCACTTGTATTTTATTTTATCTTTTTGGGCATTAGAGATAGCAAACAACAAAGAAAAGGACTACATCAACTTACTTTTTCGAGTCTGAACAACTAGGTTATGAGGAGTCTTCGACTCTAGGTTTAGTTTTTAGAAATTTTTTATTGTGAAGGTAGTTTTCCTCATCAACTGGGCCCAAATCCCGTTTTCATTCAGAATCTTCCAGGCCAGTTTACATTGAAAAGCCAGGTTGATACCTAGAGTCTCCTAAGCCCGAGGCGTCCATACTCCTTCTAGGTATATATTGTGTTCCAAGCTAACATTTGCATCCCTCTCTTATTCTAGTCATTTTTCTTGACCAACCTCAAACCTGGGAACCTTAAAAATTTTAATTACACATAAATATAAAAACATTTGTTCACACCAAGCTATGAGTTGTTTAAGATGCAAAGGCCCCAAGTAGGCCCCTTCACTTGTAAAATTAATATCATCCACTCCTATATTTATAATGACAATAATTTTATAGTTACTTTATAGTAAGGGATAGGTAAAAAGGGCTTAGATGACTGAGGCCATATTCTTTTACTTGGTATGGTTATCTTTGTCTAACCTAATCTAACCTAACTTTACCTTACTTTATCATCCAAAAGAACATGATTTACTTTTAAATAATTTATATTTAAAATTTTTTATTCAACTCACAGAATTGAATTAAAAATAAAAAAGAAATAGATGATGTGACATTTACTTATTTCCACTATTTTTCTTACCAAACTTTCATAACCTAAACTATCATTACCTTACTTAACTTAATTCTACCTCCTTAAAAAACATTCCTTAATTTGTTTAGCTCTTGAATAAAGTTCTCATTTTATTTCATTTTTTGTGACTCAAAACTTGGACTTGGACAATTTAAGGGCACAAATTAAAATTATATATTGTTTCCACGTTCAACAATCTAAAGAGAGAAATAACGTGTTTGTTTTAATTTCAGCTTTAAAGGTTACAATGTCTTTGAGAGTTAGATATTGAAATAAAATAGAACACAATCATTTTTAAGAGAAAGGCAAGTTCAACGGATAATTTATATTTTACTACCCTGTGTTTTTTTTAGTTACTCTATTAGTATCAATTTTATCGTTGTTTATATTTACCTACAAAAAATGATTTTAGGGTCCCCTTTATTTTGAGGTATCTATTATCAGAGCCCTATAATTTAAAAATTAATTATGAGGACTCTGTATTTACTTTGTATCTATTTTTTGGGTTAATTCCAGCAAGAGGTATGAATATTTCAGCTAAATCATTTTGCCGGAAACTTTGAAGATTACATTTATTCCAAATTTACCCTTTACTAATTAATTTTCATTTTAGGATTTCATTCTACAAATAATAGAAACCATGTCGTCATTAATTACTCGCCTAGCATGAGAATGATCAGTGCTGCTCATTCGTCCCACCAATTAAATTATGGTGTCATTCTAATGAACCAATTCCCCTATATCCTTCAAATTCACTTGCACCACAAACGTTTCACCCTCCCAATTTCATTGGATACGCTATAGTGCTACACGTTTTGTGATTTTAGTCTTTCAGGGTTGATTGATTATCAGTCCCAAATCATGAATCCGTCCTCAAACTTTTTTTTGGTGCTTGAATTTCCCAGAGACATTTCATCAGAATGAGATTGCTGTCACGATGACTATAATTGGTCCGTATTAATCGCAATCGAGCAAATTGATTACTAAGGTTTTAGGTTATGCACTTATCTTAAGAGAATTCGTTATTTTTTGGGAGTTTTTGGGGTCGATTTTGGTGTTCCAGATGGTTATGTAGGAAGTATTCTATTGCTCACTGGATGAATGGAACACTAACAGTTATCTGTGGAGGTCGACATTCAGGGTATTACAACTGAATTGAGCTTAGGTGTAATCGGGGTATTGAACAATCACAGTACATATATACTAGTTGTTGATTAAATGTTCAACGATTGACTTTCCTTTAGGAACGAAATCTGGCGTCATTGTCGGCGCAAGGGTCGCGGTCCTCTAGTTTGTGCTTGGAAGGGAGATAATCAAAGTTGTGTAATTGAGCTCTTGGAGAATTAGCAATGCCAGACATTGAAGACAATAAGAAAACAGAGAACATACTATGGCAGCGACGACTATGGTGATGATGCTTGAAGTCTTGTCGATAAATAACATAATTCAGGGAAAATTGGGAAAAAAATCGAACTTTTCTTGGGTCATAGATTTTGAATTCAATAGTTGCTATTTAGTTGCAATGGAACAAGAACAAGTTGCTTGTAAACTACAAATTTGCCCAATTGACAATCAACTTACAATATAGACCTATTTGTTGAGGACATCTATACCTATTTGTACGCATACAAAAAAAAAAGGATAGACATTTACAACAAAACTGTAACAACCCACCCCAAAATCATGTTTAATTATTTATAAAGCACAGAAATTATCCAAATCGCGTTATAAATTTTTCGCGTTTACCTTTATTTATTTATTTATTAATTTATTTATTTATTGTTATCGTTATTGTCTCGCAGGAGATGGCCAAGATGCAATTATCGACTTAAAAAAATTTTACTTTATATGTTCATTCAATGAGTTAAAGTATTTGAGTTATACGATTTGTGTTATAAAGTTATTTACACGTTAAGTTAATTTGTATCGGGTTTACCGTTTACGCTATTTTCTTAGAGAAAGTCTAATTATTCGACCCCGTAACATTTGTATCTTCTTGCCCAAAACTCTAATTTATTTGGGTTATATTTATTTCATTTAAGTGCAAGTAATATTTATATTTCATTTATTTGGATTTTCTACATCCAAGTGTTATTTTATTTTAACCCAATTATTACCAATTGATTTTATTTTAGTACAAGTAAATTATTTAAGGTTATTACATTACAATTATTGTATTTAATTTACAAATTCAGATTTGTATTAAGTGTAGAGGGAGTATATGGAATGGTATTAGTTAAAGGGGGGTTATTTCATTTCAACCCATTTTAATTTCATCACAACTCTCACACTTTCTCTCTCTACCCTCTCCCTCTTCCTCACTGCCGCCAGCCCCAGCCAGCCCTGCTGGGCTTTTTCCGGCCACCGGCGCCGGATTCCACCGCCAGCCGGTGGTGGCCGCCGGCCACCCTCTCCCTTCTCTTCGGTTTTCATCAATTTTTAACCCAAGGGTAATCTCTCAAACCCCCAAATTCAAATCTTTTATGCCCTAATCTGAGTTTTATGTTTTGTATATGTTTTCTTTGCAATTTCTACTCCTTTTACTCTCTTCTAGTATAAATTTCAAGTCACAATTGTATTGGTTAAGTTAGGTTTTGATTTTGGAGTATATTCATGTGATTCTTGAAGAGTTATTGAGGTGTTAGAGTTGAATTCATGGTGGATGATGTTTATATGTTTATGCATGTGGTTTTTGGGGCCTTTGATGAATGGATTTTCATGAGTTATATTCTGAAAGTATAGTGGATTAAGGTTATTTGGGATTTGGTGGTGTTTTAATATGTTTAAGGGTGAAAAAATCGAGTTAAAAACTGGAATTGTCGGTAAATAACGGTTCTGGTTCGAATCTGGAAATTTACAGTACCATAAAAGTGGGATTTTTGCCCATATTTCCACTCCTTTTGATAGCCTAAAGTGTTAGCAAACCATAGGCTTTGGAATTTCGATTTTCCGACATGTATAGCCCGAGTTACGACCAAAACCGTAACCTCACGTTTTTATATACGATTTCTGAGTCAGTGTTTTGAGGACTGATTTTCGGACCTTTAGAGACTTCCTTAGTCTTTGTAGTAAACATGAAAGTTTTAGCTAGCATTCTGAGCTTTCCGGAAATGTATCATATGCGTCCATACGATGTCTGGATTAAAAGATATAGAGTTTCCCGTGAAGGGTTGCAATCTGACCTCTGCCCAGAATTCTTAAGTGCATGTCTGATTTGTTGGCCATTTTTCGTCCCTTTAGAGACTTTATTGGTTTTAGTGATAAACATAAGAGTTTTAGGCCACGTTGCAAGCTTTCCGGAAAGGTGTGGTTCATAGTCATCCGATATCGGGAGTATAAGTTACAAGCCCGGGAAGCAGGGCTATCCAGAACAACATTTCTGACCAATTTGGTTTATGTAAATGTATGTCTTTTGGGCCTTAAATCAACCCAATAAGGGGTTCTAAGCATGAATGGGCCATGGTTATAGGTTGTCATTGTAGAGTTATGTGTTTAAAGCTAAAAGTACCATCTTGGAGTCTCAAGGAGTCCTAAGGGTAGTCTCCAAAAGCTAATGGGTTTGATAAAGTATTTCACTTCCCCATCTTCCTTTAGAATATTATTCAATGTCTTGAGCTAGCTAAGAGTTTCTTCTAGCTTGGTAGCTTCCAAGTTCAAAGTTACTTCCATCTTTATTGCTTAAATCATTGACCCAAGCTTGTTCTTATTGCATTCGAATATGTTTATCGACTCCGCTTTATCGCTCATTTGCTATCGTATGATTAAGCCATAGTTAACTCCATTGTTCGCATCCTAGCTTTCAAGTGTAAGCACCCCATTCATCGTCAATTCAAGCTAATTTTATTGGATTCAAGCCCTTTCATTTGAATCATATTCTACGTCATTATGTTCATGTTTTCCGACTGAAATTTCTAAGGTTTTATATGCACTGCTTCTGTCCGCCATTTTTCCCCTTCCTTTCATTTCTAGCCTTTGAGCCAGTTGACAAAGTTAAAGATCATGTTTTTCCTATTCGGGATGTACTCTTTACGCTGCTTTCGATTTTCCTAACTCACGTTATGCTACAAACGCTATTTTGATACAACCTGAAATTTTTATTCCTAAAGTTGTTTCATTTATATTACTAAGTTTCCAAACTCGTGAAACTAATTTAGAACCTTATTCGGTTCTTCATGTTTATGTATGCTTCTATTGGTTGACAAAGTTTCAAAGGCCATCTCCAAGCCGAGCCGAGCCGCCAAGGTTTTTAGCGTCTTAAGGTACGCAAATTGTCCAACTCTTGTTCTATTTAAATTCAAGTACAGTTTTATTGCATAGATATATTCTAACGATTTTATTGTTTTATAAGTGGTCCCAAACTTATTCTACAGAGCTAGAGTAAAGTCTAGCCTTATTTTACAGCTCTCGCTGAGTAATCTTGACTGGCGTTGTCTCGATCGCTTAGCGATCACCCATCCAAACTCGAGATCGGTTTGGGCGTACGTGCGTGAGATGTTTCGGCATCGATCTAAAAGGGACACCATATCTTACTTTATGGTTTAGCATGCTTTATATCCCCTATCCCGCTTTCAAAATGAATTTAAATGTGACTAAAAACCGCTGAACGGTTTGACGTGTTGAGGTTTACGATCTTGAGTGTTTCCCACTCACTTTGCGAATGTTTCTAATGTTTTATTTTAGGCGTCCGAGCTCCCGTGATAAAGGCGAGGTTAAGTAAGTAAGTCTGCATGTGGTGGTTCTCTAAAGGCGATCGATGATCGGTAATCAAGGTTACTCAAGGGCATTAAAGGCCACTTGGTTGTGGAAAGTCTGTATGACATGTTTAATTAAAGGTTGTATAATGTATTTGTACTCTAAGTTTAGCAGTTGTGTTGTATGGAGTTAAGTACAGGTTTATGGTGGATTGTTATATTGTGGTATTGTGTTTTTGCCTTGTCCCGAGTGGGGGCGGTAATGCTCGACCTGGGTGTTCAATGGCTTAATCACAGGTTTGGGATTCAAAAGAATAGTCTTAATCTTGTGATTAAGGTTGGGGCGTTACAAAAACAAAACTTGATCACCCCTGTACCTGCTCGTAAACATACAAAAATGGGTATATACATTTACAAGGAAACACAACTTGAATCAAGATGTCCATAACATTATGTGTTAGGGTTTTAATTATAAGAGCGACGTAATCAGCGGAAGCGGAAAATAAGATGACTACTTGATATCTAGAAAAATAAATGAGTGCAAGATAATGGGGACACAAAGATTTTTACGTGGAAACCCAAATCGGGAAAAAACCACGGGCGGCACAACCTCAAACAAATCCACTATTGGTAGAGATTACAACGAACGATCTCACCCTGAGATCAACAGAAAGAGAGTATAACAACTCACATAAACTCTCACAACTTCTATCACCAATGGGAATACGAAATCTCAGAATATCTTAATACACCTCCTCCCACAGAAGGTGCCCCCGAAATTGGCCACACAAAACAAGACGAACAAGACTCACTATTTATAGGGAAAACTCCCTATAAATCTACCTTGACTCCCACTCTAATTAGATTTAGAATCTAATACAATTAGGAAACCTAACATGATAAGGAAACCTAAATAATATCCTAATACAATTAGGAAACAAATAATTGTGCGATCAAGAGACTGGGTGATTTTAGGACACTTTCCTAACATTATGTTTGCTCAACTTGCTTTGACATGAACCCATAACCTGTTTTGTTCACTTAGAGCATACATTGGCATCAAACCAATTCAAAAGAAGACAACGTAGATCCACATTGTTTTATAATTTGTAGGCAACAAAAATACAAGTTCATAAGATTCACATTGCATCATGTTAGCCCTAAACAAAAAGAAGACACACTACTTCTATGTTAAGTGGCTTGGCTTGATTGTGTAAGCGGGGCAGATGATGGAGCACTGGCTTCATGTGCAAGTCTTTCAGCCTTAGATGGTCTACCGGCCTTGGGGTACCTTTTTGGTTTGGGTTGCCTCTTCCTTTCCGTAGCCACCACGGTCTGTCCGTATAAATCCGTACGGTCCATACTACTAATCGTGGCGAGCCCCACAGTCAGACCGTGGTGGCTACTGGTCGGCCGGGCTCTATTACGTTTGCTCAAAATGTAGAGGAATTGGAATATAAATCAAGATTTACAATCAAAGGTATCCCTAATTCACTATCAAAATCCCCTAAAACATAGTTATAAAAAGCACTTATCATCACCTCCAAATACCGTTCAAAAATACCCTCCGGATAACCAAAAACAACTTTCATCCCCTCCTCATCCTCTTATTTGACCCTTTTAGAGAAGCACATGGAGGATTTTCTCACATTAACGATCTGCCCTGAAGCATAGTTATATTTGTCGATGGTATTCTTAAGCGCCAGGCACGCAACAGCTTCCATCTCAGTGAAAAATAGTGCATCATCCGTGAAGAACAAATGAGACACTTGCGGAGTTCCTCTAGCTACTTGTACTCCTTTTATATTCCCTTTCTCCACTTCCTCCTAGATCATTGACGACAAAGCCTCCATACACAGAATGAACAGATACGGCGATGGCGGGTTCCTTACCTTAACCTTATTGTAGGTACAATATGATTTGTAGGCCGGCCATTGACGATCATCGAGTATCTTACCGTAGTAACACATCTCATTATCAGTCTAACCCAATGCTCCGAGAAACCAACTTTTCGCAGCACCGCCTCCACACAATCCCAACGAACTTTGTCGTAAACTTTACTCATGTCAACCTTTAGGGCCGCAAATTGCTTGCCCTTCCTTTTATGCATCATCGTCTACAGAATCTAATGGACCACCAAAATGTTGCCTTCCTTTAATCTTCCTGGAACAAAGGTTGATTGTGTGTTCGACACCAGAGACAATATAACCCTCCTTAGCCGATCAACTAGACACTTAGCAATTATCCTATACAATACATTACATAAGCAATTGGCCTGAATTCCCCAACTATTTGTTCCTCCAGTTTCTTCTTGATTAAGGCGATGTTTGTGTTATTCACCTCTCCAACCAATTGGCCGTAATTGATAGCCTGCAAAACCGCCTCAACCTGTCAACCACCCACTCCCCCACAATATGCCAACAATCCTTAAAGAAAGCTGGTGGGATACCATCTGAGCCAAGGCTTTTATCAGCCCGCATTTGCTTCACAACCTTCTCCACCTCCTCCCACATAAAAGGCTTTGTTATAAAGTCTCTATCATGCTGTGACATGCCCAACCTCATAGAACCCACAACCTGCAACATTACCCTCTGACAGACTAAAGGGAAAACCACAATGGGCCTGAAAAGCGAGCTAAACTCAACATATAATTCCTCTCTTATCTCCCCCTCATCAAAGGAACTGGTTCCATTTTTTAAAATTAGTCCTACTATAATGTGCCTCTTTTTAAAATGTCTAAAAAAGAAGGCTGAGCATTGATCGCCCAGCCCAGCCCAGTCCAGCCCAGCCCAGCCCATTTAATTCTACTCTTCTGAGCTCAAAAACGTGAAATCTTCCAAATCATCTCCTCCACTTGCCCGCCTGACATAGCATTCTCGCCAAAGCTGAATGTTTACAATAATTATATGGGGGAAACAAATATGGAACATTTGTTTATTTAAATCAATGAAATTAATATTTTGTTTGCTGCTTTATGGCGTCCCGATCCACTGCGGGTGTAGCCACTAATTTGCTTTCAACATGACAATTGATTTTACATGGCGCCGACAAATCTTTTACAATACCAATTGAAAAGCTTTGTAGTAAATTATAAAAAAAAAAAATCTAATTGAAAAGGTTACGGCCCGCGTGCATTGTGTAATGTTTTCCTAATAGTGCTGTCGGTGAGCCAATCAAAATGCTCGTTTGCAATGACCAATGGCCACCCACTAATCAATCAATTGCCACCAAGATAAGGTACTACCTCCGTTTTTGAAATAAGCATTGCCTCCATTTTCATTTTAAAATATGTGTAATTATTGTTTTTTTCTAATTTATTTATTACTTTAATAATTTCAACAATTCTCATTTCAGTTTTACTCCCAACTACTAAATTTATTTAGGCCCTTCTTTTTTGCTGTAAATTACGGTGCGATATAACAGCGTATCGTAAGTCATTAATTTTTATCACACTTCACCACACCAAATCATAATCATTATTAATATATCTCTTCACTTTTCTCTCTCCTCACTTTTCTCTACTTTTCACATTCTCTTTCCTCACCTTCCCTACTTACCATAATTCTCACCGCAATTCATCACAACTCACCACAATTCATCATGTTTTTTCAAATTTCACTGCACCGCACTGCATCATTATCACACCGCAACCAACCATATAAAATAACGGAGCCTAATGTAATAACCAGAAGAGAATGAAAGGAGGAGTAAAATAAAAGTGAGATGGAGCCGAATTTAAGGGGGAGACAGTGAAGTTTAGTTCATGCTAAAACTACACATTACAATACGTCATAGTTATTATATATAGGTCTAGAGATATTACAATATAGTTAATGATCCTTATCATCTTCGTCTGCGGGTGAAGCACAGAGAGATGCATGTGGTAGTACAATAAAAGATGGACGTAAAGGACTAAGGTAACAAAAAAGTTACCGCTAGGTCCCATACCAGCACAAACTAGCTAGTATTACATCATACATATCATACATATAAATATTTATATATGTAATCCCACCCAAGTAAGTAATTGACTAAAATAAAGAGAGATATAATTAAATAAAAAAGATTTTTAGATGTTAGTATACTGAATTTTTAGAGTGTTGAGCAATAATATACTGAACTTTAACATTGGAGAATAATACACTGTACTTTTGGAGGTGTTTGACAATAATGCACTCGAAAATATTCCGATGGTGGCTGACTCGGTATTGATCCTACGTGGCAGGCGGACCACGTAGGATTACCACTGAGTCTGCCACCACCAGAATGGTTCTAGGTGCATTATTGTCCAACATCCCCCAAAGTACAGTGTATTATTCTCCAATGTCAAAGTTCAATATATTGTTGTCCAATATTCCAAAAGTTCAGTATATTAACATCCAAAAACCCTAATAGAAAGTAGGCATGGAAAAGTAAAAAAATAATTAATTAGTATGACCAGAGAGATTGTGGTGGGGGGTTTGGTTGATCTACCACGATGTCCATGCTAAAAAAGGACTTGGCAGCAGCTTGGGGAGAAGACATGAGCTTGGATGATGAAGGGGAGGAGCTTTCGGGTGAGGTGGTCATGGTCGTCCCTTGATCATGATCATGATGATGATGATGATGATGATGATGATGGTTGCATGGTGGTGATGGTGATGTTATGCTGCTAAAGTGCCGCATCCTCATGTACACCACCTCTGCCTGTGCTTGTGCTAACTGGGTTTGGAGTGTGTCAATCTGTTGCTGTAGTGATGAAATTGCTCCCACACAACCGTACACTGGATCACGCACCCTTGCATTTGCCTCGTACACCATTGAGCTCGCTGCATCACCACGTTGCTCCACCGGCAAATCCTGTCAATCCATTTTTTAATTTACATCTTACTCTTGTATTTACTAACCAAATATTCTATTTTTTTTTTTTTTTTTACCATAACCATGCATCATGCTCCTCACTATTCTATGTCTATCATAGTAAATTACACCCTACATTATCAACCACCTCCCTAAGTCCTATACACATTATCATAGTATTAGCAAATTTCACATCCGAATTTTAACATTGACCGAATTTATCCGACCCGAAAAAATCAGGTCTGGACATAGATTTCTCGTTCGAATTTTAATATTGACCGAATATTCGGATATAAAATTTCTTTTTTTTCTATTGTCCGAATCTGATTTCGACCTGAATTTAGCTTCAGTCCGAATTATCCGACCCAGTCTGACCTGAAAGTAAACCGGGCTTCGGACATGAATTTCATGTCCAAATTTTGACATAACCGAATTTACCCAGACTCGAATTTTCCCCAACATTATATACATGTTAAAGGAATATCATATATATATATTGTTTCTAATATAGGAAAATTAGATTCTAATAATCCTTACTTTCACCAATTGTATAACAATAATCTATATTTTTATTTTGGATTCTGGTGGTAAAAAAAAAATTGGATTGTAGTGGTACCAAATCTATCTTCAAATTCTTTTTTTTTTTACATTCCTACCCCATATTGTTTTTATTTTTTTCATTCCTAGCCTTAGAAAGGTAATGAAGTGTAGCTACTAAAAGAATTTTTAAATTATTTTTTAAAAAATCCGAGCAATTACAATGAATTTTTTAAAAGGAATAAAAGTGAAAACATCATTAAAAAAATCATAAAAAATGAAAAAAATTTGTGAAAAATGTCGTAAATTCATTAAAAATCGTGGTAACGTGTTACACTAAGTTTTGAATCAAATGCAACTCAAAATCTATGATATTTAGGGTATACTCTCAGTGTTGTCTCACAAAAATTCATTTTTTTATGGACCACCAAAATCCAAAATGAAAATAAGAATTATTGTTATACTATTGGTAAAAATAAAAATTATTAGAATCCAAGTTTTCCTTTACATAGGATTCCATAAAAGTTGAATTTCTGACTATATATATATTGACTCGTCTTTTCTAATATAAACATATATACCTAGCTCAAGTACTAATTAAAGCTAACATTTGTAGGAAATTTGTTAGATTTACATTTTCCGTTGTTGACGCAAATGGGTCTCATGTTCGTTGGAGTTGTTGAAGCTAACGACCAAATGATGAAATAATCCCCAAAGAATCCAAAGAAAAATAAACCATCAACTTAACACAATATAGGGTTCAAAGAAAATGATGTTGCTTTTTGACATTTGGAAGCAATTCGTGATTGCGAGACCTCCTGAGCAAAATGATTTAATTATCATGCGGTAATCGTTGTATTTAGAGCATATGTAATGTTGAACACAATCAATGGAACTTTAATCTTTCCAAAACTCAAAGGAATGAGATAAAAGCAGAAGAGAAAATGTGTCAACTGGGTGAGAGAAGATCAAAGTTCCACTAATTATGTTCCACATTGCATATGCTCTTAATCCTCATGCAACAAGTACGTCTAGGATACAAGAAACAACAATGGTCTAAGTGTCATTCAGCAAACAAAAGGACCAATTTGGTTTCAAGAGGGAAAAAATATTCTCAACATTCGACATCTACGATGAAAATATTCTAGACGGTTGGCATCTTCAATAATATAAAGCCCTATTTTTTAATTGGGTTAAACCTAACTAACCTAACTAACCTAATTTAACTTAATTTAACTTTAATTTATCCTTAGACAACGTAATAATATAAAGCCCTGTTTTTTAATTTAACTTCCTAGCGTTATCATGACGCAACTTTTACATCAGCATAAAGCTACTATTAGAATATTTTAGCAACAAATCACCAATTATCTTCTTTTGCTACAACAGACTTGACAAAATAAAAGCAGCATTGCTGAGACCTCTTTTTTATGGGGAAAATTCTAAAATGCTTATAAAAGACCTGTTAGTGGTCTTAAAGTTCTGCATGCGTTATAAGCCTTTGTTTTTTCCCTTTAATTCCAAGCAATCACCACAGCTTATTTTTCCTAAAATTTATTTACTAGTGTTACTACTAACTCCATTTATAATTATATTATTATTATTACTGAAGCACCACTTATATTAATGTTGACTACCATCTTTTAATAACAATCTGTTTCTAAATTTATTTAAACTTACATATATAACTTTTTTTATTTTTAATTCAACTCATTATCTATCTTTATTTCAATATAAACTACTCAAATTTACTTAAATTTACTCGATATTAATTACTCATTTTTACACTCACCGAAAGAATAGGTGGAGAATGGCTCCATAAGCAAACATCATCAGATATCACATCAAAAACATCTTTTTGTAACGTTTTTAGAATTATATAATATTATTTCGGCAATATCAAATCAAATTAGGGGAGCTATTGAAGTTGCTTATGAAACTACTCCCTCCGTCCCATATTAATTGACACTTAAACTAATTTTTTTATCCCAAAATAATTGTCATTTTTCATTTCTCAATACCTAATTTAATTATTTTAACTTAATAATAATGTTAATTTTTTGCTTTTTTAATTAATAAAAACTACTTCTACTCACATTCTCTCACTTCCTATGCCTTGGTATTCGGAAAAATACCTTGAAAATTAGTGTTATTTAATTATATAGGTAGTTTTATTAGTTAAATGTTAACATGTGAAAATTTTCAAAATATGTCAATTAATATGAGACGGAGGGAGTAATTATTATTATTATTATCTTTTTCCAATAGAGAGGGCTTATGGAATTAATTATTGTGAATGTGGAAAAGGGGGATTCGAATTTGGCGGGCCCCTTGAAACCGTTATCAACCGCTACAATCAATCAAGGTCAAAAGCCGCACATGACAACGACTTATTCACCGCGTGAATGTTACTCTTTTCTTTATTGTACAGTCGATCCGTGCTTCAGAGAATGTTAATTTTTCTAACTACTTTGTTTATTTTATTTATTAATTTTACTTTTTCAATAATTAAAATATTCATATTATCCTTAATTATCAAATCTAATTTTTATTTTTTATTTTAAAATTCTTCTTTATTTCTCTTTTTCCCTTAATAAGGGACATACTTATCCATGCATAATTTTCCACTCTATTTTTAAAATATATTGACTTTACAAAATTGGTTTTTGTGACACTTAAAAAGGACGAAGGGAGTACATCGCTAGTTTGAAGTTTCTACTTATTACTCCCTCTGTTCCATATTAATTGTTGCTTTTGAAGATTAAGTAGTCAAATTTCAAAAATTTTGACCATAAATTTCTTAACATATACAATGAGTTGCTATATAAAATTACCACTATTAGAGGAAGTAGTTTCTTTCTACTATCGGAGTTTCGTTTCCGCTTTTTTTTCTCTTTTATTTAAATTTATATATAGACCTGCCGTCAATCATTTCTTTTGCGATTAGGTTTAGAAACTACGGCTTTCTCTCCTGTGTTTCATTTAAGAGCGTGAGGTTGGGCTTGTTTCCCATGTTTTATACTACTATATACAGAGGACATCGATAAACCAAACTGTTTACTGAGTTCCTCATCTTATAAAGCCAATCGACAGGCAGGGTAATATCGATCCCAAAGTCCATTGCTATACAACATATACTATTTTCACTATTAGAGTATAAAAATATCATTGACTCCATGACTATCCTCTTAAACTTTCGGTTGATATATATTTCATGCACCCGAAATATGTGCTCAAATATTTAAAAGTACTGAACAATTATAATAATAAAAATGAATAATTATTCTGATATTATAATAATAAAAGTTAACAATTATAATTATAATAATAAGAGTAAACAACTTAATAGATATGAGTAAACAATCATAATATCTGGAGCACATGTTCCGAGTCCACCTAATAAATTGCATTATTTAAATAAGGTGAATGAGCCATTTGCAACATCCACGATTCAAATACAAAAGACATTTATGTGAGGGAGCGTGTTATAATATAAAATTATCACTGAATCTACAACCATCAACTTAGGTTTTTTCGTTAAAGTGGTTCCAATCTTTTAGACCAATAATGCTACTAGTATCAAATGAGTTAGTAAACTCTTACTTCAAGAATAATTATCAAAAGATTTTATATCTAGAAACATAAATGATAAATACCAAATTATCCATGACAAATACAATTCATTAACTATTCAACTCTACAAATATTTTCACATGGAGAAAACTTTTGGTTCTATCACAAAAGGGAGGTCTTGGGTGGATACCATAAATTTGGTTGGATATTATATTTGGGCATAAATTTATGGCATCCACTCAATTTTGTTGATCTTATCATGCCATAAATTGAAAAAATTAGTTAGACATGAAAATGTGAGGGGGTGGCTTTGTTTCAATTCGACCATATCTATCCCACTAAAAATTAGATTTTTAATGGAATGAAAGCTTTGAAGATAAAAGTGGGCGTGGACATGGTCACAATCTTTTTCATGTCTCACGCTTTTGGCTTATGTGGAAAAAAAAAATATTTGCATACATTCCATGGGCAACGCTAGACTAACAAATTAAAACATTTGAGCTGCTATATGTAATATATCAATTTTTAAATTAGTTAAAGGGTTGAACATGGAAAGACTTTCACATCTTACAGCTCATCATGTATAATTTCGTTGCTTAAAATCTATAACATATTCAGTACTCCCTCCTTTTCATATTATCTGTCACTTTAACTAACTTTCTTTTTTCCCATAATATCTGTCACTTTATAATTCCAGTAACACATTAATTACTAATTTATCAAATTAACCTTATTAATTGCATCTTTTTTCTTCCATTTTTCCTTTTTATTTACCTTTTCCCTTTTTTATTTACCATTTTATTCAACATTTTTATATTTCCAATGAGGTAAATTAATATGAAGTGAAAGTTTTTTTGGTTTTCTAAATCTTATCTAAAGTGTCAAATAATATGGGAAGGAGGGAGTACTCAGGTTAATAACTTGGGGGCAACAATGATGTCTTCTTCCCCATGGTATTCAACTGGCGTATACTAGGGTGTCTTTTGAAATTCGAATATGGCATTATTCTTTTATCCGGTTGATTTTAACTCTTTTGATTTTTCATAACTTATCTTAACCTAACACAATTTTTCAAAAAAAAAACATTCATTCTAAAAACACAATTCCCTAAAAAAATATCATAATTTATCTTAACTTATTATAACTTATCCAAATCTAACTATCTTAACTTAATAATAACTCATTCAAAGAACCTGACCTACATACATATGAAGGTGAACTTACGAAGGTGCCGAAGAGAGTTTTCATCTTTCTTTTTTTTTTTTCATTTTTTCCGGATGAGTAACAGAGTATTTATTAGAATGATTATAAGAATAAAGATTGAATCATTTTTGCTTTGTCTTATGTGCCACTAGACCTGTCAACTATTTATTTTTAGGAGTATTTTTGTTAGTATATTATCTCTTATAAAGTGTAGGTCTGTAGGTGTACTTGAAGCTCAACAGTACTACAGTAGTATAACTATATATGAAAAGAAATAAAGTGTCCAAGTTACAACAAATTATCCAGATCATCACGTGAGGAGAGATACTGTAAAAAGAGGTCCATGGATGCATCAACCAAAGCTTTGACAAAGCCATAACAGTTGTTAACAAACCAAACATTATTGCAGACTTGCAGTGGTAGTTGCTCTTTCAATATCAAACCATGTACCAAAAAAACTCAAAGTCAAACTGAAATGCAGTGGAAATTAAAAACATATCATAGAGTAAAAATGAAGCAGGTAAAATTAGTATCAAAATTAGATTATAGTCGATGTTTACCTGTAACATTTTGTTGACATTACTAGCTCCAAACACTCTGTGGACATTGGCAAACTTGTGAGGCTCATCGGCCGGAAAATAAGGCGCAAATACACAGTCAGGAGCACACCTTCTCCTCAGAAGCTTACATGCTGCACACGGGGACGCTGTCCCTTGCTTCCTTCCACTACTTTCCTTCATTTTCCGATTTGATCCTTCTAAATCATCCCCAAATTCTCCTTACCTATATATGTCTTATACCATATCCTAATTTACATTTATTTATACCAATTTTATACTATTTTTTTCATAATAATATGGACAAGAGTAAAGGGGACGTTATTATTTCAAGATTTTAAAGTTGCCCCAAAAAAGAGAATTAAATAAAGGTGAAAACTAGTATGTGAGTGTTTATAGAGAGAGAGAGAGGGTGGGTGAGTGGGGGAAGCTAGGAGGGGATTTGAAGTGAAGCATGATGGATGTTATATAGAAAATTTTGTAAGGACAAAGATATGTTCAGTACGGGCCTACCCAAAGAAACTCTAGATTTTGCTATACGAAAACATCGTTCTCTCGATAGATTTTGAGGCCCACCCGTTTATTACATGTTGGCTCATGCTTTCTTTTGTTTCTATTTGTCCCCTTGTTATCTACTAACTTTTTCTCAAAGCAAAGCTCTTCTCTCTCTTATATATATATATATATATATATATATATATATATATATATATATATATATATATATATATATATATATATATATAATGGATTATGATAATTCCAACTTTTACAAATTGGACAGCGATAATCCGTTCTTTCGATTTGTATTTTGGTGGTAAAAAAAAAATTGGATTGTGATGGGACGCCAACGAGTTAGAAGGCGGTGACACGGTAGTTTTCTAACTTGACACTATGGATATGTGTTTGACTGCGTTGATTTGTTTTTGGTTGCCACCTTAGCTTAAAAACATATCTCTCCTAATGTTTTCTTTTTTCAGTTTCCATGTTGAAAACTTATCTTACCCCCCTTAATTTTTTCCTCTTCTTTCCCTTAATTTCTCTGCGGTAAAAAAAAGCCCCTTCTGTGATTCCCTCCATACGAACTGTCACTCTTGTCTGAATTCCAAAAAAAATTACAAAGAAACTCAAACCCTACTCAGTCGACGATCTTCCCAGGGTCTGAAAACCTTAGAATTCCCAATTTTTCTGGGTTGAAAAGGAGTTGAAATCGTATAAATTGTTGGCTGGTGATGTCGTTTTGTCAGGGTTTTGCGTGTGCTATTGAAGAAGGGGCAGAACATCATTAGGACTCTAGAGGTAAGACCCGAAAGTTATGAAATTTTGGTTTTTCAGTTTGATAATTGTGAACTTGAAAATTGTGTACTTGAAATTATATACATTGTTGGCTAATTTTCCGAAATTTGTTATGTTTGAATTAGGCAAATGGATACGGTGAAGTTAATCTTATACTTTGGAGGGAAGTTTGTGGAATCTCCAGAGTTTAAGTATGATGGAAAGGAGGATAATGTTATTGTGTTTGAAGAATTTGATGTTGATTATTTTTCTTTCTTTGAGTTGAAGTCGTTTATTGAAGAAAAAAAAGTGAAAAATGTTCTAGAATTTTATTATGTTATACCTGGGTTAGCCTTAAAGGACAGTTTGAGGAAGGCTATGAATGATTATGAATATATGGATCTGATGTGTGTAGCAAGGTCTTATAGGGATATTGAAATATACACTGTGCACGGGGTGGATGACCCAGATGTCCTTCCATTAGCACTGTCAAATAATGTCCCTGAACCAAGACCACCTTCCCTTGTCAGACCTCCACATCCCTCTCCTAGGAAAAGAGTCGAGAGGGCAACAAAGAGGACAACCTCTCCCATTCAAAAACCATGCCCTGGTTCCCCTAGTTCAACCAGGAAGAGGGTGACGACAACGACGGCAATGTCACCACTTTCCAAGCGTAGAAAGAAACCAAATGTGGATGGAGGTGGTGATGGGGTGGCTGGGGATGACCCAGATGTAAGTCACGAGGGGCCAATGGCGGACAATGGTGATGGAGTTGTTGGGTCTGGAAAAGAGGGCGATGATGGGGAGACTGTGAAAGATGGTGGTGATGGTGTAGAGGTGGGTGGAAATGAAGGTGTTGAGAAAGGTGGAGTTGAAGGTGTTGAGGAGGGTGGAAATGAAGGTGTTAAGGTGAGTGGAAATGAGGAAGCTGTTGAGGTGGGTGATGAAAATACAATGGGGGGTGGCTTTGACTATGAAGAAGGTTGTGTGGTGGGTGGCAGTGAAGGTTATGAGGGAGGTGATATTGAACATGGTGAAGGGGGTGACCTTGAAGGTCAAGAAAATGAAGGTTCTTATGGGATTGAAGGTGGTGATCTGGGTGGACCAAAATTGGAAAATGACGGGTATACAGTCGAGGATTGTGATACTCACCCCGATGATTAGATAGGGGAACAAAATTAGGGGAACCAATATGAATTTGAGTATTTCTTTAATGACCCACAGTTGGACTGTCCTATTCCATTGCACGAACGGTTTAGAGGGTCAAGGGAGTCAGAATCTGATGATGGTGACGATGAATACTCCCCTGTCTCTGATTATGACCCAAATTTTGAAGACTTGGAATTTGTGGATTCAGGTAATCAGGGGAGAAAAAAAAAGAAAAACAGGAAAGGAAAGAGGAAAGTGTTTGAATCTGATGAGGATGCACCGGAAGAAGAGGATGATGATCCACAATCTGATGGAGTAGAAAATAGTGATCCTGAGTTTGAAACTGCCATGGGCTGTCTAGCTGATTTCTACAATGTAAAGAGGGCAAAGGTGAGGGAAAGAAGAAAGGCAGCACATGAGGTTGCCATGGCATGTCAAGACACAACAGAAGTGGGTCAACCATCAAATTAAGTTGGCATTCAGGAACCAACTAGTGAGTATGAAGACTCTGATCAGGAGATGGAGTCTGATGTTGGTGATGATGATACCCCAAGAGTGTTGGCTAAGAGGAAGAGTATCACTAAAATTGATGCAAGGACAGACTTCAAGAAATTTACATGGAAGGTTAGCAGCAAATTTAAATTATAATTTGTATATTAGTGGTCTTCTCAAATAATAATTGTATTCCAATGGTCCTTGTTAAATAACTATTATATTCTAGTGGTCCCTTTAAAATTGTTATTGTATTCCAATAGTCCAATTTTATTATCTGTTGTATTCCAGTGGTCCATTTTTGTTATATGTTGTATTTGAATGGTCCTTTTTACTGACAAACTGCAGGTGAGAATGACTTTTTCAACTCTAGACAAATTCAAAGTTGCAGTGACTAAATATGTTGTCATCCAAGGATACAATGTGAAGATTGTGGTGTCAAAACTCTACAAGGAAGAGGTATGGGGCCGGATGATGTGGCAACTACAAGTGAAGTGTGTATGCATCTTGGGATAAGAGGTTGACAACTTATATTGTGAAATCTTTGAAAGACAAGCATACATACAACAGAAACATGACCAAGAATAGACAGTTGCATGTTGATTTTGAAAGCAGTCTTGGAGATATCCTCTTTCCGGATTCTCAACTGATGATATCCCGACCTTAAGTCAATCTTGCTAAAAATTGTTGCTCCCTTCAATTGATAGAAAAGGTCGTCGATGCGCGGTAACGGGTAACGGTTCTTAATCGTAATCTTGTTCAACTCCCAGTAATCGATACACAACCTCAGACTACCGTCTTTCTTTTTCACAAAGAGTACCAGTGCGCCCCATGGAGAGGTGCTTGGCCGTATGTATCCCTCTTCTAACAGGTCATCTAGCTGTGCCTTGAGTTCCTTGAGTTCAACGGGGGCCATTGATAAGGTGCCTTAGATATTGGAGCGGCTCCAGGCTCCAAGTCGATGCAGAAATCCACTTCTCGTGGTGGGAGCATCCCTAGAATTTCCTCGGGAAAAACATGTAGAAATTCTTGCACCACTGGGATGGTCTCGAGTGATGCGTCCTTAGCCTCGGTATCCATGACGCTGCGTAGGTAACCTTCACAACCCTATCCCAACAATTTCTGGGCTTTTAGGGTGAAAATGATTCTTACTCCCCGGAGATGTCGATCGTTGTAATGAACCACTTTACTCCCGTCAGGACCAACTAAGGTCACTTTCTGCTTGCAACAGTCGACCTGGGCTTTGTACTTGGCCAACCAATCCATGCCCAAGATGACATCAAACTCCATTAGTTCAAACTGGTACAAATCAGCGTCAAACTCCTGACTGCCTATGATTATAGGACATTCCTTATATAATTTCCCACATTGGAGAGATGCTCCCGTGGGTAAAGCTACCGACATGGGTTCACTATCCTTCGAGCATGCTAACTTAGTTTTTTCCACTATTCCAGGAGAGATAAAAGAATGACTAGCACCAGAATCGAATAACACATAAACATGGTATGAATTTCTTCCTTCTTCATTACGTATACCCTTCCCCCGGGGTTTCGTGGTGCTTGCTGCTGTTGGTGGTTCTGATTCCCATTAAATCCCATTAAATCCTCCCGAGTTTGGGTGGGGTCTCCCTTGATTCCCAGGGTACTCGATCTAGTACTAGTTGTTTGAGGGTAGAGCTCCGCGATTCGTGCCTCTCGTGTTGTTTTGTCCCCCTTCCGCTGAGTGAGGGCAATTCTTCACGATGTGGTGAGGACTACCACACCGATAACAAACCACTCTGGTAGGGTTCCTACACTCACGAGCATAGTGCCCGAGCCTTCCACATGCCCTACAAGTTACACCTTGTTGCTGGGGACGTCCTTAATTTCCTTGCCAGGGGTTGGGTCGAAACCTCTTGAATGGAGGTGGTGGAGGATTGAAGCGAGGGGGTTCCCTTCTTTTGTTGCTTTGCTTAACCAATTGCGAAGCTCAGTTATTCAACACTCGCTCCACATTAGTAGCGACTTCCAACATATCTTGGTAAGAAGTGCAGGAACAAACCGACATCTTCTCTTGGATATTATAGTTCAGCCCGTCTTCGAAACGATTCATCTTCAGCTTTTCATCAGCAATGTAGATCGGCGCGAACTTTGACAGCTCCATGAATTTGGATGCGTATTGCAGCACCGTATCTCCTCCTTATTGCAGCTCCAGGAACTACTTCTCCTTGCCTTCTAAAGGGCCATCGAATAGAAACGATTCTAACATCTCCAAGAACCGGTTCCAGTTGAACCTCGGTTCGTTCTGTCGCTCCTTCACGCTTACCCACCATAGATCGACTTCCCCTTTGAGGTGATAAGTTGTGAAGTTAACTTTTCGATCTTTAGGGCATTGTATCGCATCAACGATTTTCTCAATGTCCCTTATCCACTCTTCGAAGATCTTGGGACTCCCATGTAGAATGGAGGGTTAAGACCATTAAAATCCTGGAAGATGGATGAACGACCTTCTTTCTTTTGACCTGTCATCCATTGAAATTGCTCCGTCTGGCGCCTACAAAACAATATGGAGCCTAAATATCTAATCGAATGGCTGATAATAAAATCACATTCTTTCTCCGAGACACCACCATTTGACTCGGTGACGTCCCACCAGCAATAGTGGCATTAAGGCATGCTGCATCCAAAGCTTTCATAGCCTTAGACCATCTCATATTCCTCCAACTTGCACTCTACTGATTGAGATCAAAAACATCATATTTCAACTTAGGCTTCTGGCAAATACATCCACAGATATCTTGCACATAAATATGTGCAATTGCCTCTTCAGCAGATTGACAAAGCATACACATTACATCCAACTGAACATGGGAAAACAAATAATCGAGAAAGCAAAGCCAAGAGAAGTACGACAAGGGGGCAGAAATATTATCCCAAACAGACCCTGTCCAAGAGATTTTAGGATGATCCCTATAAAACCATCTGTAACTTCCCACTGTGAAGAGAAGTGTGAACTTCTGATAAAGAAGCAGACCAAACCCATGTAAATTAAGCACTACTCCCCCATTTTACAATATCTTTGACCCTATTAAGTCTTTTCCAATACCAACAATTGTTACTCTTCAGCACATAATCCCACCAAGGAGTTTCTTGGAGATGCCAGGTGTGAACCCACTGTATCCACAGACTTTGTTGCGAGCAATATCCCAAATAAGTTTACCAACACATGCTTTATTCCAAAGTAGGGTCATGCAAACCCACACCACCTAGGTTTTTAGGTTTACATAAAAGACTCCCACACAACCAAGGGGGTGCCATTGTAGGAACCATCTCCAGACAACATATATATATATATATATATATATATGTATGTATATATATGAATGATATTCAAGCCAAACAGCAGCCAATGAACAAAAAGTGTTTCAATTCAGGAGTCTGTTTAATCTGTGCAGACAAAGCTGAAAAAACTGTGCAGTATGATTTACGTAGGAAGTAATTTTCTTACCAAAAACAAATATATACTTGAAATCGGACTCCATAGGGACTTTCAATGATGAACTTGAGTAACAGCATTTGAGTATTGCCGCCACCATGAAACAAAAAACCTAGAAAATTGGCAAATGAACAGCAGATTTCTTAACCAGATCATCCCATGTGAATTTGCACCTGCGACTAGTCGGAGATTACCAGCAAAAGGTGCAAAAACTATATCTCTTTCTCCATAAAGATTACCATCATGTTTATCTTTCTCCAACCAATTTCTTGTTGCTTATCTCTAGTGTATAGGATCATTACTCTCGTGTCTCACTTAAATGACCGTATGTCCACAGTTTTTACTCTGAATCTGTACTGGGGCAAGTCTTCATCATCGTCACTGTCATCGTCATCGTCATCTTCACTAGAGCCATCTGCTACTCTATCCCATTGAGAGTAGTCAAGCCTAGAATGTCCCTCTGGTCTTCGAATTGCATCCCATCCTTTTGAAGGAGGATCAGAAGACGACTGCTTATTATCATTGGATTCAGGGGTACAGAACCCACCATAAAGATTGCCATCATGTTTATCTTTCTCCGCAGAACAAGTCGTGTCATCATGTCTCCGTTCCCTTCGTTCAAGCTCCTCTAAGTGCAAGGTGCTCTCCAATATATCTTCCCGTGTGCCTTCATCGTCTTCCTCAACCTCTGTTTCAGCCTCAGGTATTGGAGCCAGTGACTTCCTTAAACAATTAGAACATGACCTCAAAAATTGCACAGTGCACACAACAGAAGCCACAAAATGAAACACAAGCAGGAACAGACAGACAGAGCATTCAGAGATCACCATATGGGTAGTTTTGTAAGGAAATTATTATTAAATTGTTTTATGGCTGAAAATATTTAGTGAAAATTTTAAAACTGAACCTAAATATGCACAACCTGACTTGAATACTTTCGTTATAAACTTTGGGCCGATGTTTAATAAGCAAATTATGCCACAAGGTTAAATTTCACATTTATACATTGTATAGTTAAAATTTCATTTCGGATAAACCCAAGATCCAACTTCAAATACTCAATGCCATTGGTTCGATGCAGTGTAATGATGAAAAATGGAAGATGTCATTGTGCACCAGACTTTAGTTCACTGCATTTTGAGTGTTAAGCTTATTCATTCAACCCACATTTGAACAAACCTGTCAGAGGAATTGTAGCACTAGTCTTGTGAACACCAAGATATGAAATATATTGACAAAAATATGAAGTTGAAACCAAAGTCTAGCTTACAGGCAATAAAATAATAATGACTTCTCTAATCCAATCAAAATCTAGACTACATTTTTTTGACAAAGACCCACCAAAACATCTATATTTACATTAAAGTGAGAAAATAGCCAAGTTTTTTTTATTTAGATAAGTTGCATTAGATGAAGAAAATGATTGACAATATAGCTATCAACATAGAGGATCACGAGGAGCCCAAACATAGAATGAGCCTTCCATATCTACATAGTGTTGAATGTTGACCAATAGTAAGAACACATGCATACTATTGATCTAGGTGATGTATCTCATCCCAATATAGTAGATGGAGAAAATAGCCAAGTTTTTTTTTATTTAGATAAGTTGCATTAGATGAAGAAAATGATTGACAATATAGCTATCAACATAGAGGATCACGAGGAGCCCAAACATAGAATGAGCCTTCCATATCTACATAGTGTTGAATGTTGACCAATAGTAAGAACACATGCATACTATTGATCTAGGTGATGTATCTCATCCCAATATAGTAGATGGAGTTGGAGATGGAAGATGTTAAAGTGGAAATGACGAGGATTTTTTTTAGCATCTATAAAAACTTTTAGTGTTTGTTGTTGTACCAGTATAGGTCATTCCAACATTCCCATTTCCTAATCCTCAATAAAGAGGGAGACACTTGGTAAAAGGACAACCGGAAAAAATGATTAGTCATCAGCGATAATGGGGCAAGGGACTGGTAGAAGTTGAACAGTCATGAGGCAGCCAGATTTAAGCATGTGTGAAATGCCTTCAGCTTATATTCGTCCTAGTTTAGTAATGATTCAAGTTGTCCAGGCAGTCACAAATTGCCCAGTTTCATATTAACATGTACCTTTCAACCTTCTTAGTAATAGGCCCATTGATGAGGCCAACAAGCCTTACTAAATCAAGCAGGAAAACAAAATTAATCATAATCTGACGAGTACTTACACTGATAATTAACACCAAGAGAGCAATCAAAGGTTCAATTAGTGGAATGTTAATTACGAACACTTCAATAACGGAACCCACTTTTGTGGAAACTCATGTTCAAATAATCAATCACATATCTATTCCACAAGCTCCTTTTTCTATTTACAATGTAAGATACAAATTGAAGAATCAAACATGGACCACTTTTATCTGCTTAACTTGTGCGCACCATAATCTGACTTGCATCTTAACAAACATGGACCACTTTTATCTGCTTGACTTGTGCATATGAGCTTAACATGTAATATTCAGTTTACTTTCAGTGCTTGTGGACGAGTATCAGCCAACTACCTAAAATTTTCTGGGTACCTGAAGACTTTCTGTTTGAAACGTCCAAGAATCCAAGGTTTGGTGAACCTGAAATTTGGTTTCCCCAACTGCAATTCCTTCTAATTCAGGTACTCGACAATGAACATCCCTAAATTGTCAAGTCCAAAGCTTTTTTTTTGTGTACTTGTGTTTACTCATTGCATTGCAGATTTCAACCATAAACTTTAGAAAGTGGATACTAAAGAGATCTATCTTCTCATCTATACACTTACCTATACGGATGGGCCTAGGGCCTAAAGAAAATACAAACCAGGCCAAATACTTCCAAATTCAGATCATGGCTTCCATGAGATTTCCAAAGTAAATTTCACACAGAATCAGTTTACTGATTTTATTTTTAACAAAGCTAACCAAGTGTAAGGTTGCATACACTTACCCTCCCCAGATCCCACTTCTTGGGAGCCTCATACACTGGCTGCTTTTTATTCTCTTAAGAAAGTTATGTTGAAAGGGATTTAGAGTATATTCACTATTTTGGATGTTAATATACTAAACTTTTAGGGTATTGGACAATAATACACTGAACTTTGACCTTGGACAATAACGCACTGTACTTTAGGGGGTGTTGGACAATAGTACACCCGGAAAGATTCCGACGGGTGATCCTACATGGCAGGCGGACCACGTAGGATTGCCACCAAGTCAGCCACCGCTGGAATCGCTATGAGTACATTATTATCCAACACCCCCAAAGTGCAGTGCATTATTGTCTAAGGTCAAAGTTCAGTATATTATTGTCCAATGCCCCAAAACTTCAGTATATTAGCGTCCAAAATATAAGTTATTGAATTGAAGTGCAAAATGTTTTTCTCCCAAGTTTTTGCCCTAATCCTTCCTTCTCCTCAAATTCTTCCTCTCTTTCCACCCTACCTTTCTCCCCTAATCATCTATCCCTTTCCCCTTAATCTCTATTCAAACCCAAATCCCTCCCCTAAACCCTGGGGGAAAAGAAAATGGACCTGTGTGGCTTGTGAAATCTCTGCACTGCATGATGATGCTTGCAACAATTGAATTTGCTAAACACTAAAATGGTTCCACTTCCTCCGTGCTCCAACGACAGCTCAGTATCAAGATTCAGAGACAACCGCAACCTCCATTTAAAGATCAGTTGCATAGGCATTAACAACAATTACACGGACCTCATTTAACATATAAATCAGCAATATATACAGCAATAAGAACAATTAGGATGATCATCATCCCGCAGCAGCAAGTTAGCACAGGTCAATAGAATCAGGAACAAGTATATTGGACAACACTTATTCAACATAAAAGATAACATGGGTATGCAACTTAAGCCTCCATAGAATAGTAGTCATTAAGATGAGAAGCACATACCAGTTGTGTTTTTAAACGTGCTTGGAGGTTTAGATATACTTCTGATGATGGATTCACTTCCAAGAGCCGACTAACATCAAAAAGGGCTGATTGATACTCCTTGAGTGTGACCAAAGTTTGAGCACGCAACATTAATGCTCCAGTGTGTTTTTGATCAAGCTCAAGTACAGATGTACATTCATCAGCTGCCTAAAGGATTAGCAAGGATGTCAGCTGCAGAAATATTTCGAGTTCCCCAAAATTAAAATATAAGAGTTGTATCATACGAATTCTCACTAACTTTACTGGATTCCTAGAGACTACTACAGTTACATATTAAGGAGTGGGCCAGGCAACAGGAGAACAGGATTTAAAAGAGATAGCTTGTCGGTCTTAACTATGAGTCTATTAAAAGTTCAAGTAATGTGATAGTAGACGAACCTATGAATAATACATCAGCTTCCAAAGCACAGACACATACACTCAGCATTTTAGCACATTCAACTTGAAAACTACAAACCTTTAAATTATCCAGCCATCCAGGAAACCAAAAGTTTCATTAATAAGGTGGAAACAGCAGAATTTGTAGTTAACTAGAATCATCCAACTATTATCACCTCCTGTACCCAATGCAGACAAATCCATCTCAAATAAATAAATAACCATAATGCTTGAGCTGCAGGTCGCCCATTTCCCAGCATTCTCACAAAACTCTAGATTGTTTTGCACAAGAAAATGAACCAATCAGATTAAATACGAATTTCAGATTAAATGGGATGCAGAAACACAGACAAACAAGGCATAAACCCAATAATATGTCAGAGAAAATAACCATGTTTTATTAACCAATCCAGGCCGGATTTGACTCGCTATTTTAGGGTTTTTCAGGTTCAAATCGTGCTCAAAACCCATAATTCCCCAGCGAGTTCGGGTCGGATTATCAGGTCAGGTCCAAGATTGATAAGTCTAGTCCCGCCCAAACAAATAATAAATCAATCAATTTTTCAATCATACCTTCTTGAAATCGTGCAACTTGAGAAAGCAGGCAGCACGATTACTATGGAGCGCGATCTTCTGAGCTTTGGTCTTGGCAATGGAAAGGGCATCAGTATAGAATCCTAGGGCTTCTGCATACCGCCCATCGCGATACATTTGGTGAGCTCTCTCCACCTTGTTCAATGGCGTTGTCGACATTTTATCGATCCAAAATGCACCAAGAAAGCAGCAGCTTTCAGTGAGAATGAATCAATCAATCAAACAATTGAATTTTCTGGAACAATCAATGACAGTAGCCGGGACGATTGGCTGCCGAAAACGAAAGTGATGCAATCATCGAGGGTTCAAATTACTCCGAATCGAGAGAGAGAGAGAGAGGTTGTAGGATGTGGGATATTTCTGGAGATAAGTTCGATTCTCTAGGAGATGTCTGTTGGAGTCTTGGAGATGGCACAACTTTCTGTTGATGAACCGGAGTTGGAGACTAGTTTTCATGGATTATAGTGAGCACAATACCAATGACGGAGATGGTGATGAAGGACATGCAATAGGATTTACTTAAGGTATTTTTGGTTTAAATTGGAAGATGGGGTAGGATAACTTTTTGGTAATAGGCATATACTTTGTATTTAAAAGAAGGGTTGCGTATATGACTACATGTATTTAAACTAAAATTGTGCTACATTGTCTCGTCTCTTTTACAATTATTTCTTACCAAATATATTCTTATACATTCATTTTAATGTTCAAATTGTCATTTACTCATTTACATAGAAAAAAAATTATATAATTACTATGAGCCGGATAGCGTATCGTTTCCTAATTTTTTTGAAAATCACGTGTTATTGTATCTATGTCGTACTCATATCCTGTGTTGGGGTCCGTGCTTCTCAGCTTCTAGCATCAGATGCAATGTTTACAATTACATTCCCAGACATCACCAACAATCAAGAATTATGAGGAGCTTCCAAAATCCTTCTCCTTTATTCACTGTTGGCACTTACTAATGCCTGCCATTCACTTCTCTGTTCTCCAATACTATGGTTCCCAAATTTTGCAGTTGCTTCTCCTCTATTTCTAACAATTCAAGGTATCTTTCTATGTTCCTTTAATTCTAATTTGTTAAAAATTGTATGTTCGATCAGGCAACCATATAATTTTTTTAAAACCGAGCCAAGGGAAAAATGCAGTTACCGAACTGTGGAACCGTTAGGTTATCCGGTTCGGTTCCGGTTCCGATTAGCAAACCGGCGGTTAACCGAAGCCGAACTGATAATTAATTTTATAACGTCTCAACATATACAATGTTCAAGTTAAAACGGAGAATAGGTAGGTTAATTGCTATTTTGTAAATATTTTTTAAATATGTGTGTGTGTCTGCGTGTGTTATTAGTGTGTTGTTGGTTTCCATATCCAAACCGAATCTGCCTTGTTTTGCGTTTATTTTACAGTTCAGTGAATCGGTTGAACGTTCAGTTTTACCAGTTTGCGGTTCAGTTTAGCAATCTCGAATTTTTTGAACCCTAAAAATAATAGCAAGTAGCAAGGGTATAAATGGAGATCAACACTTGTAATATTTCTTTACTTAGATACTTTTATAAGGATGGCCGATTAAAGAACATGTAAAGAGAAACCTAGATTTCATATGATGATAAAAATAACTTTATAATGAAACCAAATGTAGATAACGATTGAAAGAAGACAAAAAAAATACAAAATTTATATACATATTTCTATTTGACAACGATATATAGATCCGTTGTTGGGATCTTTTATGCAGTACAAACTAGTGGTATATGGACAATTTATGTACATTGTGGACTGAGGATAATGAAATACTACCTCCGTCTCTAAATAATTGTCCATCATACTAAACTTTGACCGTTAATTACTCACAAATTATAATGAGTTACAATATAAAATTATTGTCATTAAAAAGATATTGTACTAAAAATTATAATGATATTAATTTTATATTGTAACTCATTATAATTTGTGAGTAATCAACGGTCAAAGTTTAGTCTAATGGACAATGATTCAGGGACGGATGTATGAATGAGGGAATTAACTTGAGGAATAATTAAGCGAGTAGCCAATAGTTTCTGCGGGTCTTAGTATTGAGAACATATCCTGCATTTTGACCCTTCTTTTGAACCCCAACACAATTACAATAACTATTCTCTATTAGAAACTCAGCAGTGTCAATTGGTCTGGGTCCAAGGGTTGGCTTTGTTCCTCCAATAACTGGGATTGGATTAGCTAATAGTGGGAGTGCACCCCCATTTCTTCTTTGTCCTAAAAGAACGTTGGAAATGCCTCGTCTTTGACCAATAACAAGGAGGTCAACAGACAAGTATTTACTTCTGAACAAAATTGTTGTACCCTTATCCATGGCACCTTATTCTACCTTATCCACTCTTACCTTGAGTTTGGGATAAGCTTTCTCAGATGCCTTCTTCATTGCTTCCAAGAAATCAGAGCCGTCCCCGAAAATGCTGCTAATGCTGCCCCCTTCAATCTCAGAGGTGGCTGTGGCAACTAACTCGAGGTGTTTTCTGAAAATGAGTCCTAGGGAACCAAGGCTTCCCTTCTTGTAACTGTGGAAAACATGGAGGAGGACTAACTCATCATCTTCTTCTGTTATTGCATGGGAAAGTGCATATTGTAGGGCTCCTGCTGATTCTCTTGTAGGATCTGCAACCACCATCACTCTCTGCCCTTTGCTTTTTGTTGCCCCTAATTCCATCCCCATGATAGTATATGATATTGTCGGCCAAAAGGATGGTCGGAAGGTTAAGAGAGTTAGAGGTGCTAACAGCTTGGAAGTTGATAGTCTTGATGATACTGATGCTAAGATTGATCGTATGGCTGGGATGATCCACCAAACTGAAGTTTTTGATTTTATCAGCTAATTGAGCTGTGGTGACTTTTGGCTGTCGTTGGTGCGATCGTCCTGCTGTGCTGTTTATTTTAGCGGTGTTTGGTTGTTGTTCTTTTTGCGGTTTGCTGTGTTCTGTAATGTTTTAAGTCTTTCGGCTTTCAATAATCGAAAAGAAATATGATATTATCGGCCACCCCACCCTAATGCCTAACTTACTTTTTTGATGATGATCTAACTCCGCCTTCAAATTGCCTTCATCAATCTCCTGTCAAACCACCAATCAACAAAGTGTAAGGAAAAGGGGGAGAGCCGTTAATGGATGAATTCATCAAATTTTCCATTCAATCTTTCCATTTACTATCTTATCCATTCTTCCCTCTATCTAACTTGTTTCTCCCCTAAAACATGACTCTTCTTAAAATAGTACCCTTCATTTTAAGGATGGACGCAAATAAATATACAAATAGCTCATGCTAATTTTATTTATTAGTTTATTTATTTTTAGTGAAAAAGTCGAGGAAAAGTTATCATATTCGAAGAAAGAATTGTGACCACACCAAAATTAACAATATAGATACTGTAAATGAAAAGGGAATGAGTTAGGATCCCTTTCCCCCGTACCTCACAAAATTCATCACCCATATTAAGAATAAGTCTATGGAATTAAAAGCAATCCAAACTGGTAAAAAAAATAATTGTATACTCCCTCCGTTTCATATTAATTGTCATAATTTTGACTTTCACGGTCTTCAATATAATTCTTTGATTGATAATTTCTTACATAATATGTTATTAACAATTACAATATTATACTTTTATGATAGTATTTTTCGTTATGAATCTAGTGGTGGTAATTTTATATAGCAACTCATTGTATATATTGAGAAATTTATGGTCAAAATTTTTTAAGTTTGACTGCACAATTTTAAAAAACGTCAGTTAATATGGAACGGAGGGAGTAGTTGCTAGTTAATTTTTCACAGGAAAATTAAAAACCTCATGAAAAGAAAAGTGAGTTCAAACCACAAACTGTTAGAATCGGATTTAGAGGTGAGGTTACAAAGATGAAGATAAAAACCTCCAAATTCGCCCCTTCGAAAAATTGACTCAATTAACTAATATAAATCATCCTATATCCTCAACCCTGATTCAAGTCTGTTACATGGTTGACCATCTAACCCAAGATATTCCTAACAGATCACACAACAAGTGGAGATACTTTAGACAGTGCAACAAGATGTTTTGTGGCTTTAATTCAGCTTGATTGAGGTCTTTACAACTTATGAGCCCTAGGAGACTTTTGAAGGGAATAATTTACTGTTTCAAGAACACCTATATATGTACAACCATGAATGGAGATGTTTGGCCAACAAACATAGCTAAGTTTCTAGACTTGGTTTTTGCAGAACCTTAGTTCTGGAAAGCCATGTATATCAGACTCATGCATGGAGATATGGTGATTATAATAGTTATATTCAGCATCATTGTTGCCCTTGCAATGTCTACTACCTATGGTACAATAGTGCAAATAATTGATTTCCGTAGGCATTTTCTATAGTGACATCAGTTACAACATATTTTGAGAAGGCTGTTGAAGTTAGCCTGACGTTCCCAACTACAACAGAGGTTACCTTGGTAGTTTCTAGCCATGGTCGAGTTACCCCCAGTAAATACAAGTTACAGTGGTTGTTATGTAGCTGAGAATTCACATACATATCATTTTTCCAACCATTTTTCATTTAAAAATAATTGGAAATCCGATTACCCATCATTTTTCCAACCACTTTTAGCGTTAGGAAAAAGTTATGTCACCGGTTTTGTGTCCACAACGTCCTAGGTCCAGAACAGGTGCTCGAAGTACTGAAGGAACACCTCCTTTATGTCCTCCCTCGTCTCCTTCCACTCTCCCTCCTCACTTCTTAGTAATTATAATTTTTTGAAAAGCATATGAAATTTCTTTTTACTCATGGCCGAATCATACCGATTTTGACCGGTTCAATCGATACTCTGAGTTTACCGGTCTGATGCGATCAAACTAGTCCGACTAGTTTACCCACTAACCCACTAGATTAACCGGTTCAATGACCGATCTAGGTTTGACAATATAAAATTATGTTAATGTCATCTTGATATTATAATATTTTTTAAAGTTGGTCATTACAGAGAAGTTTAGCGTACATATAGGCCTAGGACTTTAGTAATTATTATTTTAATTCCTACATGGCAAATTTTGACCAAAAAAAACACAAGAGCAACTAGAAGAGTGAAATAAATCGATTTATCCCGATCAAACCAATTGACCCATTGACCTATTAGGTACACCAATTCAGCGACCGGTCTGGGCTCGACAACATTAGGTGTGGAAAGATACTCGGTAATTAGACATGAGAATTTTCCTAATGCTTTTGGACAGAAAATGAAGTCTACAATAATTAGGGGTAAGCGGGACCGGGATCCCGGTAATTTTCGGAGGTCCCGATCCTGGTCCCGATTGTAACCGGGAGCAAAGTTTTGCTCCCGCTCCCGGTTGTGACTGGGAGCAAATATTTTCTCGGTTGGACCGGGAAATCGTCCGGGAAACTTTTAGTCCCGATTTTCTAATTTTTTTTACCAATTATTTTAATTTATTCCATTAAAAATCAACATAGATTATATAAATTAACTTTAATTTTACAAATGTGAGTGTCGATTTGTTTACATAGCCACTTTTTCCCATATTAAAATTATGCAATATCTAATACATAACATTTTTTTCGAAAAAATATGCTATATTTGAAATAGTGATAAATAGATAATTTTAAAGAGCGACCACAAATTAAATTAAACAAATTTATCAATCATCATGAAGTCACTTGATTTATATCTATATATATATACATATATATATATATATATATATATATAAATCGGGAATCATAACTCAGTTTCATGCTGTAAAGAAGAACAAAAAGACAGAAATCATAACTCAATCTCTTCATTTTTCCATCTCACTTCTTTAATGTTATTTTTGTTTCTTTGTATCTTTCTTCAACCAAACAAACAAACAATTTTACTTTTCCCAGAAAAAGTTCTTCCAATACCATTTTCCAAGACCAATGCAGTCTTAAATAAAAGCTCTTCCATCAAACTTAAGATCATTCAGGTGACTTCATACCCACCTAACAAAACAGAATGAAGCTAAGCATACACATTCAACTATTCAATGGCAATTAGAGATGCAACCTCCAGCAGCCAAGCCAAGGCCTCAGCTTTACATTACTTAGGATACATTTGGTGCTATTACCTAGCTAGTTGGCAAGACTAAATAAAACAAAACACACTTAAATTTTCAACAGTACTTCTCATCTATCAATGAATTACAAGTTTAGCAAGAAATCACAAAGTAACCTCGATCAATCAAGTTCCTAATTCCAGTCAATCATGTTCTTTCAGCCCATGAATTAAGCATGACTAAGCCTCTGAACTGACAAAGTTCTGAAGTCGAAGCTTATATATTCGGGAAGGCAGCTATCCAAACCGTGTTGAAGGTTGCTGCCTTGGAGATAAGTAAAAGGAATCTCCACAATTGACTGGTGTGTGCATAAGTGGGTTCCACCGATCAAAAATAATTCTTCCCCCTCTACCAAATCTACCACGAAATGAAGTTGACCTTCCTGTCCCAGAGGTCGTCGAGACATCAGATGGAGGTACAATCCCAGCAGCTGCCAACTTGTCAGGGAGTAGAGGCTTTGTAAATGCCATAACTGGCTCCGATGGGTCCTGTAAAACACTCATCAAAACATAGCCAGAAAACAATTGGCGTGTTTTTGGAGCAAAATATCAGAGATCAAACTATCAAACTATGTATTTTCCTTTCCTTAAAGGGAATTTGTCCTCCAATTTTTCTCTGCTAGGTCTAATGGTGCTCCAAACCGCTTGAGTTGGATCAAACACAAAGTATTTCATCCACATTATTTGACCCAAACCCCAAATGTGACTAATTATCTAACAGCAGTACAGCAGACCTGAAAATGAACAATCTGACCCACCACTAACTTTAATTGATTACCCTGAATATGCTCAAAATGATTTGACCAGTAGTGTTTCCAGAGTAGAGTAATTCACCAAATTGGCAGGGAAGACGAGCACTTACCACTCTACGAATCCAATTACTTGCAACATTTCGCCATTTCAAATCATGCTTCAGGCTAGCAGTTGGAACCATCACAGGTTTGGAATCAACAAATGGGGATTGTATTCTACTGGATTGTATGGGAGGATGATTGTTCGACACATCTTCTGTATCCATAAGTTCATCTTCACTAGAACCAAACTTAGAGAATGGCTGAAATGATGGAAGGGCAAAGCTATCCTCCAGAAGCTCAGTTTCATGCTGTAAAGAAGAACAAAAAGACAGAAATCATAACTCAATCTCTTCATGTCAAACCAATGCAGAAAATCATACTCGTTATGAGAGTAGAAAGTAGAAGCATATTAGGACCTAGAAGAATAAGCAAAATGAAACCTATCCACAAACACCATACAAAGAACGCTGGGAAATTCACTCTCAAAATTTTTCACTGTTCCTACCCTATGTGACCAAGTGGGAACTTGGTCCTCCTACCAAGTGGGTTAATAATAGTTCCCTCTGCTTTAACCCACCATCTCACCCACACTATAGTTCCCTCTGCTTTAACCCACCATCTGGGGACTTGGGCAGCCTCAAGATAGCCGAAGCGCATTATCCCCCTCCCATAAAACAAATAAGAGCCACAACAATAAAATAATCAATACAGATAATGATAATACTAATGGCTATTTTACAAACATGTATTTAGAAAACAATACTAATGTATTTAGTAGCAAAGGTGACGGGGTATGAAAGTTAAGTCGCAAACGACATTGGCAGCTTTGTAATTACGCTTAAACTCAGAGGATATATATGTCTAATAAGGAAAAAAAAAAAAAAAAAAAAACAAGTGACCCACATCTCATTGCCTACAAACATGTTTGCAAACTTATGTAAGTAACTTGGGAGTTCATGAATACCAAATTTAAGTTCATGATTTGCTATAGATCTTTAGGGCTCATTGCCTGAGTTTTTCATGTGTTGTGGTGCCAATAGCATGTTGGCTTCAGAGAGTGTTTTGGAAGAAAATGCAATTTAAAATAAAGAAACTAGTTATAACTCAAGGCCATTCATTGAAGTATTTGAGACCGAGAACAGTTCTTTACTAATAAGGAGACGTCTCAGGGATGTGACAATGATAAGTGATTTTAAGATTTGCAATTGTGGAATATTCAGGATTTTAAAAAGAAAAAGTAAAAACACTAAAATACATGCTTGTTAGGAAATAGAAATTGTTTTGGATGTAAATAGATTCCCATTCAAAAAAAAAAATTAAGTACAACATAAGTAGATTCTTTGCGAGATGCTTTATTTACATGAGTTCATTTTGACTATTGATAAACTATATCTGCTTCTGAGGAGGGAGAGTTGAACTATTTTAAATTAGATTGTCCACAATGAAACAGTGGCGTCAGAAGGTCATTCATCACATTTCTTGTCGGGAAAGCAATGATCATCAATTTGAAAAAAGAGTAGCTACTTAACCAGCTGCAACAATTGTTACATAATAGAGAAATACCTCCATGCAATCAACTTATTTAGTTTTTATAATTTATGTATACAGTACATGATATACTCTCTTCTTGTTCCTTTTTTTCCCTTTTGACTAATCAAAAGATGCATTCAATAGACACTAAGGGGGTGCCACCCATTCTAAGCAGAACTGCTTATTCCAAACCTCCTTGTATTATGGTAACAAAATTATAATGTCAATCTTTTCAAACACGTGTACTAGTGTACTACTACTATACCTTGGTCTGTGATTCTTGAAAATTCACTACTACAATTAAAATCCACATGGAGAAAATGCTTAGACGTGTTTTCCCTATGAGGTTGTTGTTGTTATGGAGGAAATGTTTTAAACATTATTTTAGCCTAGCAAGTTGGTATACTACCCGAGCCTTTCACAGAACCAATCGGTCAGTTGACACCTTGGTTCATCCTTATTACAAAGTGGACATGTGTCTCCTGAATGGGGTGAGATAGGTTCAAATTTTGAATTTCAAAAATGTGTTCGGAGCTGAGAATCAAAATGAAGTGTGGGGTTCAAGATACTTGGTGATTGATTCCATTAACTACGTTAAATTCATAGAAGGAATTGACAAAGTTATGTCCTAGGATTTCAATCTCCAATCTTTTTGAGAGTTTTCCATAGTCAGAATCATTTTAAGCACAAATGCTCAAATCATGATGCTTTTTCTAATTGCTCCCTCTCAAGCGGGTGTATCTACCTGGTTTCTTATTAATCTAACTTTAATTACTTACAGAAAAACTATAAACAAATAAACTAGGGCAATTCCATAATATTGCACTCCTAATGTAATTCCAATTTGAAACTGCATTCCAAATCCTTGGTAATAACACCTCACAGCCACATAAGAATATCAAGCACGAGCAAGGGAACTAAGCACTCCAAACCTAAACACCCACCATAGCGCAAAAGGAAACTCATGAATCAGGTCCCAATTTAAACAATATCATACCAACCTTTAAAAGAGCTGAACAAATCCCAGCACCAAATTCATCTCCAATAATTTGTAACTGGATGAAAAGGCCCACAAAAGGAAGACATTTGCTTCTCAATATATCACTTCAAATTCCAGAAACAGAACACATGGCTCAAGCAAATACCCAAGAGAACATAATGGATGGCATCAAAGGATAACTAACATATCCACAAGACCACATATCACCCATTAGCAACATATGTTGGTAGAAACACATTGATTTACCCTAAGTCCAACAATGCCGAAACTTCTATGTTGGAACATCCAACACTGTTGCCAATTCCACCTTTGAGAAAGCAATAATCATAAGATTTTAGCAGCAGCTACAAATTTCCCTGAAAAAAGCTTGGAAGTCTGATGGAGTAGGAGTCGAGAGTTCCATAAAATGGAAGATCTTGCACTCTGTATGTAGGGGACAGGGCAACACAGTCTAAAGCTCTAAATTCAAGGGAAATATCCATGGCCCTCTTAACCAGCAAAAATGTGTCCACTGTATGACACTCACGTCAAGACAAAATTGAAGTTGCTAAACTGAATAACTATTGTATACTTTTCTCCACTATTGGATCATTTACGCAAACCATTGAGTCAAACCAGACCAGAAGAGCCCATCTAGAGCCAAACAACACAATGATCCCAACGCCTAAAAGCCCAATACAGTAATGCTCTCAAAGTCTAGTAAGAGCGATGCTGGTACATCAGTACCAATGAAGATCAACCAGAGCCTAGTCGCATCGTACAAACAAAAAAATTATGAAACAATAAAACAGTTGCATTTGACTAAAACGCAAGTGCAATATACCACCTGTCCAAACAAAAGACATAACAGAGTACCAATAGTACCTTGTACATCAGTTGAACCCTCTGAAGGCTGACCTCAATCTCCATAACATCTCTCTTTTTCTCTTCCCTCTGAAAAGATGCAGACAGACAAGCATTCAAGAAATACGAAGAACCATAATGAGAATATCAACAAAGACATTGATGGCGAAGAGCTAAACAACATGATAAAGCTGTTCAAAACATAAATCATAACAGGAGAAACACCTTTATCAATGCTTCCAAAATTGTCTTTGCCTGGTCAAGATTGCGCCTGACCTGAAACAGGATCAAGGGGCAACAAAAAAACATTGATCAGGAATTGCATGCTAGATATAACTATTGTTCCCACAACAATAACAACAACAAAAAAAAATAAAATAATGGAAACTCTCAAAATTGCTGAATAATAAAAATATAAAAAGGGCTCTACAAATGTACCGGTGCATAAGGTTTCTTGAATTGTCAAAATATTACTAATATGCTTTGGAATGAAAATGAAACATTTGGATCACCAAGCAATTGGGCAAGGACCAGCCATGGACCCAAGCTAGGTCCTAATATGAGCCTACAAGCACCAAAGATTCGCATTCACATGCCATAAAGTTGACACCTCTAATGGTTGAGACCTAATCGACACAAGAAATTTGTCCAAAATGCAGCATTCATGGCGAACAAGCTTTATTCCTCACAATCATTTGCAAATTGTTGCTTCTACTGGTCCAGAAGGACGCATACGCAAATATGTATGATCCTATAATCTGGGGAGACACAAAGTACTACTCAACATATTGATGCAAGGATGCTCCTAGACGATTTTGGCCCTTCATTCCAAGAAGCACTAAGGTCTACTCAGAGCTCACGCTGCAAGAGGTGCACTACTTGTCTTGCTTAAAAGGAAAATGTATGCCAAAACCCAACGTGTTGCATCCCCCCTAGACCTTGCTGGTTTTGAAAGCAGATATTACTAATAAACGCCATGCAACAAGAGAATTCAACCTAGCCGCGGCCTTGGTGCGTTGACTTAAAAATTATGTATCCCCGTGAGAAGAACCCTGGTACTTGAGTGCAAAACTCAATGAGGTAGATTCATGATTTCTCAATACTAATGCTTTGATGGATCTTCCTATGCAAGGGGGTGGGTTCACCTGGTCCAGAAGCAGAGAGGTTGGCCTACACTAGTGGGTAACCACTCCCTACTTTCCTTCTTCAAATAGGAAAATAGAAAAGGGAAAGCTCCCTTAAGATTTGAGAATACATGGTTAGCTCAGATGGTTTTCGCGTCTGTATGTTGTTATGTCAAAGTGAAGGGAAGAGACCCACATACAGGGGTGTGCCGGTTATGTAATAGCAAGAAAAGAAGTAGGTGAAAATGAAATCAAGAGATGGAACAAGGATGTTTTGGGGGGTTTTTTATAAGTACGCAAAGATATATTGTAAGAACAACAAGGGATGTTTGGGTGTTAAAAATCCACCCAGATGATTTCTATAATTAATTTGATACTAATGAAGAGTTCGGAAAGTGGACCATAGAGGAAGCAAAGCATAGGAAAGTTTCTAGCCAATGGTCGACTTCCACCTCAACCATAGACAATTAGAATGCCCCTCAGTTGAGTGAAAATTTCATTTCGTAAAAGATTCTCTATAAGATACATATGATCACCCCTGGTTGTCAGAAAAGTTATCAAAAACAACTAATCCACATAGTCTGGAAACCAATGAAGTTTGCCAGATTTTTATTGGATTTCTTTGAGATGGACAATAACATTATTGGCCTAGTAAAGCATTGAAATCATAGTTACCAGGAGACCGCTTTCCACATCATTTAATCCAGGATGCAGATCACTACTTTTGTGACAAACTTAGTTTAATTTAGGCCTTGGATCGCTCTTTCACAGAACATGGATCGTAAGCGATATGACTGAAATAAGTGATTTCTCAACCACAAACCACAAATTATAATCCAATAAAGAATATTGCTTAGAATACTAAAAGGGGAAAAAGAAAAATATATCTATACTCTAAATAACACTGTTTCAGAAAATAAATTTTAAAAAACAGATGGAAACAATCCCTAAGACTAAGATATTCCCAGTACAATTATAATATACAGGACACTCAAAGTACATTTTATCCAAAATACCACAAACCTATAAAAGCTAAACCAATGAGAGAGAAAGAGAGTTTGTTCCCTTCTTAGCTCCCCATGATGTTTGCATTACATAACTGTAAGCAACTAGAATAAAAGTTGGGAAAAAAACACTTCAACGAAAACAAAGTTGATGAATTGGGACCTAGATAAATGCTTAAAAGGACATCCAATGGTTCAAGTCTCAATGTCTCTATGGACCATAGCAGCCCCACTGAAATGGCAAGAATGAAAGACGAGAGCATCCTATAATCACCTCACAGACACCAAACTAGCGATAATCCATTATCTTTCTGTAAAATATACAGAACAAAATGCAAAAGGCTTCACCTATTAGAGGACACCATAGAGCAGTTAAGACACGCTATAGCCCACAGTGACATTTTTTTTAAATTGCATCTGATATTTCGATTACTTCAAGATTTTACATGTGGGGCAAAACACATGCTCAACATTGCAGTAAAATATCTAGACTGCATTCATACGATCTAGTCTCTCTTGTGCATATGTGTAAACAGAGATGTAGTTTAGGTTTGTATGAGTAATCATAAAATATATTCAAGTCAAAGATCTGTCAAGATGTAGTGTATTTACCTGCCGAAGCTTTTCAAATGACTGCACATTGTTTTCCCTTCTTTGCATCTAAATAAAAACGTAAAAGTCAATGATTGTGAATACACCATGATAATCCAGAGTAGTTATTGAGATAAGTTGGACAATTAGAAACCCTAAACCAGTATGCATTTACTAACCCTTCTTGTATGCAGCCTGTGAGCCTTCTCTCTGGGCCTAAAGACATTGTACGGGTTTGTATCGTTGACAGGAGGTGGTGGCTGTACAACAAAATAAAAGCCAATTACCCAAGACATAAAACGAAGAACAAAGATGCCCAAGTATTCTCAGTTTACCAGATGCATCTAAATCAATGATGATAGGTCATCAAATATGCATAACGCCAGTAACTAGAGAAAGATAACAACTCCATGAGCATACAGTCTAACCCCCTCCCCAACAGACAAAAAAAAAGGAAAGGGGAGAAAAGAGAGGGATAATGGGCACACACTCTTAGCTAAGATCATACCAAACAAAGTCATCTGTTGTTAAACAACTGAAAGTATTCACACAAAGATAGCAAAGGGACTAAGTTCTCATGAGGAGACTAATGCACAAGGATTCTTTCACAAAACATATTCTAGGAGGAGTAGGAGGTTCCATAAATTAGGAATCTTAGTTTACGGAAATAATATCTATTAGTTATCAATTAATTCCAATATTATCTTTTAGTTGCCTTAGTTTCCTTATTGTGTTTTAGTTATTCTAGTTTCTGTATTATGTTTGGATTGTAAGGATATTTAATCTCCCATCCCCTCTTTGAAGAGGCAGACTTTGATGATTATTGAATTGAATTGAGTGAATTCCTTTGTGAGAATTCCCTTGGCTCTACATCAATTTTGGTATCAGAGCCCTTCAATCAAGCTTTCAAAACCTTTTTTTCCCTTCTTTCCTTCAATTTGCTCCCCAGCGTTCAAAAAAAAAAAAAAAAAAAAACACACACAGAAATTGAAAAAATAAATCCCCAGAAACCCCTGCTGCCCAGCTCAGCGCCACCACCACCCCCCGCTGCCACCCCTCCCCACCCAGCCACCGCCGCGCCATCCTCTGCACAAGGTGACCACCAACAGACTACCCCTGCTGCCACCACCTCGCCGGAAACCTAAAAGCTCCGACTTGGCAACCCCTAACTTGCGAATTTCCCGTGTTTGGAACCCTAATTCAGCCAATCCTGTCTCAACTCCTCAAACCCAGCAGAAATTGCTTTCGCCTTTTTCCTTAGTATCCAAATTCACCCCACTATTCCGTCCAGTTGGAGAAATCACCTTGCTTTGAGATCCACTCGTTGCAATTTCGCAAAGCCCTCAATTCGCAAACCTCTTCGCCGCTTCGGCACCTCGACATCTGACTATCAATTCCATCTCTGACGACCGTCGAGTTCACCATCCTGAACTCCACGGCCTGCTATGCCGCGCCCTGCCCCTGAATCCAGCTCACAAGTTTTTGTGAGTGTTGCTGCGTTGGTCAGTGAACATTGCCTCCAGCATCTGCTTTTACCCACTGTCGGCTGGTGCAGGGATTCCTTGCTACCGCTGCCTGCTGCTGCGTCCACACTGCCCTTTGCTGCTGCCGTCTTCCCAGAAATCCGGCGATCACAGTTGCCTGATGTCACAAAGGTTGGCTTCGGTGCTGCGTCTTTGTGAACCCTCAAATTTTCTGCTGCCTTCCACCCACAGACAAATGAAAAAACAAAGGTCGTGAATCGTAGCTTCGGCGGACTGGGTGCATGGGACTGACCCTACCTCTAGTTGAGTTTGCATATAACAATACTGTGAATCGTACCACAGGTAAAAGTCCTTTTGAAATTGTCCATGGGTATTCCCCTCGCACCCCTGCTGACCTTGTTCTCTAAACACCCGATGCCCGCACCTCCCAACCTGCACATACATTCGCACAGCATATTCATGACTTGCATGCTGAGATCCGTCGGAAAATTGCTCTGAGAAATGGTAGCTATAAGCTTTCATCTCACTTGCATTGCAGAGCCACTGTTTTTGAAGTGGGCGACTTTGTTATGGCTTGTATTCGGCCTGAACGCCTCCCCAAAACTGCTACCAAAAAACTACATGCTCGTGAAATGGGACCTTTCCATATTACCCATAAATTGGGATCTGATGCCTATGTACTTGACTTGACAGAGAACGTGGGTATTTGTCCTATTTTCAATATGGAGGATTTAACTCATCACTAGGATACTTTTTTGAGCCTCCTTGTCTCCCTTTTTAGTGCTTCTGCATGGACTCAGGTGTCAAAGTTCCCTCCTTTGTCTCAATCTCCGCCTCCTCACATTGATGTTGTGCTCGATGACGAGTTTGTTTCGTCCTCACGTGGTGGGTTTCGTCGCTTCCTCGTGCAATAGTCTAACCACTCTCAGGCCGATGCCACTTAGATTACAGAGGATGAGTTCTGCGAGCTTGATCCTGCGTTCTTAAAATGGTATCCTGAAGAGAACTCGCCGGAGTCAAGTTTTTCTCCGTTGGGGGAGTATGATGCACAACGATTCTTTCACAAGACATATTCTAGGAGGAGTAGGAAGTTTCGTGAATTAGGAATCTTAGTTTAAGGAAATAATATCTTTTAGTTACAAGTTAATTCCCAATATTATCTTTTAGTTATCTTATTTTTCTTATTGTGTTTAGTTACTCTAGTTCTTACTATGTTTGAATTATAGGGATATTTAATCTCCCATCCCCTCTTTGAAGAGGAAGACTTTGATGATTATTGCATTGAATTGACTGGACTCCTCTATGAGAATTCCCTTGGTTCTACATCAGAGACCCATTGACAAGAGGAAACACAATTCTTGCAACACATGTTCTACATAAGCACAACTAGAGACTAACCTGCAACCGGCGAAGGATAGGCTTTTGCCAACGTTCCCGCTGCACATTACGAAAGGACAAATAATAGTGGGCATTAGTTGAGCTAATTCTAGCAAATTGTAATATGGAAGGGAAGAAGCAAATACAGATATGTGAACCCACAAGTAACAATATTAACTAGAAACGACCGGGAGCATTGCCCTTATCATAGCATTCTAGAGCTACAGGAAAAATTGAGGCAATGGGCATCTGTTAATGCTCCCTTTTTTATACTCATCAAACATGTTACTGCCTCTATCCTTTTTTTTTATGAGTAATGAAAATCTTCAAAAGGATGCTTAAACAAAACCAAAAAAAAGAAGAAAAGAAAAAGCCTCAACCGGTTAAGCTCTCTACAATAATCTTGTCCATAAGATCCAAAATAGTTAACTCTTTACCGTGATGAAACCTTGACCAACTACACAATGTTCTCAAAAATAAAGTTCAAAATTAATAATCATTTTAGCCTTGCCTCAAAAATTTGTGAATTTCTTTCCTTCCAAGTGCACCACCATACAATCTAAGGAATCAACTCCCAGGCACTAAGAATCCAACTCTTCTTCAATCTATGTCTCCATGCTACTAAGACATCTCTTAAACCTAGAGGTTGCACCCAACTGAACCTCATAAAATTTAAATGCCAAATTTCAAAGAATGGAGGCCCAACAAACATGGATAAAGAGATGACTAATGGACCCTTCTTCAATCTCTGTCTCCATTTGCAAAATGACCCATGTTGTCTTAGGGTAACGTGCAGTTATTTTTCTGTTTCTTGCTAAGTATGTTAACGTGCATTTGTCAGCTAGCTTTACCAAACATTATTATTTAACAACCTATCTTAGCAAGCAACATGTAGACACATACATCCAACAAAACACCTGCCACCACAACAACAGGTGAACAGGTCCAAATATTATTTAAATTAGCAACAGTTGAACAGGTCCAAATACTAACTACAGAAACTGTAGAAGTTTTAGACTTCATCTCATATACCTTTTCCTTCCAATATTCATAAACAGATTCCAGAATTCCGTGTTGTGTAGACTGAGCTTGCAGAGACTAAAATTCCAAGGAGACGAAAGAAAGCGTTAGTTAAAACAAAGCAACTACAGAAAAAAGATACAGAAAAAATGGCAACTATTACCTCAATAGCAGCATCAGGCTGAAGGAGCACAGGAATGGGGGAACCAAGGGTAGGAGTAATAACGCCTGCCCTTTCCCGAGCTTTATGATCCAGCACCTCCAACTTAAAAAGAAAAGCCTCAAATCTGCATCAGCACTTAGGAACATAAATTAGTAACCAGAAAAAGAAAATGACAACAATTTAGATGGCCGATTCATTAGTTTCAAGGGTAATGTTGAACTATTATCTTTAAGACCCTAACACATGCAACTAGACTACCAGAGTTAGTCCACCACCTAACAATGCCAGGAGTTTGACAAACAAACAAACTGCACAAACGAAGTAAATGCTTTTGATCATATTACTTTTCTGGGGTTAGGATCTTTTTATCTCTATTGAACTCTTCAAGCCAATCCTCATCCTCATTGTCCAAGTCATACTCGATAAATTCACCAAGCTCGGCTCGTGCTGCAAATTTTCAATTATTTAAGTGTCATGCATGAACATAATGGGGGGAAAATATGACTATTGTCACAGACCTCCTCTGGCACGTATGTAAGATGTTGGTTGGCCAAAGCTGCGGGAATAATCTCTTTCATACGTATCAACCACAACAAATTGTGGGGTAGGTATTTCAGCGGCCAACTTTTTGCTAGGGACATGATGCACCTGAAGAGTAAATATCACAACATCAGGCATCAGCATTAAGCAATCAATTACAATAACATGATTACAAGGCTCATTCCCCAACATGACTGGATCTGATGATGACTCGTACATTTAACCCAACAACTGCTTAGTGTGGACACAAGAAAGCTGGAACAATGCAGTAAAGGTGTTTGTCTAAAACTTACGAATCATAAGCGTCAATAACTAAGGGAACAAGACAGCTGGACTATGCACTAAAGCTGTTTCTCAAAACCATTTCAAAATTCACGAATTAGTTTCAGCCATTCCAGAGAATGTCTAACCCTCTGCAGTTTACACTTCAAATGAAACCTGAATAATTGTCAAATTTTGTAAAGATCCAGCACAATTATTTTAAACGCGTTCATACAGCCTAACTACGGTATTTTCAGCCATTGCAGCCATGCATCCACCTGTTAGCCATAAATAGGGGACAGGAGAGTAAGCATATTGACAAAATTCCTTTGCTTCCCGACTATTTTTTAGCTTCAAGGCTCAACCCACAGGCAAGACATATATAGGCAAGACATAAACAGGGGGTCATTCTTCACCTCTGGGAGAGGGAAAAAACAAAACATCAGGCCCCTCAGGCTATGATGAACAACATTGTCTGTAGAATCCAAAAAAGTTAGTTGCAACTCAAAATGAAATATTCAAGCCAACTAAACATAATAATCAACCAGTTCGAATCTTGATCAGACATTGCTTTGCTTCCATAATTCACTACTTCCACCATGATAATGGGCTTAAGCAAGTTTTTTCATAACTGTCTTGTTAATCAATTATCATACACTAAAACACCATGGCCATATGACAGCTAAGAGTCAATCAAGAACATACCTCATTATCAGCCTCAGCAGCTAGACGTAATATTTGTGAATTACGAGTAGAGGTCGGAGTCTCGTCATCTTCAAAGTCTTTGAAAGATTTAACAATTGGGAGCTTCTTATGAATGTCCAAAGGGCGCGGTCTGAAAGACAACCTACTCATATCCACTTGTTGGCATATAAACCACAATTTATTGCTTCAGGTCAACTCCATTTTCACAAAATCCCACAGCAAATCTCTGCATCGAATAAAACATGCATTCATTAAACTATTTGGTTGAAATCAATTAAACGTGATCACAATGTAGGCATAATCATCTAAGAAATGCCACACAAAAAGGAAAGCTAATCAATGATGATTGCACACATCCTGTGATATTGTTTCAGTAGCAGTCCAATGTCTGGCACCAACTATTTCTCGTATAAGCAGTGCAATTGAAGAATCTGACTTCATCTACAACACATGTTAACACATTTTCAGCATAATTAATCATGAAAAAATAACCCAACTTTGCAAATCTGACAACACAAGCGAAATTCAAGCAAATCCAGTGAAAGAGAAATTTCAGATATTGGTACTACCATTCCAACAGTAAACCTGGATATGTGAGTTCAAGAACCAATAAATGAATCAAAATGACAAATATCTAGGGACACAGCCAAAAATTGTATCAAGCAGGGGCAAATTTCTAAATGATCTAACTAAATTAGGGTTCATTAACAACATTTACAATTAAATTATCATCCAAGTCTAAATCTCAAGCCCAAGAAGATGGCCGCAGCCTACCTCAATGGACTACTTCAAATGGTACAAACTACAATCACCATTGCCTGAACATCCAAAAGGGAAGAGCGGGAACTAGTTAACAAACAGAATTATACAAATCCAACTAGTTAACAACAAATAGAAATAACTACGTAAACGAAGGCTAAATCCAAGTAAATGAAAGTTAAATGCTTGAAAATTGAACAAATAGAAACCAAAATTGGAGAAGGAAATAACCAAAAACCTAGAAATAAAATTAGGGTTAGTAAAAACCTTAAATTGAGGAAGAAGAAAGGGGACGTGGCTTGGAGAGTCAGCCCAGTGGCGAGTGGCGGAGGTTGGTCAGGCGATACGTCAGGGTGTCTGGGCGGGGGCGGGGGCGTGGGCGTGGGCGTGGGCGTGGGCGGCAGAGGCAGAGGCAGCGGCTCTCCAATTCCGATGATAGATATTACTCCCTCTCCATTCCAAATTAATGGTTTTAACTAAATTTTGACCATTAATTATTCAAAAATTATAATTAATTATTAATTATAATATAAAATTATTTTCATTATAATTTTTAGCAAAGTATTCTTTTAATGATAATTTATTAAATATATTAAAACATAACTTCAATGATAAAATGATGTCATATATTAAACTAAGGTATTATATAATAATTTATTTTTAAAAAAAAAATAATTATCAATAATGACAGTGTTATTAATAAGGAATTATAAATAAAGAATTTAATTTTAGAAAAATAATAATTAAATATTTATCATCAATAATGACAATGTCAATTTATAAATAAAGAATTCAAAGTTCCTACAAATTATAATCCAAAATTCTCTATTTTTAATGAAAATTGTTGTTGAATATAATTAGAACCTGAGAATATTTCTTTTTTTTTTTAAATCACCATTTGTACATTATCCAAAACATCAAACATTGCATTTTGCATATGTCATATCTAAAAAATGTTTATTATCTTTCTTAGATTACATTACACAAAAATATCTTATATTGATAATTTATAGTCCTATGTTTTAAAAATAAATTATATAGAACTATAACCGATCGTTTACAATGTGACAATGAACCAAAGATAGTAAGAAACAATTGTTTAGTAAAATAAATGAAATACCTCACAAATTTTAATCACCCACTTAATCTAATAATATTGAATAAAGGAAAGAAAAATAAACTTACAATTAAATTGAAAAGTAACAAATGAGAACGGATAATAATAATTCCATTCGATCACATTCATTCATGACCAAATATAAATGTAACAAAAACAACAATAGGGGCAGCAACAGCAACAACAACAACAATAATAATAACAATAACAATAATAATAATATCGTAGATGGAGCATTTACATGATGGAGATTGACAACTTTGAAAAAAAGATAGAAATGTTATACTTACAATTAAATAAGATAAAATAACTTGTGCATGACACGGGCACAAAAACTAGTTTCATATTGTAACTCATTGTAATTTATAAGTAATTAACGGTCAAAATCTAATCAAAGTGACAATTCATTTGGAACGGAAGGAGCATTACTTCCGTCGTTGTAGCCGTAACTAACTTTATTATTGCAATTTATTTGTCACTTTTACAATTTTAATGACTGGTATTATTTCTTATACTTGATAAATAACTTTATTTATCATTTTTTTATAATTCTAATAATTATCGTTCTCAATTAATATGGACAATATTAACAAGTCACAAATTCTTTTATCCCAACTAGCTTGTGCCCGTGCATTCGCACGGGTGTGTAACTTAAAAGTGTAGTACAAACTGTACAATAAAGAAATTAAAAATTTGTTATTGTCATATTTTATAATAAATGTTAGAGACTTATCTTAGACAAAGTTTAATAAGTATTTAAATTATTGTTTTCCATGCAAAATAAAAACAAAAATAAAAATAAAAATAAAAATTCATCGCACTTAATTTTTAATTCAGATGGTGAGATTTATCGTTCTTCCCCCATTCAACCAACCAAACAAAATCAATATTTATTTATTAATTAGTATTTATTTAGAGGGAAAACTTTTATTTATAGTTTGTCTATTCTTTGCATGGGTTGAATGATTCATATGGACATGTAAGTGATTAATGTTATGCAATAAGAGGAATGACTCCCATGGGATGAGAGATTGAGAGTTCCCATGGGAAGAGGAATGACTCCCATGGGATGAAAGATTGAGAGTTCCCATGGGATGAACTGATATTCATTTTTTTCGAACATGATATTCATTTTATATTGGTGTAATATTCATTTTACTATGACTTAAAATTCATTTCATACGCGTGACATTCATTTTGTCATAACTTAAAATTCATTTTCCATACACATGACATTCATTTTGTATTACTATACTAGCGTTATATATCCCCATGCGATGCACGATAAGATTGTCAATTATTAAATTATTGAGATTTATGTATTAAATTTTGTTTGATAAGAATATGTGTGTTAAGCTAATTAAAATTGAAATATTTATTTTCATATATATATATATATATATATGTGTGTGTGATATATTAGAAAATATTTATTAAATAATTTATTTTTCAATTTAGTGAATTAAATATTATTATTAATATGATAAAAAAAAATCAAGAAATGTGTGTTATAATTTTGTCTTAAATACATATAATAAAGAATAATAGTAATTTTTATTTTAGTTAATTTGAATAAACGCAAACTATATAATTTATTTTGGTACCACAAATCAACAAAAGGTAGTACGTTGCCAATAAAGAAAAACTAGTCTCTAATATCCGTGCGATGCACGGTCAATTTTTTAATAATTTTGTGATGTTTATTTTTTAGAGTAATTTTATAATAATTATTAATCCAATCTCATAAAAATATTATTTGTTATGGAATAAACTATCATTTGAGTTGATTTATTTCATGATCGTGATAATTATGGGTAAATAGTTTAATTTTATATTTTTCGTGAGAAAGATGTTTGTTTTTTAAAAAAAATTGTTACGACAATAACTACGTGACAATTATATTTTCTTATTATTTATCATTTTATATTTGTAGTTTTTAACCTCTTTTTCAACTTTTTTAATCTATACTCGTTCCAATTTCTTATTCTTTTTATTGTTATATATATATATATATATATATATATATATATATATATATATATATATATAGTTTCAATGGAAATTTTATTTTCTAAGATAGTTATTAAAAAAATACGAAACAATAGTACATATTTTTCATGAAAATTTTAATCTGGTATCTATTATTATATTTTATTTCTAAGGTTGTGGTCATAATATTATAATAGTAAATTGATGAAAGGAAAAGTAAAAATTGCTCTAATTTTGTATTGGATATTGGTAATTTATGTATGTATGACCTTATGTATTTCTGTTCTTTTTTGAAAAATTTTAAAATGTTCTAATTGTGTATGCATTAAATATTGGTAACTTATGTACGATTTTAGGTATTTCTTTTTCATTTTTATTAATATTATATTTATTAATGTAGTAATAAATTATGTAGGTTTAGAATTTGGTTTGGAATTCACCAAACCTTCTAAATTATCTCTTTTAGGTTTGTATTTTCCTTAGGAACTTGTGTTTTAATATATTTAATAGAATAGATAAGAAGAGTAAAATGTGCATGTGCAAATGGCAATGTCTGTTCATTTTTTTCATGAAGATACATTTGCGTACTTATTGGTTGATAGCTATTATTAATAATTTTATTAATTAACAACTATAAATATTTAACACCTCTAATGATTTATTTAAACTAATGAGCCATTGAAAATTTTCCAACTCAACAAAAATGAGAAACTTTTATATGCATGACACATGGCAATTGCTCATTCAATTTGTCTTATTTTAATATACTTATAATAGAATACAATATATATTACATGCACCCGGAGTATGTGCTCTATATACTTGCGAGTGAACAATCATATGAATCAGAGTGAACAATTATAACAATCAAAGTGAACAACATAATACATATAGGTGAACAATTATAGAATTTGGAGCACGTGCTCCAGAAGCACCTAATAAATTGCGGAATATTCACTTTGTATTGATTTCAAAATCATTTTCCATACACATGATATTCATTTTCTTTAAAAATGATATTCATTTTGTATTACTAAAATATTCACTTTGTCTTAACTTAAAATTCATTTTCCAAACACATGATATTTACTTTCTTCAAACATGATATTCATTTTGTATTACTATAACATTCATTTAGAAAATGAGCATTAATACTGTATTTTTTTTCAAATGAACTTTTTGTTTTTAAAAAGAATTATTGGATGATAATACACTGAACTTTAGAGGTATTGGATAATAATGCACTGAACTTTTTTTTTTTGGACTCTAATACACTTAACTTTTTTCTTGGACTCTAATACACAGAACTTTGAGGGTATTGGACAATAATGTACTTAGACCAATTTAGCTGGTGGTTGACACGGTGATTGTCCTACTTTGAGGTATTGTTTTTCTATTTTTTTCCAAAAAAATATATTAGTCATCCTGCTTATGTGTACTTTCTTACACGACAAAAGGGTTTTCTGAAAAAAATAGAAAAACGACACCTCAAAGTATGACAGCAACCGCGTCAACCACCAGCTCAATTGGTCTAAGTGCGTTATTGTCCAATACCCTCAAAGTTCAATATATTAGAGTTCAAGAAAAAAGTTCAGTGCATTATTGTCCAATACCCCTAAAGTTCAGTGTATTATCATCCAATAATCCTTTAAAAAAAGTAAAAAAATAAAATAAAATCAAACCTATCAATACATATATACATATTGATAGTCACTATACCACCAAAATGGCCTATGAAAAACCTAGTGGTAACCATCAGTAGTAGACATGGGCTAGACTCGTCTGGAATCGCCTCAATACCCCTCGCCACTCCTTCATCACATGACTTACATTCCACGGGAGACAAGCAACTCATAATTACCGCATGGATGACACTTGCACTATCTACAATAACAACCCAGAGACGATCAATCACCTGTTCAAAAACATGCCACTTTGCCCAGCATGCCATACACATGGTGTAGAACAAGCTGGGAACCCCGTCACAGGCAACTCCCTCACAGTTTGGTGGAAGAATATCTTAAACTGGAAAACTCACAAGTTTCGCCGTCAACTTGCTTATGCTGCCACTACTAGTGTCATCTACAACATCTAGAGAGCCCATAATTTGAAAATTTTCGACAACAAAGTGCTGACTCCTAAGCACACTAGCTACACCATCTATACCTCTATATCTCTCTTAGAAATAGAACATTCTTCATAGCAATGAAAAGCCCTAGGCTCGCCCAATGTATAGATATACTTTGATATTTTAGTTCTGTACTCACATTTTTCTGTTTTGGAATAAAGTTTTTTTAACCTTTATATATATATATATATAATGAATTTTAAGTTGTGATAAAATGAATGTTATAGTAATATAAAACGAATATCATGTTTGATGAAAATGAATATTAGCTCATCCCACTCATCCCATGCCCCATGGGAATCCTTATCCTATGGGAGTCATTCCCAATATTAAGTTAGTGAGTAAAAATAGAAAACAATAGAAAGGTTAAATGGTAATGTTATAATTTATATTTTTTTTTTTTGCAAATGGTAAAATTTTTCTAAGGGAAAGAACTGGCGGATACCAATATAAAGATCTCTACAAATTTTCTGCTAACCAAATTTTTTATTTAAAGATAATTTTTTTGCTTAAAAAGTAAAAGGTTGTTATTTTATGAGTTTTCTTGTACTAGAAACTACTATTCATATTTCACATAAATATTAATACGTTACAAATAATAAAAATAATTTTAATATTAACTAATGATAATGAATATTTAAGGAGATTATATATTTACTTGGTTGAATGAAAGGTAATGGTAATAATTAATGTCATTTCACAAGTATATGAATATAATATAAAGTTTAAGGTAAAAAATATCACAACAACCGGCCTGTACAATTTAATTTCATCATAGTAATTCTTTAATAAATAATAATCGATGTAAATGTTTATATGTAGTTTCTTTAACGCAATAGGTATTATAGTATCTTAATTTCTATTCAAAACATAAAATCATCATTAAGACATTTAAATTTCTATATATTTTCTTGAAAATAATAGATAAAATTTATTATATAGACTAATTAAATAACTATTGTCATGTTATTGTATACAGTCGAATTAGGGCTATTAGTGTGTATTATTGATTGAGCAAATATCATTCACAGAATATAGTGTTGTGCTTAAATAAAATTAATAAATTATGAAAATCAATAACGTATTATTCATTTGTACGCCAAAAATAAAAGATGATTGGAATACTAAAACTATGTATTCAAGTTTATGGTGTTCATAGAATGTGCATGGTTTAGTTTGTGAATAGTTTACATATTTTTTCCGTTATATGAACACCTAATAAATGATAGTGTATACTTTTTTTATGCAAGAAATATAGCATATACTTGATATACCTTAAAAATCATTTTATTTTGTTTTATTTTTTGAGGAAAAGCTTAGAAGGTCAATAACAAATTAGATATGTTATTTGTAGGAGACGAATGGGGGAGATCTTTTCAAAATCAACTTCAATGGTTCAAGATCCTAAGTGGTGCAACAAGTGACTTTATTTATTATTCATAAAGGGAAATAGTGGTAGTGGCAGCACATTCATTTAATTTTGGGGAGATCATCTTTTCTTATTACAAAGGCAACAACATTGTGTAATGTGCTAAAAAAGGCTCAAGTGCACGGGTTAAAGAACAATATTATGGAGGGAGATAATAAGGTATTAGTAGAAGTAGCAAATGGAGGTGGTGGTATTCCATTGGAGGTTTGTAACTTTGTTCTAGATGCTATAAGGCTCATGGTTGTTGTGAATCATATCAAACTTTCTCATGTGTATAGAGAAGCAAATAGAGCAGTGGATTGGTTAGCTAAGGTTGTGCATAATATTGATGGCTATGTAAGGTGGAATAGAGAGAGAGTTCAATAGGGAGTTCCGTTGTATTCCTCATAATGAGATTATAGGCACGTTCCTTGTGAGAAGGAGTGTCTAACCTTCGTATCTGTAACACCCCAAAACCCTTAACCACAAGATTAACTTAAACCATCAATTAAATCTGTGATTAGCGCAGCGGAAAAGACAAGTATTGAGGCATTACCGCCGTCCCCACTCGGAACAAGGCACACGAACCACCAAACTATACACGAACCACCCAAATGAACGCTACACTTAAACCCATACATAAACAATCACCAAAAACATATATATTAAGATTTATACATCCATCAAAGAAATATATATATATTAAACTTCCTCCCATATGAATCAATCTCTGGCACCAAGAAGACCACCGATGTCAGCCAAAACCGCCCTTTAAGACTACCTTGGTCAGGTAAACTCCTACTTTTGCTTATCCTTGCCTTTAACTTGAGAGCTCGGACCGCCTAAAACAAATCATTAAAACAACGCAAAGTGAGTGGAGAAACACTCAGTACGTAAACCTCCAACACGTCAAACCGTTCGAAAACGGTTTTAGTGCCGCCATTTAAATTCATTTTGAAAACGGGGAAAGGGATAAACAAGAATAAAATAACTTAATTCATCAACGTAAAAGGTAAAGTACATGAAAGGTAAGATAGGTACTAAAACGTAAGTATTTGGTCCCTTACGATCGATGCAATGCATCTCAAACACGCGCATGCCCAAACCGATCGAAGTTTGATCGGTGATCGACCGCTGACAGTGTCCGACACTTTGATCAGGAGTATCATACATAAAAAAAGAGCTAGCACCTATAAATAACTAGCACAAAGAAAACATAAAAATGGGACCTTTTAAAACCATAACATAAACATTAAAGCACAACTTAAAATAACCATGAAAACATTAAATGATGATAAGGAGCGAAAAATTGGACAATTTGCGTACCTTGGGTAGTAGAAAGATCTAGCGACGTGCCTCGAGCTTGGGACGGTTTGGGCGACTTGGAAACTATAATAAGAGCATAAGAAATTTGAGAACTTTAATAAAGTCCTTGAAATTTACAAGCTGGGATTAAAGTAATTAAAACTTGATAACTTAAAAGGGATGAGAAAAGTAGAAATTTCAGTTTTTGATCAATCAAAGATTTGGTGATAATTTGAGCTAGGAAACTCGGATTTTTGCAAACGAGTACTTTTCGGAAAAGGGAAAATCACGCCCTACAACTTTGTCAACTGGCCCGAAGGCTAAAAATAAAAGGAAGGGCTCGGAAAAAGGCCCGGACAGAAGCAGAGCACTTGGAATTAATCATGCGGTTTGGAAATTTAAAGCGAAACTTATGGTGAAACTTGAATAGGATCAAAGAGACTTATGATGTAAAAAGCATCCTTAATAACCAGCTTCGAAGAGCATAGAATTGGAGTCCTTGAAGGCTTAAGAAGAGAAGTTGCTCGGTCATCGAAAACATGAAAGAAACGTTGTCAAACGACGGAAATTAGATAAGGACATGATTATGAATTTTGGAAAGTGTACGAACCGATGACCGGTGATTTGAAAACATAGAAGGAATGGTCCTTGGACTATTTAGACACCGAGAAAACCCATAAACTTGTTAGGAAGTCAAGGTACCACTTACCCATCAACACCACTTAAACAAACTCAAAACCTCATCACTTTACCCCATGGTTTGCTAGTATTTCCATAAACCTTTAGGAGGTAATCCCAAACACTAAAATAGCTTAAATTAACTTAGAAAACCTACTCAATCCATCTTAACAACGACACAAAGGTCGACATCTCATTAAAGCTTCCTAGGAGATCAAAAAGCAACCTTAAAGTTAGAATTAACTATTAAAATTCTGGGTAGCGACTTTGCCGACGACCCTCCTTCTTAGCCTCATATCTCACTCACCCGATATCGTATGAATGCAAACTTTATGTTTCCGGAAAGCTTGAAGAACGACCTAAAACTTTTATGTTTATCACTAAAGCCAATAAAGTCTCCAAATGGACGAAAACTTAGCAAAAAGTTACTGACTCAGAAAACGTATACAATTGCACCCTTTCACGGTTTTGCTCGTATCTCAGGCTATACATAACGGATTCTCGAAATTTCAAAGCCTAGAGTTAGCTAATCACTTGGGCTATCATTTCCAGTAAAAATCCGGGCAAAATTCATATTTTACATCCTCTGTAAAAATCAGATTCTTGGACAGAAACTTTTTCCTTGCTTGATTGCATTCTAGTGCTTTCTTTGGCCTCTAAATTGTACTAAATCATAACCAAAACCCAAATTAACTATTGTCCATGGTTTTTTCCAGATTTTAATACTCAAAGATTACCCAAATAAGATGAAATCTTTCACATGCATCCATAGATAACAATTGTAATTCCAACCCAAGTTCAAATTAGCACATCCATGTCAAATTCACACTAAATCATATCATCCAAGTGTGGAACAACCTAATTAACATAATAATCCTTTCAAAACAGTCCCTCAAACTCTAATTTCCTCATCAAAAACCTCATGCAAGTAAGCCATTTCATTACCCATCAAGAAACAAGCAAGAAACACTTCACAACTTCACCCAATTAACATGCATCAATTTCAAACTCAAACCCTAACTACTCTAACTTAACCACACTATAAATTCATGCTTAGAAATCATAAAGGAGATGAAAAACATCAAGAAAACACAAATTAGAAATGAAATTTCAGATTAGAACATAAAGAATAGAGTTAGGGTTTGAGAATTATACCACCTGGAGAAGAACTTGGAGAAGAAAACACAAGAGAGGAGGAAGAGGGGTGCTCGGCCACCTCTGGGCCGCCGGCTGGCCGCTGGAAAATGCTCGGACAGGGGGGGCGTGGCTGGCTGGAGAAGAGAGGAGGGAGGAGAGGGAAGAGTTTGTGTAAAATCTGATTTATGAAATGGAATAAAAGACCTTAGACTCCTCCCCCTCTTATATAAATAAACCCCTTAATTAACTTATCCTCTAATTAGTAATTAAACTAAATCAATCATGAAATTAAAAATTAGCTAGGTAAAACAATTGGTAATCAACTAGATGAAATTAGTGAACATAAATTTGGTAAAATAATTTAGTATACGATTAAATAAAATCGCTTGGGAATAAACTGGGTAAAATTAACTAATATTAAACCACATAAAATAAATTGGTAGGGTAACACTAATAGGATAAATTGGGCGATAAAATGCACTTAGGAAGGTTGGATAACATAAATCATAATTGAAACGGAAATTAAAATTAATATAACCGTCTTCGGTTACAAGCGTAAAATTGAGAACGATAAAATAAATTATATAACTTATCATAAAAGTATTCATAAACTTGTAGTAATATTTATAACTTTAAATCCGAGGTAACATAAAATCAACCTGTTTAACCATCGCCTTGCTCGAGACTTGTCACGCATAAAAAAAAAACGAACACTAATAACAATATTAACAATATTAACGTAAAAGAAAGAAAATTTTTAACCGCGTAATTTAGTTAATCACCGCGATCGAGGCTTTAATTAATACGGGTTTAGGGCGGGTCGTTACAGTATCTTACATTTCATTAAAAAAAGGAAAATAATGGAAGAAATCAAAGTATGTCTGAAGTTTTTAAAATAAATTACTTAATCAAGATTTTCTTATATATTTGTATTATATCTCTCAAATTAATAACCCAATTTTAATAATTTGTCACACATCAAAATATATCGATATAATATGATATTTTTGGATATCGCACGTGTTATTACATGATAGTTCGGATGACATTGTTGGACAATTATTTGATAAATAAAATAAATAAAATGGTAACATAACTTTAAGATACATTTTTACATAAATTACTTTATCAACTTTAAGTAAGCCCTAACCCTAATTCTATTTGTTTGTACCTTTTTTTAATAACCATACTATACACGCATATTTAAGCATTCAAGAACAAAATACAATCTAATGTAATTGAAGTTTTTTATTTTAAAAGAAAGATTTGTAGAAGAGAAAGAAAACTAAATATGTTAGGCATCATTGGTTATTGGCCACGTCAATTATATTCCTAAACGTGTCACTAGAGAAAAGATCCATTTGCTCGCAGTTCTACCATTACGAAACCCACACAAATCTCTTTTCCCTACTCAAAATGTCTAGACACCATCGTATTCACACACACACACTCCTTAGTTCACAGTTTGAAATGTCCCAACTCCATATTTTCTCCTCTCTTGTTTTTGGCCTTCCGAAAACTCCCACTTTGTTGTGTACTCCTATCAAATACTCTCTACTTCTTCTAGCCCATTTCTAAGGTAAATTTCTTATTTTAGGAATTAAATTATAACTCACTTCTCTATGGTATGATTGCCTACATTACTGGAAATTTTGGTGGTCTTCTTTAGTTTCCATCAGAGTCTCATGTACAAATGAATGTTGTTGCTCACCAATCTCGATTAGTGAGATCTCTGCTTTTGGATTTTGTTTTTTGTGTTGTTGTTTGGTTTGCAATGTCGATACTTTAATGTGTTGTTGCTTTTGAGCGTTTATTATTAATTAGCGTCGAGAAACTCTTACTAATTGTACTTATTTTCCTCTTGTTTCTATACTACTTTTGGTGTCAATATGGAATGTTCGACAGTGTGGATGTGTTGTTTGCACTTGTTTTACTTTTTCCGGTGGAGCAACGCAGCATGTCAAACTTGAAATTGCAAATGCAATGCAAAAAGTTGTTTATGAGGATGGAAATTGAGAAATATGGCATTTTGGTGTACATGATGCACTTAGAAGAGGAAAGTTTTGTATCCACATGTGTATAATAATCAAAATTCGGAAATCCTTGTAAGATTTCTGTAATTTTTGACACTTCAGAAAATAGTGTGTTTTGCTTCAAAATATATTTATACAACTACAACAACAACAAACAAACAAACAAACCCCATTATAATCCTGCTAACACTTCAAAATATTTCTCTATAATATAATGTTATAATAATGTTATAAAAGTGACAGATTCAATATTGTGTCATAAGCTTATTGGCTACCCAATGACTTCCTTTAACTCCTTTATTTGTAAGAAATGTAAGCAAAATTCTTCGTACTTTATAATATTTTCGTAAAACTATAATGTAAACCTTCGCAAATTAACAATGGTTATTGGATGTTTACCATTTCAACTAGGAGAAACAATTATTTCTGATTTTATTGGCGCCTTTGCTATTTATTTTTGTTTACCTATTGTACTTTGTGTTATTGGATGTTCTACAAAGTTAAATAACTTCATTTCAATTTATTATATTATTAAAAGAAACAAAAAATTACTTGAAGGTACGTACCCCAAGATTTGGGAAAACTATTTTTTGGTCCCCTAACTTTTCAAAGCTCATTTCGGGGTACTCTTACTTTTTGGGTTAGAAATATTAGGTTCTTTTCGGTCAAAGTGTTGAAGTTTCCGATAGCCTTTAGGCAGGAAGTGGCTTGTGGACTTAAGTTTACTGAAATACCCCTTGGTTGTTACAAAATCAAAATTTTATTCATTTGCTCTTACGAAGAAGAAACCCCCTCCCCTAAAATGTCGTTTCTCGATCTTTTTCTCTGTGTCTTCTTCTTTCTCCCTCACAAGTAACTACGGTGGAAGCCATTGAAATGAAGCTTGGGGAAATGTCAGTGAATTTATTCGTTTGGTTAACCAACATAGAATTTTCAACAAAATTAACACACACTAACCATTATTTTGGACACTAGTTGGTCGAAAATTAAAACATTTTTGATAGCTAAAATTTGGTTGTTCGAATGACTATGGAAGACATCCTTCTAGGAACCTTTATGGTGATTGGGAAATATACAAGTATCTTCAAAGCTGAGAAATGAGTGGGGTTGGTGAAAGTTGCATATATACAAGACTTGGATTCCAAGACTTGGACACATTCGGCGGTGGAACCTTGACAAAGTAATCTAAGTGGCCAATAAACTTGGCTCGACGATGACGATAGGGCTTTGTAGAAGCTCGCAATGATGTGAGATAACATATGGTGGTGGAATGGTTTTTTGGCTGCATGGCACTTGTCTTCTAGTTGGGATGTTTCATGACTTCTATATTTGTTCAAGTGATAAGTTGTTTTCAACTGTTCAAGAAAAATGATTTAGGTAATAGCTTAGTAATTCATCGGTTTAATTGGTCGTAAATGTCGATCTTAAATGGCAAACTACATTTCATTTTGCTTTTAGCAGACCTAATATGCAATTTTAAGTTTTCAAGCATTTTCTTTTTCATATTAGCTTCTATGTTATTGCTTCAGAATGGTTCGTATTATAATATGTGCATCCCTCGTAACTATTTGTTACCAAAATTACTTGTTGGGTGTTATTCTGAGCCTTTTGTAATTAATTATTGAAAGAGTTCATAAATCAAAGAAGAAAAGTGTGAACTTTTTCAAGCCCGAGGTGCATATTTGAGCTTTTTTGCACGTGAAGCGCACCCATAAAAAAAACTATATAAGTTCATCTTAAACTACAAAGGTTGAAAAAAAACCCTTATAAAATGTAAAAAACGCACAAAAGAACACACATTTCAAATACGATGCATTTCACTCAACAAAAGCCCCCAATTATATGCCTTGCACATTTTTGCATTTAGAGTGCAATTTTTTTTAATGATACAGAAGAGTACCTTTCAAGTTATTAACTTTTCTTTTTAAAAAAAAAAAAAAAGAAGAGGGAAAAAAGTATACTCTATATAAGGAATTTCCAATATTTGTTCCTGTTGCTGAGTGTATATGTTTGTCAATCAAGTAGAATTGCTTCATACACTCTTGAAAAGACAAATTAAAGTTGTAACTTTTGAGTTTATGACATGTATAACCTAATTAAAGAAATAAATGGATATTAGGTTTTTAGCCTAGTGCATGTGTTTTTCCCTTTGATATTAATTTTAGGAGTTACATCCTTGTCACCTTATTGCCAAATTCTTGTGTAGTTTAGCTCAAATTGACATTTTGTGTTGACATTCACCTAAAAAGTTGGCATTTCGGGTGTGGACTCCCATATTGAAGCCTTCATAAGACTCTATAAAAGAATATATAGTGTTTTGAAATCTGGATTGTATAACCTTGTCATTATGCCATTTGACAAGTAGCCGATAAGGTTTTGTATATATTTTGACTCTTTTGGAAAACGAAAGACATCTTTCTACCATTCCTTTGTGGTATATAGATATGCCATAGGTTTTAATTTTTGAAAATGGTAAGTTTGGTTGAGGATTAAGGTGGTATTTCCCTAACTGTGACCTCCCTTTGTAGATTTGGAAAGAAGATATTAGAATTTGAACTATGCATTTGTGCATTGTGCAGGAGTCTTATAAGAGCACATTATGTCTAGCCTATCAAAGCTTGGGAGTTGTCTATGGTGACTTGAGTACATCCACAATTTATGTGTACAAGAGCACCTTCTCAGGGCAGTTGCATCTGTATGAGGAAGATCATGAAATTCTTGGTGTACTTTCCTTGATAATCTGGACGTTGACTTTAATTCCTCTATGCAAGTACATCTTATTTGTTTTGTCCGCTGATGACAAAGGAGAAGGTGCTGAAAGTGAATAAACCATCTATGTAAGTTGTTCAGTTTAAAATGTTGATGACCATCGCCTTTTGAATATAATCGTTCAAGATGTTGTACAGGTGGAACTTTTGCATTGTATTCATTGCTCTGTCGGCATTCTAATATGGGATTGTTGCATATATCCCAAACGAGGCACTTACATGGGTCTTTATATGATAATGTTACCTCTAGCAGCAAGAATAAGAGCAACTTGGCCTTAAAAGAATTCTTTGAGAAACATCAGAGTTCCCGAATTGTTTTGCTTCTAGTTGTTCTTTTGGGAACAAGTTTGGTCATTGGTGATGGGATCCTCACTCCTACAATGTCTGGTATGCTTTGCAACAGAGTTAATAAGTTATTGAAATCTGTACAAGTTATTATTAGGGGTGAGCAAAAATTCCGGGAATCCCGGTCCCGTCCCGGTCCCAAAATCCCGTTTCCGGTGGGAGCGAGATCGGGAGCAGGACTAAAATTAAAGTCCCGGTCAACAACGGGACCGGGAGTGGGACTTAACCTCATTTCCCGGTCCCGGTCCCGATTCCCGGTTTTTATATATATATATATATATAATAATAATAATAATAATAATTATAATAATAAATCAAGTGGCTTCATGATGATTGATTAATTTGTTTAATTTAATTTGTGTTCGCTCTTTAGATTTATTTATTTATCACTATTTCGAACTTAGCATATTTTTTCGAAAAAAATGTTATGTATTAAATATTGCGTAATTTTAATATGGGAAAAAGTGGCTACGTAAACAAATCGACACTCACATTTGCTAAATTAAAGAAAATTTATATAATCTATGTTGATTTTTAATTTAAATAAATTAAAATAATTTGTTGAAAAAAAAAAAGGAAACTGGGACTAAAAATTTCCCGGTCGATTTCCCGGTCCCGGTGGGACCGGGAGCGGGAGCAAAACTTTGCTCCTGGTTACAACCGGGACCGGGACCGGGACCTCCGAAAAACACCGGGATCCCGGTCCCGCTCACCCCTAGTTATTATGCTGGTGCCTAAATGAATTTCTTATTTTGCAGTACTATCTGCGGTTTCTGGGCTTAAAATTAAAGTATCTCATCTAAATGAGTGTAAGTAATTCTGATTTCCTTGAAATTATGTATCAGTTTCAACACAACCCCCTGAGACCTTGGCAGATAAATTCTTTGGATGAATGTGTTTAACTGCTTGAGACATGGGCTTTGTGCAATATGGTGTTCTTGTCTTTCTAAGAAATCGGTTAAATTCTTGAAGCTAGAAGCTTGGTTATATATAATAAATGTCTTTAAACATAATGGTTGTTTTGATGTTATCCATTTGATAGATCATATTCCAATGTAGTTTTAGTGTTGGCTACCTCATGCATTCTAAAGCGCATATGATGTGTTTTGGTGGCCCAGATTATACAGTCAGTGCAGCCTGCATAGTCTTGATGATCATTTTCTCTCTTCAGCATTATGGGACAAAAAGAGTTGGATTTCTCTTTGCTCCTATTCTGGTCATATGGCTTCTTTGTCTTGGTGGAGTAGGGTTGTACAACATAGTTCACTGGAATCCGTGGGTTATCCATGCAGTTTCACCATATTACATCTACAATTTCTTCAAGTTAACAGGCAAAGTAGGGTGGACTTCACTTGGTGCTGTTGTACTATGTGTTACAGGTATCATTGAATGATTACTCAAATTTTCCATAGAAACCATAAATGAAATGAAGGACAAATAGTCAACAAGCTAAACCACAACTCATTTTTTCAAATATCTATGATTATTTCATCAGGTACGGAAGCAATGTTTGCTGATCTTGGCCACTTCTCTACGTGTTCTTTAAGGGTAATCCAATACCTTTGACATATTTCTTTATTATTAGGATTTATGTGATGGAAAGAGGTTGTGGGTGGCTCCAGTAAAGGAGTTTACGGTGTTGCCCTTTCATGCCTAGTGCCTATTTCCACCCTCTGGCTGACCAATACTAACATATATAATATACTATTAACAAGGCTAGTTTTTCATCTGTTTACTCTGCCAGATTGCATTTGTAGGGTTTGTATATCCTTGCTTACTTCTAGCTTACATGGGTGAAGCTGCTTATTTATCTAAGCATAGAGAGGATCTTCAGAGTAGCTTTTACAAGGCTATACCCGGTATGACTTCTGCGTTGTTTAATGCTCCTTTTAAAGTATTGCATGCTTGGGTTTTACTTTGATTTTACTGCATTTGTATGCACACTACTTGTACTCTTTCATGCTGCATGTTGTTCATATGGCTAGTTTGTCATATGAGTACTGATATCATCTCCAGACACGAGTGTCACGAGATCTCTGGAAACTAAGTTTGATTTGCACATAGAACATGCAAGGACTTTAAAAAAAATACCTTATAAAATAAAACTAGAGATGTTATTTTCTCATAATTTCCTTTACAAAATAGTTCTTGAATATACAACATTAAGAAGTAATATATATTTTTAAAAATGTACATAAATATAATAAGAAATCTTGTCATATTATCCTTATTTCATGATATGAATGATTTTCATCAACAATACAAAGCTCTCTTCTATATCTGCACAAAACAAAGAGCCCACATTTATGTATTTTTCTAATTTAAATTTTATAAGAAATAATTTTGATCAATTTTAAATTTAAATATCAATGTTTGTTTTTATTATTTTTATAAGAATTTAGCACACCATTAATAAATAGTATATGCATAGAGGAAAAATACTGACAACTAGATATTAATAATTATTAAAGTTAGGAAATAATATAGTTGCGCAAATGACTAGGAAAGGATATATACGTACGTACATAATTACATACATACATACGCAAGTACATATATATATACAAGAAAATGGTAAAGGTAGATAAGATCAACCAAATAGATTAGCAAAGCTAAAAACTAAGAAACAATAGAGCATGCACCATGTATTTAATATATCACATATTTACTAATTTAATAAATCCAACTTACATTGGAAACTTTAATATTAACATAGACCATACTTTCTCATCAATTAAAATGACCCCTTTTCTTAAGGAAGACATATTTAATTTGTAAACAAAAAGTAAGATAAGTAGGGTGAAAATTTAAAAATTGAATTAAATATGGAAATAAAGAAATAAAATATGAAAAGGAAAATTAAAGTCCAAGGATATAATTTTATTTAATGAAGTTGCTTTATTCCGATAATAAACCTTAAAAAAATAACCTACTAAGTAATTCTAATATATATAAGATACGCTAAACTCATGATAAACAAAGAATATGTAATTGTACATTTACAAATAAATTAAATTTTAAAACTATAGATACAAACTAAACATTTGTAAGTAATCGTGCTTTTATGCGGTGCGGTGGATTGCGGAGAGTTATGGTGGATTGTAAAAAGTTTTGGTGGAAATAATGGAAGTTGGGTTGATATATTTTAATTTAAAAATTAAAAAATAAGATGGAAAATGGAAAGTTGTGGTGGAAATAATGGAAGTTGGGTTGATATATTTTAATTTAAAAATTAAAAAAATAAGATGAAAAATGGAAAGTTGCAGTGGAAATAATGAAAGTTGGGTTGATATATTTTAATTTAAAAATTAAAAAAATAAGATGGAAAATGGAAAGTTGTGGTGGAAATGTACCAGGGCAATAGGCCGGGGACCCGCCCGGCTCGACCCGAAAAATTGCGGGTCAAGGCCGCGTTTTTTGAAGGTGACCCGGCCCGGCCCGAAAAGACCGGGGCTCCGAAGAATGGATGGGCCGAGCTCGGGCCAAGGGGTTGTGACCCGACCCGGCCCATCGGCCCCCCGACCCGCTAATATAAATGAAAAAAATAAATCCAGAAATCGGGTCAGCCTGACCCGCCTGACTCGGCCTGCGGCCCGACCCGGCCCGCTCAATGATTAGGTCTAAAATGTATGGAGAGTTCAATAAAAAAATTCATGTTGCACAATTGCTGACCCGGCCCGCGGCCCCAGAGTCAGGGCTCAGGCCGACCCTGCTTGACCCGAAGAACGGGCCGGGCTTGGGTCGGCGGGTCACAAATTTTCGGCCCGCCTGACCCGGCCCGCTCTATGCCCAGGTCTAGGTGGAAATAATGAAAGTTGTGGTAGAATAATAATAAATAAAGTGAAAGTTTTTTTATTTTATTTGAAAAATTTTCAATTTTAATAAAAAGGAAAATGGAAAGTTGTGGTGAATTGTGGTGGAATATGGAAGTTATGGTGCGGTGCCAAACCGCAGGCGAACCAACCGGATAAAAGAATGGGGCCTAAATAGAGCAATTCATACCGTGAGCAATGTACGTCTCCCAATTCTTTTGATTTTACTCATTAGAACAACACATTCGTTGCGCGTGGTAAATATATTAAGCAGTAATACATTATCACAAGGGAAAGTCAATAGAGGAAAAGAAGATGATTTGTAGAATATTACCTTCAAATGTATATTTTTTTTTTCAGAACTATAAAAGGAATGCATTGAGTTCCATTTGCACAACATTAGTATTAAGGTGTGTGAATATTACTTATATTGTGGAAAACCTTTGAAAAAGCGGCAGGGACGGTCACGAATTTGCACATCATTGATTGCGACTCTCTTGTCTTGACATATGATGATTAATGCAAAGATAATTCATGCTACCAATGAATGTTAAAACTAAGTAATGGCGTGAGTTAGTCCATTAGTGATGGAGAAGATCACATCTCTAAGCAATGTCAAGTTCATCTTAACCTTACAATCGGTTTAGGAGGCCGAAAACCTTCTGTTGGAACCAGAGGAAATTCTGAGCTCTTTGAAAATAGGAGCAAGTGGAGTATATATGAAATAGGAGAACACAAGAAAGTTTGGTTGAATATATATGGAGTACCCCCCACATGTTTGGTTGGAAGAAAATTTTCAGAAAATTGTTGAACCTTGGGGGAGATTTATAGAAACAAAGAAAAGTGTAGGAGAATTAGTAGATTTTGGAGTAATGCAGGTCTTGATTCTTATAGATATTATGAAAAGAATTAAGGGTGAGTTGGTCCTAACAATTGATGAATGTTCTTTTTGAATATTTGTCAAGGAGGGAGAAAGTTACGTTCATCAATCAACCGCATCAGATTTGAGGTTGCATTTCTTAAGTCAAATGCAGGATTCACAGCTCCCTTCCATAAATTCGAGTCATAGAGAAGTGCAAGCAGGTGATCAAAGCAATCAGATTGCTCAAGGAAATCTTGGAGGAGAAGCTCGACAGTTGGAAGGTAACAATGAAATCAATCAGATGGTGCATGAGGAAGTAGGAGAAGAGGAAAAATTCTTAGCTGGTGCATTGATCTCAAGCAACCAACAAGATACTTCAGGAAATCAAAACACCCTCCACGAGGTTGTCATTGAACTTAGCCAAAACTACGTTGAAGAATTAAGAAGAGTTAATGAAAGTATGGAAAAACTAAAGGTTGAGATGACTTCAGCGTTTGGGTTCCAAGACTGGAATGAGTTCCAAGTAAGGATTGTAGAAAAAGTTGTTGTCTCTATTGAAAACAACGCAAGTAAGCATCTTGGTGGGGAAAGTGAGGAGGGCACTGAAGTAGGTGGCTTAGGCACAAAGAAGGCTAATGGTCATTCAACAATTCGAAGCAAAAATGAATTAATTAGCAAGGCAAGGAAGATTATATCTATGAAAACAGCTACCATGCACAGTAAGAAGGGGTTGCAGTTATTAAGTAGTCAACAGTAAGCTTGCTTTCAAGGAGTATCAAAAAATTTTGAGAAAAATTCAGAGAAGGTTAAGAAAAGAAGAAGAAGAAGAAGAAGAAGAAGAAGAAGAAGAGCAAGTCCAAATCATTTGAAGTCGAAGAGCAACTTGATTTTGTCTGAAGTTTTGGGTGAATAAAGAGTGAATGAGTACGTTGAAGGAATGTGATACGTAGTCGCAGGTAAGGGAGAGTTTAGTGAAATTGATATTGAGAAAGAAAGGGGCTTACGAGTTTGAGAACTAGTGGAGCCCAGATTTGATGTGGTAGGCGAATCAATTTAGGTGGTGTGATATGTTAATGGCGCAACAACATTTTAATCTAGCATTCGGTGGAGTTTTGGAGTACATGGTTGGATGGATATTCATTGTTTATTCATTATAATGTGAATACCATGTTGTGGAAGCCTGTGTTGCAAATAACAAAGAAAAAAGGTGAAATGAAGAAAAACATATTAGAAGAGAAATGGGAAGAGAGAGAGAGAGAGAGATAACAAAGAAAAAAGTGAAATCAACAATTGAAAGGAAGAAAAAAGAAAAAAAAATTGTAAACAAATGTTAGAAGAATAAATGGGAAGAAAAAGAGAAACAACAAAGTGACTATCTAATTATATTAGATGACAAATAAGTCCTTATAATTTAGTGTTGAAGAAGGGTATAATAGGTAATGTCCAATTACAAACCACAAGACATTCTCTCTTTATATATGACATAGATTCATTGCTAAATTCAATTTAAAGATGCACAAATTATGTTAACAATAAGAGGGTTTTAAAAGCGAGTTAATGGTACCTAGGGCATGTAGCATATGTCCAAGTTGTTCGTACCACGTTATTGCCACTGCTAAGTAGTGTTGTTGTAGAGCAAAAGGGTTGTGTTCTCAGTTCGGGTGAAGTTACAATTTTCATTTACCGTTGGGTTTTTTCTTGTAGTTTTCTCTGTACTTTATGTCTCTAGACATATAAAAGATAGAATGTGTCTCCTCATTTCATCATTCCATATACTGTTTCCATCTATTTGTGGTATTCATGTATATTTGCAATTTGTGCAGAGCCCATCTTTTGGCCTTTTCTAATAGTTGCTACTCTTGCAACTATTGTGGCTAGTCAAGCAATAATCTCTGCAACTTTCTCAATCATAAGTCAATGCAGGGCCCTAAAGTGCTTTCCACATGTGAAAATAATACATACATCTGCAGACATTCATGGGCGAATCTACATACCAGAAGTCAACTGGATGTTAATGATCTTATGTCTTTCGGTTGTCTTGGGGTTTAGGGACACTAACAAAATAGGAAATGCCTATGGTACGTGGTTTCCCTTATTTGGCTTGAGATTAAATTGGTTTATTTATCACTTGGTTGGAGTAATCGACAAAGCGAAAGTGCTTTGAAATTATATTGAAACATGGCTATAATTCAAGTTTGACAATTGTTGCCTTTCTCCTTACTTGTTATAACCCCAAGCATCACACCGTTGCTAAAATCAGTTCAAGTTTATATAATATTTGTGCACGATTCAGGGAATAAGGGTGTAAGTGCTTATGGTTTCAATTTATTTCAGGTCTCGCCGCAATATGTGTAATGTTTGTGACAACCTGTCTGATGTTTCTAATCATCACCACCGTGTGGAAAAGAAATGTAGTGGTGGCATTAGCTTTTGTGGTGATTTTTGGATCAGTTGAGATGTTGTATTTGTCAGCTTGTCTTGCTAAAGTGCATCAAGGAGGTTGGGTCCCGTTGCTTTCGTCTTTTGTGATATTAAGTTTAATGTTAATATGGAAGTACGGCACAATCAAGAAACAAGCCTTTGAACAACAAAACAAATTAGGCTTAGATAGGTTCTTGACACTTGGTGCACACCTTGGTATCCATAGGGTTCCTGGAATTGGCCTAATATATTCCAATGTTACTTCTGGTATCACCCCAATGTTCGCCCATTTTGTCACCAACTTTCCTGCTTTCCATCAAGTTGTCATATTTGTAACTGTGGAGACAGTGTTGGACGCAAAAGTCCCAGCTAATGAGCGTTTAACCATCAACCAGGTTGGTCTAAAGGAACTTCAGATACTTCGTTGCATTGTCAGGTATTTTGGCCCAAATTCTAATTCAATCCTTGTATTTCATTATTGGCATAACTAGACCCCGAATAAGGTAATATGGCCAATTAATACTCAAGTTCACATGATATATGTGGTTAGGTATGGGTACAAGGATCCTAGGGACTCATATGACTTTGAATCCCAACTGATGGACAAGGTAGTAGAGTTTATGCAACATGGAAACAAAACTGATATGGAGAAATTTATGGAAGCCAGACAAGTTGGAGTGGCATACATGATAGGAAATACCTGTGTTGTAGCACGAGATAGGTCCCTCTTTTTAAAGAAGCTTGCCATTAAGATATATCAGTTTCTAAGGCAAAACTTTCGAAGACCGGCTACTTCCCTTGGAATTCCTCACACTTCCCTTATTGAAGTTGGATTGATGTACCATGTGTAAACCTAATAACATTAAGCATTCCACTCATTCATATGGTTAATAACGCACTTGGTCTGGTTCATCTGAAGCATACTTTCGTGCTCAACGATCCAATCACAAAAAGGAAAGTAGGGACTATTAGGAATAAAAAACAAGTGTGTCATGCTAGATATATGGTTGTATCTTGTATTTAGTTAATTGAGTATAAATAACATCTTACTTGTGCCACTCTGCTAGATATATGCTAGATATATGGTTAATACGCTTCGATGATGCTCCCAGGAGCACCAGTATTATGCTCCTGTAATACGCGTCACTAATTTCATTTGCGTCAGCATTGTAATATCATTGCAATAGTCGAATTGGAAAACACTCTGCAACTAAAGCAAGAAAGAGTGAGCCTAATTTGAAAAATAAAGCCTGTGCTACTAGAACTCAAAATTAGAATTGAATGCGTGTAATACAAAACATTGTTTACAGTAAAGTGAAATGCCTTTTTCGCTGCAAGTCTCGTATTGCTTAATGTTGATTAATTGTTTTCTGCAGATTAGATTGATACAACGTCTGACTTTTGAAAAGCAGAGAAACATGAAAGTTTTGTAATTCATACGGTATACCTTTTTATTTGACAACATTTATAAAATTTTCTAAGTGCTAATTTTATGCCAAAAATTTTCATTTTTCTTTTAAAATGGATATATTAAGTGTTAAGCATGTATGAAACATTTAATTGGACGATGTCACAAAGCGTCCTTTTTATTTGATGACCTCCTTAAGAAAATAAGTGTCTTTTTGAATTTTCAAAAACTTGTTTAACTCAACATGAAAAATAGAAAAGTGATTAAACATAGTATGAAAATCCTAATAAACCAACGTCTAACTATAATTCAAATGAAACTATTCATAGTTAATAATAAATTTCTTTGGGAAGGTTCACTTATTTATAAGATAAATACAAATGAAATTTTAGTGCAAAATAAAATAGGTCCACACATATTTTTAGATAAGATTGTAAAATGATCATAAAAACCAAACATTAAAAGAGCACAATAATATTCATCACTTTAAATGTTTAAAGAAACATGCAAAAAAGATTGTGAGTTATGATAAGAAAAAGGGTAATTAAGAATATCCAACTAACAGGTAGTATAACAACTTTAAGTAGCGTCTTAATATGTTCATAGAACCATGTACAGAATGATCATAAACATACTACAAAATCATTAAAGAAGCTAAAAAAGGGAGGAAATGCTTGCTTATTGCCCTCTATTTCATCAAGCAAGTAATAGGAGATTATAAATTTATGATTTTCAGATTTGACCGATCCTATTTATGGGCCATGATATTCTAGACATTCCAAGTCAAAAATTATACGACAATAATATGAAGTTAAGGAGGTTGGGTTTTGCTAGACTAGCACAAAGTTCCCACCATTTTAACTTGGAGGCAGAGTGACAATGGTAGCAAAATTTGTTTGACTTTGGTAATACGCGTAAGATAATTCTAATTTGAATTCATTTTAGCATTGAGATAAATCCAACTATTCCCAAAGCCCAGATTGTGAAACATGTGGCAATGAGAAAGAAGAACAAAGCTTGAGTTTAGATCACTTAGAGCAAATTGATGTCGATTGGGGCTTGCCTTAATGGCAAATTCTCCATCCTTCCATCCCCTTCCTCCAGGGTTCGATTCCTGGGGGGAGTATTCCTATTTACCAGGATGCGGGAATGTGTTGCATGGAAGGTGTGAGCCCTAGTTGGACTATTACCCATTGTAAGAAAAAAAAACTTTGAGCAAATCGATTTTCAAGCAAATGAGAGAGACATGACTTAGTATAAAGGATGAACCACCAATTAAGCCTAAATAGATTCTCTAATGATTGATAAGCGATAACAACCGCAATTTTAAGATAGAGACTCAATGAACCACCATTTGCAAAACCGTTCTTAGATTGTGGTCCCGGGTCCTAGGACCATAATGTATTGAGGTTCGAGTTTGAGTGTATTATGTTTGATTATTTTCATGAAGAGAGACTTTTCTATTGGACTTTTTGCCTTCAGGGTCGAATTGGACCATGAATTATCATAGTTCTAGATCTGTAATTCAATTTCTAAATGTTAAGTGGAGCTAAATGATGTTTGTATCACAAAACTTTTAGTTTTTGTCAGTTTTGACGCTAAACTGTTTTTGACAAATTTTAGAAGTTAAGTGACGTAAATGACAAATTTTAAAAGTCAGTGAAACAGCCCCTTTCTATTCTGATTGAGCGAGCCACTGAGCCACTGCCATGCAGTTGCTATCTATGTAATCTACTTGAAAAAAATATCTGTGTCGATCCCCCGAAAAGGCAGCTCCAACCCCCACTTTGGAGTGCCAATATCTCTCCATTTCTTGGAATTATTTTCTGCTGTGAATTCTCCCACCAACCTCAATATTTGTATCTCTCCTCCTTTTATTTGCAATGTCACTGTGTGGCGCTTCAGTTTCTTCCTCCATTTGGGGGAATGATTTGAGCATCTTCAATCATGGCGGCATTCAGTTGCTCAACTTCAGACGTCTTAATTCTAGAACTACATTCGGACGCTCATTTTCTAGGGTTTATGCCATGTCTGATGGCAATCAAACGGCTTACAAGATGAATTTGAATGAATATATGGTCACATTGGAGAAGCCATTGGGTATTCGCCTCGCTCTTTCAATCGACGGCAAGGTTTTTGTCCACTCTCTCCGAAAAGGGGTCCGTCTTTTCACTTCCCTTTTACCTACATATTTTCTTCTATTTTCAGATCATATCTGCAATATACTCGTGTTTCTCAAGTTCTATTTGCTATTTGTTATCTTTTGCTTCAAGTGCAACATTAAGAACTTCTTCATAGTCTACGGACAGGCTTATAAAAATTTTGAAATATGAGACTGGTAAATAGGTAATTGTAAGATTGTATCTGGAATATGTAGTGTCCGGAACTCAATCAGTTCATCTTCAAAGGCGTATGAAATGTTGTAAGGAAGTTTAGGATCAAATCAGATGCAAAACAATAAATCACAAAAAAAAGCAAGAAATTGATCACGCCATAGATTACCATATTTATGTGGAACCCAAAGGCTAAAACACTACGGGCAACGAGGAGCACAAAAATCTACTATATATTTGAGGATTACAAAATCGATGTCAAAGTGATGTGCCCAGGAAATGATCCATTAGTGAATATTATAACCTCACACATATACTCCCTCACTAATTCAAAATTGTAGATAAATTTTGATTTATATGGATAATTACTGGATCGATAGCTAATGGAAGACTTGAATAAAAATCTTTTCCATTGCTCTGTTGAACACCACGAACTCTGACCAACCAACAGCGAGTTACAACACTACCAATTAAACATTGAAGTTGAAAAGACACGATTTGATAGAGATCTGACCAACCCTTCTTCATTTTGCATTCCTAATGATGGAATCCAAGCTACATTTGTGCAATCATGTTATTTGGCAGCCCAAGAAGTCAAGCAAGTTACAAACAATTCGGAGTATCTTTCACCCAGTTTGGTACCCAATCTGTTTACGTTTATATCTCTTAATTGAGAGGTCTCTTTGGGTATAGCCCCGTGGGACTTCGAAAGGCTATGAATAAGCTTTCCATCAAGCTATTAAATGTCCATTTTGGAGTTCATCTGCATGCCTAATTAGATTTGGCAAATGACCCACAAAGGCTTAAAACAACACGGTTGGAATACTTTGGTTTTATTAAGGGCATTTCGGTCTTTTCACCTGGGTTTTCGAAATTCCTTCACACTATATGATATGAAGGGTGCCCATGCTGCTAAGGAAAGTGAAAGGAGGTGTTCAAAAAGGAGGTGGCACGGTAGTTTTGGCTAAGTCATTTTGCTAGTCCAATAGGAAGCAACCGTGTGCAAGCTTGATGTGGTGGCTATTTTTTCTACTCCCTTGGCGTGAATCAGCATAAGAAGTAGCTTCAGGAACTCATTTTGTGTTGTATTAGCTTAATTAAGCTTGTATTAAGATTACTTCATATGTAGGAAACCTCAATTGCTTCGGTTGCTAGCTTGCTTGCTAGCTTTGCTGTATAAATACTTGCATCTTGTGTCATTTTCACACCATGTGAGTTTATGAAAGTGAGTTTTTGTGCTTGTGTTTGTGAGTATCTAAAACCCTCAATCCTTTCTAGTTTCGATATGTTGGCTAGCAACCAAGTGGTGTTGGGCCAGGCTCTCTAAATTCATTCTAAGTGTTGTTTCTGTATCTTAGAGTGAGTAGGGAGCTCTTGGGTTATTTTGATTGTGGTGATATCTGTATCAATCAAAGCACTCAAGCCAATCTAATAATCAGATTGTGCTAATTCTGTATCAATCTTGATTGTTAGTTATATCCTTCATGTTTGTTACCTTTAGTAAGAAAGCTTGAGATAGCCCTTGAGAAACAACTCATGGTGTATCTGTATCGAGCTTGATTCTCTTGTTCTATCCTTTGTTTTCCTTCTGCTCGGTTGAGCTACGTGGTGCATCTTTGGCTAAATTGCACTCTGATATTTATCCTCAGCCAAAAATACATCATTTTTGGTATAAGAGCTAGCTTACCATCCTTGGTGGTTAGCTTCCAGTTGAAAAGAGAACAAGATGGAGGTTTTTTTCTACCCATTTGAAGATGGTAATCTCTTAGAAGATGAAAGTGGCGTTTGTTTTGGTCAACCTCCTATCTTTGATGCGTATGATGAGGAAGATCTTATGGAGTTAGAAGAGCAACAGTTTTAGATCAAGTTGCCAACTACTCCTATGGTCAATAAGGATGTGATGTTTATTTGCAATGAAAAACCTTAGAGGTAAGAGAAATTTGCCTTGTTTCATGTTTTGCTAGCAAGTGGCCATGAAAGTTACAATCTTCACAATCAACCTTTGTTTGAGTTTGTTAAGGGGTATTTTGGTCTTTTTTCCTTGAGTTTCGAATTGCCTTTATGATATGTGACATAAGGGATGATGAGGTTGTTGATGGAAGCAAGGAATGGCATCTAAGCATGAGGTGGCATAGTAATTTTGGCTAAGTAATTTTGCTGGTCCAATAGGAAGCTTCCATGTGTAAGCCTTGATGTGGTGGTTGTTTTCTACTCCCTTTGGCATGAATTAGCTCAAGAAGTAACTTATGCAGCTCACTTTGCTTTAAATTAGCTTAATTCTTCGGTTTCTTCATCATAAGGAAACCTCTTGTCCATCCTAGAGCTACTTGCTTGCTAGCTTAGTATGTATATATATTTGGAACTCTTGTAAGCGAGTTCCTTATGTGAGTTTGAGTAATAGAGAGAGCCTTTGAAGCCTACTTTGTTCGTGAGTAAAATAACTCTCAAATTTCTACTTCTATATCTTGATTTGGCTAATCAAGTGGTGTTAAGTAGAGCTTGTTAATGATCAAGTGGTGATTTCTGTATGTTGGTAGCCCAAGAAGTTAAGCAAGTTACAAACAGTTTGGAGTATCATTCATTCAATTCGGTACCTAATCTGTTTACATTTATATCTTTTAATTGAGAGATCTCTTCGGATATAGCCCTACGGGACTTTGAAGTGCTATGAATAAGCTTTCCAGAAAGCTATCACATGTCCGATTTAGAGTTCGTTTCGTATGTCATTCAGATCAAACAGTTGGAGTGTACCCAGTAGAAGCCAAATGTGCCCAGCTTGGAATTTTGAGTTTGTTAAGGGGCATTTTAGTCTTTTTTCCTTGAGTTTCGAATTGCCTTTATGATATGTGACATAAGGGATGATGAGGTTGTTGATGGAAGCAAGGAATGGCATCTAAGCATGAGGTGGCATGGTAATTTTGGCTAAGTAATTTTGCTGGTCCAATAGGAAGCTTCCATGTGTTAGCCTTGATGTGGTGGTTGTTTTCTAAGTAAACTTATGCAGCTCATTTTGCTTTAAATTAGCTTAATTCTTCGGTTTCTTCATCGTAAGGAAATCTCTTGTCCATCCTAGAGCTTCTTGCTTGCTAGCTTAGTATGTATATATATTTGGAACTCTTGTAAGCAGGTTCATTATGTGAGTTTGAGTAATAGAGAGAGCCTTTGAAGCCTACTTTGTTCGTGAGTAACTAATAACTCTCAAATTTCTACTTCTATATCTTGATTTGGCTAATCAAGTGGTGTTAAGTAGAGCTTGTTAATGATCAAGTGGTGATTTCTATATCTTGATCTTGCTATTTTGGCGGTGTTTCTGTATCCAAAGTAGATTAACAAGTCCAAACCTTGTGGTTTGTGATTGCGGTGTCTCTGTATCAATCATAAATCACTTGTTTATCCCATCTTTCATTTGTTTTCCTTTCTTTGAATCTGAATTCCTACTTGGTTTCGGATTAAAGAATACCTATCCATTTGAGTTCTTACTATTGGTGTGTGTATAGCTTGGTGCACTCTGATCTCCTTGAGCTGCACATACAACATTTTTGGTATCAGAGCTAGCGTACCATCCTTGGGGACAAATTTTTTCTCGGAAGGGGAGTGTGATGGAGATCTAGCCAACCCTCCATCATTTTGCATTCCTAATGATGGAATCCAAGCTACATTTGTGTAATAATGTTATTTGGCAGCCCAAGAAGCCAAGCAAGTTACAAACAGTTTGGCGTATCATTCGCGCAGTTTGGTACCCAATTTGTTTACGTGTATGTCTCTTAATTGAGAGATCTCTTCCGGTATAGCCCTATGGGACTTTGAAGGGCTATGAATAAGCTTTCCCACAAGCTATCGAACGTCCATTTTGGAGTTCATTTGCATACCCAATCAAATCCGGCAAATGAAGTGCACCCGCAAAGGCTTAAAACAGCACAGTTGGAATATTTTCGTTTGATCAAGGGCATTTCGGTCTTTTCAACTGGGTTTTCGAAATTCCCTCACACTATATGATATGAAGGGTACCCATGCTGCTAAGGAAAGTGAAAGGAGGTGTTCAAGAAGGAGGTGGCACGGTAGTTTTGGCCAAGTCATTTTGCTGGTCCAATAGGAAGCAACCGTGTGCAAGCTTGATGTGGTGGCTATTTTTTCTACTCCCTTGGCGTGAATCAGCATAAGAAGTAGTAGCTTAAGCAACTCACTTTGCTTTGTATTAGCTTAATTAAGCTTGTATTAAGATTACTTCATATGTAGGAAACCTTAATTGCTTCGTTGAGCTAGTTGCTAGCTTGCTTACTGGCTCTGCAGTATAGATACTTGCATCTTGTATCATTTTCATCAGCATGTGAGTTTATGAAAGTGAGCCTTTGTGCTTGTGTTTGTGAGTATCTAAAACTCTCAATCCTTTCTAGCTTCTATATCTTGGCTAGCAATTGTGACAGCCATTTCATAACTGAGAACAACATTTATGTGTCTGATTTATGAATTTTCAGTAACTTATAAAACATAATTTATTAGTCACATCCATTTAATCATTTCCATGCTATGCTAATAGTAAGACTACTAAGGGCATCCATTTAATCGTTTCCATGATATTTTTCAATATTTGAATTGCATTTCCATTTAATTTTTTTTATTCATTTAGCTGTTTCATCAAATGCATACAATACTTTCACTTAAAAAGTAAAATACTGCAAATCTATAGTTAGCCTTTTCTTTTATCTAAATGGCACATAATAATGCCAATGGATGAAATACCATATATTTCTTTATTATGAGGCACAAATGTCGAGGCCAATATTACTAGGAAAACTTTATAAACAATTAAAAATTTAAAATAATAAATAATGGAAATAAAATTAGGTAACACAAAATAATGAAAACAAATTTTCCAATTTAAAAATCGAAGTTTAAAATTTAAAAATAACAATTGAAATAAAATATTAAAAAAAGAGTAAAATGTATACAAATACATAAGAAAACAAAAAATACCTAAAGTAAAATAATAAAAAATAAAAAATAAGAAAAATAAAAAATAAAAAATAAAATTTTAAAAATAAATAACAAAACTATCGTTTAAATAAATAATGATTCAAATTATATAACCACACTTCGTATACTTAAGCAATTGCCCTCTGTTATGTGATTGTTTCAGTTTGATTCCACAATGTGGTGCCAGTTACTGCATTTTGAATCCTGTTATTAGCTTAATCTGCATGTGTCACATAAACTTTCTTACCGCACCTTTTTGTGGCCATACAATTCTGGTGTTTTATGGTGTCATCTGTTTAAAATTTACAGCCATACCTTTGATTTAGCCTTTTGCTTTTGTTCTTCTTTGTGATAAGTTCTATTTTGGATTTACAAGGTCCTATGTAGCCATGTAGGATGCCTGCTATGCACCCAGCCCATTCTGATCTAATAATATCCTATTTTCCTATGGAAAAAAAATTTCTTTTTCCTTATTTGCTTCTTAATTATATTGATTTTGTAACGTGTTCTTAGGGAAATGCAGAAAGGTCAAGGATAGTTATGGTGGGTGACACTTTGAAGAAGGCAAGTGATTCATCTGGGAGTCAGTTTATAGAGATCAAGGACATTGTTGATGCACAGTATATATTTCTTTACTTTCCCACTCCCACAATTTAGAAGTTATTTATTTATTTATTTTTAAATCTGGCAGTTAGTACATATGCTGTTCTGTTTATTGAGATAAAGGACACTGGGGAAATACCTTGTATGCAAAACTAAAGATTGAGTCACTTCCTTCCTGAAATCTACAGCGTTCATGTAATTGTGAATTTGTCTCCAGTCTCCACCCCCCTCAACCTTGTGAAAGTTCACCAGCGAAATGAAACTGCAACTAATAGGTGGAAGTACTAGGTTCTGCGCTGTCATATTTTCTTAGAAATTCAACCATAATGGTTAAGTTAATTTGTATTGCCACTTTGGAAGGCATTCGCAATTGTTTTTTTTTTAATTTTTTATTTGGCAGTCAGTTCATAGACATTATATTGCAATTTGCATTGCATGTTAATCTCTTATTGCCATTATCCTCAGACCCTTTGTCTTTTTCGCATATACTGAATTTTTGCTTCTTTGTGTTTGGGGGCACTCTTGCTATATGTTTGGATGGGAAAATGGACAGCAGTCAAATCAGTATGAGCTGATAGTCTGATAATAGGCTTAGAGCACAGTTCATTGGTTAATATGTATACCAAGGTTATATATTGCATTTGACTTGATTATGATGCACTATATGAGAGTAAGAAATCGTTAGAATGAGACCATTAAGATATGTTGCATGACGTAATTTTCTCGATCCGCATATTTTATATGTGGTCTGTCTTGAATAAAATGAACCCAAAGGCTTCACATGGCATAATGGGTGTTACGTAACAGAATCGGTTCCATCTTTATAAGGCAGGTTGCTGTGTGACATTCATTTCAGATCTAACTATAACCATAATTTGGTTCCCCTGATTTCTTGGAGCTCAGTTGTCTATAAGTCTCATGGGCTAGTTGTTGAGAGGGTTTGTAGTGTATTGCAGATATAAATGGATGTAAGATATAAAACTACATCACAGAAACATACTCTTTTTACTATGTCTTTCAATAACTTTGCTTGGGTTAATTGTTTTTTGGCTCATTAGGAGTGTTCTGAAGGAGAAAGTTGGATCTTTCAGCCTGGTCCTCGAGAGGCCTTACTCACCCTTCCCAATCCACGAACTTCTTCTCACGGAAGATCTTGAAATTCTATTCAATAGAGGCCACGTCCCTATTGCCACATGGAACAAGAGCTTAATTGCATCAAGTTTGCAAGCATCTGGTGAGAGTTATGGAAACCCAGGATTTGTTGTGTTCTCTTCAAAGTTTCTTGCACCCAAAGCGTGGATGATTTTGACTGGTGGCCAAAATGGAAATGGCTATCCGTTTGCGCAGAAGAGCACATTTGCTTCACGAATTAGCCAAATTGTGTGCGTTTCATCTGAGGATGATTCTGTTGATGCTGAATGGGGTCATGGAAGCTTCCCATTAGATGAATATATTAGGGCTCTTGATCGTTCTAAAGGAGAACTCTACTACAATCACTCTCTTGGTATGCGCTACAGTAAGGTGTGATGTTCTACTCCATTATTCTCTAAGTGGGTTGGGGGAGATTTATGTGGTTAGTATGTTGATTTGATGCTCTAATGATTGTGTTTTGCAAACTCTTACCAGAGCACCAACCCCCTCATTATTAATTTGTCCCCCTTTAAAAGATTTTGTGTAGCTGAAACTTAAAACACAATGTCATTGTTAGGTTGACCCCTTTGGGATGGTGTCAGCCCGGAATATAATTATCTGTCGACTCTTCTAGTAACTCCCATTATATCTGACTAAAGATTCCGTAAAAGAAGAGATGACTTGTCAATCACGTGGCCTGTTCTTTAATAAGTTGCCTGATTGTGGTTGCTCTTCATGTAAAAGAAATGAGTTCCAATGCATCACAAGCATATGTCGAGCCAATGCCAAATTATAATGATGGATTCAATTCCGAAGGTCAAAAGTTGCCTGTCTGATCGTTTATCTGTCTGCTTTTCCGGATTTTAAAGAATTGAGAGATAGGTTCCTGAACCATGTAGTATTTGCTGAAAAGATTGCTGCTAAGCTCATTGGATATTTATACTGTACTTTTTATGTAATTGTCACAGCAACTGTTCTACGTGACTATGCTCTGTAGTACTTGCATAATCTTTGGGATGCGCATAGGAGTTTCAATAATATTTTATTCACATTCAGTTTTTCCCCCTCCATTAAACATTTTCTATCCTGAATGTACCTTTCAGATACTTCATTTCAGTGATTTATACGACCATATCCCCAAGTTATGTGCAATTATGTTGTCTGTTATAATTCATGTCTATATGGTGTATAATAGTAACTAAACAGTATAAGGTACTGTATGCATTTCTTCAAATTGCATATTTCATGCCTTTGTTTGTTTTTGTCTTTTTGTTTAGGTTACTGAACAATTATATGTTGGGTCCTGCATACAAAAAGAATCTGATGTGGAAGCATTAGCAAATGTGGTAAGTGCAATTGTTTTGGTTACTAACATGTGAATTCGACTGCTCGTATAGTTTGGTGTTTTTTCTCACTCAGGAGCTTTGTATCAGGGAGTCACTGCTGTGCTGAATTTTCAGAGTGCAATTGAAGCCGAAAACTGGGGAATCAACCCTAATTCTATCAATGAGTGTTGCCAAAGAGAGAATATCTTAATGATAACTTACCCGATTAGGTAAGTGTAATTCATGCTGTTTAGTACTTGTAGCAGAGAAGCTACTTCTTCTCTTCGCCTGCAAGATTTTTATTATTGTTGTGCCATAAGATTTCCCAACTCAGAAATATGTCAAGGTTTTCATAGGCATCCCAGCCATGCGTGATTTCGTTAAATTTGAACTTATATTATCTTCGACTCATCTCGCTGATGACGTTATCGAAATTATGACTCTAGTGAGTCAAAGGATTGAGTTTAAATCGTGTTATTGTACCATGTGCTAAGAATATGTGACAGGCATACATGCTTTCTGTTTTTTTTTTTTAATTTTTTTTAAATTAAAATTTTTTTTAAAAATTTTATTTTACAGGGAAGGGGACTCTTTTGATATGAGAAAGAAGCTACCTTTCTGTGTAGGGCTTTTGTTGCGCTTGCTGAAGAAAAACCATCGTGTTTTTGTCACTTGCACATCAGGATTTGACCGGTCTCCTGCATGTGTCATTGCATACTTACACTGGATGACAGATACGTCATTGAATGCAACTTATAACTTTGTAACTGGGCTGCATTCTTGTAGGCCGGACAGGTACTTCTCTGGCACTTTCAGAAACTACAATCACAATCCATTTTTAGCAACCTTGTCATCGTAAAAGATTGGAGAGTGACACTTATTAGTATTTCCCCCCCCCCCCTCCCCTCCAAAAGAAAAGCCAAAAAATAGGGCACAGGGACAAGAAGGAAAATGTGGGTAGAATGACAACCTATTTCTCTTGGTCTCTCTTTCTGTTCTTGAGAAGCAAAAAGATGATGTAACATCTGCCACTGTGTGAACAACTACTTTTACGGTGGATTCCACCTTTTAGTAATGAACTCTTGTTTGGTGGATGATTTATCTCTACAGAAATTTATTTTGTTCACCATGATAGATTTGCATAGATGGCTATCCTTGGTAGACTTTGCCACTCTGGAAAATGTTCTTGGCATTTTGAAGGGCGTGTGGGAAACTGGGAGTAAGGAGGGGTCACCTGTGGATGACTCCATCTATGTCCCTTATCAAAAACTCTCTAGACTAAGAACACTGTATAGGGCTATTAATAGGGCATAAAATCTACTAGTAAGATAAGAAGATAAGTCTGGTATCCTGACATGTCTCAGACAGCTTTCTTACTGATGATATTAGTAACAAACATTCTGAATGTTCTACCATATGGAACCATTCCTAAAATATAAATAAAGATGTAGTTTGGTGTCGTGTTTTCTCGATGCGCCCCTGTTTAGGGGGGCTATTATCCATTTCAATTGAAAGCTTTATGAGGAAGATGAGTTTACAAGGCCTGTTCTTGATGGAGTTTCATTTGATGCTATAAACCTTGTGGAAGCTGCTTGTCTGGTTAGTTTGGCACTTCTCAAAGGAGGTGGTCTGGAAGGGAATAAATGAATTTATGTTATTCTGACTCGGGTATGGGTGTCGGATACGGACACATATCCATGGGTCAGACACGATTTTTTTTGCTTTTGTAAGACTCGGGGATAGGGTCTTGTATTTGGACACGGGTACGGTGACATGGATTTGGGTCCAAGGCAATTTTTATATTAAGCTAAAATCTTAAAACGTTTATGTAATCATTGTTCATAAAGCAATAATAACAACTTAGATAAAGTCTAACATAAAAATAAATAGTAAACTCATGGAGTTCATTCTTAGATTAATCAAATTTCCCTAGTTAGCACGAGTGTCTTCACTCTACATCATCCAAGGACAACTCAGCCGTGTCCGATTGCCAAAGTGGGTGTCGGACACATATTGTGTCCATATCCATGTCATGTAGGGTTGGACACGGGTACGACTGCTATTTAGAAGAGTCAGACTATCAGAGAAATGAATTAGGCAAAGAGAAAGCTCCATGGACTGATGGCTTCAACATCTCCTTCTTTCAGCAATGTTGGAGTATTGTTAAGCACAGTGTTATTGGTCTGTGTGGACTTCATGATAGATGTGTTTTTGAGAAAGGCTTTGAGTGCTACTTTTATCACCTTGATTCCTAAAGTGGCTGGTGCTAATGACATTAAAAATTTTCCACCCATAATTTTGGTATGAAGTGTGTTTAAACTTCTAGCTAATGTCCTTGCCTCAAGGCTAAGGAATTGGCCGTAACCACTTAACCACCACGCGCTTTTTTCAGGGTGTCAGATTTTTGATGCAGCTTTAATTGCCAATGAATTTGTTGATGGGTATGTCAAGTCGGGGTAGGTGACCATTCTCTGTAGACTTGATATTGAGAAGGCATATGATCATGTCTCTTTGAGTTTTCTCTTGGCCATTCTTGAAAACATGGGCTTTCCTGCCAACTGGAGGAGCTGTAGGATTTTCTCAAGTTCTACTGGATTAGGGCAAGGTGATCTGTTACCACCATTATTCATCTTGGTCATGGAGACTTTAGCAAAATGGTGAAAAAAGTTGTTCAGGTGGGTTTTGTAGATGGTTGTGATTTTCAAAATCCTAGCTTCATGACTTCTTCGGTTTCACATCTGCTTTTTTCTGATGATACTATTGTGCTTTGTGAGCCAGACTGCATGCATCATGCTTCTCTTTTACGCTTTGTTCAGTTTTAGAGTTAAACTTCACCAAAAGTGGTCTCGTTCCTTTTAAGGAAATTCGTTAGATGCATCACTCAGCTAGTTTTTTTGGTGCGGAGTTGATCATGTCCCTTCATTTTATCTGGGTTTTCCTCGGTGCATGGGCCTTCTATAATAGGATATCTATTTTGGATCCTTTAACGGAAACAAGAGATGGTAGGATGGAACTGTAAGCTTTTGGCTATAGGGCGTCATCTCCCCTTATTAGAAAGTACTTTGTGGAGCCTCCCATCTATATCTAGAATCCAAATATGTACTAAAATCTGGCTGCCTCCAAAATAAAATGCTAGCTTGGCCTCCGACAAGGTTATGGAGCCCAGTAGTTGTGTCTGAACATTCCGTAGCCTGTCAAAATACAGCTGTTTCCCTAGATGAATAATTTTACAGCTTAAGTTACTATCCTTTTATTTTTCTTTCTCGCCAACTGAATAAGGCTGGAGGGAAGAAGGTCTACAATGTTGATTAAGTTTTGCTTTGGCATTTAGCTACATGTCTGCCTAAAAGATATGATATTTGTCATCTCATATAAATAGGTATAGCTTAAGTGCATAACCATAAAAAAAACTCAAGTTTCTCTTTTTCACTATAAGTTTTAGTTTCACTATAAGTTTTAGTTAGATTGCCATCCTATATTTTAAATGCAGGGCAGCAATAGCTTGGGCAACATGGGATCTTATTGCAATGGTTGAAAATGGTAGACATGATGGTCCTGCAACCCATTCTGTTACATTTGTCTGGAATGGTCATGAGGTAATTCATATTTTCAGTCTTCAGTTCTGGTTGTTGTGATAGTTCCTATTTTCTTGTTTCTTAATTTTTCTTGTTTTAGTTTTATTCTTGATTTGTCACAACTTTTAGCGATCTTTATTTGGTTCCTACAGTAGAGATCCATTTACTAATACTGGATGACTTAACAAGGGAAAGTGTAGATTCTATAGTATTATTCAAATTTGTCCAAAGAGTTACTCTGTTGGATAGCAGGGGAGACACTTCCCTCAATGCTTGATATAATTCACTGTATTTCCTGCCCTGTAGTTATGTGCTTGTCTATCAATAATTCAAGCTTTTTTACTTGATGATTTTGTATGGTGGTGGGTCAAGTTCTGAATTATAGTGCAGTGGTGCTTTTTCGGATGTCTGAGTTTGAGTGCTTTTTATATTCCTTTTTTTTGGGCCTTTTGCTACTTGGTAGATGCATTTGTACTCTAGGGCTGGGGAACATCCTGTTGGTGTCATCAATATACTTTTTGATTACTAACTTCAATTTCAAAACAAAAAGGAAACGATTCAGCAAGTCTTACTTTTCTTTCGTTGCTTTGCTAGTACCAGAAAGCTAGAGCTCCTGAAGCTTTCACTGAGGGTGGGATATGGGGTGGAGGGTGAAAGGTATCACAACGAGCAGTGGCGGATCTAGGTCTTCTGATTAGGGGTGGCCCCTACACTATTATATTCATCAGATACACATAAAATCCATAATTTTTATCCCAAATTGTACTGAATTTTTTTTGCCGGTGGCCGTGGCCACCCCTCACTTACCTTGAGATCCGCTGGTGACAGCGAGGCCATTTTTCCGTTGGAGCTTGGATTTGATATGCTGTAACTGCCTCATTGCCAAAATGAAAGAGGTTGGGGAGGAAGATTGGGTTGGGGGGGGGGGGGGGGGAGTGAAGAGATAGAAGTAATTGATTGGACAGCTGGATGAGATATTTTGCTTTCATCCGTTTTAGACTTATACTCGAAAACCGAAAATTACATAATAATGAGTGTCTTTTTGGCTGTCGCTGTTTAAGTCTTTGATTAATTTCCATTTGCATGCCTGACAGGGTGAAGACGTACGGTTGGTGGGAGATTTTACTGGAAACTGGAAAGAGCCTATAAAGGCTGTCCATAAAGGAGGACCAAGATATGAGGTTGATGTTAGACTTCCTCAAGGAAAGTAAGTATCATTTTGTGACAACTGACAAGCAAACTTTTTATTTGTGAAGCGTTGAGGTGTATCCATCTTTGAGGACATTCCTGATGGTGCTGTTGCAAAATGGAAGTTGTGAGAGGAATTTGTACTTTGGGAAAAGAGGGTTTTGTGGCCCTAGCATTTGACATTTATTGAGAGGAGTGGGTTCCGGTTCGGAGGAGCTATGGTAGACTTGTTTGAAACCGAGTATTAGAATCTATTAGGTTACTAGAAGATGCTGAGGGTTTAATCTTGTTGAGCTTCACTGTATACATGCTGAATTGTGTGCTTTTTTGAGATTGCCCCTCTTGCTAAGAGCCTGTTACCTACCCAGTTCTGATTCGTGTGCAGGCTTTAAACATTGCAGTTTTTACCTAGCTTTATTTTTAGGAAATAGTTTAGTTTGGAACAATTAAAGTGCACATGTCCTATGTATAGAAAGCTATGGATGTTCCAATTATGAACAAACAGTAACATGTCTTGTTATCATGGCAATTATCTCAGGTACTATTACAAGTACATTGTTAATGACCAGTGGAGGCATTCAACAGCTTCACCAACAGAAAGAGATGAAAGAGGGAATGTCAATAATGTCATTGTAATTGGTGATACAGCTAGTGTGAGGCCCTCTCTTCTACTACCAAAAAAGGTACGTGCCTGATTCTCATTTGTTTATTGTTGGAGGTTCAGCTTTGTGACAGTAGACGGCTCACGGCATACTTTCATGGTGGCTGTATCACATTTGGTTCATGATCTACCATTGCCTCATCCCTTAATGTCATTTCATGCATAAGGATTAAGTTTTTGAAAGCTGTCTCCTCTGATTATGTAGTTAGCTGCTGTAGGCATTCGAAAGGGGTATAGAAAGAAATAAGCAAGCAATGAACTCGCCACCAATTTGCAAACTGATGACTGAAATATGATTAGTCATTTTCTTTTGGTCTATTCAGCATGTACATGTGTCAAATTCATTAGTCTGGGATTTTGTGCACCCTTTCATGTCCTTAGTGACATGTTACCACTTACTGGAGCTGGACCACCAGGGCTGGTTCCTAGTCCATGCCACAAGTTCCATTGAAGTTTTATTTCACTGGCGAAGTTCCATCTCCATGGGTATCTCGAACTTTGGCATGTGCAGTTCTATTGATTAATCTTTATTGCTCTCAAACACTCAGTTGGAAGAGACATTTATGGTTTTAAATGTAGACGTGTTCCAAGTCTTTCTCAAGTTTGAATTTTGAATTACTTCAAAATTTGGATTTAAGGTGATCCACCGGTGTTATCTAAGTAGGTTAGATGACAATTTTGGTTTTGTGGTAGTTTGGTTTTGCTGGTGTTGCTTGCCTTTTAATGATGGCTGGTGGACATGGATGTGATTCTACCAAAATTGCAGAATTGAAGTTTGGAAACAAAAATATAGCTAGTGTGCCTCATAGCTAAAAGATGAAGGATCATTTACAGTTTTTAGACAATTAATTTTAATTTGGTAAGGTTCATACTTTGTGCTGCTGTTTGCCCTTTAAAATTACTATCAAGTATCAAGCGAAAAAGAAAATTTCGGAATTCAAAAGTTTAGCTGCTATAACATGAGTTTGTAGCATCACGGGCGTCACCAACTGTCAGTTTAGGAGAAAAAGTTGTAACAGTGTGTTTATTTAATATTTAATTTTGGGGGGGGAGAGGGTGGTTCGAGGGAAAATATCGAAAAGTGAGTGTTCAGATTTCCCAGAACATCAACCAAGCTATAATTATTGTCTAGCTCAATGTTAAGATTGCTATTTTATAAGAACATAATGGATAACTTACCAGTTTTTGGTTGCCCTCCCCTTCCCCCTCAACAGGATGCTAATATAGTGAAGGTTATCGAAAGACAACTGACAGAAAACGAGCGGTTCATGCTGGCAAAAGCAGCTCGTTGTATTGCTTTTTCTATCTGTCCGATCAAGTTAGCTCCTAAATAACCTGTATTTATGTTCCGGACACTGGATTTTGATTGGATCTTCGTGGAATGGCGCGGGCAATACTCGGTAAAAGTAGCTGCAGAGTGTACAACATTGTCTGGCAATCACGGATCTGCATGGGTTTTCCAGATGCAGCTTCTCATATTCATGTATACAATTGTAATTACATACCCTTTGTATAATTAGAATAAAGCTGATACACATGTTCTGTGGTATTAATAGATTTTTATTTTATTTTGTTAGTGTTTTGAAGAAGGGGTTTTCTTGGCTATATAAGCCATTTTATCAATCATGTAGAGGCAATCAATCAATGAAATATATATTTGTTTGTCTTTTTAAATTCTCTCTTCTCCCTCCTTATACCCATTCTCCTTCAATTTCCAGTCTATATCAAATTTCTTGTGTAGATTTCTTGAGAGTTATTCTTCATTTCTCTCATCCCTCTCCTGGTTCTTGCATCAATGGTATCATAACTTCTCTGGTCTTGGTGTGAGTTTTGCTATTATTATTATTTTTTTTAAAAAAAACTAGGGTACAACTCTTACCACAATGAAAGAATTGATGAATTTCTTGGGACAACAGAGAGGAGTCTTGAAGCAACAAAAGGATGATTGGAGAAGTCAAGGCAAAGGGTAAGAATACTATACAAAAGCAAATCGATAACTGCACAATTGGAAGCTACTAAAAAGTGTAAGAAAATTCGTTCATATATTTCTCTTTCTATGGATGAATTTTTTGATAAATGGGACAAAGGCCTATGTGAGTTGTGTGATGAACCCTTTCTTATTGACCATAAATATAAGAGAATGGGTCCAAATTATGTGATTTTACTGGTGGATGATGAAAAAGTAAGTATTCTTGATGAGAAAGAACATCATACATATTATGAAAAATGTCCTTTACTTGTTGCACACCAAGTGTTCAATGAAATGACCAAAAAAATTGGAGTTGATGCTAATGCTTTAGAAATTGGTGATTATGGAATGGGGAATGATGAAATAGAAGTGAGTGGTGCTAAGATGTGCAACTCAAGCTCTGAGAAATACCAACCACTTACTCACACCAACTATACGATGAAATGCCTGAGAAAATTAAAATGGATGTTGCTACCAAAGAAATTGGTTCTCATGATTCATGGTTGGATGGTAATCTTGATAGAGCAAAAAGCACCAAGTTAGTTGAGTAGATTGAAGAAGACAAAAAGAGTTCCAACACAATATATATTAAATGCACCCGGAGCACGTGCTCCAAATATTTAGGAGTGAACAATCATGTGAATCAGAGTGAACAATCATAATAATCAAAGTGAACAACCTAATACATATGGGTGAACAATTGTAGAATCTGGAGCACATGCTCCAGGAGCACCTAATAAATTGCAGTTCCAACATATTAGGAAACCGCGATGGAACCAACATTATTTACCCTTCATCCAAGTTGATCCTGGTGGAGCACGATGGCTTCCTGATTGCCCATCAAGTCCTTTATATGCCTTTTGCAACCTTGCACCTGAATGTATCATATTTGATTGAGGAAAATTGAACTTATCGTCAAATGGAAGAGTTGGGACAAAAATGGCTACTAATGTTACACTATCAAGCTGGTTGTTATACTTCCGGGCACGACTCAATGAAGGTGTAATTGTGATCTTTGACTTGGGTGGGATAGAAGGTCTCTTTTGTGTCATTGGAAGCTTCTTGTGCTTAATATCATCAATGAAGTAGAACTTTTGGCCATGGTTTTTGACCCAGGTGGGTTAGAAGGAATTTTCCATCGATGACACCTCATTATGGCTGATACTATACTTCAACTTAAGGTTACAGTCATTGTTCGTGTTGGTGATCCTAGAGACATGGTACACCTCACAACTAGTTGTCTTCGATTGTCGATTGATCCTCTGTTTTGGAGCCTACAAGAATAATTCAACACTAGGAGTCCTCTTCCAACCTTGAGGACAAGACTGTTTTGAAGAGGGATGATATGATACAAGGGTTTTGTGGTATTCTAAAAAAATAATAGATTTTTATTTTATTTTGTTAATGTCTTGGAGAAGGGGTTTTCTTGGCTATATAAGCCATTTTATGAAGTATGTAGAGTCAATCAATCAATGAAATATATATCTGTTTATCTTTCTAAATTCTCTCTTCTCCCTCCTTAAACCCATTTTCCTTCAATTCCCAGTTTATATCAAATTCCTTGTGTAGGTTCCTCTAGAGGTATTCTTCATTTCTTTCATTATTCTCCTGAAGCCTGAATGCACTTCAATGTAGATGAGTAATATAGTGTAGTGGCATTGTAAAATATATTCAGTTTCTTGTTCGGACCCAAATTGAATTTTGTCAACACCACACAATACAAACACGGAGCTTTCTTTTAAATTTTCTATACAATATATATTGATAAGTGGCTATCCATCTTTTAAATATTCTATTTAATATATATTTTAATAAAATTTTGGATGCCGATAAAAGTAACTTTGGGGATATTGAACATTAATAATACAAAATTCCTACATTTAAATGTACGTGGTGCACATAAGCAAGTATACCACGACAGACTTAAGAGGACTCCCAGTAGCATGGAAAGAGAGAGTGAAAAACTGAGTTGTTACTTTGCGAGTGGCTACATTGGAAAGAGAAGAAAATGTCACAGTCTTGTTTCCATGATAGGCGTGAAATGTGAGATGTGACATGGGAGAGAAAAGGGAGGAGAGAGACAAGAAAAGAAGAGAGAGACTGTTACACTCATTGTTTTTTTTTTTTTTGAGGTAAATGGGAAAACTGTATTAATCAAATGAAATGTCAGCCAGTAGTGTGGCCTGAATACAGTGTGGTACATCTCCCATCCAAATTGTTGGTGATTCCAACCCTAAAGCAAATTTTGCCAGCTCATGGGCAGCTTTATTAAATTCTCTCCTAACATAGCAAACTTTAAATGACTTAAAGGATCTGATAATGTTGGCACATTCATTGATAATAGCATTAGCATAGCAACCAATCTCCTTTTGATTCTCCATTTTCTTCGCTATTTCCTGTGAGTCCAATTCCAGGCTATTTCCTGTTACACTCATTGTTATTCCACTATCATGTGGGATAAATGGATAATCCCATTATTTTTTCATTATTTTTCCACTTTATTGCTAATGCTATAATAACGTGCGCATTAATGAAGTGAAGAGCGGACCGCGGTTGTCTAAATCCCCCGTCTGGGTTGCTCCGTCCCTGGCACTGCCCCATCCATCCATCCATCCATCCATCCATCCATGTCTTTATCTCTATCCATTTCATCTTCTTCTTCCCCCACTTCCGCACTCTTTTGCGGACGCTTATTCTTCTCTCACAAATACAAATGTTCTGCTGCTCTAAACCCCCCAAAGTTGTTCCTCCCTCCTCTCTCTTTCTCACCCTCACCTGCTTCACCCTTCTCTTGCTTCTCCACTCTTTCCAACCCCATTCGTAATTTCTCTCTACCTCTCTTTCTATGTGTCTTCTTCTATTCTAATCAGTGTACTAATACTTCTCATTTATGGGTTTTACAGCTGACAATGCCAGGACTAATGAGTCTTCTTTGCGTCATGGGTCTGGGCTAACTGCCCAACACCAACCGCACCTGCTTCAAGTTGTCTTGGTCTCTCCCCAGGTATCCCATTTTAACACTGCAATGAGTCTTCTTTGCGTCATGCTTCATGGGTCTGGTCCCTTTGGTATGCAATGTGAACGGGAATTCATGATGAGAATGAGAATTGAAATGTTTTTAAGAATTACACATTGGGAAGCACCCGTGTGTCTTCATGCAAGAGGCCTATCTTTTGGTTATGTTGGACGAAAACCTCTAGGAGAAGGAAAGGAGCTTCTGAATTTTGAAGTTTGTTAGCTTGTTTAGATGTTTCTTCATGCTTAGGAAAGCTCACGTGTATCCTAGAGCTACTTGCTTGCTAGCTTAGTAATATATATAAGACTCTTGTAACCTGGTTTATTAGTTGAGTTTGAATAATAGAGGGAGCTTTGAGCCTCCTTTGTGAGTGTCCTAATAACTCTCAAAATTTCTACTTATGTATCTTGATTTGGCTAATCGAGTGGTGTTAAGTAGAGCTTGTTGATGATCAAGTGGTGATTTCTGTATCTTGATCTTGCTCTTTTGGTGGTGTTTCTATATCCAAAGGAGATTAGCAAGTCCAACCCTTGTGGTTTGTGATTGTGGTGTCTCTGTATCACTCATACATCACTTGTTTATCCCATCTTTCGATTGTTTTCTTTCTTTGAATTTGAATTCCTACTTGGTTTTGAATCGAAGAATACCTATCCATTCGAGTTCTTACAGCTAGTTTCACTGGTTTGGAAAACTGTGAGATCGTTGCCTTTGTATTCCTGGAAAGATCGTTGCCTTTGTGTTCCTGGAAAGAAGGACTTGCTCTCGTGGACAAAAATAAAGCCAATGCCCATTTGTGAAGGTTGAAGCTGTCATGTACAAATGCACCCAACTATTCAGATTTTAGTAATACATGGAGATTGCATATAAACTATATGACAAGTTCTAGTTTCAGAAGTGTATAGCTTACAATATGGTTCATCATCCTGTTACTTGTTGATTAATGGAAGTTAAAACAAATACTGCTTCGTCTCAAGAAACTGCGAACATGTTAGTTTGTGGTCTATACTACCATTGTTCCCTCTAAAATGACCCATCCGTGAGCTGATTCAATGCATGAGACTAGCTGAGTGCTGTTATCCGTTGCCTCATAATCTCTTGTCCTTTGCTACTGCTCATAAATTTCCATATTGAAAAAATCACTAAAATATGACAATAAGTTTCCATATTGCGCCTTGTCATGGGGCAAAACATAGTTCGTCAAAATCCAAATCCTTCACAATGCAGGCCATTTCGTCGCGGATTGGCCACATTTTGAATCCATGGTTAGTAACCAACTAGTAATTCCTTTGAGCGTTAGTGATTTATGTGTATGTTATGTTGGTGATCTTTAAGTTACTAAATGTGTGAAGTGTGAACAACTAGTTTGCCAAACACAGATTTCATTCCTTATGCTGATATGCGCTTTTGACCAAAAGTCATTTTCCGTAACAAAGTGAAATCAGGGCTTTAGTAAGGCCAGAATGCAGAAATATCTTTCATTCAGCTGTCATGTGCAAAGGGTTTTTTCCCCAGTTTATGTTTACATAGTATGGCTTCAGTAATGTTTTGATGGGAGTGAATGTGTCCCATGGTTTAGAAAGGTCATTCTAATTTTATACTTTGGCGATGAATATTTTTAACTTGTTCATATTATCTACATTTTGTTGTCACACCTATCCTTATGTCACATTTGAGATGCTTTCAACCTTGTCTCTAGAGACTGAATCTGAAGTCTCTGCTTTGTTTACAGATTCCTGGAAATACAGGGTGCATTGCTAGAACATGTGCTGCTTCAGGTGTCAAGCTACACCTAGTTGAGGTGAAATATCTCTCTTGAATGCAATTATCGTCACTCTCGAGTAAGTAATGCCTTAATACTGACAATTTGTAATTGTGGCAGCCATTGGGATTTAGAGTGGATGATGCCAAACTCAAGCGTGCTGGATTGGATTATTGGCCGTATCCTTAAATCTATAACAAAATTCTCCGCTATTTTTCTTTCTACTAACAAATTAAAAGAAAAAAAAAAGGGAAAAGTCGGACTCAGAACTAGGTATATTGGAGTTGGAGAGGATTCTGTTGCAAATTCTGAGTGATTGATTTTGAAATAGTTGTTATCAATTAAGAATGAGTCAAAACTAGTGTGGAGCATGGTTGAGAAGAACCTATAGCACTGTTTACTCAATCTCTTCAGCATGACGAGTACCAGTTTTTGTTCAACAGTTTTCTGTCATTCTGTGTATAACCTTAACAATGGTTGCAAGGTATGTAGTTGTCAAAGTGCATCCTTCTTGGGCTGAGTTTCGACACTATTTCTCACAGCAAGTAATGTTTTAACATCCTGTGTCGCCCATTTCTCTTTTATTTTCTTTGTTATCTTTCTCTTCTCACCTGGTATTGTAACTGACTGTATACACAGGGCAAAGAAAATCGACTGTTGGCTTTCACTAAAAAGGGAACAGCTATACATTCGGTAAGTCTTCAACTTGTCTGGCTAAGCTCCCAGAACCATAACATCTTTAACTCATTGTACTTTTAAAGTTTTACATAACCCACATTCTCTTTCTGTTTTTAAGAACATGTACAGTGTCCTGAATATTTGATCTTTTGTGTAATGATGTAGCTGCAACATTCTACAATTAGAATATATTGAAACAGAACAATTTTGCTATAATATGAATGAATGCTAAGAGTGACTGTGCTGCAATATAGAGTATAGACCTTTTCTGCTAGAATATGAATAAAAGCTGAAACTGATTTCCTCCCAGATTGTCAGAAAGTCTGAGTACTGATGCAGAGGCTGCTCAAGTAGTTTGTATTGGATTGGAAGAACTCAAAGAATGTAAAATTTTGTCACATGTAGGAAAAGGATTTGTGTTTGCTTATGTCGACCTCATGGGTGACTACTGACTACTGGACTTGTGTTTGCTTATGGTAAATTCTAATGTCCACTGCGGATTGGACCACACCCGCATGTGTGTCTGGTGGTTGGCAGTTTATTTGGTAGAAGGTGGCTATCTGTGCACCGTAAAAGTTTAGGCATGTGGGAGCAATTGTCGTACCCTACATCACCATATATTTCGTTTTTGCAGAATCATGAATCAACTGATCTAACCTGAATTTAGCAGTTATCTAAGAACAGTGAATTGAATCAGTTAGGATTTTTTAAGCTCCATTTCTCCTGGTAATATGAGAGTAGAAGTGAAATCTCTCATTTTCTCCGGTTCTTATTTACAATGGAAAATAATTCTTTTTTTCTCACCAAAAGCATTCATGGACGCTTATTGGATCCTCTGAGGGATCTTTGCCATAATCTGAGGGAAAATATGCGAGATGTCAACTAATTCCTTGAGGCATGCTTTAAGCCTTATATCAAAATTTCCTTGGTAGGCCTTTGCTCCGGTATGGGGCAGGGGAACGGGAATGCTACCCACCGTTAACCAGGAAGTCTTCCCAGATCGCTTAGTAAAAAATGCAAACCTCTAATGTTTTGATAGAACTAGTTGAATTTAGGATGTGGATTGCGATGAGAGCTTGTTTGGATGTGTGCAGGATTTTGCATATAGGCCTGGTGACTGGCTTGTATTTGGGTCAGAAACGAGTGGGCTGCCCCCAGAAGCTCTGGATGACTGCAGAAGTGAGACGTACGGTGGTGGAACCATCAAAATTCCTATGGTGGATACGTATGTCAGATGTTTGAATCTTTCTGTCAGTGTAGGAATTGCTGTTTATGAAGCTGCAAGGCAGTTGAACTATCAGCAGCTGCAATGTCCATCTCAAACTTATATTGACGATGAAACTCCGTTCATTACAGAAGATATATTTACATAACTACATTCTTTTTTCAACTCGAATGTTAACTTGAGTTACAGTTCTAGTATCTTCATCACTGGGGGTAAAAATTCGTATTAACAATTTATTTCTTTAGAATGCACAAGTATGATTCTGCAATTTGTTAGGTTTTTCTGGATGTGGAATACCTTTCCTAGTCTATTCCATTGTCCCTAAAATAAGAACTAAGTGTACAGGGCCACAAAAAAATTGAGGGGGGATTTTATATGTGGATAGTTGGGATAAAACAAGCGCATGAGAAGGGATCTATGTCAACATAGTGTGGCTGACCCAGTAGAAGTAACGAAAGAAGCAGCAGGAAATATGACAAAAATGTGCAAATAACTACAGGCTCTTGGAGAGAACTCAGAGAAGAATGACTGAGAGAATGCACACATCCTATCCTATCATTATTAATGCCTTCTTGTTTGAACTTTCAATTTGTGTTTGTATGAATAAATACCTCAAATTTATAAATTTTGCAAATCTTGGGTTTGTTGCTCTTCATAGTCCACTATGCATAACGCTCCTTCCCAAAGTGTGACTACTTTTACCATCTTATTAATCATTAGATGCTCGATTGCCCTAGGGTATATGCGTACTTTCATTTTTCTTTTTCTTTTTCAGTAATAATTAAATTGTGATTTTTTTTTATGTTTTCTCTATCATTAATTATTTTACAATTTACCGAGTAGAAAAAAAAAAATCATGATTTCTGAATTGATTGAATTACAATTATTATTTTTGTATCCATCCACTATTATTATTATTATTATTATTATTATTATTATTATTATTTTAAGTTGATTGAACGATAAGTATAACAATTTCCTTTTAAATTTCATTGCATTAACTATTCAACATTTATTTATTTTTTTTATACTTGATATGTATTTTTTTTGCTATAAGCATTCGTGTTGGAGGTTACGAGCATTTTTGTTGAAAGTTATGAGTATTGTTTTGAATGTTATGAATATTCATCTACTGATTTATGAGCATTTATATATTGATTAATTATGAACATTGTTGTCCAATAAAGCTAAATGTTAAAGATGCATATTTATTTATTTATTTTCTTTTGAATTTCATTGCATTAACTATTCAACATTTAATTATCTTTTAATACTTCATATGTATTTTTTTTTATGAGCATTCGTGTTGGAGGTTATGAACATTCATGTTAATGGTTATGAACATTTATCTACTGGTAAATGATCATTCTTATATTGGTTTATGAGAATTATAGTTTTGGTTTAAGAGCATTCATACCTAGAAGAGTTTTGGACCGAGTACAAGTTTCAGCAGAAAAGAACAAAGTATAGTGAGCTCATATGCATCAAAATCTCAAATGAAACTAGCACAAGTTTCAACAGCACAAGCAATCTGGCTCGGATTGAGAATGGAACCTCATGGGCTACTTGAATCTTTGATCATCCAATCGGCTGCATATGAAAACCTTAGCATAGTTGATGATCAATCATCAAACTTCAAACCTTGTAGTTTGCAGTGTGAGGAGCCCTCTGTTGTGCTCTTTGTTACTTAATTATGAAATGTTGTAGCTTACCTATTGCATACGTTAGGACAAACCTTGGTCTAGAAATTCTCCAATATAAGTAGTATAAGACATGTGAATTCGCTGCTTAAATGTCTTAATTATGCGACTTAAGACGCATGTCCTTTGTATAGTCACTATTGGAGTTACTAGGGATGCACAATGTTTGCAATATGTAGTAGGCCTTTCAACTAGGCATTTCATGCTTCAGTATAGTTTCCTTCCATTTTCAATCAATGAAGTTGGCAAACAGACGGGTCCTCGGTCACCGTGAAGTTAGGGCATGGTAAATTGGCATCGTTACCTATATTTGTTGTTTTAAGGGTATTTGCGGTCAATTTGATAGTTGTCTTCCTTGTACCATTTCATCTGTCACCCACATTTATTTCTAATTCAGACAAGCGGTGCCAAGAAACATATTTTTGCTTTATTTCTAATTTGCTCCATGACTTATGAGTGTCCTAGCAACCAAATTTTTGATGAGAAAAATGTTATACATCAAGATCCTATAAAACGTATAGTTATGGAGCAAAACATTTAGAAATATGAAATGCAAACAAAGGGTCAAACATTCAAAAAAATATGTTTCTCGGCAAAAATTTATTTCTCTTGACACCGCTTGTATTTTGGTGTCCAAACACATGAAGTAGGCACCAACCTCGGCAAAAATTTATTTCTCTAAAGAATAGTACTTGCAATGCAATATGTAGAAGATCACAGTATAATGTTCGGATTTAGGGCAAGTTTTCATGGATCTAGTGAGATAAAGTTAATTAAAAATATCTTAATAAATAGTATTGTGCAATAACCATATAATGCTAAAATTTGTCATTACAATATTTGGAATGAAGTATTGAACAGAGAATAAAATTGTCAAAACTAACTAGAACAGTACTCAATTCCATATGGCAGAACTTGTTAGTCCAGATTACACGTACTATACTTTCTGAACTTTCCCAAAACATGCTTTTTCACAAGCTGCTCCACAATCTTGAGTCCCTTCTACAGTGTAAATATATAATCATGAGAAGAAGAATCAATTATTAATAACTTAAGCCATATTCAAATAAATACATGCATGTGTACAAAAGAATTACGGTTAATGCATTACATAAATGAAAATTCCAAGGTAAGGAGAGACTCTAGCAACATTTCGAATAAAATCATAGGAAAATTGGATTATAGTAATCCCGATTTTCATGAATTGGATAACAATAATTTCTAATATCAATTTGAATTCTGGTAGTAAAAAAAAAATTAAAAAAATAAAATTGGATTAAAGTGGTATCAAATCCACATCCACGTTCTTTTTATTTTTTTCATTCCTACCCCAAGTTGTTTTTGCTTTTTTGTTCCTGCCCCCAGAAAGATAATGAAGTGTAGTATCTAAAACAATTTTTAAATTATTTTTTTGAGACTCCGATCAATTATAATGATTTTTTAAAATGAATAAAATCATAAAAAACATTAAAAAATCATTAAAAAAAATTGAAAAAAATTGGAAGAAACACTGTAAATTCATCAAAAATCGTGGTAAAGTGTTATACTAAGTTTTGAATCAAATACAATACAAAATCTATGATATTTAGGGTATACTCTCGATGATGTCCCATTACAATCCATTTTTTTTTGGACCACCAAATCCAAATTGATAATAGAGATTATTGTTATCCAATTCTTGAAAGTCGGGATTATAAGAATCCAATTTTCCTAAAACTATATGTATCAAGGGATAAGATTCACAATAACTTGTTTTTGTTAATAACAAAACTATATTTCTGTAAAACTAACAAAAAAAAAAAAAAAGAAGGCTTAATTGTTAAAAGGAGGTACCTGATTTCTCAAGTTCGGTGCACAATCCAGTGGCCTCACAACCAACTAGACAAAATACTTTCTGTGCAACAAATGAAAAATCCATCAAAAAATTTTTAAGTTTGGCTTTGTCATTTACATCAACTTCCTTTTTAAGACAATTTGTTGCACAAGGAAGATCGCCTGCTTTGCAAGCTTTTTCACAAGTTTCAATCTTTGCAATAACTGCAGCGTGCTCAGGTTTAGCCTCTGTAACGATGTCAAATTGAGGGTTTTCTGCAAAACTTCTGTTTAAATTGATTGTTAAAGTGAATCCAACAATCAAAAATATAATTGCCCCTTTCATGGTGAATTTCAAAAAAGAAACAGATAGAATTTCAAATCAATGATCAGTAAATTTTAGACGTTTAAGCACACATTTTACAGTTAGTTTTATCCAAGTATTTTTTAGATCTTGGAAAATATAGGTATTTACAATTTATAATGGTCAACTGAGATAGTGTAGAAAGGGGTGTCATATTCTATTGTCAAAAATAGGTAGGAGAAGAACATGCTTTATCACATTTCAATAACCAGTGTTACTCAAAAGGTGATAAAGCATAATTTTCTCCTATTATTGTTCATGCTTACACTTTGATAAAAAAAAGTACATGAAACGTATACAAAAATTATGCTAAAACCCAGTGTCTACACGTCCGTTCTACATATTGGCCCCATTTGGCCTTGTTTTGCTCACTTTTTCTCCACAAGCATTCAAAAGTCAAGAAACCTACAAAAGAAGGAAAATAACATAAAAATACTAATATTTACATACGGAACCGAGAAAAATGCCAATGGAAAAGGACACATTTAGGCTTAAAACTGAGCCTAAACACTTTCCCCTTAACCTAAGCCAGATCATAAGCCTAAAAGGCCTCTTGATTGTCACTTGTGCATTGCATGCTAGTGGTGGAGAGCGAGATTCTTACCAAACCTATGGTAGGTTACTTCTTTTGCTCTGATTGAGTGAACCCACTCATTTGCATGATTGAGAGTTGGATTGTTCCACATTACCCTAAAGTGCAGTTTGCTCATCAATCGGCCTACGTCCATAAAGAATCGCGCATATTTGCATTTATCTAAAGACTGTCAGTGGCTATTAAACATAGAAGTGCTTATCACTTTCAAAGTTTCGAAAACATTCCTCTTCCTGTTCTACACTGGTTTGTTTTCATCTGGATTGTACCAGGTTGTGTTTGGTGAATTGATTTGTTCTGATTGATTAGCCTGAGGAGGACTGTAACTGTATATGTAAATCTAACCCTAATCCTTAGGAGTCTTTGATTTTTGTCTTGAATCTGTCTTTTCTTAATTTTACTTGTTTTACGTATTAGACTTGCTTGAGGGTTCACAAGAGCTAAGCATAGCAAGATTTGATAAAGCATAGCGGGATTTGATAAGTGTATATTTTATACTCTTTATTAGGTTTCTAACATGTATATTTTAGTTACTTGGTTTAAAGATTGGTAAACTTTGCAACTCAATGGAAAATCAAGTAAAAATCAAGGAAAATGAAGAAAGGAAAGAATTTGGGAGAGAAGTAACCCAAAAGAGGTGTCCTCCCAGCCTATTTACATGCTGAAACCAGACATTGGCTGCGCCCTCCTTGGCTCAAGCCGCGCTTGGGACAAAGAGTTCAGAAACTTGAAAGCAAGGAGGCACAGCCTGCACCTATAAGGCGCCAACCGCACCTAACCCCACTTTGCCCAATACAAGGAAGAGACGGCACCTGCTTCAAAGACCAACTCTTGGACGGAAGGGAGAAGCGTAGCCAACTCATCTACATTGATGCGTCGCATATAAAAGAGGGCACTGCAACCGTTTAAAGGGGGAGCTATCAATTTCTCATTTTCATATACCATTTTACGCTGAGTTGTGGAGCAATTGTCAATACGAACCACGGAGAGGAGAAGAAGAGGATCGACCTGGGTGACTCAAAGAGATCGAAATCAACACCTCGGGTTTTTGGTTTAGTTATCTTTTTTCATAATGCCTTTTAGTTTAATTTCATTATTGTTATGTTAGTTTTATCAATCATGAGTAGTTAGTTCAATTGTTTAGCTAGGGGATATACTCGATGCTAACTGATTGAATTATGGTGTTTAATTTCAGTATACTACATTATACTCGATGATCACTGATTAAGATATTTTAGTGCATGGTTTGAGCAAGTCCTCGAGAGAACAATCTTGATATACTACATCATACTCCATACACTTGCCGTGTATTAGTCAACAACAACAAAAAGCTGCTCTCAGAAAAGCTTCACAAGTAGGAAAAACAACGAGAAAAATAGAATACAAAGATGTCAGAAAATTGTAACCACAATCTAATCCATTAAGAATTGGATTCATCTATGATGGCATGCAACTGGAGCTTGCCTAAGCCTACTTATAGAACATGTTGATGATGTCAACAGATAGAAAACCCTTTTTAGTTTGGGTGAGGTGTGTTGGTCTCTGCCTTTAAACCATTTGCTTCTTCTACCTTAGATTCTGACTTCACCTGATCTGTCTGAAGAATTGTTTCAGTGTTGCCTTCATCTTTGGATTTTGAGTCACTTCCAGAGGAGGCTTTCTGGGCGATGTACTTTTCATTCCTCTCCAACACAATCTCAAGCTGGCAACGTTTGGAGTATATTCAGCAAAACCTTCACTTATATAGCAGTCTAAGTTCCAATTTTCATGTTCTTAATAAGAAATGAACCTTAGCTTTCTGAACCAAGCGACCCTTGGTCTCATCCTTTGCTCCAACTGTTGAAGTCAACACCTCTGTTGAAAGATAAGGTTTTTCAAGTTCTTTTTCACATAATATTGCAAATAATAACTTATAGGTATCTTCTATTTGATACAAACCATTTGTTGGGTACAATATTTTTAGAAATGATTTTCAAGTACTTACTATTTTTTGTAAACTATTTTTCGGTAATAGAATTTCTTTGGAAACTATTTTTAGGTGATTTTTTCCTTGCAATTTAGTCCAAAATTTATAAAAAACGACCTTAAGTAGGGACCTTATTGCAATAATATGATTTTTTTTGAGGTTTTTATGCATACAAGTTCAAATGAAAACTCATAACTTAATATATTAACTTTTATGATATAAATTATCACAATCTAAGGTGTTATAGTTCCTCCATGCTTAGCAAAATTAATTAAATAAATGGAAAAGAGATCTAAGCTAATTTTTTAAAACAAATATTAATACAGGCAGAAATATAAATTGACAGACTTTTATTAAGGTAGCTAGGGATAATTTTGCAGTTTTAGATAGTTTTGGGGACCTTGAAATAACTTTAAAATATAATTTGTCACTAGAAAATAGGGGGTTTTTTGGATTTTGGACCCTCAACTTTGGGGGTATTTATTATTTGATACCACACTTTTTAAAGTTTATTATTTGGACCCTGTACTTTGACTCCGGTGACATTGTGGACATTGTTATAACAATTCGGTCAAAAAAAGCCCTTAAGTAAGTTTGACTATTTTTTCCTTCCAACTTTGCCCTTTAATTAATGATGAACTTCCAAGTTTGCACTTGATTTATTAATTCTTTATTTTAAGATTAAAATAATAAAAAATTTAAATAGTTTAAAAAGTTTAAAAATAAAAAAATTAAATATAAACTTAAAATTTAAAATGTTATTTTAAGATTAAAAATTTTAAAAATTAAAAATTAGCAAAAGTTAAAACCTTTAAAAATTGATAAGGGCAAATCGGAAATTTTTTGTGTATTTTGGCCCTTTGCCGGAGTAAAACTTAAGATTGGGTTAGATTTTTTGGGTACCCAAAGTACAAGGTCCAAAAAATAAACTTTGAAAAGTGTGGTACTAAATAATAAATACCCCCAAAATTGAGGGTCCAAAAACCAAAAAACCCAGAAAATAGGTATTACAAAACACAGGGTGCCTAGAAATAATTTTCAACCATATGTCCCCTAAAAATAGATACTGCAAAATATAGGTTACCTATCAATAATTTATTGATAATATTGCCTTTATAAATTAGAAGACATGTATAAGAAGATGTAAATGTCCAACACAATGAAAGACATTGTGAAAATAAACAACTGCAACTTACTCCTCTCCACAGCAACACCATTAGCCTTCAGAATCTCAGAAATGGTAACTGCAGTTGGGATTGCTGAAAATACCATACAATTGTTAACATCTAAATATATTGGTTCTTTGCATTTTTCCAATTACTCTTATTAGTATTAGAAGATAACTCAAATAAAAGTTGGAGAGAGAAATGTGAGTACCCATGCCTAAGGCAGATAGCTCAACATAGTTGTGCTGCTTGATGTATCTCTACAACATATAATAGGAATAAGGAAATTATGATTATCTCAACAAGGAATAAAATATAGACTTGTGCTGCTTGACGTATCTCTACAACATATAATAGGAATAAGGAAATTATGATTATCTCAACAAGGAATAAAATATAGACTGCTGTGGATTCAAAATAATTACGGTATAAGTGTAGGTAGAGTAAATGTGTTCATGATTGTATAACTTTTTAAAACATTTGTCATGAAGTTAAATCACCATCAAGGATAAAGAAGAAAAAAGAAAATCCTGTAAACGATTCCGGTGACTCCCAACATCCCCAATATGTATTCAAAAAATAGTTGCGAGCCATACACATGCAACGAGTTAAAAGAAACCATTGAAAACGGTTCTAGTGACTCGTAACATCCCCAATATGTGTTCAGAAAATAGTTACAAACCATACTCATCCAATTGGTTCTTTACTCGTACAATTTGAGAAATTACACAAATGTAGTTTCTTGTTTAAGCTATTCCAAATTCAACCATTTTTACCAAACGAAAGTAAAAAGAACCAGAGAAGTATACAATCACACAATGTGATGTCGTGTCAAATGGAACACTGACAATTACCATAAGAAAAGCTTATTTCAATTTCCAGAATCAAGAAATGTCGAAACCAAGAGATGTATATATATATATGTGTGTGTGTGTGTGTGTGTGTGTGTGTGTGTGGGTGTACGCGCGCGCGTGCACATATGAGCATAGAAATTGAATTTGTACACAATTCTTAATAAAGTGAATAAAACCTAAATTCACAATCGTATTTATGCAGTCAATTTTTCAAAATGGTGCTCAAGAATTCATCAACACATTTGGAATGACGCAAACATGCAATTTCTCATCAAATTCAAAATGAATCATCCAACCATAGACATAATAATTGAGTATTGTGTGAAATTCATAACATAGGCCATAGGAAAAGAAAATTTGAAGCCATTAAAACCACGAACCAAGAACCAAGAAAAACGAAACCGATACGAGAAAATATGACACAACTCATACAAAATTCACTAAAATCATGAATCTCAAAGATGAGAGAACACGAGAGAAACTACTATAAAATCATATTCATTGGACAACTCTAAATTGTGCACAATTCTTGTTGATAGAGGAGAATTGATCTCTAAATCAATTCTACACATATTTTGGAAAATCTGAATTCAGGAACAAGTTGCCAGAGTTAAATTAATCCAATATTATTACCTTGGCAAGGTTAAGGTAGAAGAAGAGTGGCTTCTTGGTGTTAGAAACTTGGATGCGATTACTCTTCTTCTGAGTGTCATTGCAACCGTTAGAAGGCACCACAGCCATTGCTGGCACCGAAACTTCCGCCTGAGGGTTGGCCATGACCATAACTTGGGGCTTCGCAACCATTGTTACAGTTGAATTGAAGTATTGTTTCTCTCTCTCTCTCTCTAGGTTCTCATTCTCTCTATGAGTTTCCCTTCCATTTCTCTTTCTATGTCTGAAGGGAGACGGTGATTGTGCGTACGACCGAGAAGGGCGGGAATCAATAGATGATGGAAAAAGTGATGCACAATGGTAGCCGTACAACGACCTCCTTTTATAGAGCCCACAATTGGAAAACTAATCGGAACACTTGTTTCTTTCCAATTGGTTAAAATAGGAGAGATTCAGTTACAATCCAACGGATCATAAAGATTCCTTTCTCCTACCCAAATAATCACTTACAGGTAGATAGAGTCTATCTGTTTGTTAGTTTTTCATTTTCTTTTTCCATCTCTCTTGCTTGTTTCTTATTTTTTCCCATTTTCTATATATATATATATATATATATATATATATATAGATTGCCCTCCCACTGTTCTTTTTGAATTTATGACTATCATTATCAGGGAGTATCTCAAATGATATACTCCTCTTACCATATAAGTAAAAAAATGGAGTTTTTCTCTCTTTCATTCTTAATGGAAGACACTCCAAATTTGGGCCTCCTAATTTTTTTTATAATTAATGTAGGAGAAGAAAAGGGGAATAAGTTTTATCATTAAATTTTTCTTTTCTGATATTCAAAAGTTAACAATAGTACGTTATGCATGAAAAAATGCAAATTTATCCTTTATTTACAAGTCCCAAAAAGTTAGAGGTATTCCTTGAAGAACAGTCGCTCATCTCTTGCAACTTTTTTTCTTTTTTCGCTCTCTCTCTTTAACTTGACTTGTCACATAAGATGAAGTAATGTTACAGATAGCATAAGGGTACTACTTAGGGTTATTTATTACGTAAAAGGTAAGTGATTTTCATGTATTGGTAATTATGAGTCCTTCATCTCCATGAAGGGAATCATGCTGCGAATTTGTTAGCTAAATTTGGCCTTTCATTAGATACATCGTGTTGTTTTAATTATAGTTTTCATAGTTGTTTACCCGTTATTAAAAAAAAATGTTTCTGTTTTGGGTAGTGGAGCCATCCATCCTGACTTCTTGATGATTAATAGTAAGTTTGTTTTTACTAGAATATTTATCTCAACTTATGTACTAAGACATTAACAAATAATAATGAGCACTTTCATATTGTGGTAGGATCACTTTCCTAATAACGAACTCAATGCAGGTTCAAATCCAACTTGGTACCAACTAAATATATTTTAATTGTTTCATTTCTTTTGTACTTGTATGTTTTCAATGTGCTCAAAATACTTACTTACTATTATTGTTATTTTTATATTTTACATATGCTGTTATCTTATATGGTTACGCAACTGGTAAACCTTGAAATTATTGGTAAGTAATTTTATTTAAATTAATTTCTATTTGTAAAAAGAACTTTAGGTCAAAAATGTCACAAGGACAATGATAATTCTACATTTCTACAATCTTGTTGTTTTTGTGATTTTAATAAAATACAACAAAACAATACTTGAAGTATTTTTATTAGCATTTTATTTATTCAATTTGATATCTTATAGGTTATTCTATTTTTTTTTTTATTTGTAATCAAACTATAAATGAAAAAGTAAGAAAATTTATTTAATTAGGTATAACAGAATAAGTTACAAAGTCAAAATTAATTTTTGTAAAGGATATAATCGATAAATATATTGAAATGAAACTATCTAAGGCAAATTCAAATCTAAGTTGCAAAGTTTTGAAGGTTTTGGTACTCCCAAGTCCTTTGAACCAAAGATTTACCATCCTCGTTTGGAAGTGACGATTTTTACTCACTGTCAACTGGAGGTGACTCACTAGAAAAAATGGAGCTTCTCTCCTTCATCCTTTTGTGATTTTACCTGGTAAATTTAAAGAACCCAAGCACAACTTATCACATGGATTTTAACTAATTTAAACAATTAAGATAAATTCCAATTAGTTAAAATTGTGTATTTTTTTTAAATATAAATAAAACAAATGGTTAAGATTAATTAGGACAAGTGTATGATTAAGACTGAGAGAATTATCGTAATTTCCGTAATGTTATTTGACTTTAAATCTCTATACATAATTCAAAAGGATCGAAATTGAACTCGAACGGGGGAGAGAAGAATGGTTGATGGCTAAAAGTTGAGAGAGACAGAGAAAGGGAGTGAAGAGCCGAACGAGAAGACTGAGAAGTTTAGGCATTTCCGTTTCAGTGCTATCTATTAGACTAATGCCAACGCAACTTTTAAACATAGATTAATTGTTGGTAAAAAAGCAACAATACGAACATATATTTTAATTATTGCTATTGTAAAAATAATACCAACAGTTCATTTGTATTTGTTGGTATAAAATTTTTTTTACCAACATACAGTATAAGTGTTGGTAAATTATTATTAACACCAATTAGGGGTGGGCAACGGGCCGAGTCGGATCAGATCAAGTCAAGATCGGCCCACTAGTTGTATAAGGATCGGGTCAGGTCAAGGTCGACCCTTCGTAAGAATGGGCCGAATCGGGGCTTTTTAGTAAAAATAAGGGTCGACCCATTTGACCTTAAGGAACCACAGCTGGATGGGTCGGAGGTCAGTTGCCGATGGTTAAGATGGTGAAGTTGAACTTTGGCGCAAGGAAGATTAAGGAGATAAGGAGTGGGATAGGATTTGCAACAAGGGATGAAATGAGGATATTATCCTAGCTAGGACACAACAGTGGCCACAGTTCGCATAGCAAGAATTTGAGGAGGCTTGGCCTGTGTTTTTGGGCTTCAATAGGAACGATTGTTTGGTTTTCAAAGGGTCTAAGTGGAGGGGGACTATCTACCGTTGATCTCTAAGTTGAGAAAGAAGGAGATACGTAGGCCATAGCTCATTCCTTGGTTTTGTCGTAACAAATATTTTGAGGTTGCGTAATTCCTTTGAGTTTACTTCTTGGTCTCATATTGGTAGGTGTTGTAACTAAGTAGCATAAGCTTTAGCTCACCTCCAATCCATTGACTTTGGCCAATGTGTATGGGTTGAGAGATCGCAATATTGTGTTGTTGATCTGGCTTGTCAGGACATGTGTAATTCTCTAAATCCTTAATATATCATCCGTTCATGCCATAAAAATAAAAATAAATAATCAAGTATAAACGACAACTAAAAAAACCCCACTTCATTAACACCTTATAGTATCTTTATCTTTACTATTATTATTATTATTATTATTATAATTATTATTATTATTATTATTATCCCCAAAACTTAAGGCAACCTTGATTAGATAAATATTGATTCTTTGAAACCCGTGACTTAATTGAATTTGGGCACCACAAAATTTTTCGTTGTATTATATAGAAATGCTACCTTCGTCCCTAAATGAATGTCAATTTGACTAACCTTTCATTGTTGATTACTAAAAAATTACAATGAGTTACAATATGAAACTACCACCGTTAGAAAGAAATTGTACTAATAATTACAATGATGTTAATTTTACATTGTAACACATTATAATTTGTGAGCAATCAATGATCAAAACTTAGCCAAATTGACACTTATTTAGAAACGGGAGAGTAGACTTGTATTCATCATAGGTACGCAGTATTAATATGACAATATCCTAGAGGTTATATCCCATGTTTTGAATTTTAGACAATCAACTATGAATTTGAATAGGATGCCCCAAATGTAAATTTTCACAGGACAGATGACTCCCACACAAGGCTTATATATTAAAATGGTTAATAACAACATTATGATGGAACGCCGAAGAAAAAGTATATTTGCTCAATATTAACTACAACGTTAAATATGTAGATAAAACGCTAATACTAGTCAATTTCAAAACAAGTAACTTAATTGTTATTCAAGATCGCATTAGTCCACATTGCACTATACTTTTTCAACTTTTCCAAAGCAAGCCTTTTCACAAGCAGCTCCACAATCTTGAGCTCCATCTATAATAAAAGACATTACGACAAGAGTGAGTTGGTGATAGCCAAACTAAGATACCATTAAATAATTCTTTATGCATGTGTAATCTAAATGTCACGATACCTAAAGTAAGATTTAGGTTCTGCTCTTTTATACAGCTGGCAATCTGCGGTGCAACAATCCACCGCACTTTGCCACAACCCACCACAACATATCATTCCACCACAATTCACAAAAACCCACCACCAATTACTTTTTCAAATTTATTATATATCTTTAATATAAATTTTCAATCAATAATTTTTCACAATTACCAATACAACATTTTAATTCATTTATTCCAATTACTTTTTCACAATTACCAATACAATATTTATATATATATACAAAAAATTCATTATAATTCCACCATACCCGCCACAATTTCACCATTCCATACCGCAGCACACCGCATAAAAGAACATGGCCTTAAGGGTTATTCTGTGTGCAGGTAAAATTTTGCTTTGCGAATATAAATTTGAGTAAGTTTTACTATTTTTTAATCAATTGAAAATCTCAAATTACCTGTACTAATTAAAATTTATACAAAATATTTAAAATTCTACTATTTTATCCAATTTTATATTTGTACTACCATACATTACCCGTAATCATATTCTAAGCACGTGGCATGAAATAATTAACAAAGTCAAAATATATGAATACACAAAGTTTTTTATTTTTTTATTTTTTTAAGTTAAGACAATAAATAAAGTAAATTTAAAAATACAACATGAGAGATATCATAAAAAGATTACCAGTATTTAGCAAAAAGAATTAAACGTGACAGAGATATACCTGTTTTCTCAAGCTCAGTGCATAATCCTGTTGCCTCGCAACCAACAAGGCAAAATGTTTTCTGAGCAACATAGGAGAACTCAACTAGGAAGTTCTTAAGTTTGGCTTTGTCATTTACATCAACTTCTTTTTTCAGACAATTGGTAGTGCATGGAAGGTCACCTGCTTTGCAAGTTTTCTCACAAGCCTCAATCTTTTTTATTATCTCTAGGTTTTGAGGATTTCCTTGTGGAATTTTGATATCAAATTGAGGGTCATCTGCTAAATTACTTTTGAAACTAATGGATAAAGTGAATCCAATGATAAAAAATACAATGGCTCCTTTCATGGTTAATTTCAAAATGGTTAAGGAAGAGAAATTCGCAACTATATATGATATACAAACTATGCAATCTTGCAATGATTTTAAGTTAGTTTTATAAGAGAATTTTGAAATGAAAGGAGAGCACAGTTAGTTAGCAACATTTTAATGGTCAGTAGATTATGTTGGAATAATTGTCACGTAGTAACACAAGAGAATAAGTAGGAGAGAAACATGCTCTGTCACAGATCACAAATTGAGTATAACTAACTATATTAAAAAAGTGTTAAATTTTTCAGTACTATTAATTATTCTTGTTCACGCCATAGCAATTAATTGATCATGGGTTGTGTATGTTAATATAGGACAATATTATCTTCATTTTTCCTATCTAAATAATGTTTAAATAAACTTTGTTCTTCTAACTTGTTATAGCACTATACATTAATTAATTTTCATCTTTGCTATTAAGTAAACACAGATATACATAAATTGAAGCATTTGGTAAATGTTAATATTAGTAGTGTATTATTGCATTTCATTATATCTGACAATTACATTAATATTCCCAATCAAGTATGAAACTGAGTTTGATATACTTGAGCAATAAAAAAATTAATAAATTGGAATACGTTGTTGGAGCCTTTAGATTGACCTTAAATGGGAAAGAGTTGCGAGTATATGACAAAAAGGAAGAGAGAAATGAGTTGTAACGCTTAATGGTGGTAGACACACATCATGTTGATCATGCTATTTCAAATTGTGATACCAAAGGTTAACACAACTTATATCATACCACAAATAATTTATAACTCGGATCAATATATCATTGAAACCTCATTAATTACTAGTCAGTAGGTTAACACGACCTATGTCATACCAACAAGAGCAACGCGAGAGCGACATGATGTGTTGAATCAACATGGATCATGTTGCTTGCTGAAAAACTACATTGGGTTTTGTCGTTCAATATGACTTGTGTTGATCTCAACATTGCTCGGGTTAATCAATATGGGCGTGTTGGCACCCTTTTCGATGCTCAAGCTTACCTTATGCTCATCCGACATCCTTATACCCTTATATACGCTTCAAATAATCTCAACAATTCTTACTATTTCAAGAGCGTGAAGAATACCCTTAGAATAACATCAACACCTTACTTGGGGGGTTAGAACCCCCACTATTTGAAAACAACTATAACTTGAAATCACTCAAGAAACATTGAAACCATATGCCTAAAAAGAGGAGATTTCTCTTTGGATTTTCATTGTGTTTAGAAACAATAATTGGCTTGAAGCGTAAAGTGGACAAGTCATTAAAGTTTGTCATTTTTTATTGACTAAGTTCATATCACATATGACTGTATGAGTTTCATTCCTTAGTGCTGAATACTTGACACTATTCTTCCACCTCGGGTGCTTATCTTGGTAAGTGTTTTGGTAATTTATCTTAAAGTTCTTTGTAGTGGCCAAACATAACATTTACATAGGTAGACTTAAAAAATTAATTCTGACTTTTGTGATAGAGCTCCATTAAAGTTTATTAAGAGCAGAACAACTCAAGTACCTCTTGACGTTACATAAATCTAAGTATCACTTACCTTGAGCTAATTTATATTGATGTTTCTCTATCTTAACATAAATGCATTCATTGCAAGAGGGCCTTTTCCATCGCTATGCAACAACTTATTAGTCAAGTGGGCACAAGGGAAGGAGGTCCTCCTATGCACACACACACACATAATTACATATATGTATACACGTGGAATATACATTCACACACAAAAGAGGTGGTAGTCAACCATCCTATTTTTTAAAACTCTCCATCAAAATATAAATTCTTGGAGGCAAAAAAAAATTCTAAATTGTGAAAATTGTAGGGTCAATGAGTCATGTTTATTGTAGACTGTTTCATGCGTATTCTTTTCCCCAACTTGTAATGCTTATGGCTTAGTAGGCTACAAAGTTTACATGGTTTAAAACGCGTATGTGCTTACGAGCGTATTCAAATTTCCCATTCAAAAAAAGTGTGTTTAGTTTATAGTACTCATGCAATGCACCAAAGATATGATGTGATGGTGAGAAAGAGATTGGAGAAAATGAAAGCTGAATATATTACAAGGAGAAGAATATACAAGGCCCAAGTTGAACCTTAGAATTACAACATGGGCGTGGTACGTTATTGGAATCGGGGTGCATGCAGATGTAACAATTGATCCTTTGTGTTTGTCCAAATATATTGTACGCTGGATGAGCTGGTTGGTGTTTAGAAATAAGTGGAGACAGAATCTACAGAAGGAGCTCGAGTAGTACGTCTGTGAGCGCCGTTCCTCCTACGCCTATTCCTACGGTTGTCGTCATTTCCATTATGCTGACCACAAACAATGCTGCATTCGTATCCACAAATATTTCCGAAGCATGAAAATTTACCACCTCCCTGATCGTTCCGATCGCCCTCGGTATGCGTGTGGCGACGTCGATGCTTCGTAGGGAAAATACTGCTGGCACCATCCGTGCTGCTACGGCCGTCGTACGGCACCTGCGTCCTCCACCGTTCAAGCTTCGTCATCACCCCTTCGCTCTCGTCCATGCTCCATTTATCATCCATCATCGAGCTTCTCCCGTCGTCGTACTGTCTGTACTTGCTGTCCTCCGCGATTGCGGCTGCCACCTCAGACGGTGAGGGCCCCACCTCCGACTCCGACCACACTGACCCTGCTGCGAAATCCTTGGCTATTTTCCGCCCTCGTCTTTCTTGCTTCTTCTTTTCCATTTCGCATGGGGATAACGAAGCTGGTTTGCTCCCCCCAACTCCGATGTCCGAAGCGGGTTTCTTCGGTCCTTTCCATTTAGGATTGGGATTGTTAATATGCCTCAACAATGGAGGGACGCTGCCTATGTCTGACTTGCTTGCTACCGAACCTTTCTTCTTAGGTCTAAGCCTCTTCCCCTCCAATTTAGGAGGTGGGTCGTACCCAATCACCGAATCTGTCTTACCCTTTTGAGCTTTCAGTTTTATAGCTAAGCTTTGGTTACCCCCATCAACGATCGAGAGTGGTTTGTCGTACGACTCTTCAGTTTCTTTCTTATTATTCATCCCATTTCCAACCAACGACGACCTCATGTCCATGTCGTAGGTGTAGGAACTGCTTGGCTTGAAGTCAACCATGGAGCTCTTCTCACTTTTAGTACGGCGAAGTTGAGGTTTATTTCGAGATGTCCCAGCCTTGGCGTTGGGAACGTCTTCATTGTCGCCCATTAAAGTCTGGTATCCAACCGCAGACGCGCATAGAGGCATGCTCCGCATGGTGCTATCCAGGACGGTCACACCCACGTTGAGGATTCCTTGGGGACGTCCTGAAGGGCGACGAACTTGGAGGGCCACGAATCGCATGCCGATATGGCTCGTGTTGTTGGCTCGTGTTTGAGGGGGGATCAGGTTACCTATGAGAACACGGACCGTGCCCACGTGGACATCGCGGAACCAATGAAGGGCGTAGATCTCGATCATGATGGCTGATGTGTCGGACCGCAGGAATTCGTTGTCCACACGGAAAACAAACTTGTCATTCCATGTAGGGTTGGTCGCACCGTTGGTATCGACCCGTGTTGTGAGTTTTCGATCAGGATGGACCCATGCCATGGCGTACGTTTTCATCGAACGTGACACCTTGGCTAGATCTTGGGCCGAAATTAGGTGTATCTCTAGAAGATGAAACGGGGCCAAATTAGACATTTTGGATCGTTTTAGTTTTTTGTAGATTAATTATATTTGAAGATGTGAGGAATGGTAATGAAGGTGATTAATGTTGTGTTTTGGTTAGGAGTGTGTGGAAAAGCCCATACCCGCTCTTCGTCGGACGACCAGGGAGGGGTGACATAGAGAAGAAAATAGAGAAATTTGGAGGGGGAAAAAATATGAGAGAGAAAGAGAGAGATGGATAGTGTTGGGAAGGAAAGGATTGGCAAAGGCATAGCGAAAGGATAGGAAACAAGATTTAATGGAATTGGATGCTTAACCGTGTATCTGAGCTTTGTGTTTCCAGCTGGGTATATTTTTCCTCCCCCTCTCGATTATACTTTCTGGGTTGTCTAAAATAAGGGCTTTCACAAATCTCTAACATTTCTTAACCATTCAAATTTTGGTTTATAAATATATCAACAATAGTCATCTATCATTTCACAAATGTCATTTATTGCACGCGGCTAGACATTGCACGGAATAAAGTTTGTTACCCTCTTATACCACAGATCCGACTAGCACGCAGCTAGACATTGTAGCAAGATACGCTGCAAAAAAAATTGGTTTTTTTGTGGCAATTTATAAATGGGTTTTTTGCTGGGAAAAATTCGTACTAAGGGCCTTGTGATTGAGAATAATTCAAAGTGACTTTTTGGCTGGTGGCAGTCTATACTTATTCATTATTTTCTCGTAGCATCCTAGATTAAAATTCTAGCACCGGAATGCCGATGTGGCAACCGGAGCACGTGCTTTTTTAATTAAAAGCATGCCACGTCAATTTTTTTAATTCATTGCTAATGTTTTCCCCTATAATGTAAGTGCAAGGTAAATAATGTACGTTAAATGATAAACTATAATTTAAAAAAAAATTGATGTGGCATGCTTTTGATGAGCTTTCTGTAATGCTTAGATGTTGCTACACCGCATACAGAAGTTGTGTAGCATCGGTTTACAAGTTGTTGCTGTATGCCTACTCATCCTATTTAAAGCTTCATTACTGTCACGCAGGATTTTTCTATGTTTATGCCTCTAAGTTAGGCCACTATAAAATTAACGTCTCAATTGAGAATTTGCTTGGGATTTTTCTATTTTGGTTCAGATTCTCGAAGGCTATCACAAGTCATGACATTTTGTGTCGCGGCCAAGACGATCCTGGGAATATCGAGTTTAAGTCCGACTTCCCTCCCTTTTGTTTCCTTTGTTTCCCTCCTTCTTATTTAATTCCCTTGTATCCCCTCCCTTATATATATATATATATATATATACACGAAAATGATAAACATCTTGCCTTAAGATGGTTCTTAACCATATTGCATCTCACTTAAATCACTCATAAAATTAAATGTAAGTATATTTAAATCATTATAAAGGTATGTTTATCATGGTCCATATACGAAAATGATAAACATCTTGCCTCAAGATGGTTCTTAACCATATTGTATATCACTTAAATCACTCATAAAATTAAATGTAAGTATATTTAAATCATGGGTTATAAAGGTATGTTTCATTACTTTGAAGGTTATTATAACCTATAAACAATATAAAAATATTTATTTATTTGTATTTTTTCATAAATATAAAACTATGTATAAAATGTATATTTTTTACTATGATTGATAAAATTAGCTATTATTTACATTTTTGGACCTAGCAAATAAGTATTATATTCTTATAGTTGATAAATATACATAATTATTAGAGAAAATATTATTAAAAGTTAACAAAATGTGAAATATAGATAATTCAAGATGCATCTTGAGGCAAGATGTTTATCGTGGTCCTTAGATTAATACCAATATTTGTTTATCTGTTGGTAAAAACTCTACAATAACAACATATATTTTAATTATTGGTACTGTAATGATAATACCAACATTTAAATTTGTATTTGTCGGTATAAATTTTTTTTTACCATTAGAGAGTATAAGTGTTTGTAAATTATTAATCATGCCGTCATATATTTAATCTATTAGTAAATAAGCACTTTTACCAACGGATAATATATCTGTCACTGACCATCTGATGGTAAAAGTCACTTTTTTTGTAGTGATTGGTTGCTTCATGGCGTTGGTGGTGCGTCTTCCTTATGGTCGGTGGGCGCTGTACAGGGATGAGTAACGAGGGAGGATACTGGGGAGGACAAGGGGCTCCACGAGAAGAAGATTTGGGGGAATAAATGAAAGAACTAATTGTTGGGCCAAAGCCTTTGAAGTTGGGGTTAATTTCACATTAAACAAATAAATTTAATGGTGCGTTTGGTTCCCAAACTTTCTCAGGAAAGTTCATGAATTTTCCTAGGTGGATAAGCTTTCCTATGTTTGGTTGTGACAAATAGATGGAAAAATTTTCGTATGGGGCCCATTATTTCACTTTTAAACTCAGTAAACATTTTTCCAATGGGACCCTAGGGAAAGTTTTTCCCGGAAGAGTTTTTTTCGGGAAACTACCAAACGCGCCATAATTTAATAAAAACATTGCACGCACGTATAAGAGTGGATAATGTTCTCCAAACTTATAAGAGTCGGGACACCCAAATATGTGAAGGGTAAAAAACCCTCATTGATGGGGACAATCCCACTGTTGTCAACAATCAGGCCATGGTTCAGCCTTACTCCCACAATGTCCAAGAAGTCTTCCTAGCATTCATACAAACTGTGTGCAGTGTCTGTTCTCACCTGTATTCTTCCTGAGGAAAGGTATTGTTATTTGTTGGCCTACATTTTGTTCTACTAAATCATAGCTGAGCAGAACCACTCCAACACATGGCAGGAAGGTTCATTTCCACATTGAATCAGCTACTGAAATCAAGTAATGCAAGTCTATGCCAAAATTTAATTTTGGTTGAAAAATGATCAAGTCAGGGAAGTTGGGTGCGAGCTTGCTTGCTTGACCCGAGTCAGGACTACAAGTGGGACGGGACAGACTCAGGGTCCGGCGAGTACACGGTCAAGCTCCCTAGTTGACGGCGACCACTTAGGGGCTGTCGAGGATGACGATTGATGGGTGCCAACTGATGTACGTACGGTTGATCAGGAGAGGAAAACCATGGCCATCGGAAACCAGCAGACAGTCGTGTGGCGAAGAAAAGACTACAAGTGAGTCGGTCTGTGTGACGCACAAAAGACCTCCAGTGGACTCGTCGGATCACTTTAGAGAGCGACGTCGTGGCCCAAGGTGGCTTCTACCATCGGGAATAGATTTTATGTAACTTATGAGTTGCACAATACTTAAAACAATGAAACATATCTTTACAACAATTTAAATATGCATAACTACAGCATCCGCATGCCTTACAACCCAGATTGTTGCACTTCTAACAGCAAATATAGATACCAACCCTCTGACAACACGTTGTGACAGTCTACAATTGTTCATTGATTCAACATAAAAGCAAATGGACGGTCCAAGGTTCCATGCAATAATCAGCAGTAGAGAATACTAATCAACTAGGTGCATATCCCATAATAATCTGCAATTATACTTATTCATACAAAAGAATACAAGGATGCAACCCAAGCAGTTGCCCATCCAAACCACAAAAAGGATAGGGGCGAAAAGCTATGTCTTAACCTCATTCAAAATCTTCATCTTTTTGTACTAACAAAAAACAAACTTCACCTACACAATTATCGGCCAAAACAGAACCCTCCAAGCTATGAACTACGGGATGACTAGTCGGAGCGTACTCAGCACTTACTCTCCTCTAAAAGACAAATTCCTCTGCTCCTGCACCAGTGTCTGTCACTGGGTCTCCCCTCTCTTTCAGAGCAGCCACTGCTGAATCACTTATCCCTAGCAGATACTGCAGACGTGACAGTTTCTCCGGTGCTGGGTCGCTCTTCATATATATAGCAAAAAGATCCACCAGTTCTTCAGGGACATCCCATGACAGAGGCTCTGAAGTCACAGCCTTGTCACAAGCCAGCAAATCATTAAGCGTGGAAACCTGCGATATTTTAACACAAAATAGCACGGTAAAATTAGTTTCTAGCATTGATGGTCAATGAAACCCAACTAAAGGAACTCTTGATGTATCACACAACACAAGTGGCATACCACTCCTGCACGGTTTCTCTGCCTCAGTAATGCCACTGCTTGAACCAATGAGCTTGATAACCTACTCCGTGCAAGTTCTTGGACAACTCCTTTTGCCTTGTCAGCATTGATGTGCAAGTCTGCAGGAATTTTTTCATAGACTTCTTCCTCATCAAAATCACCAGTGCCAGATGAGAATATCTCATCCACAGTCTTCTTAAAGAGACTCTCCCGCAAGCTCTCTGATATCATGTTTTCAATCTTCACACTTGCTTCTTTGAGTTCCCTAATCTGTTTTATATTAATCCTTCCCTGACCAATAGCAGTTTCAATGGCAGCAGCCATCTTTGAATTGATGATGTTCTCCCTCACTTTTTGAGCATACTCTGGGGGCAAGCCAACTTGCTTCTGCACCTCGTCCAACTGCTCAAGTCTAGCTTTTGTCAACTGTCCATCAGCCAAAATGACCTCTGCTTGCTGCCTAAAAGCTTGCTCAGCAAGGCCTCTATGGACCTCCACAATCTCCTTACGTGTTAGACCTAGGATTTCACCAAGTTGATTCAGATATAGATATTCTGTGTTGTCCTTCTTAGTGGTGATCTGTGCACCAAATGGAATCCTGGTCACTTCCCCAGTTATACAGTACAGCAAATATGTTTTGTACAGGTCTGCCCTCTCCCTCTCAGAAAGGTCATCTTTAACAGTAATCTCTGTCTGCCCAGGTTTCCCAATTTTATCCTCAAGTTCCTTCGTAGGTCTTGTTTTCCTAAGTGTCTGGAGTGACTCCCACTCTTCCTCATTTTCTACCTGCTCCTCTTCCACTTTAACGGGCTCCTCTTTGGTGGTGCTAGTGGTAGCAGTTGATTCCCCTTTAATGTCTGCAACTAGTTCAGTGACAACTAGGGTGTTAAATGCAATCATCTTTTTAAGTACTTTTGCAGATTCAGTGCGGCTCCCAGCTGCCCGTGCCTGTTTAATGTAGTTTATGAAAATCCTCCGGACCTGCATCAAAAAGGGGGTTATCATCTTATGACAGAATACAAGTATCACAAACCCACACCAAAGTGAACAGGAATCCTGCTCAACTGGGTTTGGGGAAGGCAAGACATACACACAGCCTCACCCCTGCCAGGAATCCTGCTCCAGAAAAGGTCCACAAAAAGGATTTTGTTCAACAGTAGGATTAACCCGCAATTAGATTGCTATTTTGCAGGAAAACAAAAAAAAAATACTTGCACAACAGACACAAACACACACATCTTGTCAAGGATGAGCACATAAAATTCTTGTATTGCTTCATTTTGTCTAATAGATAGAATAAAAAAATTATGTTAGATGTTGATTAACAAGTAATGCTCGGCTCCATCCCCCCCCCCCCCCCCAAAATTTTAAATACAAAAATAAATAAATAAATGGAGAAGTTATTCAAAACTAGAGCTGACAAACATGTCAGTTAAAAGCAACCTATTCAGTAATAAGGTCAATGGTGTGCTGTGCTTGAAAAATAAAGGTTAATGAATTCCTATCAAAAAAATAAAGGTTCATGAACTCCTATCAAAAAAAAATAAAGGTTAATTCATATCAACATTTGGTCAAAATGGATTGGTGAATTCCACTCTGATCATAAAAGAAATATCAACAATCGTGTTTGGCATGTGTTATTGCATCAGATAAGAGTATCCCAACTCATATCAGAACCACTCAAAACAAAGGTGCCCCCAAAGACACCACAAGGTCCACAACGCCATAATGGATACCAATTTTATGAACTTGTAGAAGTTCAATGTTGAACCACAATGCCATTGCTCAAGAGCAAATTAACCACGGACATTGGTGTCAATTTTTTTTAAAAAAATCATATATTGGACACGTGATCAAGGGGTAGACATACCGCCTTACTAGCAATCGACATTGCTGCTTCCCTGCTCAACCGCAAGCCATGTGCTGCTTTCCTCACAGATGCTCTTACATCCGCATCATATCCATCAACTCCTGACGCAATTGCCTCCCGCAGAACCTTAATAAGAAGGGAAGATGCTTCAGTAACACTGTAATTCGTACATCTTATGTCCGCACACATAAGCAAGAAAACAGAAAGGTAAGATGCAGATGGCGAAACAATGCTCATGCCAAAACACTAGCAGAAGAAAATGAAGTTCCAATTTTTTCTCCGCCCCCCAACCCCCACAAAAAAAAATAAAGGCAACAAAATGCCTGTGAAAGTGTCCATGAGTTGGATCAACTTAAAACGGAAGGGGAGGGGGGAACCAAAAGCAAATGAGTTAAAGCTGCCTATTTAGGCTACAGGAATGCGCATCTAGATCTCCTACACAGAAGGATTCACATGTGAAGAGCGTTCAAGAGCCTATAAAGTTGCTATCGTTTTGGAACCATTTGCGAATTCATAGTGTGATCCATCCAACGATGCAATTCAGAGACTAGTAAATAGTAAGTTTCACGGGACAGCATTTAACAATTTTTTGGGGAGGAGGGGAGGGGGCTACTAATATGGCATTAAACATTAGCAAGTTCTGATATTAGCCTCTGTATAGAGGGGAATAGAGGGGAGGGGAGATAATTAGCCTCCATTCACCTTGACTGGGGAAATAAAATGAGGGAAGAGGGGCAGGGAGGGGAATACTTTAACTCCTATTCCTGTCCATTCAACCCTTCTTCATAACCCTCAAGATGAGGGACAGACAGAGGAAAGGGAAGAATTTTAATACTTCCCCTCTGTTCCCTCATTAATAAATATATCCAAACAAGACTAACTCCAATCACCTCACTTACCTTCCTCTCCCCTCCCCTCCATTACCTTACCCTCTCTTCCACTCCCTCTCCCTAAATTGGATCCAAACACACTATAAAGGTCAAGGAGAGTACAATTGAATACAATTATGTTTACAAGGATAAAAGAGCTGTTCCATCGGTACCTTTTCAAACATACTGCCACAAATATCAGCATGAGCCGCTTCAACAGTATCTTGAGGGATACATAGCAGGACCCGTAATCGTAACAGCGCTTTAACATCCTCCTCACTCAATACTCCATCAGCTAAGCACTGCTGTAACTTTTGTCGGTATATTTCTATAAGCAAAGGCACATTACAAAGGTAGCAATGAGCAGGTATTAAAGATACCAACACAAACAGCATTAAATAGCATTACTCGTCATAATTTTTTGCTAGGCATTCAAATTGAACAGTAAGTATGTCTGAAAATGTTGGTACAAAATACAGACATCCACCTAGCTTGACAACTAGGAAAATTTCCAACTTTGGCTTTGTACTTCCAAATTTTGATAAGCCAGGGAAAGACAAATACATGGAGAAAAGCCCCCCTTCCCGCAACTAACAAACTCCCATGAAATAATGATAACCCCGTAAACAAGAAAAGGTAACAGTTGGAGCACTACCTTCATGGATCTCAGTGGCTTTCTGTGGATCAAAACGCAGCTGGTCACACAAGTTCTGAAGGAAAGCTGCTTTGCTGTCTGCAGCTTCCAAATCGCCACTAGAAACAGCCTGTGCTAGCAGCTTTCGGTACACCTTTGAGGCAACATCCATCATAATAGCTTCTGCCTCACGTTTTCCAAGACCAAATATGTTCTTCAACTGGGTCAACGCGGTAACCTTTAAAAGATTTTTTGGGGCAGGAAGAACAGAAAAATGTGAATATTCATAGAATAGGTAATCAGCATAGCTAAATGCCTCAATGGACAAGCCAATTATTCATAAACCTAAATACGAACAGATCAGAGTGATTCTGTACAACTTAGCAGCCCAAGGAGCAGACAATAACAACCACTCCTTCCATATATTCGAATAGTAACCCCAAGGTCAGAAGCTAATTATTAGGAAAACAGATCACATTACCTTATCTTCTTCCAGGCGACCGCCAGACAAAGATTCTGAGACATAAGCTCTGTACAGAAGCTTCAGATCATCAATCTTTCTGTCACTATCATACTCCCCGCCTGATCAAAATTACAATAAATAAGATAAAACATGAATAGGAAATATCACTGCCACTAATTGAATGCAGGGGGAAAAAAGGAAAAAAAATACTTGTATAGTTGTTTCACGCAACTTCAGACATAATCAGAAAATGTCCCAAAAGTTCAAGTCCTCCTCACAATGTCTTACATCCACTTAGAAAGTTGAAAGGGTAATTAATATATGTCAGCATAATGATTTCTGTTCTTTGGGGGAGGCATCCCAGAATTACATTTCCAAATCTATGATATATGCCTACTTTATGATTATCGAAATTAACACAATCAGAGCATCTGGAATCTCCAAGATAAAGTCCATTCTACCCAGTTTTCCAGGTTTCAGGAAAATGTCTGAACAGATGTCATATATGACAAATGGTAAATTCCGCGTATTATTAGACCCATATTACAGGAATCTAGTAACATATCAGAACAGTGCAGAGTATTAATAATGTCCTCATTATTGTTTGGATTCAAATCACAGTTAACAAATCAACAAATAATAAACAATAAAGCCTGTTCATCAAAATATTACACAAATATCCGGAACCTAATAGGATATTCAGGAAGCAAAGCTAAAGTCTCATAACACAGAAAATGAAGGTGATTACGACTGATTTTTCTCGGTAATGAGAAAAGCAATATATTATCAAAAGGAGTCAGCATAGGGTGACGTACCCTTGCTGGCTCCCCAAAATGCATTGGGTGCATGTGGATACCAGTTAGTATTTAGTAACAGTTCAAAGAAGAAATGGTAGTGAATCTCCTACAAATGGTAGTGAATCTCACACCTGCTGGAACCCTCATACAACTTAAGATAATTACTTTGTATGTAGTTAAATAAGATATTTGTGGGATTTCACATTATAATTTTGAAGTTCTGAATCATGTTGCTTTTCACATAGCAGTAGCCCTTTCAACATATCCATATATTCTAGACTCAATTTAAGCAGAAAACATACCCAAGAATGCTTCTGAGTATGTAAATGGTCACATTGTTGTGAAGAAGAGTGCAAATTCTGAAGGGATAGACATGTGGACTCCGTTAAGAGCCACCAGATTGGATTTGGAACCTATTTCTTCTACATACCAAACTTCTCGACCGAGACTGGATGCAAATCTTATTAAAAAAAAAATATCATGCCATGCCTGCAGATATAGTAGATCTAAAAAGCATGGACACTTCACCCAGCTTCACGTATCTGTGTCCAACACGTACGGGACACTGACGCTCGTGGACACTCTCAAAGACATGCCAAAGATAGAGATAACATAAAGAAATAGGTTTTTGTTATTGGTATTAGTAGAGTGCATGCACCAAGAAAAATTTGCTACTGCCTTCATCCAAACACAACCCTCCCCAATGCCGAAAAACATTAAGTCATAAACACATCAAGAATGGAAGAAATATGCTTCATATTACAAGTCTACTAGAATGTCATATCCTAAAATTTTAAAAATCCACGTGTCAATGTTGTATTCGTGTCACGCGTCAGTGTCTATGCTTCTTAGGATTAGATCATCAAGGTCTCCACCAAACCCTGCCCCTACAATACCTTCTGTGGACCGCACCTACTATATCTTTATATATATATATATATATATATATATATATATATATATATAATATATATATATATATATCTCACAATCTCCCCACCCCTCCAGGCTCCAAACATCCTTCTAAAGTCCTAAGACAATCTTCTCTACACTTCTCCCTCTATCAGAACCCTACAGTCCCCCGTCCTCCCATCATTTACCTCCCTCCCTCTAAGTTACAAACACAAAAAGGCCAAACTTTGTAATTGTACAACAGCTCATTTTGTAGAATGAATAAAGATACCCACAATAAAGAATACCAATTCAGAAAGATGGCCGTAAGATCCAAGGAGTATGATAGGACACCAGAATAAGAGACAGTAGCCTCATTGGGATTATTACTGTTGACCAGCATAAGGGTCATATATCATTAGCCAGTCAAAGGAGAAATGGTGCAGGGAATAACAGAAAGTGAAATTCACTGAATAATTATTAACTCCAAATTCACTGAATAATTAATAGCAAATGGCTAAGTCAGGCAAGACTATTGTTCAATTGTTTCTAGCGTGAACAAGTTAAATAAATCCATTTGAATTTCATACACGTTCTTTTTTTCTTTTTCTTTTTTCCTTCTTTCAACAGCACCTTTTATCCATTAAATCTGTGGTTAACAATTTAGTTTGCACTATGTCAGTTACACCCTGATACATCCTTGCATAGAAAGAGACATTATGCAGAAAACAATAACTAGCATTACCTACTAGAGAAACTGGCCCAGTTCCACGAGCAAAGCTAGCAGCATCTGGATGGTTCTTTAGTGACAGAAGCAGATTATTGAAGGCTAATACCTTATTAAGCTCTTCCACAACCCCAGCAGTTCCCCTGTGACATTCAAGTGCATTAAGCACACCCATGAGACTGCATGCATATCATTTTTATCTCAAGGAAAAATAAACAAGGCTAGTCTGTCGTTTTCTGAGATAAGAGGGAAGAAGCTTCAATCCTTCAGCCCATGGCATACCCTGATCTTGTCCGAGACTTCAACATATCAAGAGCTCGCGAAATGTTTTCCTCTACCAGTTTTCTTGTATGTTCCTTGAACATTTCTTCAGCCAGCTGCAAGAAATAGAGCCATCCTCATTTTTAAAAAATAAATAAATGAATGAACTAAAAAAAAACTATATGTTCGTTTAGTGAATGGAGTAATATTAAACCAAAAATAAAGTACCTCGTCGGACAGACGACATAAAATTTGAGCTTCCCTCAAATCAGCAAGCTGCTTTGGTTCCACATCTAATGGATACACAAATCATTATTCGCAGTACGAAATGATTACATAAACTACCACTGCTAGATTAGATGGCAGAAACTGAACGAGCAATACTGATAATACCATACACAAAGATATAAGCCAGAGCAATGGATACAAGTTCATATAATCAAGCACTACGATGCAGATACTAACTTCTGTCAATTGATTTCAGTTTCTGAGCATACAGCCTTTGAGCATTATCCCGGATAGCAACCTCAACCTGACATGATCCAGTAACAAATTCTCAACTTCACTTTCACATGGTTAATAAACACTAATACAGTAGCACAAACATCAGGACTCTGAAGGAAAGGTGACGAAACTAAATTTAATCAGACAGCAGAAGGAAACTTGAGAACATAAACAACAGCTCTATAATATTTTCAGCTTTTTTTTTTTTAGAAGATTCACTTTAGATGAACAAAATACTGATATCCTAGCACTCAGCTGTTACCTGGGAATCTGTCACTTTGAAAACACGCTTCCAAGGTAGAAGAAATGAAGATGCATCCCCAAAAACGAGAGTGGAGACATACACTAACTTCTGAAATGCCTGCACTAAAGTGACTGTTGGTCAAATCACAAAATCCTACAACAGCCACTCAAGAACTCATTTAAGAGGTACCAACCATGATTACAAGAATCTTACCCGACGTGACGCCATGTCAGCATCACGGTCCCCGGTTTCAAGCCTTTCTCTGAAAATCCGCCTAGCAAGCTGTCACACCCCCCCCCCCCAAAAAAAAAAAAAGAAAAAAAACACGATATGCTTATTCATCATATTAACGAGATGCTGCAAAAGTCAGAAAATCCACACAAGAACTACCTCTATATGCATGTTGGCAGCATCAGGATCATCAATACCCAGAGCATTCTTGAACTTTATAATAGTTTCAACTTCAGTACCTTTGAGATCTTCATTGCCAGAAGGGAGCACTGATGCAACAAATCTATAAAAGCAATCAAAAGTGGCCTTAGATAATGAGTGAGAGACAATTTAAGCACAAAATTATATGAACAATGCACAGAATAGATAAAATGTTTCATAGTTACAAACATACTGAATGAATTCAATTAATAAAGCGCACCAATTTCATAAAAATTTCGTCAGGATACTAGGAATAACAAGTTGAATTGACATGAATTCCACAAAATGAGTAAATATAATAAACAAAGCTGCAGCTGCCAGAGGATCACACAAAACACAACGAACATATGCATGTGTTTTTCCTGTTACCTGATATACAAATCACAAAGCTCGGTATTGAAGGCTTCATCTTGCTTGCTGACACCATACCTGAAAATCAAATTGATAAAAGTCAGCACCCAAGTAGTATACATTGATATTATAGGGTTCAAACAAGTATTAACAACCGTTTCCACCATGATATAATCATACTATATGAACTTCCCATTCAAACTATGAAATAAATGAATGCATAGCTACAAAAAGAACAAAAAACAAAAGGAGATGGTAGTGTTTAGTTGCAAGTACTTGGCAGCAATGGCTTCTATACTATCCTTGTTCAAGGCAGTAGGATCATCGGATTGAGCAACATAATTGTGCAAATTGATAGCGGCAACTTCAGGAACACAAGAATTGAAGGCATAAGCAGCAGCGCCACCAGCAGCTCCAAAAGCAACAGCGGCTCCAATGGCGACATTCCTATTGCCCCCAAATTTAGACCCTAAGCCATAGCCGGCAGCCAAAGCTCCGGCAACAACGAGGACTGAGCTCGCTATTCTCACCGGCGGAGATAAACTGTCAACCAGGGATTGGACGCCGGACAATTCTCTCCTCCCTCCAAATATTGCGGTGGCGCTGGTGGTAGTAGCGGTGGCGCTGGTGGCGGCTTTGTCGTCGGTAAAGCATCGGACGCCGGAGATTTGATAGGAGCGTCTTTTGCCGATGGATTTAACGGAAATGGGTAATCTGGGTCTCAAATGAACGGGATTTATGAACGTGGATGAGAGAAGATGAGGGTGGGACGAAGATGTAGACATTGTAGGGTTCATTTTCCTCCTCCTCTTTCTCTTCCTCAAACACCCCTTTTCTGTAGAATTTGGGGGGTTTCCAGAAACCGGATTTCTGTAACGGGACAGAAGAGGATAGGGAGGTAGCGCTGGGTTGGTGAAGAATGGAGATGATAACCTTACTGAAAGAGTGAGCGAGCGACCGAGTGGCGGCCTTTGGTGTTTTGCATGCAGTGTTATCTCAAGTGGGTTCCTCCCCAAGGGCCGTACACCTCCGCTTACAACTCCCATCTATCTATGTCATTTTTTTTATTTTTTTATTTTTTATTTTTGCTAAAATGGTAAAGTTATGTACCAATTATGGAGTTAAGTGATTTGAGTGTCCCTAACTTTTCATTTTTGTCAAGACTCTTGGTGAGAGAAACTCTCAAATATTTCCAAATCATTAATAAGTGTCCATTAGTAACAAGTGTTTCAAAATCTAAATCTTCACCTTCTAATTGTTATCATCTGTTATTAAATCTTTTTTATAATATCCATGCATGAGTACGCAGTGAAGAATAGTAAGCAACAATTGAAGTTTTCATTATTCTATGTGAAACTAAAATGCATGAAGAAGCAGTGGAGCTACATGTAGTGGAGCTACGTGTCTACCCTTAGGCTTAAGGTCTGAAGCTTAGAGCCACATATTGACAGATGCTTGCATGATGAGGAGGAATGTTTGATTTCGTGTGCAGAGGCCAAATGCAGTTATTATACCTGCAAGGATTTAAGGTTGATTGAATGTAAAGGGACTTTGCATACCCGAGAAATAAGGGAGAGGGAGTTCCGGATTGGTGCAAATGGAGAAGGAAGGATTGAGGATATATCTTATCCAACCATAGCATTTACTAAACTAAAGATAGATAACATACAACAACTTTTACAAGTTGGGAGCCTTAATTGAGGAAAAGCTATAGTTTGCAGATGGCATATGCGGTGACCCGAGTCCTTCAAAAAGGACGTTTGTAGAGGTGGTGTAGCAATCAAAAGTCTCTCGTAAACATCCCTCTGTTTTCTCCAGTGTTTCGTCCTTTCTATATATAGCTCTGCCCTAAAATGAAGATCCCAAACAAGTATTTGCCACCCCACAAAAGGAGACTCATCCAATAGGGGGACCATTCAAACCAAGAAAAGTGGTCCAATAATACGCTGTAGGGACCCTCCTTTAGAGAAGCTTCAGAGTCTTCAACTATCCTTTCTAGGATATATGAATGACACACGTGCTTGGAAGGCAGCGGAGATTATTAACCTAATCAAAGCAACATGAGAAACCAGAGGGAAAAAGTTCGGTTGAAAAGGTGGGAGAAATGAGGAAGTTGTTCCGAGTTAATGTCACGACAATGTTAAGATGCACAAGACCTTATAAAGGTGCAAAATGTTGCAATGAAGGGGTCTTTGTTCATCTTCAAACATTGTGGATAAAATGGCACATTTGAAGGTATGAATTTTATGAGGTCATCGTTATGGGTTCACGTTGAAGGACTACCATTCAAACATAGATGGTATGGTGTCTTGGCGGAAGTTGCTAAAGTGTTGGGAGAGCTAGAGGAGGACGTGATACCAGCTGATACTGATTTTACAACTCCACGCATTCGGATTAGGGTCAAGTTAGAGCTAATAAATCGCTTCTTCCAGGAGCTTTTATTATTGATGAACAAGGTGTTCTAGTTTGGGTCAACTTCCGTTATGAAGGTATTTTTGTGATATGTAAGCATTGTGGGGTTATCGGACATCGTACTTACGAGTGTCCAAAATCGCATGATGTAGCAAGGGAAGGGGAAAGGAAAAGGATGCAAGAGCTTGAAGCAAAGGGCTATTCCATCCAGTACAAGACGTCACCAATGTATACAGACAAATTGAGGGCTTACCCACCAATTTATACATTCTACACCACCATATTGGATAAGGGCAAGCTAGTATCTAGAGGAAGAACACCGGCAAAGGAACAACCTGAGTTTGATAGGGGAGATGCCCAGGGTATGCAGGTGGCGCCGCAAGGAGGACTGATAGTCCTCATGCCAGTTCGTCCACAACAGCCTAATGAAACACCGGTGACGTCGACAAACACCTCAACGTCAAGAAACACCGCCTACATGCATGGGAAACTTGAGCAAAAAGTCACCAGTGGGCCTTCAATGTTCCAAGCGATAATTAATGCAGCGACATTAAATGCAGATCATAATTTGTCAAGGCCTTCAGGCCCCATCTCCTATTGAATTAGTGGGCCAAGAAATGATATTTGGGCCAGTAGAAGAGGTTAATGACAACCATTGTGTCACCCACACACATCTTAATAATTCCGTATGTTATCTATGTGGGCCCAATGTTAGTCACAACTTAGTGGGTGGGAAGGGAGTAGTGGACTTGGATACCCACATGATGTTGGGCCAAGGAACCTCAGCCTTAAAATCCTTGGTTGAAAATAAGGGATTCATAATACCCACTAATAATGGGATGGGCCATCAGTATCAACACCCCATTTTCATACCATCTTCTCAACCGCAAACTTTGATCACTATCCCGAATAGTTCGCTGCTCTTTGGCCAGGGAGTGCAATCGACACATACAGTAACTGAACAAGAAAAAACTCATTGTGTGTCTGCACCACGTCCAACTATTGGTATTAACCCTAACATGCTACCAATGGAATATATGGATGACCAAGAAATGGAGCAAGTTGATCACAACAACATGGAAATCAAGGAGAATGATCTACAAAATTTCCTGTAAAAAACAAAACTGCTAAAGAGGGCTTTTAGCTCAAGTATTCCAACAACAGTGGGAGAGGCGAAAAAATCGTTCAAAAAGTTCGTCCGGATAACAAATTCAGCATCGATTCAGAGCCTCAATTCAAAAGCTAACAAGATAGAGGATGGGGTTTATCTGAGGATAGCAAAAAAATTCAAAAGTATGTGTATCAAAGCAAGACTTTTGGTCAACGGGGTTCCAATTTGCAAAACAACCTAGGAGGTTTATAGTGCCAAGTCTGAAGTGTTGCCTAGTGAAGGAGTAAACAACAACCCTGAACTTGAAATGACTGGGGAGGTGAGCCACAAGTCACCTCCAAGCACCAAATAAAGCTTTGTGCGTGGAATTGCAGAGGCTTAGGGAGCGTAGATACCTATGTAATTCCCTGCTTGTGGTAGATTCTACGCACACAATCCCCTGATATTTTCTGTTTTTTTTAATGTAAAACAACATTGTCGGCAGTAGGTGTCAAGCTCCAATCTTTTCCTTGTCAGTTAATCGGAGGTGTCAATTCAGATGGTAGAAGTGGGGGCATGGCAGTAGTTGGCTCTTGTTTTGTTAACGCATCGTGTATGTATGTCTCAAGAAATGTTGTACTAGTTATTATAAAAGAGGATGGGGATCAGTTGTGGTATGCTTGCTTTGTCTACGACCATCCAAAAGTTGTCCATTGGGTGGGTGTCTGGGATGAAATTCAAAATGTTCTCTCTATGCACCCAGGTCCAACTGTAGTGTTAGGAGACTTCAATTAAGTCGAATTCACATATTAGAAATCAGGAGGCTTGACGGCAGTACCAGGACGTGATACTTTCAGAAGGTTTATTGATCAGACGGATCTACTAGCATAGCCTTCAACGGGTAACAAATTCACGTGGATGAACAACAGAGACATCCTCCCAATTATATATTGAGATGATTTGTTAAAAAAAGAAAATGAAAAAGAAATTGCTGAGTTGCATGTATTTTCAAGTCCAAAAAGACATCCAACAGTTGAATTTATCCAAATAAATATTATATTTTATACTTTATTATTTTTGTGCCATTTTTTCTAATTTGATCAATATCAGAGACAAAATATCATCAACAACAAACATTTAATAAAAGAAAATAATGAAAATTCGGGTAAATTTAGCATCACTCTTTAAACCTAACATAAATGTATAAAAAAACATACTTGCAATTAAATAAATAATAATAAATATGACAAAATAACTTATGCATTGCATGGACATAAAAACTAGTTATAATAGTAATCTTACTGGGTCCCACTGAATACCGCAACTAGAGTAATTCTCGGGTTATTGGCCAACTAGATTGCAAAAAAAAATATATATATATTTTTCCAATTTCTGCTTGTATATTTTCGAATTCAATTGTAGTTCCAACTAACTTCATTACTGTCGTATTCCAGCCCCTCAGTAATCGCATGTTAAGTTCTCAACTGAAGCGATTCTCATCCCTGATAAACCGCATAACCAACTCTACGAATCGCTGAAAATTCACCAACTCAAACCATAACATTCATTGAATAACTCACCATTCTAAAGTCATTTCAAACTATAAAAGGGTACACAGTTCCAATACCATACTAACATCTAACATATATAAAGATGTCTTCCTTCTACTCACAAAACTCATTCCTCTTTGAATCAAATCAATACCTCCAAAAAAATTAAAGTGAAAAATCACAATCGATAAATACAAAGATCTAGAGATATAAACTCAAGCTCACATAAAACAAAAGATTCATACCTCTCATATTCATTTTGAATCTCACCTACCCATCAAAATCCGACATACAAACTTTAAAACAGAATAAATTAGAGAAACGTGTGTTCAAATTTCAAGTCACATTAGTCGGAATCCATATACATAAATGGATGGAGGGACGATCAAAATACATATCGAAGTTTGAAATTCGAAGTTAGAATTTTGTAATTTGGGAAGACCATAATTACATAGTCAAGGAAATTGAAGAACGGAGACGATGAACAATTGAATTTTCTTTGAAAATCGTTGAGATTTAATGAGAAAGGGAGAGGGGACAGAGAGAGAGGTGAGCGGACCAGAGTGGCAGTGAGGTCCGGGGTTATGCGTTTAGGGTTTATCTGAAACGGTTGTGTGGAAATAGTGTGGGAGGGAGAGAGTTTGTCTTAAGTGGGGAGTGGAAGGAGGAATGTATATGTCTAGGGTTTTTAAAAGGAGTCCCTAGATGGAGGGAGGGATAGAAGAACGAAGGGCCCAAGGGAGTGGAAGGATCGGAGGAATATATATGTCCAGGGTTTTTAAAAGAAGTTTCTAGATGCTGTCAAAAAAAAAAAAGAAGTCTCTAGATGGAGGGATAGAAGACCAAAGGGCCCAAAAAAAAAAGAAGAAAAAAATAGGGTTTTATCTAATTGGGTTGTGTACAGACTATTATGAATAAGTATTATATTGTAATTCATATATAACATATGTGTATTTTATTAATGTTGGGTTTTTGCTTTGTAGTTCATTTTTTGTATACATCTGACTATTTTTTTTTATTTTTAACTTATATTTTCAAATATTCATTACAGAGTTCATACGTTGATAATATTTTCAATAAAATTATATATTTTTTTAATAATTTTTTTCCACTACATATGTTGCACGATAATTACAGTCACATCTACAAATGGAAACACTAACCAGCTCACAACATCAACATACACTACATTTAGGCCATGTTCTTTTATACAGTTGGTTGCAGTGTGGTAATGGTGCGGTGCGGTGGAATTTGAAAAAGTGTGGTGAATTGTGGCGAGTTTTGATGAAAATTATGGTAAATGGGGTAGGTGAGGAGAGAGAATGTAGAAAGTGTTTAGGCTCAGTTTTTGAGCCTAAATACGTCCCTTTCACCTTAGGTTTTTATTCGTTTCCTTAGTTGTTCGTTAGTGTTTTTACTTCTTTTTCTTCCTTTTGCAGGTTTTTGGAGCTTTTGATACCCGTGGAGCAAAAGAACGCTAAATGAGGCCAATTGAGGCCTAAAAACAGAGAGCCGAGTCTCCCCGAGGGAACCCGACCTTGGAGAAAGATAATCAAGCCCCGATCCTGATATCAGAAGAAGAAACCAAGTGAAAACAGTGTCAGCAGCAGGGTCACGATCGTGACCTCCCACCTCACGGCCGTCACGACCGTGACCCCCACTTTTCCTTGGCACCAAAGAAAGATCAAAGAAGGGTTGAAGACAGGAGAGGAGTCACGACCGTGACCTGCTGCCACACGGTCGTGACTCCCAAAGCCCAAGATTCCTAGAAAAAAAACACACATCACGGTCGTGACTTGCCTATACACGGTCGTGACCTCCCCAGGAGTATTATGTCCAAAAAGCATCTCACGACCGGGACCTCCTACGAGCAAAAACTTCCATGAGGTACCTCACGGCCGTGACCTTCAAGGTCACGCCCGTGAGGTCTGCGAAGAATGCCGAAGATCTCTAGAATTCTCCAAGGTCACGGTCATGACTTCCATGGTCACGCCCGTGACCCCCCTAATCTGCAACAATTAGTTGGCTTTAACGACATGTTTGGCCGGCTTTGCACTGCTTGTATAAATAGCTTTTTTCCTAACTCTATTAGACATCTTTAATTTTCCAGTTTTTAGTCTTAACTTCAGCTTTTAATTAGGTTGATCTCTTTAATTTCTTGTTCTAAGTAGAGATTAGAGTTAATTGTTTTGTAAGACATTCGAGATTTAAATTCAAGCTCTTGATTCGCAACCTTTTCCAGAATTCCGCTGTGTTCTTTACCGTTCCTTGGTTCTAGTAAGTTCTTGATTGTAATTCGCTTTTCTCTAATTACTTTGATTAGTATTAAATTAGTTTTTAATTGTTTTCTTGATTATTCATGCTTGTTCTTATTCCTAGTTTGATTTTAATGAATTCATTAGGTTTAAAGATTGAATCTTTAGTTTTGATTAACATGATAGGCTAAGTTATTTTAGGGTTAGGGGGTGATTAGGGTCCTTAATGGAGGATTATGTTATGGAATAGCGGGGTTAGGGAGATTAGTGAGATGATTAGTGTTCCACCATAGAATTCCATGCAATGGACGAAGGATACTGGGGGCCGATAGGCTATGGATCTCTTCAACCATCACCTGTGGAATTCCATGGTGGTTTAATCGATTCCAGTTCCTTACTTTGCGAGATGGGATTGGAAGAGTTTACTTTGGATTGGTTCCCATACTACCAAGGTTTGTCATGCTCAAGAGTGATGACAACATAGTTATTAAAATCTCGATCCTGATTTACGATCCTACGATTTTATGGTCCAAAATCGTTGATACAATTCTACTATTTACACACGATCCACGATCCTACATGGGCTAAATTCCGATCCTAACTTCCCCATAGTTTCGAGTTAGGATCCCGATTTTAACAACCTTGGATGAAAACCTCGGAAAGTATAACATCAATTCATCGCCTTGGCACCGGCGGGGGGGGGGGGGGGTCAATGCTAACCCGTGCATAGGAAGTGAACACCGGGTTGACGCCCTGGCGAGGGAAGTCGGTGCAACCTTGGTATGCACACAATCCCTACACTTAATCATCGAACAAAAATCTACCCTAAAACCGCAGTTTCCGTGCTTAGTCTTTCGTTAGGTCGGCCTGGTGTTACCCCCGAGCCCTTATTTTCCCTTATTTGAGTAGAAACCTTAGTTAATTACTCAAAAGTTCGACCTTTTAGAACCCCTTGAGACTTGAAAGACCAACATAGATCACCAGGGCCCCAATTCCTCGGACATATACGACCATTGGCTTACATAGTAAAAAAAAACGTTAAACAGAAAGTAGAGGAGAAGAGTGAGGAGAGAGAAAAGTGAAGATATATTGGTAATGATTGTGGTGTGGTGAAGTATGGTAGAAATTAAAGAGTTGCGGTACGGTGTGGTACCGCACCGCAATCTACCGCATAAAAGAACAGGGCCTTATTCAAATGCATGGAGGAGGAGAAATGACTCTTTATCATGAAGAAAGATAAGACCTTAGCATCAAATGTGTCATGCGTGTCTACAATTGTTGTTCAACAAACAACAATGTCTCAAAATGTAGTTGTTCCTCTATTATTGTCACTTATTAAGTAGTTACCCATTAGTTTGAACAAAGTTATAACAATTTACGAACAATGTAGCATTTTTACAACGGATTAGTTGACCCCTATGTTTTGATTATATATCGTTTGAACAATTTATTATATTGTCTTTTCATTTAATAATACGATTAATCTTTTATTACTTTAGAATTGTATCTACCGTTATTATTTAATTATTTTTTTTAAATTGAAATAATTATTTATTACATTCTGTTCAGTGTACGAGTTTAAGATTAGTATTTAATTAACATTATAGTTTCGTTTTACATTTTTTTTAAAATTGAAAAAAGTGGTTAACCCTCCACCAAAAGTACTTGAGAACTAGTGTTGGCAAAAATTTGGGTTCGAGTGAATTCGGGTCAAACAAATTCGGACAATATCAAAATTTGGACGAGAAATTTATGTCCGGACTCGTTTTTATTTTGGGTCGAACCAGGTCTTCGGACGAAATTAAAATCGGATTTAGACAATAGATAAAAGAGAAATTTCAGATCAGAATATTCGGTCAATTTGATCAATATCAAAATTCAGATGAAAAATTTATATCCAAACCTGATTTTTTCTAAGTCGGATAATTCGGATAATTCGAGCCAGACAAAATTTTACCCGTTCTACCGAGAACACCCAAGCACTGAAGCACAGTGACGTGCCCGGTGAGGCCCAGGGCTGCCTCAACTTATTAGTTTTCTTCTTCCGCGGCGTTTCGCCCCCTACACAGGTAATTAATTGGTAAATAATAAAAAATCAAATTCCGCAAAATTCCAATTCCGCAGATTTCAATTCCCATCTCTTTCTCCTTCCAGGCCTCAACTCTTTCTGTCTGACAAGACAATTAAAAATTTTTGAGGCGTCAAAACTTTCAAATTAATCTCCCCCAAAATTAAAATCCTCGAAACCCTAGACCTTCTTCCGAACAGCTAACGACAAACCTGCTAAAACCCTAATTCACAAATTTCCCCAGATTCCGATTGATCAACTCCTCTGATTTCATCGCCAGTTTGCTTCCATTTTAGATGTCGACGACGTCTTACGGTCGTAGCCGGAGCGGTGACCGCTTCTACAACCCGCCTCAAGTTCGCCGGCAACTTCAACTTCAACAGCAGCAGCAGCAACAATTGCTCTCACAAAAGCAGCACAAACTAGAGACAGAAGAGATTAGGAGAGATCAGAATCATCATCATCAGCAACAGCGGCGCCACCATAAGCCGGCGGTGCTGCGAGCCAAAGTTGCAGAGTCGTTGGAAATTCGGCCGGACTGTGGTGCTACCACGGCCACCACTACGCTGGCCGCCTCGGTCTCGGTCTCCCCCAATTCGACTAATTTGGATCGCTTCTTGGAGTACACTACTCCCGTAGTACCCGCCCAGCACTTCTCCAAGGTACAGGGTTATAAGATGGATCATGATTTTGCTTTGCAAATTACTTGTCTGAACTGCGGGTCATTCTTTTTCTCATGTATTGTTGGTTATTATTATTATTATGTTTTTTGGTTGTGTTTGAGCTAATTAACTTAATTCCATTCAATAATCAGAAGTATTCATCCGTTTGAGTTATTTATGGATTTCTTCTGGGCTTTACCTGGGATGTTGATTAAAGACACCAACTTCGCATCGCATTGCACTTTTCAGCCTGTTAATTGGGTGTATATGGAGATTGAATATTTATTCCCCCTAATTATTAATTGTGCTTCTTTGATACCTGTGATAGAAAGCATTGCTCTTCATGAATTTCATGAGGGGCTTGCCTAGAATGTAGGATAAAGCTACCAACTTTGTAGGGGAGTGCTATGTTCAATCTGTAAGTGGATGTGATTCAGCAGTGAATATTTGTATTTTCTTCATAATGTTAATCTTCACCTCTTGATATATGTGATTGACAGACGAGCATGAAGGGATGGAGAACTCAGGAAGACGATCTTCATTCATACTTTGTGCTTGGGGATCTCTGGGAGTCTTTCAAGGAGTGGAGTGCATATGGGGCTGGAGTGCCACTTTTGTTGAATGGCAGTGACTTTGTGGTGCAGTATTATGTTCCGTATTTATCCGGCATTCAGCTGTACATTGACTCATTAAAGCCCTCTCTAAGCACCAGGTTAGTATTGAATATCTGAAAATTTTGCTTCTATTGATATTTTGGTTGTTTGTGCTGTTAAAGCATTTCAGACTTTATAGTTTTCTAATGGAATCAGGTTGCACCTTACCCCCCCCCCCCCCCCCCCCCCCCAAAAAAAAAAGAAAAAAAAAGAAAAAAAAGAATGACACATTTGCAAACAAGACCTACAAAACTTAATAATTAGCAAAGAAGAGGAGGGGTTAGGAGGTCTGGCGGATGTTTGCTGATAAAGTACGACGTTCCTTTCAATAAACCAGGTTTATCTTTTATTTTTATTTTTTTAGAGGGAGTAGAGGATGTTATGGTGCTATATAATATGATTATTGGTACCCAAATTATGGATCTATATACTTTACCAATTTTGCTAGTGCTTTGTGGCTTTAGGATGGAAACTTTGAGGTAAAACATCAGTTATGCTTGTCAAGTGTTGACATGGTGAAGCATCATGATTGTTACTGATTGCATCTTTCGTCCACTTTTTGAATGGATCCTTCTGTTTTCAAGTATCCTTGAAATTTTATGCTTCTATATTAAAATATAACCCACTTAAGAGTTAAGAGTGTTTAGGTTGGAGTGAATGAATTCCTAACTTTCCAACATCTGAATATATGCCAGTCATGGCTTGTAGTGGAATGGTGTTTGATAGTTGTTAGTGTACAGGGCACAACAATTGAATGCTGATGTGAAATCTTGCATCATTGGTGGCACTCTTTGGTGTATAGCAATTCTGTGCCATTGAAATGCGATTTGCTTGCATCAGTGTAAAAGAACTAGTGCTCTAAGTCATTACAGCCTTGTGCTTCTCATAGTGTATTGCAAATGGGGCTAGTGTAAAAAATTGTTGTACTTTCAAGGAGGAATTTGATGTTGTGAATATAGACTATTGAGTTAGGGGCTTTAATTAGCTAAACACATGTTAGATGGGGGATACAGTCATAAAGATTTCTTTCTTTCAAGATATTAGATTGGTTTATTCCCACGTGCCATCTATTTTGGCTAGAGATTGATTGAGTTCCGGAAGTCATAGAGTTAGTTTAACTTTATGTGTTTGGACCTTGTTATTTGGTTACTAGCACGATAGTTTCATTTATTTGTGCAATGTCTTGTAGGTAATTCTCTTAATTTCTTGATGTATAAGTTGTTAAAAATGCTTAGAACCTTGGGCATCATTTTTCTATGCGTCATAATGGATTAGTAGGCAACATTCTTGCTCCTCCCCTCTCCTTTGGGTTAATGATGGTATTGCATGGAGATATCCCTCTTTTTTCATATAGTTTAACCTCAAAATGTTGCCTCATCTTTCCCAGTAGGCCCCTTGGTGGTGGAGGTGAATATTGCGGTTAACAATAGAATTTCTCTTGCGAAATTCTTCATTTTATGTATTAGATGTGGTTTTAGTGAATGTATTGTGTAGAATTTCTATGTTACTTTTGAAGTATGAGATCAGGCATCTTGGCGATGAGTTGTCTAGGGTTGTATGTTGTAATTGCCTCATCTTGTGACTTAGATGTGTTTGGCCGTGGAGATTCATATGTGTTGTTTATGCACAAGGTTTCTTACTTTCTTGTGTGATAACCAATGTGTTTGGATTACTAAGATTTATACCTTAGAAGACATATTTTTGAAACAAAATGTGAATTTAGGTTTAAAATGTTGTGTGGATTCATTCATACCTTAGAGGACATGTTTTGAAAAACATTGTTCGATGTGGATATGTGGGGCAAAAGGAAGGGTCCAAACAAGGGGAATGAGGGTTAATTAACATCCATTCCTTGTCACTAAACCCATAATCATTTAGATTTCCCTTTTATAACTTGTGAGTAAGTGTTGTGCTTCATGCTCTCTGAGGGATATCTATGTACGCTATTATCCTTAGAGTTTGTTTTAAGCATTTCGATGCCCTCCTAGTACAACTCTTATTCAACTTTCTCTTGATGTTGATGGTGATATCTTTTGAAGAGCATTGACTGTAGTTGGCCTTTTATGATAATAAAAACTGTTCACTGATAACATGCTTTTGATGGTTATATCATTTCAAAGAGTGTTAGGTTGAGTTTATAAAAAATGATTAGCAGTATAGAGGGCTTCATGTATAATTGAATTTAGACTATTGACTATTAGATTCTTGAGGTGGAGATTCTTGGAGTGTAAATAGGAAGCTACTTCAAGTGAAGTTCATAATGGCAGGTAAAGATAAAGCCAATAACCATGATATAGTTTGTTAAGCTAGTATCTTTGATTTTATGAGCCCTAATTATCGTAGAGGATGGGTTGAGCGAAAAGATGATGTGAAGGGACTTGGTCATCTATTGAATCACTTTGGTTCATGCTATGAGCTAAGAAGATCACTCTATCATAAGGGTTTTGTTTCATAAGAAGATTATGTAATTTAGAGGCAAGGGGGATTTAATTATGGTTTGCCCACTTTGAGAAGGCCTATGCCAATTCGATTGGTGAGGTTTTGTTCATATCTTCCAAAAATGGTGAGAGGTTCCCATTTCTTGCATTGTAGTTATTCCTAAAAGTTCTATATGAAGTAAAAGCAAGATTAGGAGACCTAGGTACACAAAAGACTTAGCTAGTTTACTATTACCTGATGTTTGCATTCAAAAATGTCCTTTAGGCACAATTCTCTGTGCATCATCTTTAGATGATGTTGATAGAATCATAGTTACCTACATCAGTCACCCTTGGATCCGCGTTCCTTGATCAGTGATCCCCATCGAAGATCAATAATGACCTAGATCAGCAAGGATCGCGATCCACATCAACATATTTGATCGATCTAATTTTCACCAACACTGGTGGCTGTTTGAGGTAGAAGTCGAGGGCTTTTGGTTGAGCGACAGTTCCGACTCCACCGATGGGTTTTCTCAGGTACTAGTCGCCAGTTTTCGACCGCTGGAAGTTGAATTTGAGGTGAGAACGAATGAAAAACCCTAGATCTAACAACTGAATGACCAATTGATGAGTATTTGTGGAGGACCATGAGGGCTTTTGGTCGTCTAGGAGGTGCCACCCCACCGGTGTGGTTTTCTCCGACCAGCGGCCATCGGTTGTAGTTTGAGAGATTGAAGCAGTAGGGTGAGAGACTGCAATATAGAGATGGTTAGGGGGTGTGGCTAACTGGCTGAAATTTAGGGTTATGATTACTATTTGCTATTATTATTATTATTATTATTGTTATTATTATTATTATTATTATTGTTGTTGTTGTTGTTGTTGTTGTTATTGTTGTTGTTTTTGTTTTTGTTGTTGTTATTATTTTTGTTGTTATTATTATTATTATTATTATATATATATATATATATGTTGTTTTTGTTTTTGTTGTCGTTATTATTTTTGTTGTTGTTATTATTATTATTATTATTATTATTATTATTATTACATACATACATACATACATACATATATATATATATATATATATATATATATATATATATATATATATATGTCAAGTATCCTTGACTCGGTGGCGTCCCATCAAAGTACAATTTTATTTATTTTTGGATCACTAGAATCCAAATTGATAGTAGGGATTATTGCTGTCAAATTCGTGAAAGTAGGGATTATTAGAATCCAATTTTCCTATATATATATATATGTGTGTGTGTGTGTGTGTGTGTGTACACACACACACACACAAAAACACACACATATACATATATTTAAATATATACGTATGTACACGTGCGCATGTGTGTGTCTATATGAGAGAGAGAGAGAGAGAGAGAGAGAGAGAGAGATGAAGTGTAGCTATACAAAAGGCTTTGTAACTTCACCTTGGAGCCTGCGATTCATACATATATGAAGTGCACCTTGTGTCCAGAAGGCTTGCTTCTTTGCCTTGGAGTCTGCACATAGCGTAACGCCCCGACCCCTCCCGGGCTGCGGACATTACCGATAACTGCTTCAAGGAATCAAAGGCCCCACAAATCAAGACGAGTCTTTCTAGCGTGTTTCGTCCCCGCTCACACGCTGCCTGGGAAAACTTCCCTGGAGGTCACTCATCTTGAGACTACTCCAGCCAAACACGCTTAATTGAGGAGTTCCCAACGGATGAGCTACCTTAAAAGGTGCATCTTGGTGATATAAGTAGTCATTTCAATCTCTTAAGCCACACTTAACCATATATCCGAGGTGTTACAATTACCCCCACTTAAGCGCACAACGTCCTTGTTGTGCCACAATCCACTCCAGAATCTTTGCCCCGTTAGGTGACTGCCCATGAATCTCCTGTCCATTGGTGCAACTCACGGTCGCGGGTCGACTCTGATACCATCTGTAATGCCCCGACCCCTCCTGGGTCGCGGACATTACCGATAACTGCTTCAAGGATTGCTGACTGGCCGCACAAATCACCCCGAGTCTTTCTAGGGTGTTTCGTCCTCACTCACACGCTACTTGAGAAAACTTCTCAGGAGGTCACCCATCCCGAGACTACTTCCAGCCAAGCACGCTTAACTGAGGAGTTCCCAACGGATGGACTACCTTAAAAGAAGGTGCATCTTGGTGATATAAGTAGTCATTTCAATCACTTTAAGACACACTTAACCACATATCCGGGGTGTTACACATAGGCTCCAGGACCCCTTTGCGCCTTTGTTTTTCCTTGCCTTATCTTCTATGGCGTTTTCGATCCTATTTTACTGATTTGGATTTTCATTTTTCTAAATAGTGAACAAAGGGCACTGTGGTGGTGTATGGACTTTCTTACTATTTATATTAGGACTAGAATTCCTTGAATTTTTTTTGGGATCGAATGGAGCACAGGCTGCGTTCAATAATCACTAGAATCCTTTTCTGAAGAACATGGAAGCTGTATCCAATTGCTGGTTCTGATCTTTCTATATCCTAAATGATCTCAGTGTGTGTGACATCCAGTCACCTGTTGGTTGTGTTTTATGACTTGTTAATGTGAGATGGTCTTGCCGGATAGGAGCTATTGTGAGATCTACTCTTAGTGATGGGTGTTGTGAGTTAATCTCTGAAGGAATGATAGAATGCATCACTATGGTGCTTCCTCAAGGGTATTGTACAAATGTTTAACAGGTTCAAGATCATTGGTTGTGGTATATTGTTTGTGGAAGTGGTTGGGCTACTGATTTTTTTTTTTCGTTCCATATTTCACAAAGCACAGATGTCTGGTGATGGTGATCTGTTATTTGAGTACCATGCTGAAACAGAAATTGTTGTTTCAATTAGGCAAAGTAGTATCAATGCAAGTATTCATAATAATGGTTAAGCAGAGTTCTGATTGGTTAGTAGCTCATATGAACCACAAAAGCAATGTAAATTTTAATGGAGTTAGTTCCAAAAATAGTAAATGAAACAACAATACTTATACAGAATACAGTTTATGCAACAGAGGTCAGACCATCTGATATGTCAACAGTAACATAATAGCAGCTTTGTAGGCTGGGTTGCATCCCAGATTTGCTTTTAGTTTGCAGGTTGAGGGCGAGGGGATGTTCTTGAGCACTGTTTGTAATTGTTTTGGCTGTATTTCTAAGCATATTTATTGTCATCTGTTATTCGTGAAAATATTGATTAGTTTTGTTGAGCTTGTATATGCTCTTGGTGCTTCCAAAAATAACATCCAGCTTCATCATGCAAAGTGATACTAGGGGCTTCACTCTAGAGTGATGATATGGTTGGTGGGCATTTGATCAATATGCAGGGACTACTTTCCTATAAGATATGATCAATATGCAGGGACTACTTTCCTATAAGATAATCACTCAAGGGCTTGACATACAAGTCTTAGAGATACTTCACTGCAAGTTGATGAGGCAAATGGACTTTCATTGGTGGTTGATCGAGCATTGAGGGTCCCTTTCTCATGCTGTGTGCACCCTTCAGAATCACTTCAAGTTATATTTATGGCAATATAAATTCAATGATAGCATCAAAGAATTGATTATGCACAATTATACTACAAAAAACTGCGCAAGTAGTCTTTAACAGACGATATAACACCGTTTGTAAATGTAATAGTCAACACACTCCTGGTAGGGTTTTAGTCGAGCGTTAGTCGCACAGCAGGAGTAAAAGCTTTCTTTTTCCTCCCTTTTCACAAAGGATCTGGTAGGGAGAAGTAAATATAGATATAGCATGCCTTGTGCTCGGGTCAAAAGCGGCAAAACTGTGCGCTTTCTAAGGGCTTTTGGAATGTGGGCTGGGCTTCCAATTGTAAAAGTGCAGCCATGTGCTCCCCCTGGCTTTATTGCACTCTGTGTGCTTTTCTTAGACTAAGGTTAGCCTGCGCTATTGACTTGGACATTTATATTAAGTGTGATTGTGATAATTACAAGTTGAGTTGGAGGTGCGTTGACAGGATATTCTATTATTAACACCACATTTATAGTCCATTTCGAGCGTAACTGCAGGCATTTTGGCATACAAGTATGACAAAATCTGCTAAAATAATTGTGAAGAAGTGACAGGAAACTGTTTAGGACTTTGTATGGTAACAGAAAGTGCTTTGGGTGAGGTTGAGGTCAATCATGAAAGAACTAGGCTGATACTTGACTTTGAACATGCACCATAGATCTCATGCCATCCTATTTATTAGGACGAATTCTTGGTTTTGCCCTCGATGTAGTTTATAAAAGTGTGCCAGGCTCAGAAGAGCCTGAAGCCTAAGCTGTTATGCCTCGGCAGGAAAAGCCTGTGGTTTATGGTGCTTCAGACCGAGGTCAAAAACTTTTGTTGTACAGTAACATCAACTGTTCTTGTTTTTGACGATTTCTCTCTATTTTCATAATATTTCCTTCTTCCGTTCTCTCTTTCTCTTTCTCTCTTTTAGCCTCATTATCCTAGCCCAAAAGAATGCAAAGCATGTGCTGTTTTCATGGTTATAAATATTATAAAGTCTTTATCACTTCTTTTGCACCATATCTAACTTATTTCCAAAAATGTTATGGTTTGCAAATGATTTTAAACATGAATATGGCTAAGATGTAGGGAGTCATTATCTGTTGTAGTATTGTTCTTGGATTTGTGCTGGTTTGATTTCTTTATGTTGTGTTACTATATAGTTTGATGAACAATTTATTGGCTAGAGCCTAGAGGTAAAACATGAATATGGCTAAGATGTAGGGAGTCATTGTCTGTCGTAGTACTGTTCTTGGATTTGTGCTTGTTTGATTTCTTTATGTTATGTTACTATATAGTTTGATGAACAATTTATTGGCTAGGTGTAAAACATGAATATGGCTAATATGTAGGGAGTCATTGTCTGTCGTAGTACTGTTCTTGGATTTCTGCTTGTTTTATTTCTTTATGTTATGTTACTATAGAGTTTGATGGACAATTTATTGGCTAAAGGTTAAAGCAAATTTGACAGCAAACTGGAAGCATTTTATTTGCTGTTATGCTTTCATGTCCAGAATAAATGGCAATATAATTGCTAGTTTTACAGCCAGTGCACAAAGTGAATTCTGAATAACATTGTTTCAAAAAAAAGTCTTTATGTAAAAGGAGTATAAGGGCTTGTAATTTAGAACTTCTTCCAGTTATCTGAGTTGCCTTAAAGTAGTTCCGCGGAAGCTTTTGGCTGTAAAATTGGAGTCAAAGACCTAGGGTGTAACTAGCTGAACTGTTTGTATTCTTATGTATCAGTTCCTTGGAAGTTTTTGGAGAAGTGGAGGTACATTACACTGGACATTTCTTAGTGATTATTTTTCATTGAGATGCTTTCATAGTGATTATTTACTACCTGTCAATTTGGGTGAGCGGGGTAACTACAGCTCAGGTTCGGTACGGGTCGGTTTCGGGTTTGGAAATAGTGTGTAAAACCCTAAAGTTTAGGGTGGGTTCAGGTCTGTTTCGGTTTGGGTCAAATTTTGCCAGGTATTCAAGTAGCATAAACAACTGTATTAGACTCTTCTTTAGCCCTGACCTCTCTATCCCTGTTTTTTCAGAAGTGGAGGGTTTCAGAACATCTGTCTTTTTCTATTGAGTGTAGGATGTTCAATAAGTTTGTATACGTGACATACTGACATGCACAATGTTAAGCACATAGGCTGTCCACTCTTTTTTCTGCTCATTTAAGAGTCTATCCATTAGACTCATATTCCTGCCTGTTTGCTTAAGTTGTGCTAACTGTTGTGTTCATTACAGACAGCTGGGTGAGGAGAGTGATGAATCATCTAGAGAAACTAGTAGTGATGGCAGCAGTGATTGTGAAATTGAAAGAAGAGCTAGCTCATTGTGGAGCCAGCAAGAACTTGCAGAGTCTACTCTACAGGATATAAAGGGACTATCTTTATGGAATAAACCTTCCAATGGCTCATCGAGCGATGAAGGGGATACCCCTAGTTCTTCTCCTGGGGTACTTGTCTTTGAATACCTTGAGCATGATGCTCCCTACAGCAGGGGACCTTTGGCTGACAAGGCTAGTTATTTCAGCTATGAACTATTTTTTCTCTCTTTTTTTTTTTGTCTCTGTTGCTTTTCTGGCTAAACATTTATTGTCTATACAGATATCAATTCTTGCATCCCAGTTTCCAGAGCTAAAAACATACCGTAGCTGTGATCTGTCGGCATCAAGTTGGGTATCTGTTGCATGGTATTATTTCTGCACAAATTTAAAGTGTTATATTGAATACTTTTTCCTTATGAGGATATGACCCAGGTTTTCTTCTGTGGAAAAAGGTACCCAATATACAGAATACCAACTGGCCCAACCCTTCAGAACTTGGATTCCTGCTTTTTGACGTTCCATCCGTTGTCAACACCCACTCCTGGTATGCGTGTTGCTGGTTTTAGATTTGTGTGTGGGTTATAAGAGGAGCCGCCTCTAAACTCTTGCTTTATGGAACAAAATCCCCAATTTGTCAGGTGTGCAGAAAGAGTGGCCATGTCATTTTGGTTCTTGTGCTAGGGAGGTCCCCAATGGTTTTGACATGGCTCGTAAGCTGTCGTTGCCGATTTTTGGAATGGCATGTTACAAGTTCAAGATCTCTGTGTGGGATCAAAACGGGGTTGAAGAATGCCAGAGGGCCAACTCCCTTTTGCGAGCAGCTGATGAGTGGCTTCGGCTGCTTAATGTAAATCACCCCGATTACAGGTTCTTCGTGTCTCATAGTTACCACTGGAGATGAGACCAAGCACTGACAAGTCGGAAAGAGTTAATTAGCTGACTTCTCAGTTCTCACTGCCCAGCTGTTTAAAAGTATTTGAGTTGTCAGGTGGGCATCCAAAATTTCCTCTCTATCTTTGTTGTCTAAAAAGACGACTCTTCTGCAAGTTTGTGTTTTTGGAGGAAATTTTTAGAACAAGCAGCTAGTTGTATAACATGCTACAAGCTCACAAGACAGGGAGGAGGGAGCCTTTGTCACGCTATTTTGATGAATAACTCACTTCCAAAAACTTTTATTATGTAAAAACCATTTGTCTTGATGGATGGCATATTTCCTCAGAGAATCCCTAGTGCCCATAAAGCTTGTGAAGGGCTCTGTTTGCCAGAATATGACATTGGTGCTGTGGTGATATTCGAAAAATATGTCGATTAGATACCATATGAGCATGGTGTTATGTGTACAAACACATGCTTTGCTTTTGAAATAGATAAGCTTCAGTTTGTTTGTGTAAGCTCTCAGCTTGTGCTCCTTGTAAGCCTCAAAGAAGCTTTGTTTCTTGGTGGATTATCCTAATTTTGTGAATCTATTCTGTTGAAAAGACTGGATGAATTTGCCTGTCCAATGCCGATGAGCTAGATGATGTTCTCGGCGCATAGATGTTTCGCCAGCGTAGTTTGATTTGAGCTGGGAATATTGAGAGTCAAATAATGCACTACGCATCTCCCATTCTTTTGTGATTCTCAGTTTTATGGTTGTAATCTTCAGGCTAAATGTGTTCAAGTTGTTGATATAGTAAGGCAGTTCAAAAAATCTGCAACTACTGAGCTGAACTAGAAACTAAGAAAATGAAACCAAAAGTCAACAAAACTGAACTGGTTTAAAAATCCATTGAACTGAATCATAAAAATCGAATGCTAAATAGGCATTTCTAGTTTAGAATATTCAAACTGACAGGAACCGTAATTGAAATGATAATATATATGTATGTGTGTGTGTCAAGGATACCCCTTGACTTCTGATATGAAAGACCATGTACGGAAAATGACTAACACGGGATATACGCCGGCCACGATACATACATCACTTAAGGTGAAATTTCCGGATTGTAATGCCAACGTTGGCCACGATACATACGCGAGAGACAATACTATTGAAGGTTTGGGATGAGACATTCAAGACTCGTATGAACTATTATCCTAGTTAGCTAACTATATAATTGTGTATTTATTTGGTATTAGCTTGTTTCAAATTGGATGCCATAGTTAGTTAACTATATACTTGTGTATTTGTTTGGTTTTTTATTGTATTAGCTATTCTCCTAGTTAGGGTTGCTCAATGACATACTGATATTGTTGATCATATAACAAACAAATTAAAAAGTACGACAGTAAAAAAAAAAAATTGTACAACAGTTCTAGGTTTAGGGTATAACGACACAAATTAAAACTAAAAAGAAAATCTATTGCTCCTGCTCATCATCCTACTGCTCGGGGACCTCGATATATATATGCGTGTGTTGATTTTGATGCCTTTATTCATACACATAACAGGCATGTCGACATATTAATTTTTATGTCATTGTTCTGCATGTAATATACATTAACGTTTAATTTTGTTTGAATATTATGATTATAATTAAGGGTTATATAATTTTATTGGCGAATCAAAAGGCTGCTCCAATAACAAAATTTTTATCTTATTAGTGAACAAGAAGTTTACTATGACAATGAAATTTTTTGTTTAATTTTATCAATGAACTGGAAGTTCACTTGAATGATAATAATTTTACCTTATTTCATCAAGTGATCAACTAGACGTTCACTCAATATCGAAAATTTTTATCTTATCAGTGACCAGAAGTTCACTGGCAGTATTGTTTAGTTTTATTAATGAAACAGAAATTCTATCGAATAATAATAATAATAATTTGTCTTATTCATTAGTGAACCTGGAGTTCATTGTAATGTTAAGAATTTTATCTGCTTTTGTTAGTGACTAGAAGTTTACTTTGATATTGAAAAAAATGGTTTTTAATCATTGGTGAACGATGAGTTCATCCCACCACTAATATTGAATTTTGTTTCCATTGATTACACGTATTAGTAGTGAACCAGATGTTCTCTCCAACTATTGAAGCTCTATATAATCTCATAAGTGAACCAGAAGTTCGCTTTCCGGCCAATTAGAGTATAGAGTTGTTAATTTCCATAAGGATTGCTGAAAGACAATGATAGTATACTTAAGGTTGATAAAGTTTATATTGTCGGTTAAATTTAGCATTACAAGTATGGAGTTTAATGTTTAGATGAGAAATGTACATAATTACATTAATAATGATTAATGACCTATGAGATCATTAGAACCTCCAAATGGTTTTGTCCCATTCCCTGAAGTGAATATGGCTGAAGTGAATGTTTTCGTAGCCCCAGGCCACCATTGTGCTTCAGCAAACAGACTGAGTCCCAAGCCACCATGAGAATTCGGCTGTAGTCATCTGTAGAGCCCCACAGAAAATTTCTGCAATTCCGCGTGATCGTTCTAATCACTGAGGGGGGGATTATGACGATACGGACCCAGAATGTAAAAATGCCCAGTAATACATTATTGATCAGAACCGCCCTGTCAGCATATAATATGTTGCATGAACTCCATGTTCTGATTCTAGCCAAAATTTTGTCAGACAAGTTTGAGCAATCAGTAGCAGAGAGGTTGCTTGATGAGATCGGCATCCCAAGATATTTGAAGGGTAATTTCCCCTGAGAGAAGCCGATTTCATTTTTCAGTTGAAGTTCTTGATCTTCTGAGACATCCCCAAAAATGACCTCAGATTTTTGGGTGTTTGTAGTGAGGCCTGTAATAGTTCATCAAAAGAATTGTCCAAGATTGCGTCATAGAGCACGCGACGCACGTAGTCTTAAGCCCAAGAACGGGTTGTATCCAAACTACACATTTAGTCCGATAAGTGATTGAAGGCAGCTATAATTTTCTGAATTGATCTCCTGTCAGCTGAGGATAATATGATGAGATCGTCAGCAAACATCAAGTGTATGATGCACAGGTCTTTGCATCGTGGGTGATGCTTATAGCTAGTTTGATTATGATAAGCTATGGATCTAGACAAATACTCCATTGTGATGACAAAAATGAGGGGGAAGAAAGGATCTCCCTGTCTGAGCTCCCGACCACCTTGGAAAGTTTGGGAGGACTGCCCATTCATGGTGGCCGAGAAAGTTGTTGTTGAGATGCAGCTCATGATACACTTAATCATCTATTGAGGGAAATGGAGATGATTAAGAGCCTCTTCAATGAATTCCCAATGCACCGAGTCGAACGCCTTTTTTAGATCAAGTTTCATCATACATCTAGATGTGATGGAGCCCCTAGTATACCCTCTAGCCACTTCCTGGCAGAGGAGAAAATTATGATGCAATTCCCTTATGGGGACAAAAACACCTTAGCTGAGATTGATAATACTAGGGAGGACTTCCTTGATTCGGGCTGCAAGAATCTTGGAGAAACATTTATAGATGGTGTTGCAGCACGAAATTGGTCTGAATTCGCCAGAGGTCGAGGGGTTTTGAATATATATATAAAGTTTTGAATCAAATGCAACACAAAATCTATGATATTTAGGGTATACTCTCGATTATGTCCCATACAATACAATTTTATTTTTTTTGGATCACTAGAATACAAATTGAAAGTAGGAATTATTACCATCCAATTTTTTGCAAAAGTAGGGATTATTAGAATCCAATTTCCCTATGTATGTATATATATATATATATATATATATATATATATATATATATATATATATATATATATATATATATATATATATATATATATATATATATATATATATATACATACAAAGGCGAAAATCAAAATATGTGAGTTCTAATGAGGGCATTTTGGGAAACATATAATTGATTATATTTAACTTTTTAAAGAAATCATGTAATATTAATGTATATACATTAAGTTAGATATTAATGTATGTGCATTAATGTATATGATAAATATAGTCATTAATCAATAAAAACCTTTTTATTTTCTTTACTATAAATTTTATTTTCATGTATTATATTTTTGTTTGTTTTCCCTAATTAACTAAAAAAAAAGGGACAAGAAGTATTTTTTTTAATCATAAATTACGTCTTTGTATTGTTAAAATTTATTAGAAAATTATATATACAATTGTTTTGGATGCATTCAAATGGAATATGTTTATTCAAAAATATGTGTGTTTTATTATTATCCCGTGCAACGCAAGAGTCTAAGTACTAGTATTAATGTTCAATAAGTTCAAATGAACAACCTATTAGGGTTGATTGTTTGTGAAAATTACCATTTTACCAAGAGTTTACCAAAAATTAAATATATGTCATCATAAAAATTAAAAATAATTGACACATACTATATTAAAATTGGAGACAAAGAGTATAAAATGACATTTTGATGAATACTTTTTTTAAAAAAGAACAAACTTTACCAGACACAACTTTTTCAAACAGTCAGTCAAAATAACTAATACAATCTGTCAATGATAAACAACTACTATAAACAACCAACAACAAATAGTTATTTGTCAAACAAGGCCTACGTATAATATTAGTGTAGAAATTCATCAAATTAAATCGGTTTAAAATTTCGATGCTAAAAGTTGTATTGTTATAATAAATCCATATATGTGCATATACTAAAACAAACCACCAAAGGGAAATCTATACCAAAATGGTGAAATTTGGGAGGCTTGGTTGTTCCTAAGCTACTTCCAAGCCTAAATAATTGATGTCAATAAAAAATGGATGAAGAATATTTTATTTCTACCAAGATTTGAACCTTAGTGGAGAGCATGGAAGAGAGAGGTAGTTGCCACTAAATAACTTTTAAAGTGAAATTATTATGAGATTAATATATATTGTACGAGGGTTAGTGATAAATAAATGATAAATTTTTAATTTTTTTATTTAGCAAATATAGTTCCGAGCTTGTTTCTTATTATATATTATATAAATTCATTTTAATTTATTTCTCTAATTATAGATTACAAAAAAAGGAAACTGCAAGCTATTAGTAATATTTTTTAATTAGTACTCCCTCAGTTTCATATTAATTTTCTCTTGATGTTATTAATTTCTCAACATACACGATGTTCTAGTAGTACAAGAAAGTACTAACATTAGATTCATCATGAAAAATATCATCATAAGAATGTAATGTTGTAACTTTTTGATAAAATATGATATGAAAAGTTTTTACTCAAATAAGGACATTAGGACAACTAATATGGAATGGAGGAAATATGTTTTTTGAACCATGTAATTCAAATTAGTAGTAGAATATAATTGTATTAAGAAAATATATGAATAATGATAGTACAACTTTTCCTAAATGATATTAATTACTACATATAGATTTATAGTTTTAGTCCAAAAAATAATTTTAGATAAATTAATAAACTAAACCTTGCATTGTACTGATTAAAAAGATTTTTTTTTTTTGGGCAATGACAACATTGCAAGAAGCCTACAGGCAATTAGATCACACAATCGGCCAACCACATCGGTGGGCTACCCTCCCAACACATATTGTCTTGTCTATGTACTCCCCATTAGGCCAACCAATGTGTTGCTTCGTTGGCAGTTCTTCTGGCCCATTCCACTCCTCGTCAATTAATTTCGGTCATTTGTCTCCTTACATCCACATATAGTTGCCTTAGATATCTCCTATCCTCTCCCCTTTCATTTAGTCTCTTCACAATCACCTGAGAATCACTCAGTACCACACATTCCCTCAACCATTTTTCCTACACCAAAAGCAAGCCCCAGTTGACTGCCAACAGCTCCGCCATTTCCACACTACATCGCACCTCCTTGTACTGACATGCTACATAGTTAAAACTCCCATTCGCCACCCTACTGTAACAGCCCATCCCAATATGTCGTTTCCCTCATGCGTCGCTGCGATGCACCACACCCCCCTCTCTTGCTGTTGCGTCATCTTCGTACCCCGACTACTTCCCTTCCTTTTGTCCGCCAATTCAAAGTCCTTCATGGCTTTCTCGGCCCTCTCCACCACCCACATCCATTACCCTGTTGTTGATAGCATAGTCATTCCTTCCCCACTATATGCTCCATAAGGTTTGCACCCACCTACGAACCTTTTTCCCCTTCAAATATATCTCCCACTATTTCGCCCCATCCCTTCACCTCCAACACTCCATTTGTAGCACTTCACTTAGATCCATCCTTATCCGCACCTCCTTAACCCACTCACAGCCTTTGAATACAAAGTCAAGATCTTCTCTTTCCGCCCCATAAACTTCACACCTTGCATCCTGAACGCATCTCTACTTCGCCAAATTGTACTTAGTGGGTAAGATGTTTCTACTAAACCTCCGAAGGAAGTTTTTTTTTACTCTTGGTTGCGCCTGCAAACGCCAAACCCTTTTCCAGAAGTTGTCTTTGCCATTTATCATCGAGCTTGTCGCATCATTTAGCATTTGAATCAAATGGTATCCCGACCTCACGTCATATTCTCCAGATCTAGAGTGCAATCAGATGGGCCTGTTCAGGGATTTGTCAAGGCTAAGGTAGATTGACAAAATAATCTTTGCCCATTCCTCATCAAAGAGTTCTCTAACTCGTCTTTCATTCCATTGTTAATCTCCCTAAGTCATCAACTGACACATTGTCCAATTCTCCATCCGCTCTGGCACCGGACCTAGGAATTGTCGGCATCCCGGCGGCATCCACATATCCTTCCAAACTCGAATCTCAGTCACATCTCCCACTTCCCATCCTACACCCTTTACCTATAAATCTATTCCAGCCAGATAGCTTTTCTAGACATAACTTGCTCCATACCTTTCACTTGCACGCAACACAATGGTCCGTGGGAAGTACCTCACCTTCAAGACTCGAGCCACTAGAGATTGCGGCTTGGTTGTGATTCTTCACACTTGGCGTGCTAGTAGGGCCATGTTGAAACTTTCAAAATCTCTAAAGCCCATACCGTCTTGGAGATTTCCCTTGCACATCTTCTTCCATGCCAACCAGTGTATGCCCCTTTTCCGGGTCTCCGCAACCCCAAAACCTACTAATAAAGCTTCTTATCTCATCACAGAAGGTAGCCGGTAGTTTGAAGACGCTCCTTGCATATAAGGGAATTACTTGTAACACGACCTTCACGAGGACCTCACGCCCAGCTTGTGACAACGTCCGTTCTTTCCAACCGTTCAGTTTGCTCCATATTCGGTTTTTCATATGTTAAAAAATGATCATCTTCGACCTCCCCAAACTAAGCAGTAACCCAAGGTACTTCTTGTCGACATTCATCTCTTTCATCCCAGGGCTTGCAATACCTATTGTCGCCTGTCACTTGTTGTATTTGCACTGAGCATCACTTCTTTTTTCTAAGTTTACTTGTTATCCAAATATTTGCTCTAAGTGTTCCAACAACTCTCACAATTTGCTTGCTTCTCCAGTACTCGCCCTCAGAAACACAAGGTTGTCATCTGCAAATAGTAGATATGATACCTCCGGTGCCCCTCTGTATCTTTATCTTTGACAACCCTCCCCTATTCCAACTCACTCTAATGAGAGCTGACAAGCCCTCGTATACCAACAAGAACAAGTAGGGCGAGAGTGGGTCACCCTGCCTAATTCCTTGACTCGGTTTAATATCCCGCATAACCCTCCCATTTACATTGAAGGAGAAGGTAACTATTGTTACGCACTTCATCACCAATCGGATCCACCCCTCCGGGAACCCATGACTCGCATTACTTGATCCAAGAAGGTCCACTCCACTCGATCATACGCTTTTCTCATGTCGAGCTTTGCCACCATCGAACCTTCCTCCCTGTTTGTTTTTTCTTTATGAAGTGGAAAATTTCATAGGCTACTATGATGTTGTCAAATATCAGTCTCCCCTGGACAAAAGCCGATTGTCGCACATCCACCAATTTGTTGGGCATCCCTTTAGCTGGTTCACCAGCACTTTTGAAACCAATTTGTATGTCACATTGCATAGGTTGATCGCCCTCAAGTCCTTTATGGTGCGGGGCTGCTTTACCTTTGGGATCAAAGAGATTACCGTGTGATTCAACTAGGGACGACTGTGGGTCCTGGACCCAGTCTGGACCCTGTCGGACCCAACCTATTAAGAGGGTCTGGGGTGGGACCGAGTCTGGAAAAAGAATAGCGGGTCCGGGTCCAAGCACAGACCCGACCGGTGGACCCATTAAAATATAAACATATATAATTTTTTCCTTTGAAAAAATAAAAACCCAAGTACTACACTACTACTCATCTACTGCCTGGTGCCTGCTGGGACTCTTGGATTGGGTCTGTTGAAGTATTGACTTCTATTTTCTAAAACCCTAGGATACTATTTTTTCCTTTGAAATGTTTTTATTGTGTTAAAAATAAATGTATTTAAACATAATAATTATTATTATACATGTGTACAAGTATAAAATTAACCCAATAAATTGATAAATCTAGTAAAAAATGCATAATAGAGTTGGACCCATTAAGGACCCGTGGACCCGCTGAGTCTGGGTCTGGGTCTGAATTTTGAGACCCATCGGGTCCCAGGACGGGTCCAGGTCCCAAAAAAACGGGCGAGCCTGGTCCGGGTCCAATTGGACCCGCCCCAGACCCTACCCATTACCATCCCTATTCAAGACCACTCTACTGACCTTATCACCAACTACATCCCAATAAGTTTGGAAGAATAGTGCACACATCCTATTCGGTCCCGGTGTCTTGGTGGGGCCCATCTGCTTCAATGCCACCTTCACCTCCTGTCTCGTAACCTCCTTCAACAACATTCACCCATCATTTTTCTCCAGGATCCCTCTTAGATCCTCCACCTTCACATCACTACTTCTTGGTTGGCTAGATTGGAACATTTGGGTAAAATAATCCATCACCACCCTTTTGACAGCCTGCTGCCCCGAGACTACTACTCCTTTGTGATCCTTAATTGATTTAATCGTATTTTTCCTCCTTCTCTAGGCCACTCTAGCATGAAAGCATGTCGTGTTTGTGTCTAATATCTATCCTCCGTTGTTGCTGTCCTAGTTGGGTGCACATCTCCTTGAACCTCTTTATGAGGTTTTTGGCCTTCTCGTGCAAGGCTTCGTGTTTCTGTTGGCTCCATCCTTTGAAGGCCTCCCCATAGTCTGCAAGCCTATTAGTGATATTGGTAAAGAGGCCCTTATTATTATGCCGTGTTGCCTCCACCACATCCCTAAACTGGTCATTCCGAACCCAAAAGGCTTCGAACTTATTTGCCCGCTCTCTATGATAGTGTTCCTCCCCCCGCGACTCCGTGTCTAACAACAGTAGGGAATGGTTGGATCCCTCCCATGTCAGACATCGTACCCAGGCTGTTGGCCATATCTCATCCCATCCCTCATTACCCAAGAAACGGTCCAACCTTTCCTCAATGAAGTCATCATATTCTCGTCGATTGCTCCAAGTGAATTTGTACCCTGAATGCCTCAAGTCTCTTAAGTTGCACACTTCCAAGGCCTCCCTAAATTGACTCGTCGTAGAAGTCAAACCCATCACCCCTGCTTTTCTCATCTGGGAATAGCAATCCGTTGAAGTCATAAAAACTGACCATGGTACGTCCCTTTCCACCGTCAAAAACTTCATTAGATCCTACGTTTTATGCTTTAGGGCTCGTTTCGAAACCTATAACTCTAAAGCTTCCTCCCACCCCTGTGATCAACACATCAATATGATGGGAGTAAGACTGGACTCCCACATTCACCTCCTCCCTACATAAAAGCGCAATCCCCCTAACTCTCCCGTTAGCAGGGACTATCAAGCACCCCCTAAAGTGACACTGGCCTGACCCTAACCACTTCCATATCATGCACACTTTTTTTAGTCTCCATCAAGAAGACTACATCTGGGGAAGTTCTCCGTATCAATGCACGGAGAGATGCCACTGCCTCGGGTTTCCCCAATTCGTGGCAGTTGTAACTCAAGATTTTCATTGTTCCCGGCGGGGGTGATCGTCCATCATCCCGACCGATTTAGATCGATATATCATCACCACATCGTTGATTCTCCCTTTCTTTTCCCTGATCTCCACCTGCATGAGTCGGGATTTCCCTAACACCTCATACCTTTCCATTTCTTTCCTCTTCCCTACTATAACTCCCTCCAGCTTTTCACTTTCATCTTGGTTTTCCCCTTTGTTCTAAGTCTTTTCAATGCTTTTGTTTTGCACTATTCACGTCCCAGTTATTCTGGACATACATGAATGATTCCCCTTCTCCCCACTCTCCCTCATCATCTCTTTCCCTTTCCCGTTGTTCCCGCTCCACCTTTTCCTTTCCTTTTCCTGGTCTCTCTTCTTCTCCCCTCTCTTGCTTCCTCCCCCCTCTTCTGTCCCGCTGCTTCTTCGACCCCTTTGCTCCGAATGAACCCCCCGACTAATTTGAGTTGCATTCATCTCTGATTTCGCTGAAGCATCCTTTGATATGGAGTTTGATGCCTCTAGAATATCCCTTAACAATTCGTAGGCCGCTGGTTTGCTTGTGCCCTTCTCAATCCCCTTCTGCCACTCCACTGTCGCTCATCGTTCCCCTACTCCGCCCCGTTGCCTTTCCATTCTTTGCACCGTTCTTCCCAAAGTTGCTCTTCTGGAATTTGATTGGCGATGCTAGCCACCCACAATGATAACATAAGTTCTGTGATTTCTCGTATTTGAACGGTATCCATCTAACATCTGCATTTCCGAAACTAGTAATTGCACCCCTGGGCAGCGGTTCATCGATCTGCACACTAACCCGAAATGCCACACACCGACTCCAACCCAAATCATCGTCCACCCTATAGTCCTCTAGTCCCGAACTTCATTGCTAAAGCCTCTACTGTATCCTTTGATATCTTGTCAAAGGGTATATCATAGGCCCTCACTGAAAACTTTGCATACATAAACAAGATTTCTGACAGCGCCACGTTCTCCGGAACATCAGCCAGCAATCCTTATTTTATCCTCAAGTGTAAAAAATTGAAAGACATACAGGTTCTCCCCAATCTCCCGAATCCCGAAGGGCTCCTTGACCTTCCATGCCTGTCATACGAAGGCGAAGAGTCCAGTAATTCTGTACGGTTTGTCTGAGAGTACCTTCCCTACCATTGCCCTGTTTTCCACAGAGACAAAGTTATCGCTCCCGGTGTTTGCACAATCGATGATTTCCTCCTCTCTCTCCGTCAATCAGAGATCCTTCCATAAGTTCATCAACGGGGAATCAATGAGATCAGATCAGACGTTCTTTCACCGTCACCGGTGGATATTGGTTCACAACTTTCATGGTTGATGGCGACATCTTACTCGAGAACCCTAGAGAACTCTCCAGGAGTTTACTCGTGAAGGGATCTTTTCTATGATTTTGGTAATACAATAAAGATTTCAAATCTTATGTTTCGACCAGGTCAAAAAAACTAGTTGATTAATATAATACGATGCAAAATTCAATGAGTATTTTGGATTAGATAGTAGGATCAGATAAGCATATTGTGATTATAATATATAATATATTGTTTAAATTAAAATTGTAAGAGGCTAATTTGTTTAATATTTTAATTTGAGTTAGATTAACTTGAACATTTTGAATTATAGAATTACATTGATTGTTAAATAACTATAACTTCAACAACTTTTAAGTAGTTTTTTTTTGTTTTTTTTATTATAGTAGTAGTTCAATTCATTGGATCTTTCACCAACTTTTATGTATCAAATGTTATATTAGGTGATGCCATAAAAAAAAAATCTAGACTTGATCCAATGACCAATGAAAAGTTCTTTGAACCAGAATAATCAATTTGTTCGATATATGTATGCATATATGTAAGCGAAACATTGCTTTATTTTTTCACAAACTTAATTAAGCAATAGTTGATAAAACTGGTCCTAAACTGGTTGAATTTACAAGTGGCATGATCCTATTGGGGTTTGTTGAAGGGTTTATATAAGCTTTGGTTCACATGAATGTTGACCTTCCCAATTAATCTCTGTCTGTAACAACAGACAATTTCTGTTAACATTTGCGATTTTGATTTCCCTTTTTTCACCGACTCTTCAGTTCTCCCCCTTTCTCTCTCCCTCTCTTCAGTCTTCGCTCTTCACCGACTCTAGATGAGAGAGAAAGGGCCGTCACAAGAATTTTGTCGCTGTTAGGTTATTTATAGTGGGGAAGACTGAAGAGTGGTAAAAAGCCACAATTAAGTATAGCTAATTTAATTACCAGTACTGAATAATATACTGGGTAATTATTAACTATTTTATTTCTATTTAATACGCTTCCCATAATTATTCATCTAATGCAAAATTTTCTTTTGGCAAGTAAAAGTAACCTTTTTTATACTTATCTTTTGTTTTCATAAATATTTTGCTAATCTGTAGCTGGCATTCCCCTTAAAAAAAAAGGGTTTTTATTTCTCTTCAAGTTTCTCTCTCTTCATCTTCGTCTTCTCTCCCTCGTCATCTGTCCCTCTTGATGCCCCATTTATTATTTTGTCGTTTACATAATCAACACTACTTGTAAACCATAATCATAGAGGGGAAAAACAGGGGGATGGTGAGTTGGGAAGAAATCACATTCACAGGAGGGTAGAGAGGAAAAAATAATTTGTTTGTTTTCTTATTTATTTTTACTCTTGGGGATTTTTTAATTGTTTCATTTCATTGTTTTTTGCTGCTAGATTTTTATTTTGGGTGGTATTGTTAGGTCATTGGGTCTGCCTCTCTGTGTGTGTGTGTGTGTTTTCCCTCTCATCTTCACTGCTCATTCTGCAGAAGCTGTGACCAGAAGAAGATGCTAGTAAGTATGTTTTTTTCTTTGTGGGTATTGCAAATTGGAAATTGCATGTTTTTCCCACAATGCCTTGAAAATTCTGTGACTTTATGTTCGTCTTTCTGTTGATCTGCAAACTTGTCTGATCTGGGTTTGCTTGCATTTGATTTGGTGTTGCTTGATTCACACACACAGCTGGATCCTTGCTTGCTTGCTTGTCATTTAGTTCTGGAGTGTGATTTAATTGTGGAGCTCTGATCTGTACTGTTTCTACTCCAATCTACTTGAGATTTTGTTTATGTTAAGTTCAATTTCAGTGGATTTTTTTCTGGGAATTTCTTTTTTTCTGGTTAAGATTGTTGATTGTTATGCTATACGGCTGTCTATTCTTTAGTCTTGTACTGGGTTATTCTCATTTAATTTCACTCTTGTCTCCTTCTCATTATGAAGATCTTTGGCAATTTCCGGGATGCGCAGTGGTCAATTTTTAGGCAGTCTATCCTAACTTTAGTGAGTATTTACCCACTGAATTCAGAAATCTAAGCAATTTCTTTTTCTGGGCTTTCCCTCCCCCCCACCACTCGTTCACTAATCTGCATTTTTTGCACAAATTTGCCAAGTTTTTATGAAGCGGCTGTTGGTTTCTCATCAGTTCCTAATTTTCTTGTCCTAATCCTGCTTCTGGGCAGAATGCTTGTTACTTTCAGTAAAATGTTAATGTGGAAGTTGTTTTAACAAACGAATTTGTGGTTCTTTTTTAGGTGGCGTTGCTTCTGCTTATTGCGTTGGGTAACGCACGGGAAATCCTTGGGGAAGAGAGTGAGGAACAATGTAGATACAAACCAAAATTGGACCCGAGACCTCATAGTGTGTCCATTGTGGAATTTGGAGCTGTTGGAGATGGGAAAACTCTGAATACTGGTGCTTTTCAAAATGCCATTTTCTATCTCAACTCATTTGCAGACAAAGGCGGTGCCCAATTGTATGTGCCAGCAGGAAAGTGGCTTACTGGGAGTTTCAATCTCACTAGTCATCTCACCCTTTTCTTGGAGAAGGATGCCATTATTCTTGGTTCTCAGGTTCAGTTCCATTGCCATATATCTGCATTGAGTTGATCCCCTTTCGCTTGTGCTCCTTCTAGTGACCTAGAAATCGCAAATCCCCAAGTTCATTCTTTTGTACATCTTCTCTTGCTCTTGCTGTAGTGTAGATTGACATGGAAATCACTTTTCTGTATTTGTCTTTGTATGGGCAAGAAGTCATTCTTAAAGAGATGGGAGGCAAGGGAATAGTGCCATAGTCTTATTTTTGCTATTTTGCATTATGTAGCCAGCAGGAAACATCAATGCATGGTCTATTTTGCTGAAATCCTCTTAGGGGATTCTCATTGCCATTATGCATCATTTATGTGCAGGATCCTTCACAATGGGGAGTAACTGATCCATTGCCATCATATGGTAGTGGGGCTGAGCAAGGTCGATATCGGAGCTTGATAAATGGATACAATTTAAATGATGTTGTCATAACAGGTGCAGTTTTATATACATGTGTAATTCCATCCTATCTATCAACTTTTGCAATTACTGAACGGCGACTGATTCTTGTGTCTATTTGATTGTGCTAGGTAATAATGGGACTATTGATGGGCAAGGTTCCTTCTGGTGGGATGCATTTATCTCACATACCCTAAAATACAGCCGTCCTCATCTTGTGGAAATTGTGGACTCTGTTGGGGTAGTGGTCTCAAACTTAACATTTTTGAATGCGCCTTCCTATAATATACATACCATCTATTGCAGGTATCTACATCTTAATCTTAATGTCTTGTTGAACCATCACTTATAACAAACATATATCTATTGCTGGGCATTTTGGGAATCTTACAAATGCTTGATTGCACTGCAGCAAGGTACTGGTACAAAACATTTCTGCCCATGCTCCACCCTCATCTCCTCACACTGTTGGCATAGTCCCAGGTTAGTTTCTGTAGTTTTAGTTGGCAAAACAGAATTGTTGATTGTATTTGTACCCCATGTCTGTTGCCTTGCCCTCAATCTCACATGCATGCACTCACATTAGGAGTCTGGTATAGATCCGGACATACTTTGCTTCATCCCTTGCTGAAGGGAGCCTATACTGGATAACTTTATGCCAATATGGGAAGCCTCATTTTAGCTAACTCTTGTGGGCTTCCTCTTTCTGATCCTTTCTAGTTTGTATAGAAGTATTCCTGTTTGTGCATGTGCAAACATAACATAATGTTATGTTTAGAAAAGAATTGTACCTAGTAGCATCTTTTGCATCGCCAGTTATAAGTGGCAAACTATCTGGCAATTGCTGGAGTTATTCTGAATAGTTCCTTAACTAAACATTGTACTCCTGCGGATGCAATAGTAAACATTTTGTGACAAGAGTTCTGGTTTAAAATGAGATTTAACTTAACTAAAAAAGTTGTTTGTTGGGCCCTATTCTTGGGTAGGATGCAACTGTGCTTGGTGGAGATAAGAGTCTTGTGTTGAGGTTTGGCCAACGCTCTTTGGTCCCACTTGCTCATCGAGCACCTTATCTGAACTAAACAAGTTCATATATTTTCCTTTAATATCTGCTAACCCTGTAGGGCTGAAGGAAACAAATGCCATCTTGAAATGTTGTTAAGGGGGAACCCTGAGCTAATTTTTGAGTAAATCTTTGGCGACGGCACAAAATTTCTGTGGCCTTTGTTGTTTGTGCACCAAACATTATTCCAGGCTTCCTAGTTTATCTGTGGTTCTTGCCAGCGTAGGCATAAGTTGTAAAAGCCGAAAAGTCTGGTTCTTTGTTGATGAACTGTGTTCAGGCATGATCAGGCAATCTATAGAATAGGAAAGGGATGCCCCCAGTATCAAGATTGGGTTACTTAATGACTTGAAACTATGGTTTCTTGAAGCATAACAAAAGAAACAACAGTGTGAGTGGCAGAGCTTACGGTCCATTGTTGCGAAAGGTCTCATTTGTTCTTGGTCAAAATTTAACTTCAAGTACTCAAGCTTATGTCTACGTGTTGTATACTCAATGAAATACAACAACAACCTCCCGGGATAAACCCGTTTGAGTGCGGTTAGGGGATTCAGATGTAGGCAGTCTTTGCAGCATGAACTGAATCTCTTGGAGAGGCTGATTCTGGTGGATCCGTAGAAAAGAAAACATTTGCCCAAAACCACTTTGGAAAACAAATTTAGACACTAAAAGAAACCCAATAGGAAAAAGTATACCCAATGAAATAGATATTCGTAAATAACATAAACTGCAGTAACTTTACTGTTAGATAATCAGTTCACAACTGAAACATATCAATTAACTTGCCAGATTATTATTGTCGTTCATTGATCTCCAAAGTTGAATATATTTATTTCAGTGAAGCTTTAAGCTTTATTGAAATAAAGAAGCAGGAGAAATTCGTGATAAGCCTTGAATACTGGAGTTTATTCTGAATGATTGTCACCACATTGGGATGCATTAACTCCATGACATCACTGAGAGTATCCATTGTCCATGCCTTTAACGATCACAAATTTGTCTTAGTTTATTGATACACCTACAAATATTTATGTATGCCTTATGGCCAAACTGGTGTAGAATTACTTTCTGTTAATGGTTCATGTATGCTATAGCTGACCATGACGTAGGCATTAGGCAGTACAACCTATCTGTAATGTGTGCGCTAAAGCTGGCATGTATCCCTTCCCATTCTGTCTAAGTTGGAGCTTTGTCATACTGGTTGGCCTTGATATTTGGTTCACCTTAAAAGGATGTAAAATTCACTATGACATGTTTGTAAAAGACCGAAAAGTGTGGAAGGACATGCCTAGTGTTGGTTTCTAAAAGCTTTTTTTATCCTGTTTGCTTCTCGGCCATTCTTTCTTCCGGGCTTTGCTTCCCACCGCTCCTAAAAAGGCAAAAAGAAAAGACAATCCTAAAAACAGTATATCAGGTTTGTGGGTTTTTTCGTTTCAGGCATTTGCAATAAAATTTCGAGCTTAACCTTGAACTGTTGAATTGTGAATTCAGACTCATCAGATCATGTATGCATAGAGAACAGCAACATAAGCATGGGTTTTGATGCGGTCGCACTGAAGAGTGGGTGGGATGAATATGGCATAGCCTATGGCAGACCTACTACATATGTACATATCAAAAAGGCACGTCTTCAAGCAGCAGCTGGTTCTGCATTGGCTTTTGGCAGTCAGATGTCGGGTGGCATTTCCAATGTGCTGGCTGAGTATCTCCATATAAGAAACTCATTCACCGGCATCGGCTTCAGAACTGCCATAGGCAGAGGTGGTTACATAAAGGACATCAATGTTACCGATGTGGCAATGGAAAATATCCACACTGCATTTAATGCTAGTGGTCAATGGAACACTCATCCTGATGACAAGTACGACCCGGATGCTCGCCCAGTTTTGAATCAGATCACGATTAGCAAAGTGGTCGGGGCAAACATAACCGTTCCTGGTAGCTTTACGGGGATTGAAGATTCTCCGTTTGGGATCTCACTCTTCAACATTTCATTGTCTCTGAATTCAGCGACATCCACTACCTGGGTATGCTCTAATGTTTTCGGGTCCTCCATGAATGTCTATCCCGAGCCATGCCCTGAGCTTGAGAGCTCTCTTTTGGGTTCATCCTCTGCATCCATCTGCACTCAAGTTTCTGATGGCTTAGCCACAGATTCATGAATATATCCGTTTGCTCACAATCCGCATTGTGAAACCAACCAACCTGCTTCGTGGAATTGGGTTTATTATTCATCACTCAGGATAGATTCTTTGCAATAAGTCACATGCCCCAAAGTATATTTCATTCTTCTTCTTCTTCTTCATTCTCCATTGCATTCTTGCGTGTTACTACAAATCCTGCATATTAGTGTACAGCATGATTTCTTCATTCTTGTGTAAGCAAATTTTTGGTAGTGGTGACACAAGGTATTTATAAATGTTTGTGTATTTTCCCGTTAATTTGCTCCTCTTCGCACCCTTTTTTCTCCCCGTCTCCCCAGTTGTGCATTTTTCATGCCTTTTCTTCTTATTAAAGTTGTACAGTCTCAATGTTTTAGTGCCTTTGAAATGTTATCAGTATCCCAGAAATTCTGGCTGAAATTTTCGTATCAGATTGAATTAATGAACAAAACCTTAGTAATCAACGAGTTTCTGTTCAAACCATGAGTGGGAAAAAAAAAGAAAAAAGAAAAGAAAGGAACAGCATAAGAGGAGAGAGGGAGAGGGGTTGCAGGCAGCCTGGCTTGATTATTGGTTGAACACTGTATTATTCAAAAGTGAAAGAGTAAGTGAATGTTTTGAGTTGTCAGATTTGGCTTTTCTTAGGTTTTGTCCAACCTTTTTGACAATGAGCCTTTTGTTCTTGTCTCCACCAAAAAGCACCTTCTTCACCTCTCTCTCTTTCTAAAAAAAAAAAGAGAAGAAATTCTCTTTGGTGGAATCCAACAGCGACTGTTCTTTAGTTGAGTTATTTCAGGTTTGGATGGATAAGTTAGGATAAGTTATAATGTTTTTTTTTGGGAAATTGTGTTTTTAGAGTGTATGTTTTTTTTAGAAAATTGTGTTAGGTTTGGATAAGTTTGGATAAGTTGAGAGAGTTATATCTAACCTAACCAAACAACAGAGAGTGTTGTTGGTATGGGGGTGGAGTGTTGGCTACAAAAATAAAATGATTGGAATTGGAAAACATAGTCTACTGGTTGCCATTTTTCCTTTTACTTTTTAGGGTGAATGACAAGTCCAAGCATGATGAGTTGGAAATTTGGAATGGATGGTCCATGAGATTCCACATCTGAATGGGATTGATGTTTGGGTGTTAAGGTCCCCCCAGAATGCACCAACTTCTCAACCATACAGAATAAATGAGCTTGCAAGGGACCTTTTTTCCCCTTCAACTTCAAACATCTCTCCTGCCCTTGTTTTCAATACGCTGTATAAAGGATTTGGCGTTAGTATGGATGATGTTGGATCTGCGTTTCCTAATGTGAAAACCTTTTAATATTTAGCTTAAAAGGCCCCTCATATTATTTTATTACAGGTGTCAATTTTTCATTTTCTGCCCTTACTATCTGTGCTGGATCAACTACCCAAGTGCAATAGCCGTCAAAAAATTATTCAACTGTAATAGGTACACTGTTAGTTATAGGGATATTGGATGATAATATATTGACCTTTGAGGGTATTGGATTGTAATATACTGACATTTACTATTGGAGTATTGGACAACAATGTCCCTGACCTTTATACTTAGGTGAGATTATTATACCAATAGTAACTAAGGGAGTGGTGACTGGTTAATTGGTCTCGATTCTGACGTGATAGGCGGAGGAAAAATAATCGGTCATTACCCAATAACCCCGTTAACCCCTCCGTTTTTGTCACTAACCCACGTTAAAAAAAAAATTGGCCCTAACACAGTGACTAACGGGGTGGTGAACTGGTCTTCATACTGACGTGAAACATAACCAACCAATGTTTTGTGATGCGAGTTAGTGAGAAAAACTAAGGGGTTACTGTTAGTATAATAATGTCACGCAGGTATAAAGGTCAAAAATATTGTTGTCCAATAATAACATTGGTATATTACGATCCAACACCACCAAAAATTGGTATATTATCATCCAAAAACCCTTAGTCATATATATATATATATATATATATATATATATATATATATATTATTGGACGATAATATACTGAACTTTAGGGGTATTGGACAATAATGCACTGAACTTTTTTTTGGACTCTAATACACTGAACTTTGAGGGTGTTTGACAATAATGCACTTAGACAATTCCAATGGTGGTTGGCTTGGTGGTGGTTCTACTTTGAAGTGTCGTTTTTCTTTTTTTTTCCCAAAGAAAAATATATTAGTCATCCTGTTTATGTGTACTTTCTTGCACGACAAAATTTTTTTCTGAAAAAAATAGAAAAACGACACCTCAAAGTAGGATCGCCACTGCGTCAACCACCACCAGAATTATTCTGAGTGCATTATTGTCCAATACCCTCAAAGTTCAGTGTATTAGAGTTCAAAAAAAAGTTTATTATGTCCAATACCCCTAAAGTTCAGTGTATTATCGTCCAATAATCCTTATACAAATTAACCATGGAGTGACAAGTGTCATATTTCCATTGGTTGATTCACTCATACAATTTTGAGGGTACTCTTGAAAAGTTAGAATTAGATATTTTAATTTTTATAAAAATGCTTTATACATATTAATTGGTAGAATGAATTACTACTAACAATAAATGAATATTATTAAGTAATTTATGATTTTGATAATATAAATATAACAATGAAAATTTATATTTCATAAAAAATTATTTGTTAATAAGATAAATAAATGAACTCTTTTGCATAATAAAGAAATTATTTTTTGTTTGAAAGCAACAAAAAAAATTATTTAAACAAAAGAACGACATGTTGTTCTATATTCAATATTTTAAATGTTATCAATCCTTTTATAAAATCGTATATCAAATTCACCATGAGTAGGTTCAAGATCAAATTATAAAACGATACTCTAACTTTACAGGAAAAAGGCATATACGTATCCTTCCGCATAATATTAAGTTCATTATGAGTATAAACAATCAATATATGTTTTGGAAAAAATATATATTTTGGAAAGGAAATTAAAATGGCATTTGCGAGTTGTACTAAAAACACAATAATTGAGATATTCTATAAAATATTCTTTGTTTAAAATTATTTTTACTTAATAGGGGATATCCATATTATTAAAAAAAGTAATTCAACTCATTTTTGCACTAGAAGATATATTTCCATAATTTTATTGATCATTGGATGTCAACTAGATGAAATTTAATAATAAAAAAAATAGTAACAAGCCTCTATTGGCAAACGTGTGATATTTATATGCAATTAACCATTAGGGCCCTGTTCTTTGTATAGGTTGGATATAACTCTCCTAACTTATCCATACCTATCCAAACTTAACACAATTCCCCAAAAAAATATCCATTCTAAAAACACAATTATCAAAAAAAAAAAATCATAATTTATCCTAACTTATCCCAATTTATCATATCTTATCCCAACTTATCCATTCAAACATGAAAATAAACTAACCAAAGAACAGGGCCTAAGTTTTAATTATAATGTCAATTATTTCATAAATTAAAGACATAATATCAATACTGTATTTATGTAGTACATAACCCAGCATGTATAATTTACTTCGTAACATTCATGCTCTTTCATCCAATTTAATTTCATTGGCTTTTGAGGAGATTAATACGAGAGCAAATGACTAAAGGCTGGAAATTTTAATTGTTAAGGCCTCGTTCTTTTATGCGGTAAGTTGCGGTGCCATATCATACCGTACCGCACTCTTTAATTTTCCACCACACTTCACCACACCACATCACAATCATTACCAATATATCTTTCCATTTTTTTCTCTCCTTACTTTTGTGCTCTACTTTTCACATTCTCTCTTTTAACCTACCTCACATACCACAACTTTTATTACAACTCACCACACCCCACCACACTTTTTCAAATTCTACCACACTACAACCAACTGTATAAAAGAGACAATCATACATGAGATAAGGGGTATCATCACAATAGATAACTTATTCACTTTAGCCTTAGCTATCCTCCCATTTACTTCTCTTTATGTATTTGCTTAATATTTATTTTATTTTTTTATCACTAGGATAATGGAAATTAAAATAGGCAATTTTGTAAGAAAAAAGGATTTTTGTTTGATTTAAGGGAAATTGCTTTCTAGTGTTGAGTTAATAAAGGACTTTATATTGAGATGTTTTTGTTATTCTTAGGTGTTGCCACAATTAAAACCCATTTGACCAAGAAAATATTTACAGTTTGGTGCTTTGTATAGGTCTCATACTTATTTTGCAGGTGTAATGATTTTAAATAAATGTTTAATTTAAAAATAGAATTTAGTTGAATTTATATGGGTTCCTTCTCCTGAATGTTATCTATGTCCATTACTGAAACGTTATCCTTTTTTCTTTCTGCACAAGAGTATGTGAAGGAGGACTAGAAATCTGCTATCCAAAGTCTGTCGTTGTCGGAGTTTTACCGTCGGTAGTCGGAATTTGCGAAATATATTGAATCGCCAATCGGCTATCCTTTTGGAGAGGTGAACTTAATAGTCTTTCCAATGGAGAACTAAGTTATTGTAAGTTGTTGAAACTGATTTTTTTTTATACTACTTAATTTGATATTTCATTTAGATATTAATAGTTAGGGTTTGAAGTAATGGCACATATGTTAAATCAGTAGGTGATTATTTAGGGTTTCATTTATAGTTGTTTAGTTACGGTTTAAGGAAATAAGATTTGAAAGGATGTGGTTGTATTTCAAAGCTGGGTAAAATCAAAGAGTTGACCGTTTAAAATCCTACAGAGTTATGACTTGCATGTAATGGTATACTAATATTAGAAATGCTGAGAGGGGTGTGTGCTGTGGGTAAGTTTGCATAGTGGGTTGTTCTATATTGCAAAACTGGTTGCTTTGAGAATTGTTTAAGGTTTTCCAGAGTTTGCATATTAAATGATTTGGAGTTCGATGTAATAGTAAGTGAATTGGGTGGAGCTTGTTTTTGTGTAATTGGTGTATCATTCGTAAATATGTTGATATATGTATAATGTTGACTGTGCAGGGGTAAATGAAGGAAAGTGAAGCACACGATGGCCTAATGGAAAAATGTGAAATGACTGGTTATGTATTATTTAATGGTAAGTGACGGATGAACTAAGAAGAGTAGGTTATGTTGGAGGTGAGAAGGGTTGTATTTGGGTGGATGATAGGATAGGGTAGGAGTTGTGGTTCAAATGGTAGAGGACGTGATAGGGAAAAACTTAAATGGGAGGGACATCTTGTATTGTCTGCACTACTCTGCAGTATGACAGGACAATGATGATGCGTTTCACCAAGGATGCAGACATGGTAAAATTGTTTCGAGAAAACGATGATGTTGGGTATTTCTACGTAACTGATCGTGTAGCGTTGAATGTTGGTTGTTCGATGGAGGCGGAGTGCATGGAAAGGAGAGGGAAGAGTCCTGCTATATGCATAGAAGTAGAGAGTTTTGTACTTATTGGTGGAATGAAGGAGAAGGGTGATGCACCCCTGGATAATGACGTAAACAGGTAAGTGTAGCAAATGGTTATTTATGGTACTGTTTTCTGGTTATAGACAGTAGTAAGTATGTATGTATGTCATGTTGTTTTATTTTGAAAATGTAGGAAAGAATTTGCCAAGTTGCCGACGGAATGGAAGGAACTCAATGATGTGAAGCTTGTAGGGTATATGGATGATCCTCCACTTTGAGAAGAAGATAAGGATTATGATATAGATGGGTTGGAAGATGAAGTAAAGAATGAAGGTGGAGGCCTGATTTGACCGAAGAAAGGTTGGCATTGTGAGTCTTACAACAATCGAATGATGGCTTGGAAGAATGAGTTGACAGGGAAGGGGCAGTTGTTCCCTAGTCAAACATCGTTTCGGTAAAGTGTATTCAAATACTCTGTTGCTCATAGGTTTGCTTATAAGTACGAGAGGAACCGCCGACAGAGGATTGTTATTAGGTGTGTTGTGGATGGGTGTCCATTTTATGTACATGCAAGGGGTAGGGTAAAAACTGAGGGTATGTATGTGAAGAAATTTGTTGGTACTCACGAACACACTGTTGGGGATAAGTGTAACATGGGGTTGTGGAAGAGGAAACGAATGAGGGCATCAATTTTAGGTTCTTTGATCGATGGAAAAATAAGGATGATGTCGGATTACTCACATGCCGCCATATTGGTATATTACAAGATGTTATGCTTGAGTTTGACATTAATGTTACATACCATCGATGTTGCGCGTGCAAGGGAATATGTTCGAATGTTAGTTGTGGTTAAGCCAGAAGATCAGTACAAGCTCCTTCTTTGGCTATGTGCATTTATTCAGAAAGCAAATCCAGCCTCATATACTTTTGTTGAGGTTGATGGGAATTTGTTTAGGCGGATGTTTGTTTCTTACTTGCTAGCGGTGAAGGCGTTTGTTACATCTTGTAGGAAAGTTTTGTTTGTGGATGGAACCCATCTAAATGGTCCGTATGGTCGTACATTGTTGTGAGCAGTTGTGTTGGATGTAGACAACCACCTATTGGACATTGCGTACGCAGTTGCCAGTGGGGATGATGATGATAACTAGGACTAGTTCCTACGCAATGTTAGGGAGTGTACTGGATTCATTGACACGGTGGTAATGACTGATAATCACAAATTCCTACACAATGTTAAGGAGTGTACTGGGTTCATTGACCACCGAATTAAGTGGTCCCAGACAATCCTCGAGGTAGAGGTGTATAAATTGAATTGAATTGAACCACAAGCAGATATCCGAATTGTTGTCAATTTCCATTATATTTTACATGGTGAACTGAAATGAATCCTCCACTCTACTTCTGTGTTATTCAAGTTGTGTTAAAAGAGTCAGACAATCTATACAGACGTCGAGTAACAAAATGTCCGAAATGGGTACACCATACATGAACTGTATGTCTTTATTTTTGGTAGAAACATAAATTTATTAGAAACTAATGTATGGTTGTCTGTGATGCAGGGGAATCATGCATGCAACTTTATTCACCCCTTTGACCCCCGTTACACCTATAGAGCAATAGAGGTGATTGAAGAGTTGGATGCTCATGTGCGGGAAATTGAATATACTATCCGCAATAAACATGCAGGGAGTAATACGAATTTGTACTCTGGTGTTTCGATGTTGTACTAGTGACTATGCTAATTTACTGCCAATTGGACTACAAATTAGTGTGATTAAGCACTTGCATGGCATTGCAAAATATGTATTTCCCAATCTTAAAATTGTCACAAATTTCAAAAACGCTATTGTTTATCGTTTTCTTAGCTAACTAAGACAACAGTCGTATATGTCCGAGGAATTGGGACATAGTGATCTAGTTCGGTTTTTCAAATCTCTAGAGGTTCTAAAGATTCGATTTTAGAAGATTAAACTACGAGTTTCTACTCAAATTAGGAAAACAAGGGCTCGGGGGTAATACTGAGCCAACCAAACGAAAGACTAAGCACGAAAATTGTGGTTTTAGTGGAGATTCATGTTCGATAATTAAGTGTAAGGATTGTGTGCATACCAAGCTAGCAAAGGCTTCCCCCACCAGGGTGGTAAACCGATAGTCGCTTCCTATGCATGAGCTAGCATCGATCCCCCTCACCAGAGTGATGAATTGATGTTGTACTCTCCATAATCTATCATCACTCCCATGCAAGATAGACCTTGGTAGTATGAAAACCAATTTTGAGTAATCAATTCGAACTCCCTCTCACCAGAGTTAGGAATCAGGATCGATTAATCCACCCTAGAGTTCCAAATTGATGTTTGAAAGGATCCATAACCTCCCGGCATCCGGTATCCTTCAACCATCGCATGGAAATCTAGGGCGGAACACTAATTGTGAAACCCCGTCCAAAAAAAAAAAAGAGGAGTTTTGTTTATTTACTTATTTATTTAGCCTCTTCCCAATTTTAGGCGGAGTTTAACTCTAAACCCTAGTTATCCTAATTATATAGTGCCTTAAATCCCGTTTTTGTTTGAGTTTCTTGTTTGGATCATAAATAGTGGATCGATGGACATTATTTATGAAATTTATCACAGTTTGGAATTTCCATTGAGTATAGTCTTTGGTATAAAGGGATAGTAGTAACCCCTTACCAATTATTGAGTCAAATATGTGAGCCGCAAACAAGACATGTCTAGGGATGGAGCAGTAGAATAACATGATTAATATGTTGTTATATGAACAATTTATATGAATTTATGAATGAATTGATTAGGGAACGAGAAATATGAAAAGTATATCGGCATCAAGAATACAAGAGTTGGGTCTTTTATTAATTTTTACCAGCCAAGATTATTATGATGATGGAATTGATGATCGAACTCATCATAAGGATGATGATGATGAAGAAGATTCATATGTTACAACCTATGAAGGTTGACTTGGGAATAATTTTAAAAATGAAGGATTGATGGGGCTAAAATTTTTTTTGGAGACAAGATCTATAATGATAGAAAAGATTTTGATTGGTTGAATCAAAGTTGATAAGGTGTTGAATAGTTCAACACACTTGAAGAATGGATCAATTTCCATGAATCATGGCATATCCTTAGGTGAATCTGATTGTCTTGAAACAATCAAGAGACCTAAAAAGGATGAGACGTATAACCCATGCTTTAGGCGTGGAATAACGTATGTCATGAGATGTTCAAAGCCTAACATTGCATATACAATGTGTATATGTATGGACAAAATGAAGGATATGTCCTCAATCTACAGTAGTAGATAAAAGCTAAGTGTGAAGAGTTACACTGATGCTACGCCTATGTGAGAAAAATATGATTATATGAAAGGTTAGAGAAAATTGTACAATTTTTCTGAGTGGTATTGAGGTGAGCTTGAAGAGCTTCCTAACATGAAACGAGTTTGATTCTACAAATAAGACAAGTATAGCGCGACTTTAGAAGTTGCGAAAGAAACTGTTAGGATTGTGATGTTCGTTTTAGAATTGGGTGTTGTTTTTGGCCTTGCAAGAGGAATGGACCTTTATTGATAGGATTGAAAACATCACTCAAGAAAATGAACTAAAGCTCACTATGTATCCAAACATGAGTTTCGGAGATATAACCCTATACGAAAGGTCATTAGTGAAAATGGTATCAAAATGTGCAAGGTTCATTGCAAGTATTGTGGACTAAACCCCTATTGCAGTTAAAGCATGATAGTCATGCATAGGCAATAGGTGTCAAACACATCCCATAATGTGAACAAGTCAAGTTAATATAAATTATTCATGAACTATGACCTTGTTGATTCATCAATAAGAATAAGATTTAAGGTTTACATCAATTGTGGTTTAGAATTATGTAAATGTCCAAAAGGTTAGCGAATTCAAAATGGGAAATTAGATAAGGACTGATTTCTGAAACCTCATTAAGTGAGCTTGATAACGCTAATCCTGGTCGACAGTCGGCCTAGTCCCTAATTGTCAAATCGCACAGGAACACTAATAATATTATAACATTTAGCATGTAGGGTTGAAGTGATGATCAAGTTTCGTGATCATGGTGATGGAGAGACATCATAAATCAATCACATGGGTAATGTTGAGAACAACTATCGAATTGATCCATAGTGGGAGCTCTTTAAGTTGTGAATGTCATAAGAGCTCTCGCCACTCAAGGGTAATTCCTAAATCCTAAGTTCATTACATAATCTAAATGGTCTATTGTAACTTTTGAGCGCGTCCAACGCGTTTCGTAATAGGAGGCCATAAAGGCGGTGTCTGGGTTGCAGTTGGAGCATGTGAGGACGTGTAGTTGAACAAGATGACATTATCCTCCTTATTAGGTATAGTTGCTTTGTTGGTCACTCGATGCTTAGACTAAAAATGCTTGGTTGAACTCAAATGAATGAATAAATGATCATCTGCTTTTCAGAGTCTAATTCGGAGTTCGATAAACATTCAAGTTTTACATAAGGATGACTTTAACTTACCTTATCCGAATTTGAGACAGTAAGAGACAATGGAATTTGAGGAATCAAACACTTGTAGGTCAAGTGGGCGAGTATTGGGAGTTTCCCGAAAATGTTCGATATAGAGTTTAAGCCAAAATAATATGGTGATTATATGTCTTGCTAGAGACCTCTATATTCGTTAATTAAATATATTTAATTACAACTATATTATTTGGTCCTACTAGGTCACACAAGTCAATGCCCTGGAACAATGTATGTAACCTAAAATAATATCGTATGATGATTGGAAGTGTCAAGAGTTGATTTCTTGGAGAAACACGGACCGTGTTGGGTTAACATGGACCGTCTCAAGCTTGGCACGGATCGTGTTTCTTGGCAACCAACTTAAACGGGTTCTAGAGGTCAACATGGACCGTGTCATACACCGTTTTAAGAGAAGTTGGTTACTAGGGTTTTGTTAACCCCTTCTCCAAGCCACCCAACACTATAAATAGGGAGTCTATGTGAGAGATTCATCAATCAACTATTTGAGACTTCTAGAGAGATTCCAGGGTGATTTCTTGAATTCATCTTTCTCCTGGTTTAACAGTTATTTTTATTGTTTCCTAAAACAATCTACAAATTAAAATACCCTAAACACATACATCTTAGATTGAGATTAGTCTCAACCGGATCAATCTAACAATAGAGTTCTAGGCGTGTTACGTGGACCTACAATAGAAGATTTTGCATTAAAATATCAAAGATCAACAACTTCTTCAGCAGGATTAGCGATTAGGTATAATACTAAATCCATGCAGTTATAGTCTTTCCTGGGTGATTAATTGTCTTGTAATTATTATGAATATTCCGTCGATTAATCTGTACCTGTTTAATAAAATGATCACCTAAAACCCAACAGTTAAAAGAAACCAACTCAAACCCCGATCTATTTAGCGATTAAATAGGAGGCTAGTTCGGTGTGTATTTAAGCGAAGTCCATGTGGGAATGACCTTGAATTATGTTGCAGTAACGCTTGTGTATTGCGACCTATCAATATTTCATAGAACCATGCAGATATGCTGACTAAGCCACTTGCTCTTACCAAGTTTGAGCATTGCTTGGACTTGGTGAGCGTTCACATCATTTTAGAGCCCTTCGGGACTGTGCCCTGCAAAGGGGGGTTTTGTTGGTGACGGTCGAGATGGTTACTTGGACCGGTGAGTCGGATCATTGTCTAAGATAGACATTGTTTAGTTTTATGGCCCATTGGATTCTCATAGGGATCCAACATATATTGATGTTGTCTATTTAACCCTAAGTTTGTTGTATAGTCAATGAATCATCAATTGCTACTACATTCTAAAGAAGGGAGAGTTTTTCCCCTTTGTAATCCTAAACTATTGGGGAGTGCGAGAGACTTATTGAGATTAAATTGTAATCTTTGCATGAAAGATCAAATCATACATTATGATTGAGATCGTATTGTACTCCTCCTGTCTCACAACCAGCCGTTCGTGGGTTTTTCTCCTAATTTTTGGATTCCTGCGTAGTTTTTGATGCATGTTTCATTGATTTGTTATTCGCTAATTTTATTGTCTGTTTCCGCATCTGCTTTATCCACATCCTTCAGATAATACTCTGAATTTTCCTTTCACTATACCAACCAAGAGAGCCCACTCATTAGAGCACCATCATACATAATCAATCCAGTGAATCCAGTGAAATTGTAAGGTTCTGCTAGTGAGGCTACAGTTAAAAGAAACCAACTCAAACCCCGATCTATTTAGCGATTAAATAGGAGGCTAGTTCGGTGTGTATTTAAGCGAAGTCCATGTGGGAATGACCTTGAATTATGTTGCAGTAACGCTTGTGTATTGCGACCTATCAATATTTCATAGAACCATGCAGATATGCTGACTAAGCCACTTGCTCTTACCAAGTTTGAGCATTGCTTGGACTTGGTGAGCGTTCACATCATTTTAGAGCCCTTCGGGACTGTGCCCTGCAAAGGGGGGTTTTGTTGGTGACGGTCGAGATGGTTACTTGGACCGGTGAGTCGGATCATTGTCTAAGATAGACATTGTTTAGTTTTATGGCCCATTGGATTCTCATAGGGATCCAACATATATTGATGTTGTCTATTTAACCCTAAGTTTGTTGTATAGTCAATGAATCATCAATTGCTACTACATTCTAAAGAAGGGAGAGTTTTTCCCCTTTGTAATCCTAAACTATTGGGGAGTGCGAGAGACTTATTGAGATTAAATTGTAATCTTTGCATGAAAGATCAAATCATACATTATGATTGAGATCGTATTGTACTCCTCCTGTCTCACAACCAGCCGTTCGTGGGTTTTTCTCCTAATTTTTGGATTCCTGCGTAGTTTTTGATGCATGTTTCATTGATTTGTTATTCGCTAATTTTATTGTCTGTTTCCGCATCTGCTTTATCCACATCCTTCAGATAATACTCTGAATTTTCCTTTCACTATACCAACCAAGAGAGCCCACTCATTAGAGCACCATCATACATAATCAATCCAGTGAATCCAGTGAAATTGTAAGGTTCTGCTAGTGAGGCTACAGCCAAAAGAGTAATAATTAGTGCATATTGGAGCCCCCAATACCACCTCATCCCTGGAAACAGTAAAAACAGATCAACATCTACAAAACACCAAAGTACAGACAGATGATGTTATGGATCAAGCAATTTTAAACTACTCCACAAATAGAATTAGAAAAGGCAGAATGGTTTCATGTCAGAATTATATTATTTGCACTAGCAAAAAGTAAACGAATCAAACAAACCCACAAGGAGACATGCCAAGTGCATAAAACAGAGAGTAGGTTTACCTGCTGCATCATCACATATTTAATCATAATTATAACTCCAATGGAAACAAACCCATCATCTAACCACTACATGAGCATTCCACTCAAGATATTATAATAAGATGATAACACGAAGCAAGGAAGGTGATATCAGAAGATGAAGCAATCATTACCTATTCAAGGCTTCTCCCTATATGAATGAACTTTCTGTCAAATCCATCACGCAATCATTACTTTATCTTTGAAATAGTATAGGTAAGCTGTGCTTAATACTACTTTACTACCATTCCTACCAATAACAAGAGGAATAATCATCATCTGCCCCAAGAATCACTCTCATGTTCAACATGCCAAATGGGTATTTGACTTTAAATACTATACAAGCCTTATAACTGAAATGATAACAACGGATATGATTCAAATGAAGAGGAAAAACATCCAGAATATATGTGAGAATTTCTCGTTACTATGTACAAAAGAGCATACACACTTTTCAAAAGAAAAGGAAACATGTACTTGCTCATGGCTACTAAAACAGTAGGTACTCAAGACACCAAAAACTATCCATACCTTGCATTAGAAGGCAATGCAAGGCATTATCATCAAAACTGTATAAATGCAGAGCTCCTAGAAGTTATCTGTTCAAGCTGTCTGATCAATTATAGCAAGGAAAAGGAAGTCCCCTACCTTGACATAAGTAGGGAAATATCAGCCTAATTAATTAAGACAGGAAGATTGGCACTGCAATTGCCACTCCATCCAATCACCATAGTCAAAACTGCTGGCACAATCCAAGAGAGCATTTTGCTGATGTTCGTAACGACAAATATAATTTAGGCCAACTAATAGCTCGGTGATGGCTGCTTCCGTCTTTTTCCTGTCAGCAAAATAGAGTGTCTGAAGAAGAAGAACATTAGTCCTGGTAACAATCTGCTGTTGCTCGAAATTGCGTTCGCTTTGCCACCTGATCATGTTGTGTGCTAGAGGAGCTAGCCATTTCAACACCCCATCAAGGGTCTCCTTCCAATCATGAGCCAGTGGAGCATCATATATAGCGAAATTCTTGAAATGTGACTTGAGATTTATCCTCAAAGACTTCCTCAAACTAACTGGCAGCATTTGGTACAAATCATCCCTAGCCTCCTCACCAACCAAATGCGGGTATCGAAGGAGCTTCTCAATAACTATTATCACATTTGCATAATGCAATGCAAGAGCAGAACCTCCAATGGTGGAAGGAGTAGCATGAGTTGCCAGCCTGCTTTTGGGGCTTAACTGTGACCCATTCGTCGAATACTGAAGATGCCTGGCATCTCCACTGTAAGGAACCCCCATTTGAGACTGAGTTAAACAGCCTGAACCAAGAGGCTGTTCTCTCTTCACACCACTCACAGCACTGCAACACCCTGAGATGTAGCTGCCCTGGTCATTGAAACTCAAGGTGTGGTCATTGTCTTTGTCGTAGTCACCGTCATCGACCCTTGAACCTGAACTGCTCAAACTAAGGCACTCCATAAAGATCCTCCCTGGATTAGGTGCACAAGGATACACAAGATCATTATGCTCAACCAAGTCTATGTTTTCCCCTCTTTGCACACTCAATTGAGTCTTAAACTTGGGGGGATTGGTTTCAGAAATGATGTTTCTACTGTAGTTGGGACTTAAAACCACATGATCATTACCAAAGGCAATACAAATCCTGGCATAAAGGGTGCAAACAGTCCTTGCCAAAAGTTCCACAACCTTATCATATGTTTGATTCCAGAGTGATGTATTCTTCAAATGCTTCACATCCTGCCTCTGCCATGTTAACTTCTGCTCAAAGGCCCGTCTGCTCTCCTCATTTTGATTCAAGTGAAACTTCTTGGTAGCCTGTTCTAATTCGTTCAACACCTCTAGTTCACTATACAAATTTGCAGTAGCACCCACATATCTCTCCAACTTCTTAATCATACCCTCCATATCCTTAACCAAAAACCCCAGCTCCTTAACCTCTATCTTCCCAGTAACTATATCCCCATACACATGCTCAAACCCTTGCAAAGCAGGCTCAGCACACTTCTTACCCAGCCTAGAAACAGCCTCAGCTAGCCTATTCAAATCATCTAGTCTTTCAGCAAAAGCAAGCTCTAAAAGGTAAGATTCAGCACAAGACACTAATTTCTTAACACCCTCTGACTTAATTATCTCGTTTTTAAGCTTAAAGATCTCCTGATCGGTAATTGAGTTATTCAGATGAACCAATTTGGACATCACATTTGCTACCTCAAAAGACAAAATACCAATAGTTTGTTTGGTATTTTTGCTTGATGGGTCTTTCTTTTTACTCGAATTTTGGTGCAAAAGGAGGGAGTTTTTGAGATTGCTACTTACCTGGTTTCCCATTCTCAGTAACCAAGGCTCCGCAACCATTGCTTTCTTCTGCCCCCCCTCCTTGGAGTCCAGAATAATTTGCCAACGAAGATCCAACCTCTTACCAATTTGAGAAAGAAGAAAGATAAAGATAAGATTTTGCAGACCAAAAATGAGAGATGCCCAGAATTCGTGGTCAGATTTCTTGTAGGCGAAAGGTCGAACACTTAATCTGTAACCAAAAAGGGTTAACTGGAAAGAGAAGCACACAAAGAAGGGGGTCTAATTGTGTCACCGGCGTATGCTAGCTAGGAAGAATTGATTGATGAGCAGGGAGAAGTGAAGTAATGGAGGAGAGAGGGGGAGAGAGAGAGAGAGAGAGAGAGAGAGAGAGAGAGGAGGGGCAGGTGAGATACTGGCAATGGAGGGAAAGAAGAAATTAATGGTAAAGGCAGTCTCGCAATTCCAAAAGGATATATATAACTAATGTACATACATGGCAATGCTTTCTCCGGAAGCGTAATGGTAGGGTGTATTTGAATTTGCAGGTTAGGTTATGGGATCGAAGCCCAATGTTTAGTTTTCTTATGCACAATTGTCTTTTGCCTATTTTTTCCTTTTCCCTTCTAGTATTGTTTTGGTTTTCTTCTGCATAAATTATTATTTTATACCTCGTCCGTTCCATATTAATTGATACTTTGATTAAATTTTGACTGATAATTTTTATAGATTACAATGAGTTACAATATGAAATTACCTACATTGTAATTTTTAGTAAAATATCTTTCTAATGATGGTCATATTGTAACTTATTTTAATTTGTGAGTAATTAACGGTTAAATTTTAGTCAAAGTGTCAATTAATATAGAACAGAATGAGTATTCTGACCTTATACTGTTATTCCAGTGTACTTACGAAATCAATTTGGTGTATCTATGGTATCATTTTAGTGTGCATACAATATTATTTTAATGCATTTATAATATAATTTTAGTGTGCTTGTAGTATTATTTTAGTGTGCACATGTTAATTTATTATACTTATTATATTATTTTGATGTGTCTATGGTTTAATGTGCTAATAGTAATGTAATATTATTTTAGTGTACTTGTAGTATGGTTTTAGTATGCTAATGTTGTTAGTGTATTGTGTGTATTGTATTATTTTAGAGTGCTTATAATATTATTTTAGCGTGTTTATGTTGTTAGTTTAGTGTGCCTATTGTATCATTTTAGTGTACTTATGGTATTATTTTAATGTGTCTGGTGTGTATATGTTATCAATTTAATGTGTTTGAGGTATTATTTTAGTTTGCATATGGTCTAATGTGTTTTTTAGTATAATTTTAGTGTGCTTATAGTATTCTTTTGGTGTGTTTGTTAAATATGAAATAGTTAGGTCAAAAAAAGAAAAACAAAACATAAAAAAAAATACAAAAGTGGACTAATTAAAAATATAAAATTATGAGAAATAGAGAAAATAAGATTTAGTGTACTTTTGGTCTTTTTTTAGTGTACTTTATGATATTATTTTAGTATGCCTATGGTTAGTGTATTTATTGGTATAATTTAGTGTGCCTATAATATTATTTTGTTGTCTTTGTTAAACATAAAATAGTATGGTTAAAAAAAAAAGAAAAACAAAACATAAAAAATACAACAAGGGACTAATTAAAAAATATAAAATTATGAGGAAAAAAAAGGAGGAAAAAAGGTTTAGTGTGCCTAAGGTAGCTTTTTAGCGTGCTTATGGTATTGTTTTAGTGGTGTTGGTTTATGATATTATGTTAGGGGGTTTTGGCTCAAAATAATCCGAAGTCGGAGGTCATTGGTTGAAAATAATCTAAACTCACTTTTTGGCTGAAAATAATCTAAACTTTGAATTTATTTACTCAGACTAAGCCGAAATCGATTTCCGACGTTGGAATGCTGACTGGTCAGCTTATGTAAACCCCAGTCAACACAAATTCAAAACCAAAAATAATTAGTGTTAGTAAAGTAAGTAAAAATATGTAAGTAAAGTCTTACTTCACTAAAGAACAACGTCTTGGTCGTTGTTGGGGTTTAATTTGTGTGTGGCCATAGTTCAAAATTTATTTCAAAATGATATGAGTCTTAGCCAACGTGTCTTTTAAGTATTTCTTTTTATAGGAACCTCTTAAGTATTTTGTGTTTAGTATGAGATTTATATACTTACATATCAAATTGAAAAAATAATACTATATATAATTGACTATTATAACTATAACACTACATATAAGTTGTATAAAATTATTGATCGAAAATGAAGGAATGTTGATGCAAGATAGCTCTTAAGTGTCTTGTCTTAATAGAAAATTCATATATTTGCAAATCTAACTGGAAAAAAAAATATATGATTCACTTCTATAACTATTATACCATATATAAGTGTATAAAATTATAATGTTTTCCATAATTTTTAAAATTTGCAAAAAATTGTCTGAACATGTCTAATAAATAAGGTTCAATTCAATTAGGGTATCATTTTTAATTGGACTATAAGGTTCTAAAATCTTCAACTTTGGGGTTATTTATTACTGTATCTCAAACTTCATATTTAACACATAACAGTCCAACCTTTGCTGTGGTATTTGCCGGTAACCCAATACTGAGTTAACATCAATTAAATTTGGATTTTTCTGTTTGTGAACAATTATCTCTTGGTTTAGACACACCTCATTTTACATATTACCTCCTAAACCATCGCCACGTCACAAAACAAATGAGTTCCTTTGATGGTAAATCGACGTTGGGACTGTTGAGAACTTGAACTGTATCAGGCTACGGCCCGAGCTTCAAAATTCGTGGTCACCAAGCCTTCTCGTACGCCCTTTGTAAAACATAAGCAAAATCATATCAAGGTCGAATGTGGAGTCCATTTTGGATTTGGATGATAATCATCATCACCATCATCAAGTTAGTCAACTCAAACATCCAATCCCACCATGGTATCCTTCAATAATTCAGGATATATGCGTTCGAAGAAACTAGTCATAGCTAGAAGCAGTTGGAAAGAACTAGTAAAAGTTAGACGAAGTTGGAAAGAGTCGATAAGCAGTTGGTAAGATCCAGAAAAATAGTTGAAAGAGGTTTAAAAAAGTTGAGCGTTAATATATATATATATATATATATATATATATATATATATATATATATACATATATATATATATATATATATATATTTGTTTTCTGGGTACGAAGGGTGAAGATCGAAATATGTGTGTTCCAATGCGGGCATTTTGAAAAACCTATAATTGATTCTACTTATTTTTTATATCATGTAATACTAATGTGTATGCATTAATATGTGTATGTTTGATGACTCTTCTTCTTTTCCTTCTTTTTTCATATGGACTATTTTTTTATTTTTCATTGTTACTTTTTCTTTATTCTTTTAAATATAACCTTGGTAATATATTCAACAATACGTGTGGTTTACAGTTTACTTGTAGCCCGTGCAACTTGCCTGTCAATTTGTTTTGTAGCTTGCATTTGTACACGAAATTTACTCTTTTCCCTTAATGTAGTATAAAATGACACTTAATGTAAATGTCAATAATCAATTTCATTTATGCAAATCAAAATTTGTGTTGGTGTATTATATTTACATCATGTATAGAAACTTGATTTTTTTTTCATTTTTGTTAATTTAGATTAGCTTTTTCACCATCTGCTAGGGAAATTATTGAAAATTGGACTATATCCTGGATGTACTATCCTCCCATGCTCTCGGAATGAGTTTTATGAATATATGTATGTTTTTATGAGCATAATTTTCATTTTTTAATCAAGTGCATATTTGTAATATGAAGTCATAATTCATACAAGACTATTATATACATTTATAAACTTGTAGGTTTTCTATTGTCATTTTATAGGCATCTTTACACTTAATAATTGTATGAAATACTCATAAATTTATAAATATATCAACCCACTTCATAAAAGCAGTCAAGACTAAAAGTGTCTCGAATATTTATTTTCATGTTTATCCTTAATGCTAAATATTAATTTCCATTCTTTCCTTATATTATTATTATTATTATTATTATTATTACTAATCTATATTATCATTCTACCTCATCAAATTCAAAAGCTACATTTTTCTTCTTCTTGTTGTTCTTGTTGTTGTTAGTTGTACTATTATTTGCAATTCATATTTGAAGTTTTCAATCGAACTCATATGCTGAGATCCAATGCAAACAATCAGTCGAAGGAACGTAGCTGCTATCTTATTTTAATTTATTCCCTCTTTTAAATTTTGACATGATATCCTAATCCTATTGTGATGCCTAAATATTAAGTAATCATATATATATATATATATATATATATATATATATATATATATATATATATAATATGTGAATCCTTTAAACTTAATTGTGTTTTGTAAAGATGGAATTTTGTTGTACGGTGCCGATAATGTTAATGTGTATACGATCTAAACCCTATCCAATAAAAAAGAACATGTTTAGCTAATCATTTATGATTTTATTGCTTATTTAACTTTTGATACTATATTTAAAATTACTGATATAAGTACATGAAGATAGGAATAGGCAAAGTGAATTATATATTGTTCCTACATCAGAAATTATTAATTCAACCGTAGATATGAATGTATATTAATTGTAAAGAACATTATTTTTTCTAATAATAAATCAATATTCCTTAAATATATAACTGTTTAATTTCATTGTACACAGAAATACAATCTTTTAGATTCACAAAAGATAGTTTGTATGTTATGTGATTTGATTATAAGGACCCTTAATTTAGCCATGCTTCTAAACATCCAAAGCTAAACCATATAACTATACTCTGCCCTATTTGCAACATAGTTTCAATGTATATCATAAATCATTAGTCATTAAATAACAATGTCTTTAATTTGATACTTGTATTTATATAAAATATTTTAGGAAAAGTCTAAACAAAATATTCATTTTATTTCACTTAATTAAATTAGTTATATTTAATTAGTTTTGATTTTGGTTTTATATTTTCATAAACAAATAATTTACCATCGATTCAAATTAAAATTATATTTAGTTTTAATTGAAATAAAATAAAATTTTAATTAAATTAAACTTAATATTGTAATTAAATTTGAAATTATGTAGAATTTTTTTTAATATTAATATATTAAAATTTGTATTTATAATTGTCAAGTGAGTGCGACCCGCCGCTGCCGAGACTAGTAATCATAAAATTGTAGATATATACTCCTAAAATTCATTCTGAAAGTATAGATACTCCCAAAAATATAATCCTAATTCTCGATAATTACGGATGAAATAAACCGCACCCAAAGATTGGTTTACCCAAAAAAGTTGTATGATGTATTTTATCCGTTGATGATAATGAAACATTAATTACCAAACTAGCTAGGTAGGATGCCAATGGAGAGATTAATGTACAATTAAATAATAGGAGGTGTTCATATTTAATTTAATACAGAAAAATAATGAAATCCAGGCAATGATACATTACTAAAAATTGACGAAAACATAAGGAAAACAATCAAGCCAGGGAGGCCTTTTCGTAGAAATTTTATTGTGTACTTGGTCAGTTATTGTACATAAAAAAAAAGGAAATATATTTTTCAGGAAATTGACACTCAGCATGCAGCTGTAGAATCCACTATGAAATTTTACCATATTTTCTAGTTTCTTCCCCAAAACTCTTTTTTTTCAATAAACAAGTCTGCATGATTTAATTACCAGGTAGGGGTTTCTGCCAATCTGTAGATTCTACAAGATCAAGAGATGAAAGCATGGCTACTTTCATTCAATTACATTCTCTTTTATGGAAACACAAACCAAAATCTGCAATAAATGTTAACAGAGAAGTCTTAGATGGCATCCACAAAAACATAATATTATAATAATAAAAAATGGGTATCTTCCCTTTAAACCCTGAAATGGGTGAGAAACATTCAGGTATAAATTTGGTCCATTCTCCATGCACTTTCACCCACCTCTTCTGGGATTCTTTCTCTCTCTTCTCTCTCTCTCTGTTGATCACCATGTCCGTACAAGGATGGAACCCATCATCTTACATGAGTTGGCATTCAAGGTTGAACGGTTCAGGGTCGACCTTACTGGCATGTCGAATTTGCGACAAGATATTCTTAAGCACACACTCACTTATTCAGCATTATGAGTCACATCAAGATGAGATTCCCCATGTACGACTAAACCCACCTCACAGGACTAATTTTCCTATCAGGGTCCCTACTCGTATCTCCCCAACACAACAACGCTACCACCCGTATTACGCAACAACCCGACCCATTCACAGCCATGCTTCGGCCCAATTTCCAACCCCACCCGTTCGTAATACTAATGCCAACGGGCCCATGGAGAAGACGGTCCAACTGACAGGGCTGCTGGGTGAAACAGTGGACGAGCGAACTGTGTGGCTGCTATCGCCATTGGAGAAGCCACTCCCAAACATCATCGACCTCGAAACCCAGGATGAGAAGAATCAATGCTGTAACTTGGATCTCACATTGAAGATCTGAAACATCAGAGAGATCGATCGAGGGCTTCCATTATTATGATCACTTCATTTGTAGCTTATCACATTCTTTTAATTATTTCTAGTTTGTTCACATGAACCACATCCCTCTCACAAGTGAAGGGTAGTTGTTGTATCTTGAGTACATACAAAATATTACTGCAACTTCAATGTCTCGTAAGTCGTCGTTAGATAATTGCTTTAGGATAAGATATTTTACTGTTTGAGTTTTAGTTTTATGTTAAAGAATCTTAAGTTTTAGGGATATGATTCTCTAGTTTGTTGCGTTTGTTTTTCAGTTTTGAGTCGTGGTGTAGTGGTTGATAATTTTAAGTATGTGTTTTCTGTTTAGTTTAGCTATTGAAGCATCACAAGTTGAATGAAAAATATATCCTGTTGTTGTATTCTTTTAGCTAACCACTCAGTAATCCTTCTCTGATTTTCTATTTTCCTTATATTTTTCTAACATTCTGGTGTTAGAGTTGTTTTCTTAAGGGATTGTGAGAATGGAGACTAATTTTTGTCAGATTGCTCCTCTGTCCTTTGATGCTGAAAATTATCACCTTTAGGTTGTTAGCTGTGGCGAATCCAAGATTTTAAGTCAGTGGAGTGAACAATAATTTGTTAAAAAGTTTAAAATTTGACAGTATTAAAAAAACTTGAATGCTACTACTTAAATAATGAATTTAAAATTAGTCATGAAAATGATATTAATCAAAAGTACGTACTACATACCTAATAATCGGATCCAGGCTTCAATAGAGATTTGTTGATCGGGGCCTCAGGGGTACTAATTTCATCGCTACCTTTTAAAAAATCTCCATTTTAAGCTGAAGTTATAAATGATAATTAATTAGATACTTATAACACAACCTTAAAATACAAGAAAATCAACAAATAAAGCATTGAGAGTGTCACAAAACCTACAAGTGAAAAGTTAACAAGTCACCCAAACTCTAATTTAACCACATTGAAGCTCTGTTCTTTTCTGCGGTTGGCAAACTGCGGTACCACAACATACCGCAGTTTGCCACAACTCACCACACTTTACCACAAATCATTACTTTTCTCTCTCATCACTTTTCTCCTCTACTTTTTACATTCTCTCTCCTCACCTACCCCACATACTAATAACTTACCACAATTCTACCACACCCACCACACCTCACCACACCATACCACAGAAAAGAACAGAGTCTGACTCCTGAGTCATTAATAAGTTGGACAAATTAGATAATAGACATTCAATAATTCAATTAGCTAGCAAGTAAGTATTTAAAATCCTAAAATTGACAATCTCCAAAATCAAATAGGAATTAAAATAGTAAGCTATCCATCTAATTAACAAATGTTATTTTCACAACATTCACATAATCCAAATATCCGATTCATACATATAGTTAAATCTAGTTTAATTATATTGACTCATTTAATAAATAACAAATCAATTCAAATATAGACTCTAATTAAGCCACAAAAAAGTTGAACTGAGAATATTAGAATTTCATAAGAATTGAAAATGAATTGAGAATATTTAGAAATTAAAATTTAATAATTTATAATAATAAATCACAAAAGATTGAATTTAGAGAAGAGGCAAGCAGAGATCCCTCTTTTAAAAAAGGGAAGGAACTAGCTAGTTGTAAGAAAATGTAAAGCAACGATCTCTCATTAATTCATATGTTACGTTGTTTTAGATGGAACCTGACAAGGACCCTTACAATTTACCAAAGAAAGGGGACGAAACTATGGAGGAGTATACTGACCGCCTATTCCTTCTAATGGCGGATGTATATTATCGGGATAACAAAACACCAGTGAGTCATAGGATCTTCCGGACACAAGCTTTAATAGGCAACCTGCCGATGTGGCCCCAGGCCCCTAGTCCTACTTCCCAAGTATCAAGATTTCCTCAACTCTGAGAACCCCACAAACCATGTAGCCCACTTCATTAGAAATGGGGGGTGTTGGTTACATACATAGGATTGATTGAATCAATCCATCCTACACTTGAGTTCACTGTCTAGCATTCAATTGTTCATTGCCATTCATATAACAGTTCACTTCTTAGTACTTCACAGTTCACTGTTGAACAAACTATTGTTCACTACTAAATGTGTGTCTAGTCTGGTGTACTCTAATCAATCTAAGGCTACAAATTCATCAAGTGACAAACATTTTAATTTTAATATTTGAGTATGTAGAAGAGTTTTTTTCGATTATTAATAGCCAAAAGGCTAAAAGTTCATGAAATACATCCACTTGCATACAAAACAGCTAGCAACCATCATCAAAAGAAAAAAGTTACAACCAAACTATTAAATAAAGTAACACAGCAAGGACTTTATCATGCACCACAGCCAAACAAATCATTGCATCGCAAATAAGAAGCAAGGTCAATGAAATTAGCTTCTTGGGCCATCAAGGACTCGTACACCAATATCATCTCCAATAATCACCTTCCTTCGTTCAATCTCAGTTTCAATGTCATCAAGACTGTCATTTTCCGACAGGTTTGCACGTCTATTCATCCTAACCTTCTGAACACCCTTTTGTCCACGAATAATTCTACAAGTTGCATCTCTGACAAGCTGCCACTTAGATTTCATCAACATGTTCAATTTTCTCTTACTCTCGCATTTACCCATTGAAGCCTCAAGGATGGATTCTTCAAGATCTGCAATTACGTCATGCTTAGCCACACCATCAAAGGAATCAATCGGGTTGCTATGAGTGCTATCACTGTCAAAGTCGTCCTCCAGATAATAGCCGACCGCTTGATTTTGGAACTACTCAAGAGAGCATCTTATAAGACAACCTGCTTGTATGCTTTTTGCTATCCAAAATAATATTAATAGGGTCCGTAATGGTTTTTCTAGAAGCATCCACAGACCCATCACAATCGGGAGCCTTAAGAGAGTCGGGCACAACCGTGTCTTCTTTCCCAAAATTCCTCAACCCATTGCTAACAACACAACGGGACGAGATGTGCAAACCATTTGAAATAAGAGCACCACCAATATTCTTCTTCGGGACCCACTTCTGGCTAAATTTTACAGTAGCAGAAGGTCTAACAGCTTGTTTTTTATTGAATTTGGCTCATGAGACAAAAAACTTCATGCGATCGACAGTTCTAAGGTTCATTTCATTAATGACTTTACACCCATCATCCCAATTCGCATATCGCACAAAACCAAATTTTTTACCATTCTTTCCAACTTTAGCGAGGATATATGCATCAACGACACCTCCAAACTTGCTAAATAAACTCTTCAGCCTCAAGCTCCCCATATTGATAGGCATATTATCAATAAAAAGGGAGTACAAACGCTTATTATTTGAAGGTATATCCGACACAATAGAGCGACCCTTGAGGGGTAAGTCAATGACAACATCACCAGAACGACTAAGTGAATGATTTTGAACAGGAGGGGAAGTCAACAACCCTCCATGAACCTCTCCCAACTCTCTCATCACAGCAATAATTTTACAAGCTCTATTCAGGGAGGCCAGACACACAACTTTTGATGAAAAATTCTCCAAAGAAATAAAGGAAACAAAACACTCAAGTTCAGATTTCAACGCCGTAAACTTGTCAAAAAGTTTACATCTTAATGCCATGACCACAGCAAGAAGTATTAAACCCACATAACAACAACAAAAAAACCGCACCCAATAGCTTATACTCGAGAGAAATAAGCAAGAAGCCACCTGATATTTGAGCAATTACTCCCCAGAGGCCACAGAAACGTCAACATTCACGCAGGCCATAGACCATCAACATTCACGCAGGCGAACACCGAAGACCACCCAGGGGCCGACGAACCCCCAACTACCAGGAAAAACGGCGACTAAGGCGGTCCAGCGACCTGGAAGCGCCGATACCGACGACTAGGGACGGCGGCCAAGGTAGAGCTCAGGTTCAGGTGAGGCAAAATCTAGGTTTTACAAGGCAGTGGTCAACCCGAGGCTGAGGAGGGGAGGAGGGACAGGCACGTGACCCGGCAACCGGAGCACCGACCTCCCAGAGGGCTGGAGCCGAGGGGTCTGGGAGTCGAGAGGTCTGGGAGGGGAGCCGAGGGGACCTGCAAATTCTATGATATTCCAAACTTTTGTTATGAAAGGCGAGAACAACCATGTTCCCATATTTGTCAATTCGGCTTTAGAATTCAACAATTTCATTTCATGGTAATCATAAATCTAGTCATATCTTCATGTTTGTCATTGTTTTGCAACTCATTTTGACATGGAAGTACACTCGCAGCAAGCAACTCAAACTTCAACTGTTTGTTGTGCTCTTAACATCTGGTTTGCAATGTACTACTAAAGCAACACGTTGTTTTCATTGAAGTTGATAAAGGAATGTATTTGATGTACACTCTCAATTTTCCAAATCAACTAACAAAGGATAGAAATTAGAATATACACAACATCATAACAGGAGTTCCCCACCCCAGCAAACCTCTATAACAACTTGAGAGCAATTATGTTTGCCTTGAATTCAACCTCTTTGATTACAGTCACACAAAGTTGATTAGACTAGAGAGAAATTATAATAACTAATGTTTGGTCGACTATGCACTGATTCTCTTGGATTGGATGACTGTGGCTGTGACATGGAAACAAAAAGTTCACTTTTGATTCCTCAGATTCTCGTTCTGCAGGTACTTGAAAACACCATAGACCACCGTTCCAGCAACAAACACAAACACTGTTGGTGTAAAAGATGGGTAGAGATAGTTCACAAGGAATTTATCCCACTTTTCTGGCAGGAAACCTGTTGACACGAACAAAAAAAAATGACCACGTTGTCAAGAAAACCAGTTATATCCATTTTCATGATCAATATATATTGCATGCATTCTGAGCACGTGCTCCAAATATTTATAAGTGAACAATCATTGTAATAAAAGTGAACAATCTAGTATATATGAGTGAACAATCATATTATCTGGAGCATGTGTTCCGGGAGCACCTAATAAATTGCATTTTCATGATAGCCCTCTGAGAACACTTAAAGTGTTGTAATTACTCAAGAACAAATGCAAGAATGAGATAACCCCATAGGTTTGTATACTTGTAGTTCTAGTCTACCTTTTCTTGATAGGAAATGTACTTCTAGTCTACCTTTTACTCTTTTATGCTTTAGCATAGTTACGAAAAACTGTCGCATGCCCAATTCAGCATAAACCTCACAACGAGTGTTTAGAGGCTAAGTTCTCTCACTAATTTTTTTGCCGGAAAACAGCCTGAAAGTCCCTTCCAAATTATTTCATCAAATATATTATCACCTCCTAGTAATTTACGAAAATAGGGGATCCTTATAATTATTACACCAAAATAAGAGGCCCCAGAATCATTTTTTGATATATATATATATATATAAATAAAGGAAAATTGGATTCTAATCATCCCTGCTTTCACCAATTGTATAACAACAATAATCCTTACTTTCATTTTGGATTATGATGATTAAAAAAAATAAAACTCGATTATACCACCGGGAATATACCTAAATACAATAAATTTTGACTTCCATTTAACTCAAAACTTAACATTTTACCACGATTTTGAATGAATTAACGACATTTTAGCACAATTCTTGTGGGAAATGAGGAAATGCAGAATTGGATGGAATCGGGATGAGAATATGAGCAGGCGTTGATACCTGAAGCAGCAAGAGTAATCCCTTGAAGGAGAATAAGGGCACCAAATCCCAACCAAGTGAGCAAGAAGGCACTCTCATTAACAGTCTTCTGCTGTTTGGCCTCGTCCTCCCCTTTCTTATCCAAAAAAGCAGGCCTCTCAACCGGAGATCTTCGAATGATTTTCCTACCCTTTTGTTTCTTCGATTTCGGCAATTGGGCAGACCCTGACCCTGACCCGAAGCCCTGCCCGGATGAAAGGGCTTGTTTATTGCCTGAGGTGGATTGTTCTTCAATTGTGGGTTTTGAGGATTGCGAAGAATCTTGGGAGATAATAATGGTCGATTTTGGTTTGCTGGTGAAGGAGGACAGGGATTTGTACACATACGGATGAGGTTTACTGGAGAAGTATGACGATTGAAGAGGAAGCAGCGCCATATTTTTGTTATTCTCTTCCTCTCAAGTTTTTTATTTTCTTTTTTGATAGATTTGCTTTCAAGTTTAGGATTGAACCTTCTTCGGGGGTCTTCATTATATTATACTATCTCTGTCTCAAAATATTTGTCCTTCTATGACTTTTTTATCTTAAAATATTTATAAAATTTACAGTATAACAATTATAGTTACTTTTCTACCCATAATTAATAAATTTATTTTTCACTTTTTTTCAATTCCAACAACTATTATCTTCAATTAAAATAAGCGTATTTTGGGTAAATTATAAAATATGCATTAGTCTTCTCAAGTTAGGTAAATGAACAAATATAATAGAACGGATGTAGTGTTCCGCTAGTATTTTTGTTCATTTTTTTTTTGCCCGGATTCCTTGTTTTAGTTTTGATTATTCTTAGTTACATTTGAAATCACAGGTAAATGTAATGGTGTGTTTGATTCTTTCCCAGGAAAATGTAATGGTGTATTTGGTTCTTTCCCAGAAAAATATTTTCTGAAAAAATTGTTTCTGGAAAAGTTTTAATTGGGAAAGTTTTTAATGGAAAATAATACTTCTCAGTGTTTGGTTTACATTTGAAATCACATAGAAGTCTGTAGGAAAGTTTATTTAAAATGTCTAAATTACCCTTATTTATTTATTTATAAAACAGGTTTTAGGGATATTTTTGGGAGTTTGATTAAAATACTTCTCATTTCCCATGAGAAATAAACTTTCCCTACCCCTCCCATGAGAAATATTTTGTCATCTAACATGGAAAAATATTGCGACCCACCACAAAACTTTCATATTCTTATTTTGTAACCAAACATAGGAAACTTTGGTGAACTTGGGAAAGTTGAAAAACTTGCCTAAGGAAGTCCATCAACCAAACACTCAATAAAATAAAAAATTATAACATACTTTTTCCTTAAAACGAAAAATTATACTCCTACTCCTACATTTATGGGAGAGCACATTAACTTCTACTCTTATATTAAAGCGCGAAAATAAATATCACTTGCGACAAAATAAGTAAGACTAGTGGGCGAAATTTCACGGCACTAGCACAATTTTTAAATTTGATTAACTAAACACACGAGTTAGAGTTTGGTTAGATCAACTATAAAGGTGATCCTTAATGGATTTCTCGTCGACATAGCGAGTGATTTTTGAGTGATTCTAAAATTATAAAGGTGATCTATAAAGATGATTGGTTTTGAAGTTAAATTCTTTTTAGTTTTTTTCTCATCCATTATCTCCTAAATTTGAAGTTTTGTTTATTTTATTACTTTTATCTTCGTATGGTTTCTTAGTATTCTCCAGTTATTATTTTCTATTTTTCTTTTCGTGTCATCTAATTTTTTTTCATCATTTTGATCTATTTCCCCTTTTCTCACTTGTATATTATTACATCATTTTCATATTTTGCCCATTATAATTGTATATTTTGAATTTTATTGTCATTTATAACCAATATATACTAAAAATCATTACGAATTCTAAAATTGATAAACACTCAACATAAGAATGACACATTGTTATATTAAAGTAGCAAGATGAACCCCCCACTCCGTCCTTCCCTCCCTAATCCAAAACGCTCAATAAATACCGTACAAAATAGCAGTTACTTTCAGATTTAAATTTCAAGTATATTTGACAGTTATGGGTAACTTCCCTTTTTCCGCTTTTTTAGATAACCTGCCCCGTTTCCTTTTTCTGTTATCTAGAGCCTTCTCCTTATTCTACTCCCCCTCCTTCTCCCTCTCTTAAACCTACTGAATCGTGGTGTTTAAGTTTCAAGAATCACAACAAAAACCTCTCTCTCTATTTCATTGTGAAAGTTGTACAGCCCATCCCACAAAAATATGTTACACAACAATCACAAACGATCAAATCACACTACATTCAAATATGGGACTAGGGATGGCAAATGGGCGGGAAATCCTAGAAATCGATTCCCGTCCCCCCCCCCCCCCCCCGCTCTGGGGAAAATTGTGAAGCCTAAGGAAGAATTTACGCAAGTTGGAAATGTGATCTTCTCGCATCTTAGATTTGACAATCATATCCTTAGAAGTTTTTCTTCCTTGATTTAATACGAGATTCATTTCTTCATTAGTTACAATTGGTTAATAAAACCTTCAAAAAACCAAAACCCGATTAACTTAGCAATCAAGTAGAGGGCTACTCCACTGCGTTGCTAGATTAAGTATCTGTGGGATCGACCTTAACTTGCTACAACTATATCCGTGCGCTTGCGACCCTATCAAGTTTTTGGCGCTGTTGCCGGGGACTCTGTCCCTAGCTGCCATTTAACGAATACTCTTGGGTTGACTAAGTTGTTTTTTTTTCTTTTCTTTTTATCTTTGATTTTCCTGTTTTTACTACGTTGGCGTTTTTGTTTTTGTTTTTACTAGGTTCTCTTGGTATGTGCAGAAATCTCCAGATTTCAAGTTCGACCCTGAGATTGAATAGACTTTCCCCCTTTAGGAGGAAGAGGCAAAGACAAGAAGAAGCTAGTAGGAAACAAGGAGCAACTCCTGCACAACAGTTCGAAATGGTCGAGGAAGACAGGAGAACTTTTGGCCAATATGTGACTTCGAACATCACCGACCCTCCAACAGCCATCAATATCCCAAATATGGCGGCGATCAACTTCGAGCTGAAGAATTCTCTCATCAGTTTAGAGCGAGTTATGCCCTTCCGTGGTCTCCCTACCGAGGATCCCAACCGACACCTTCACATCTTCCATCAAGCATGCGACACCTTCAAAGCCAATGGGGCCTCGCCGGATGCAATCAAGCTGCGGTTGTTTCCATTTTCACTCGAGGAGAGAGCATGGGAGTAGGCTAGACTCCCTTCCGGCAAATTTCATAAGCATATTCGATCAACTTGCTCGTGCTTTCTTGGCAAAGTTTTTCCCACCAAGTAAGTTGACGAGCTTAAGGAATCAGATCTCCATCTTTGCTCAGGAGTCGGACGAGACTTTATATGAGGCTTGGGAGAGATTCAAGGACTTTCTTCGCCAGTGGCCCCATCATAGATTTGAGCCATGGGTCCCCATTCAAGCCTTTTACAATGCGGTAGATGATCAATTGAGGGCCATCATCCTTGCTGCAGCTAGAGGGAACATCATGAGCAAGACTGTTGATGAGCTGCATAACTTGCTCAATCAAATGGCGTCGAACAGCTACCAGTGGTTAAGACCCCGTTCCAAGAGGACGGGAGGTAAGTATTCTATTGATGTCATTACTCTTTTGTCTGCTAAGCTTGATGCTATCAATGATAAGATGGAGAAGATGCATGTGAATGCTTCCCCTCCCCCTCTGTGTGCTTCCTGCCATTCTTTTGAGCATGAGATTTTGTATTGTCCCAATGGGGTAGTGTCCAACCTGACCAAGCCAACTTTGTTGGAAACCCTTCCCAAAGACCTCCTTTTGACCCATATTCCAATACATATAACCCCAGTTGGAGACATCATTCCAATTTCTCCTACCGAAACAATAACCAAACGGGTCCCCCACAAGGACAAAGGCCTCCTGCTCAAAATTACCAAAGACCACCTCAGGACCCACCATACCAAACCCCTCAAAAGCCCAACCTAGAAGCTATGTATCTTGTCTCAACAAAAGCAACTTGAGTATCAACAAAGACAAGATACGGTGATTAAAGCCTTAGCTACTAAAGTTGACCTTTTATCCACCCACAATCAAATGCTTGAAAACCAGATTGTTATCCAATCTAGTGCTTCCACCACCCCTCCGAGAATGCTTCCTGGACAGTCTGTGCCCGACCCTAAGGAGCAATGTAATGCCATAGTTTTGAGGAGTGATACACAAATTGAGGAACCAAGCATGCCAAATTCTAAGCATGGGGGAGGGGGGGAGGGGTCTTGAGTGATAAGAACGTTGAGAAAGAGGGTAAGAAAGAGAAAGACTAAGAGAGTGAGACCACCACCAGAGAGGGGACTGAAATCCCTCCACCACCTCCACTATCACCACCAAGAGTGTATGTACCCCCACTTCCTTTCGCCTTAAGAGTTGCTGAGTCTAGAGTTGATGTTCAATTTGGAAACTTTCTTGGCATGTTGAAGAAATTAAATGTGAGTGTTCCTTTTCTTGACGCTTTGTCCCAAATGTCTTTGTATGCCCAGTTCTTAAAGGAGATTCTCTCCAAGAAAAGAAAGATTAATGATTGTGAGGAAATTGCATTGAATGAGGAGTGCAGCTCCGTGGTTCTGAATATGCTTACTCCAAAGCCTAAGAACCCCGAGAGCTTTACAATTCCTTTTGGCCTAGGAAGTATGAACATTGACCGAGCATTATGTGTCGTGGGCTCAAGTGTGAGCTTGATACCTTATTCCTTGTAAAAGAGACTGGACTTAGGAGAGTTGAGACCGACCGCCATGTCACTTCAAATGGTCGATCGTTCTGTTAAGTACCCACAAGATATTTTAGAGGATTTTCCTCTAAAGGTAGGTGACTATTTTGTGCCCGTGGACTTTGTAATTCTTGACATGGCCGAGGACACCCGTACCCAAATCATTTTGGGAAGACCATTCCTTGCCACAATTGGGTGCATAATTGACGTGCAAAAAGGGAAAATGAGTTTCAAACTAGGGGAACATGAGGTAGAATTTGATCTGTTTCATGAACATGTGCCTACTAATGTTTCCTTGTGTTGTGGTGTTGATGTAGTTGGGAGTGATGCGTTTGTTCAAACTCCCGTGATGTGTTTCAAAGACCCTTATACGGAGTTTTTTCCTGAAGGCAATGGACTTGGTAATGTGACGGATTGGGTGCATGTTATTGAACCTGAACCTAATGTCATCGAGAGCATGCCTTATCATACTAATAAGGGTTCATTGAGAGAGTTTTGCATGTTTGACTTTAGAATGCCTTCCAAGAAAATTTTTTGCTTTTGAGTTCCATTAATAGAGATGGGGAAGAAGAAGAAGAAGAAGAAGAAGAAGAAGAAGAAGAAGAAGAAGAAGAAGGATATTTCGGTCACTTAACAAAATTTATGGTCGGAAAAGCACATAATAATTATTAACTCAAAAATTAGGGGTACCTCGAAATAAGTTTTGAAAAGTTGGAATACCAAAAATAGTATCCCCAAACATTGAGGAACATTTGAGTAATTTTTTGCTTATATAAACTTACCAAAACTTACCAAAACTTATCATAACTTATCAAAAGTAATATGTACCTTACTTACCATTTACCACTGAACTTTACAGGCTTTAGTCACCACCAAACTCCAAAAGCATAATTTGATACTAGCTTAGTTTGGGAAAATATGATAAAAGTTCATCCTACGGGCGACCAAAATTTAATTTGGATTCTTTTCGATCACTAGCCTTATGGATTAGTTAGTACTAAAAATTCATAATTTTTTACACAATATTTTTTATATAATAAGATTTTTGGACATAAATAATACAAAGTTGATGGTTACTGGTCAATAATATTAACTTTTTCATTTTACACAAATATTATATATTGAGGATTGTTGAACAAAATTAGTACCAACGATTGAATTTCTGAGGTATACATAATGCTATAAATAATGGCGTCCCTAGAAGCAATACGACACAAGAGAGAGAAAAAGGAAAACGAAAAATAGTTGTTCTTGGAGGATGAGTGATGGCAAGGTGCCCTTGAGGAGAGATGACATAGGAGATAGCCGAGAGGGGATGGGTGGGGATGAGAGAGAAAGAGTAAACAATTATTTTATGGGTCTAATTTTAATAAAAAAATTTAATGGTTTTATCTTTCTTTTTTTTTCAACTATACAATAAAATATTATTTTATATACCGCTTTTTCTTTACCATGTCCTCAATCATTACCAATAGGTATACTTCATTATTAATTAAAATACTAAAATTTGTACTTAGTGTACCTCAAACCAAATATACCATTACTCATAGCCGAACATTTACGTCCAATTAACAAATTTTGTCCAACATCCCTCGGTACATAACATTTGTATACAATAAAAAATTTGGTAGTATTATTTGCCGATAACCATCAACTTCGTGTAATTTATGTCCGAAAATTGAATATAATATTATATTTTTCAAATAGTATTTTTTATTATATATCTAATCACACTAATTTTATATAATATAATATTATATAATTAAAATATTATAGGTCAAATTTTTTATACCAAGTAAAAAAAAAAAGGGAAACAGAGTATTGATGGTAATATTTAAATGAAAGTACTGAAATGAGACAGTCATATCTTGAATTGATCAATGAATGATGGATACCACTTGGGAAAGAAACCACCAGTTTTACGTAACATACACATACTAGTGCAGGCAGTACTACATAATAACCATGCGTTCAACCACTTTCGAATATCTTGATCAACTACATGGAAATTACCTCTCCTTTTAGCGGCCTTGATCTTGTTTTATGATAACACAAAAAATAATTCTCTCGTTGGTAAAGCATAAGAATTTGAATCCCTATCCTATAAAATTTGTTTCATTTGGTCTTGAAGTTGTTAGCTACAGGCAACACCCCCCCCCCCCCAAAAAAATAACACAAAGAAAGAAAACACAACCGTTTTCTCTGGTGTCTCAGGGACAGTGTGGGGGTGATTGGGAGCCACTTGGTTCAAGAAAGCATCAAACTGCACTAATCAAATCGAATAACTAAGCAAGAAATGTTGCTCTTGCTCATTCTACTCAACGCTTCCCTTGCTAAGCACTTGGCAGCTTCATGTGGATCATTTATGTACCTAATTAGGTCAACTGCCTCATGCTTCCTCATTACCTGTGCATAACAAAATAGAATTTTATGCAAAAACACATTACGACTTATTTATTTGGATGTAATCAACCATGTAATGTAATAGTAGCAACATTATTATTTGCATTATAATATTTGGTTGTATTTTGAGCATTGCAATCAAAATTACATTGCAAACAAAATAATCTCTAGTAATGTAATTATAATAACAATCACCTATGTTATTTTGATGACAATGTCAAAAGTATCACTCATATCGTTATATATCACTTACATATTGATATAAAATAATTCAATATTTAAATACTTGTTGTGTGCTCGCAAGCCCTCTCTCTCTATAGTACTTTTATTTCTCTCTCTCTAGTGCAATCAATTAGAACACTCGCAATACGGAATGAAATCTATGAAATTCTGACACTCTCTCTCCTACTTGGCACACCTTCTTTCCTCATTTTCTTCCATTCCTTTGAGTTCTAGAATGCTGCAGAGTTCCAGAACTCAAAGGAATGAAGAAAAAAGAGGAGAGAAGGTGTGCCAACTAGAAGAGGGGGGATCAAAATTCCATGGATGGAATTTTGCATTGCATATGCTCTTAAATCCCCCTCTCTCTCTCACATGCACCCAGTTAGATCTTTCTTGTTTTCTCTCTCTCACTATCATACCAATGTATTTCCCTCCCATTTAAATCGCTCTCTCTCGCACCCATCTCTCTTTCTCTCTTGTAGCCATATCTTTTTCTCTCATATACTCATTTTAATCCTTCTTGCTCTCTCTTCTCTCACACTCATCTCTCTCTCATACACACAAACATACAAAAATATATGATTAGCTTATTACCTTTGTGATTACATACACATTTTGTATTTTATGTAATCAAACATAGTAAAACAATCACTTTTACATTACATTACATAAATTGCAACAATATGTTAGAAACTGGTCTTCTTGAGTTTACTTACCTCCCAAACACCGGCGCTTGCTAAGATGATGAATTCAGTTTCTGAATCTATGTTTTCAGTAGCAACAACCAACTCTGAATTTTTCATTTGCTTCTTGCCTGAATCTCTACCGTTATGACATGCTTGCATTCGCACTTTTGTAATTCGCATTGCACCTGATTTGGAATCATGATATAAAGCAACAGATGAAATCAAATTAACCTGCTTTGACCACCTTTTATGGGTTTATCAAACATAATAAATTGATACAATATAATAGACTGAAAGTTGTGACATACCATAAATCAGCCTGTGTGGCCAATGCTTTTTGGCTCTGTGTTGATTTCTTGAGTTCAACTGGTGAGCTATGCCATCTCTACACACAACTACCTTATGGTCTCCCATCTGAGCAATCACAAGCTTCTCTCCATTTATAACCACAGCTGTGGCTGACCCACAATTTACCAACATGTCTAATTTACCATTCTCTTTGAGTTTAGCCCTAGCATTCAAGTGTGCCTTCCTCATTGTTTCTTTGCTCTTCTTTCTTATCTCTGACTACAATATCAAAACCAAAGTTGTCAGCATTCCAGTTCATTAGATATACCAATATACCATTAATAAATTTACGACGGCCTTAATCTTCCAACAATCATGTCACTATCAAATACTGAACTTTTTTTTATAAAATCTATAATTTTTATCCCAAATTATACCGAACTTTTTTTTTGCCCTAGGGTTACACTGGGATCTACCAGTGCCTCCTAGGACTCTACCACGACTTATTCGTGGTAGTGTTCGTTCCTCCCTCCTGCTTTGGGGAAAAAAATTAAAAGCAAAAGATGTTGCACTGTCACTATCAAATACTGATAGGCAAAATATTCATAAACACCATCAGAAGGGATTATAGGGGCAAAAAGAATGAGGGGATTACATATGCATAGGATGGTACCTCATTTAATAGGTTCTTATCAAAGAAATGTGACTGCATGAACTTGGCAATGTCATTCCCAATTGTAGGATCAGAGACAGCGTAGAACCACAATTCAAGATTGAGCATTTCTTCCCTTTGTACAACAACATTGTCTGGCTGCTCCAAACCATTGGATGCTTCACCCCATGATCGACGACCCTCGACGACATGATACCCATGTGAGATTGGCATCATCCATGATGGCTTCTTCACATTCCCAATTACCTTCCTTTCATCAACCCCGTTATCCTTAAGCAAGGCCTTCAGCCTCAGCACCGCCTGTCCCACATTTTAAACAAGGATTTTTGGATGATAATACACTGAACTTTAGGCGTAGTGGACAATAATGCACTGAATTTTTTTTGGGACTCTAATACACTGAACTTTGAGGGTATTGGACAATAATGCACTCAAACCAATTCAGCTGGTACTTTCTTACACAGCAAAAATTTTTTCTAAAAAAAATATACAAAAACGACACCTCAAAGTATGACACCGCGTCAACCAGCAGCTAAATTACCCTCAAAATTCAATGTATTAAAGTCCAAAAAAACGTTCAGTGCATTATTGTCCAATACCCTAAAATTCAATGTATTATCATCCAAAAATCCTTACAACAACATAAACCCAAAAGTCAGGTTCCATTCCAATTTTCTTCTCTTTTTTTGTTACTTTCAGACACATGTGATCATCGATCATCATGCAGTACATGGTTTACGCACTGCAAACACTTTTCATCTCTCTTTCTAATTCTTAGTCATTGACAATACAATATCACAATTCAAAATCAACAAATCCATTCATCAAGATCATCTGGGTGTTGCTCCAACAATTCAGTCACAACAAAACTTCAAAACTATGTTGGGCTATCTTTCTCATTCTCAATCATTAAAAATGAATAAAACAAACGGACTTTTACCTGTAATTTTTGGCGTATATCCTTCAACTTCATTGTCAATGTGGGACGGGGAATGCCAGAGAAAAACCTCAGAAAAAGGGGGTGGGATAGGGAATAGGGATAAATTCGGCGTTGGTTATGGGATACTATGAACAAGATCTTTCACTAACGTCGCGATATTCAAAGTCAAAATTAAACAAATATAAGTCCAACGCTTTCAAAACCCTTTTTTCAAGCAAAGGGTTTTTGCTTTAAATGGGGGTTCCCTAATTTATTCCCCCCCCCCCCCCTTTTTTCCCTTTTTTTTCTCAAATGGTAGAATATGAAGGATGATGAAAATGGATTTCTAATGTAAAGTTTTGATACAAACTTAGTTTCTTTCGGCCAAATATTGTGATATCATTAACGATTTATTCACTTGATTACTTTGTGCTAAATCTATAATTGGATTCGTGCACAAAGGAATGGTTATCATAGACCGGTTGTTTTTAGACTCGATGCCAAAAGACTTAAATAGGAGAGTCTTAATATAGATAAATGTAGTTTCAAGGCTTCGCAGGGTTTATCAAACATAATAAAATATCATATTTTGTGATATCTACTAAGTAAAGGTTGCTACGTTTTTTTGCCATGTATGCATATTTGCTTCAAAAAGAAAATAACTCTTAACAAATCATATCACATAAACTCAAACCCGTAGAAAAGAAAATAACTCTTAACAAATCATATCATATTTTGTGATATCTTCTTCATACTGCAAAAAGGGGTAAAGGAAAGGCTTAGGGTGTTGCACAATGAGTTTATTACACCACCACACTATAGGGTTAGGTAAGAAATATTTTACCCCTTGTCATAATACGACTAAATCATCGCATTATAGCCTTTGGTAAAATTTAAATATTGTCTTTATATAAGTTCATATTGGACTTACAAACCAAATGCTTTAGTAGGTGGCAAGCCTTTGAACTATGCTTTCTTTTGTAATGCTTACAAAATCTTATAAATTCATAACCTTGATTATAACATTATCCAAATAGCAAGGACAATTCTCATAATCCTTACAAAGACATCTTAATAACATAACTATAAACTTTTCCAAGTACTTTGGACTACTTGCAGAGTTACCTCAAAAGGAATGTTTACAAGATTAAAATTTCTTTTAATTTTCCGCATTCTCTTCCTTATAACTATATTTTTATCCAAGCACCTAAACCTAAAACCAAACTGCAAACCTAAACTAGTAAAACCGATTAACCATTTAGATTTTTTAAAAATTACCATTAGATTAACTGAACTAGTTTATCGATTTAGTTTTTAATTTTGCATTCTTGTAAAGTGATTAACTGCAGTTAACCAATTTTGTTTAATTTAGTACTAAAATTTGAAATTTTAAAGCAAAATGTTAATTTTTCTTCTGCAATTATTACTTTGAATTTTTAGGAATCAATGGTTAACCATAAACTAAACCCAAAAAGCGGGTAGCCACATTCTTAATGTAATTCGTTTGATTTCAATTTCTAGTTTACGATGTGGTTAACCGCAAATCAGATACAGCATAATGCAATTTAGATTTAGGTTTATAAAATTCTTAAACACCAAAAAAGATGTGGTTTTAAGTTTTAACCAATGTTGGACGACCTTACACATAATAATGTAAAAAAGGTTCCCTTTTGCTTCATTAGATAGGCCTCCAGCTTGACTACATTGACATTTTGCCTTTTTTCTTGAATCAGAAACAGGATCAAATTACATGATGCTTCATTACAAATATAGATATTGATTCTGCACATGTAACTACAAAACTACAAACAGTTAACTTCATAGCAAACAGATTTGTTGATGATCATGACATGAATTCACGAATGCGAACAGGCCTCTTAACAGCATTTGTAAAACCCTGCAAAGTGGAACATCAACATAAACATATTAATCAGGAGCAGCATCAAAAGTTCCATGTTTTTTATCAAGCACTCGTTAAATAACAATGGTTGAACACAAAAATTCTCTTGAAAACCTACCAGTCTAGGATCATCACTTACATTTTAAATTTCATAAAATGATAGTTATTGTCTGTCACAAGCATTTATGTATGATCATTTTGTTCGGTGAAAGGATTTTCCTTATTCGGGACATCAACTGTTATATGACGTAGAATAAACGATTACAAATATCGACCTTTGTCAAAGGAACTCAAGCAGTTGCAAGTTGCCCAAATAGAAAACAGAATAAACTACTACTATAGAACGAACTATCAGAATGGCCATTAAATACAGGGCACAAAGAATGAGATGTTACCTCATTAAACTTGAACAACAGAGGATGAACATCTCTCTCTGCTGTTGCAAGCTTCTCTGTAATACCATCTACATTTCGGACACCATTCTTGCTCAACCTTTTAAACCTGGAACAATTTGATGTACGAGAAACAGTTCAAAACTAGCACGTTTGTATGATAAATTCCCCATTTTAATAAGAAAGACTAACAAAAGATGAACTAAGTACAACTGAAGTTCCATGTAGTGAAACAAAAATATCAAGGCACTTCATGAATTCAAGAGTCATTACCACCAGCAGACAAGTCGAGCCAGCTGGAGGTGAACAAGACAACGAGTAGTAATTCATCAAACAAGACTACAAGTACTACACCACAGCAAAATCCAACTGCGCTCTTTAATCACCAAGCTCCATGACACAAGTCAATATAGAATCATGTACCTGTCAAAGAAGTTAACTGAACGAATGGCTGGCTTCTTCATATTTCCAGCAGAACCTGGAGTCGATGAACTTTTATGGGAATCAGCTTTGGAGATCACCTTCTCTGACATATTATTTGATTTTTCAACACCGATATCATTACGCGCAGTCTTATGCAATTTCAAAGAGCATCCTGCACCATTTTCCTTGTGATTTGCAGCAATCTTTTCCGTTTCGAGGGATTGTGTAGATCTACCCATGCTTTCTCGGACAATGTTTTGCTTCTCAACCTACAACATTTACAACGAAAAAAAAATATTAGAGATGCCTAAGGCAGGCAGTGAACCTAGACATACATACATTGTACTGGAGGTAAGAATGGCTGTGTGAGAACATCTAAGATTGGTTCTAGGATCAGATCCAATTAATAAGCTCTTGAGTCAAGTCATTTATTGAACTCCAGTCAAGGCTTAATCCCATTGCCCTCCAGCAGTGCACTTTTCTCATTCTCAGAGGGAATCAATGCAGGGTAACATATTCCATATCACAGTTCGATTTTGATCCACCCAGTCGCTTCCATGTACCAGGGTCTTAAAGATATGTCATGTAGTTCCAGACCATTACATAACAGAATTGGCCCTTTAAGAACTTTACTAGACTAGTGAAAGAGGGCTTCAAATGCTATAAAATCTACACTACTATGACCACCCTAACCCATGTTGCATCCATTTAAGAACTTAACTAGACTAGTGAAAGAAGGCTTCAAATGCTATAAAATCTACACTTCTAGGACCACCCTAACCCGTGTTGCATCAGGTATAATGTTAATGTCCTAAAGAATTTTGTGTACTTCTCTGTCCAAAATGAAGGGTTGGATATCTGCATTCAACCTGAAATTGGGACAAAATGATGAAGACAAGGAGTAACATAGATTCTAATTAGAAAATCTTTAACCAAATTTTGGATACCATTAACCTTGAAATCTTCTCATATAACATCAAGAGCACTTGGTAGGCCTAAGATCAGTTGTTGAGCTATAAGAGTGAGTTAAGAGTTAAAGAGTCAGTTAATACTGCAACCCTTTACATAATGTAATCAGTGAGATATCCGTTGACAATGCAACTATCAAAGTTCTTCTGTATTTACTAGCCTCATTCTAAGGCATTTGTCAGGAGGCAAACTAGAGTTTCCCACCAGAGTTCAGGTGCAGCATCGCTTGTTCTTTTCTCCATCATCTCTAGACAAACAATTCAACAAATATAACTCTGGAAACTTTTACATGTGTTTGTTACAGATTATCCATTTTCTGGATCTTGCATATTTTGTTTTATCATTGGTTTTGCAGAGCATCAGCACTTCTCTAGATGCCTAAAAGAGTCCATGATTCTTTAATGTCTGGTAAGAAAAGTGAACATCAGGGAAGATCTGAATAGTGATTTCTAGAAACTACAAAATACATGGCATAAGACATATGGAAACCAATCTTCTTCAGCGTGATTATACATCTCCTTCCAACATAAAGCCTTAAATCATATCTGCCCAATAATACTAGTCACTGGAAAATAAACTTAATAAACTCCTGACCAAAAATATAACCAAAGTGATGAAATCGTTATATTTGGTTTCAAAAAAAATAAATAACCAAAGTGGAGCTTCGACAGATGATAATATTTTTGAAGCCTTGGCAGCTTGCCAGCACCGACAAGTAACGTTTTTCAGATCAACAGGCACAAGCACTCTAACCCAGCAGGTTTTCCTTAATTGCGTGCATCCTTTCTCCTTCATGAATAATTGGGCTCTACCCTGCACCCCAACACTAGCCTAACCCAAAACCGTTTTCCCTAAGGGAAAAAGACATAGAGATACCCAAAAAGACACGCTCCAGAACTAATACACAATTTTTTAATAAAGAAATGAGCAATCAAAATGTGTATTATAAGACTTATTCCCTTAAGCAAATAATTGAATAATACAATTACACAGGCTAACAGACCTTGCAGCTTTTACACTAAGCCTTGATGAATCAAAATTACTTTCAAGTTGAAGAAAAAAATGGCAGTTAACTCAATATTGACAGCAACTCATTTCTATGAACCTAATTGTTGCCAATATTAAGATTCATTGTAAACATTAAAAAGTCAGATATTAAGGGATTTGGAACGAAGAAAGAGTAGTAGAGAAAAGGACCAAAATGTGATCAACAATAGTCATAATCCTGCACTGATCTCTCCCTCTGGGTTTATAAAGCAATGTTACCCAGATAGGCGGACAAGAGTCAGGAAAGTAACTCAGTGTCACCACATTTTCCAGAAAATATATGGCCTATAGCATTAGACTGAAGGCTCATTAGATTGACTCGTAAAACAACTACAAATCTAAAAAGCACTAGTGATAGATGAAGTCAGGGAAGTAACTCAAAGTCACTCCCTTGTCAAGCCAAACATAAGGTCTGAACCATTGAAGTGAAGGGGTCTATGATTGCCAAGTAGAAAACTTGCCAACACAAGTAAAAATGTTTTATCAAATTCCGCAATTAATGCAGACAGAGACCATAGTCAAACGTAAGCACAATATCTAATAACTTACCTCAAATGTGAACATAGGGCCTAATAACTTACCTCATGCATGATAACTTGCTTCACTGCTGACTTTAGTTCCAAATGTCCCAGCTTGTAACCCTAATTAAACAGACACCCAAAAGAATTGGTATGGGTGCAGAAGAGGTGCTCATTCATCAAGTAACATAATGGCTGAAAACATCAAACCTTGAAATTGATGAAATCTTGAATAGGAGGTTCCAAACATAGTGATGTTGACGCAATTGCTTCGTCACTTCTTGGATGATTTGGTAATGGATCAGATTTCTTATGTCTATAAGTTAGGGAATAATCAACCATAGTACTGACCAATTGAGCCAGATCAATCCTCTCTTTCTCTGTCAGTAAGTTTAATGCAACCTGCAGTGAAACCAGAATGATTGCAACCATTAAGACTAATCCAGCATTCACACATATCCGGAATATGATAATAGCAAAAATAAATTGAGAAAAGCGTGAACCCACAGTTGTTGAAAATATTAGGTGTTTTTTAAGGTCTATTTCAAGGTCGCTTACCCAAGCAGCTAGAAAATAGCAGCTACAAAAAGTAGACAATACAGAATACACAGATGAATTTTGGAACAAATGTTATGGATCAATGTGTGCCACAAATTCATCTAATAGTACCAAGTGCCCAAAATTTTAAGGAAATGTTATACTTTGAACCTTTTGCAACAATGCAACTTTAATGTGTCAAATGTATCCTTCTAGAAAATACATAGCTCAACATCCCATAGCCTCCGATTCCATAAATATATAGAGATTTAAGCATCCCAAAATGTTTACATACGCAATTACCTTTGTCACGGTGCTAAACAAAGTAGTCGTAAGGAAAAGACCTAGGACATCTCTAAAGAGAGAAAGAGCAATCTGAAATGGAACTCTGCAGAACCCTTTCCGTCCCAATCTTCACCTTGCCCCCAAGGAATTCGATCGATTCCTTCTGCAAACTTCCCAAATCCTAATCCTATTATCAAAAATTTTTTGGATAAAATCTTGGGCTTTCTTCTTCCAAGATTAAGAGATACTGTCAGATTTATGGAAGAATCGTTTCAAGGCACAGGTCCTAGAATTTTCTGGCCGAACGATTGAGAGTGGGAGATCTGCGATTGAGTGCATACAGAAGAATTATGGAAGCTTAATCATAATTTTGTAGGAGAATCGATGGATGAGTTGGCAGAAGGAAGATGCAGCAGAACAATAGGGAAGATGGAAGCCAAACCGAAAGGAAAAATTCGTCCTGAAAGCATCAGCTGGAAATCTGAGAGCAGATTTGTTAGAAAGAAGGCAAGAAGAAGGCAAATAGTAGCTGCCATTTCACCTCTCAAAGCTTGGTTTTGGGGGATTTTTGCAGGATTTCACCCATCACGGACTCCAAGTAGCAGAGATTTCGTCGACCAGGTACGTCGCTGCCCTCCTCCTCGCAGTTCTGTTGGCTTCTGCATTCTAGACCATCTATGCCTAGACCTAGATCTGTCTCGATTCCCTTTTTCTTTTAATTTCTTCTCCGTGAAAACCTGGAACTCCCACCTTAGCCAACCCCCCCCCCCCCCACCCAATACACACACAAAAATTCCCGACTCAATAAATTGCTTCAGAATTGCTCATCTCCTTATAAGCCTTTTGTTGTGTCTCTGTTTTCCCATATTCTTATCCATGTCTGAATCTAGTTCATCTAACATGGTATTCCTTACCACATCCACCCCTTTCCCCCTTCTTGTAATCAAGCTAGACCAGGAAACTCTATTGGCCTGGATACCAGTAGATATTTACATACTAGCCATTAGCCAACCCTTTGAGTCAACCAATCTTAATTTCGCCCACACACTCAAGTACAATCTGGGATGTAACAGTGGTGGTATCCGCCCACTGTACAGTATCAGCTTTACACTTCAATATTGGAGGTTCAAATCATAACCCGGATTCCTCCCTTGAACCCCCTACCCTAGGCCAGTCCCAAATGGCTATCCTTGACCAACTCCTAGCTGAAGCCAATAGCTTCAAATAAAATGAATCGCTCAACCTCGGCCTTCTCGCCAAACTACAAATTTCGAAATCCCATTTTGTGTCCAAAACAGGCAGGGTGGCCCTCATTCAATCAAATTTAGAAGCCCTTCCTGCACATGCTATGAGATGCTTCCCTCTCCCAAAATCAACTACCTCGAAAATAGATTCCTTGAGTAGGAATTTCTTTTGGAAGGAGCAGAATTCAGGCAAAGACCTCCCGATGCAGACACGGGACAAAGTGGGCAGACCAAAAAACTTGGGTGGTTTGGAATTGCGCAAATCGGAGGCAGTAAACAACGCTTTCCTATGTAAATTAATTTGGAAATATCTCAACGAGAGCAGGATGTGGGCGGAAATTATGAGATCTAAGTATTCGCAAACCTAACAAGACGATTCGTGGGCAGGGAAAGTCATCGTTAGAAATATGGAGCTTTTCAGGAAAGGAATACGTTGGAAAGTGGGAAATGGAAGGAAAATAAACTTTTGGAGAAACAGTTGGTGCTCTGCGACTCCCCTGATCCAAATCAATGTTGCCAGAGTGACCAACCCGGATGATAGAAATCTCAAAGTGGCGGAAGTGATCTCTGAGGATAAGACCTGGACCTGGCTAAATTGAGAACCCTGGTAAAAGAAGAGTTTATTACCACCACATCCTCCATTCCGCTTCCCCTGCATGATATGGAGAATAATTGGTGTTGGGGAATCTCCGGTAACGGTAACTTCACAACTAAGACAGCCGCTTGGCTTGCCCATAAGATTGACCCGGGCCAGAACCTGTGGGAAAATCAATGGATATGGCATATCAATATAATGCATAAGATCAAAATCTTTCTCTAGCAAGTCTGCCACCGGGCTCTACTGACAGGAACAGCCTAATGAAGAAGAGGAATGGACGTAACACCCACTTGTAAAATTTGTCAGAAGGATGATGAAACCATGGATCATATTTTTCTACATTGTGATCTTGCTCAAGAAGTCTGGAAATTGGCTGAGAATCAAGGATAGATTCCTCGAACGAAGTAGCGCTTTTAATGGGCAAAATAAAATTCTTGAAGCCTTAACGGAATTCAGAACGGAGGGAAAATCCAAAAATTTAGATCGTGTGGCAACCCTCCTTGGGAGCATCTGGAAATCCAAGAATTCAAAAGTGTTCCGCAAAATCGACACCAGCCCTTTTGCGACGCTTTTAAGGGTTAAGAAATCCAATGCGGAATGGAGAATCTGCCACTCACTGTCGCCTCTACACCAAGAGATTCTCATTCGTAAGCAAGATTTGAGGAATTGTCGCAAACAGCATTGGGCGGCTTCGCAAGGAGAACTTTTTCAAGATATATATTTTGATGGCTCAAGACACCAAGGTCGCGTGGCGGGTGGATTCATCATAAGAGATCCTAGGGGGAAGGTTATAGAAGCTCAATCCTTCAACTTAGGAGACGGATCAATCCTTACAGCGAAAGCTCTAGCTCTCCGAAATTGTTTGAAGACAGAAAAAGAGTTAAGCATTCAGAACGTATGTGTGGAAGGAGACAGCAAGATTTTAGTTGATGTAATAAATGGCGTGGGGCGCATACCGTGGCAAATCCATTGTATAGTAATCGATATTAGGGAGTATATGCAAGAGTTGGGCCATGTTGGTTTAAGATATATCTTCAGAGAGGCTAATAGAGCAGCAAACTGGTTAGCAAAAGCGGCCTCATGATTGGTGGAGAGTACTCTTGGAGTAGAAATTTGCATAGAGATGTTGTGGCAATTGTAAAAGAAGATGTTTCAGGTTGCCTCCTTGAGAGAAGGAGCACCTGATGTATTTGCTTACATTTCATTAAAAAAAAAAGGGGGGGGGGGGGAGACTAAATAAAGTACAGAGTTTCAAAGATTTTAATGTAGCATAAGAGAGCATATATTTTATCCACTCACAAGCAGAAATTGGTTCTACAGGATCAGCAGAATTAGTTAATGAAAAAGAAATCCCAAAAGATGACAGCAAACTAAGAGTAGCCAACCATTCACAAGAAGACCATAACTACAGCCGAAAATTGGTAGGGGAGGCAAGAGCACATGAATAAGAAACACTAGAGTAAGGTATACTGTATAGTGTATACCATACATGGCTTGCAGCATGAATCCTGCAACATATAACCCTATTAGGAATCATTCTTCCGAGAGGCAAACATAAGCATAGTATAGTACCTCTTTATTCTTTCCAGGAACACAGTACACCTATTCTCATTTAGCACCCTTTATACTATTCACTCCTGACATCTCCAAGCAACCTGTGCTCCAAACCAAGAATCCTAGAATAACTAGAATGGAACATAAATCTAATCTAAATAGGGACTAGAAATTAAAGAGAAGAGGTAGGAAATTACATAAGGGAACAACAAATAACTTGAAAACAAGCTCCTGCTATCCTTAACTGCTGTGTGAACTTATGTCTTCACCCTTTGATGATTCTCATTTATCAATATTACTCTCCAGCAAGATATATCAAAATAATGAATTGCGCCAAAGCACACATCTCCTTTTTGTTATCCTCTTTAAGTTAATGAAGTCCTCCAATGAATTTATGGTAGCTCTGATACTAGCCAACGCTCTCCTTTCACCCCAAGCAAGTTGTCCCACAAATTGCTGATCACGGACTTAGACCAGTCCACGGGAAATTTCTTGGGATTATTAGAAAAGTGAAGATGACCATCACAAGATGCATGACATTATCAGAAACCCAGCGTGGTTTACCAATAGTATCAGGGGAGCATTGACTACTAGCCTACTACATAATCCTACTTGCATTTATAAATAATTGACAATATTCAGTGTACAAAATTTAGTTACTTCTCAGAGATTGATGATTTTTTTTTTTTAACAAATACACATGATAGCTTACATGGTCAAATATAAGGTTCGAATATAAACTGAGTAATATGAGATAAGACAAAGATAACATCGATCCAATTACCGGTCTCAGATCCGCTGGAGACAGAATATGCAGTAAAGGAGAAACCGTATCTTCAACAAAAGTATTAGCTGAAAGATGTCTTGAAATAAATGGTGCCATTTTAATTTGCCAAAACTTAAGGACCTCCATCTTTTCCATCATCAATGTGCGATACCTAAGAGGTTTCCAGTATTAACAAAAAGAAAAGAGTCCCCATTGAGGTCACAATCAAAAGTTTTAGCAGGACAGTGCAGACCTCTGGAAAGATCTGGGCCATTCAATCGTCGGTCTCTCAGGACGGGCCAGCAGACGGTGTATCATGATTGTAAGTGGGGCATGATATGCTGCTCAAAAAATTTGTCATGAGAAACATGAGAGCAATCCACTCATCAATAAACTGTTAAGCAACATGACCTTACCATAAAGGGACATATTATATGAACGCTTAACACAAGACTGGATTAAGTCAGAGGTTCCAAGAGCATTAAGGCAATTGACCTTGCAAACCAAGAATTCAAAGTCTAAGTCAGTCTAAATTACACGTGCCAACAATTGGCACCGACAATTGAAGTGTTAATAGCATAAACACAAGGCTAACCGTCTTCTGCAGCATTGGGTCATGAAAATGCAACTGCAGAAAGTTCTCATGAATTCCATCGTTAATTAAATCAAAATCGCCACTGCAACATGACATCGTCAAAGTGCTCATCAGATTGTTCGAAAGGTATGAAAGTATTTGATAGAAACACAAGACCTACCGACAAGAGATCATAGAGTATAAGAAATCGGATGCATCACCAGTCTCATTCAGACTCTGATGATGCTTTGCACTTTGTTTCATTTTTCTCTTCTGGAAGACCTGGAAGGACGAAAGCAATAAACTTTATCAGCAAAGGTTCAACAGAAAATCAAAATTGAAAACACAGCACCTACTTCACCTCACCTCTTTCCAAACATCAAAAATGCTTTTTGTCATATCCTTCTGGCCAATAATTTGGGAACTTAATGCAGCCTGTCATGTAATTGGCGTTAGAATAGAGAGGGGATCTAGACACAAGGTAGATTACAAAAGGTCCACAATCTCACAAAGGTTTCATATTAGCAAATAATAAAATCAATTCAATTGAGCCAGTACATGATCTTAGATAATACTAGTCATATCACAAAACCTTATCTGTCATGGAAATTACACGCAGAGTTGCATCAAATTTGGTTTTGGGTATAGACAAAACTGTAGAATGAAGTTGTATAAAGTATAAACCATAAGACATTCATTCATCTCCCAATAGCTGTTCTATTATGGATTACTGTACCTATGAGTATCCAATACGATAGCATGAACTTTTATTTAATAATAGATAATGCATTGCTAAAAGAGCTGCCAGATTAGAAACTGTAGAGCAAAATGATCCCATCATAACCCATGATTATGAAAGAATACCCAACTATTATAGCTTGGTCACTCCTGCCGTATATGGATTCGTCATATGTATTATTCCTATTTTCATATAGGGAAAAATGTATTGTAAATGAATGTATTGGTATGGATGCTCAGGGAACATCCTACAAAACACTACGAACACAAAATACAAACTATTAATGAAATTAGGCACCTCGTCCCTACAAAAGACGATGAATACATTGAATACAAACTATCCATAAAATCAGCCACTGCAAAAACACAGTAGTTGAGATTTCTTTTGTCCCAAAACATTAAAGGCACTCATGAAGTTGCTTTTCAAACTCTGACGAGAATTTTCCAGACCCTCAAAAGCTCTATAGTTTATCTCTCTAGATGCTTTGAAGAATCGCATGACAAATGACCATTGTCCTATTCACCTTCACTCTCCTCCCAAAAGAAAAATTGTTCCGAAACTAAGAGACGGTATAAGGATGGCATCGGTAAACTTGTGTTGGACATTAAACAAGGTTAGCCTTTGGATTCAATGGGTTCACACCCGGTGCCTTGGTGGGAATATGTTCCAAAGAATGATTGACTCTTGGTGGGGGGAAAATTGTGTGGTTAAAGAGATTGTCAAGGAAGGTAGTCATCCTAACCACCATTGGGTTTGGGACTTTTCTCGTACACAGAAGTATCCGGTCAGTGGCTCTTATATGTGGTTTTTCCATGACCTCCCAAATATATCTTGGTCTAGGTCTGCGTGGAATCCAATTTCTCCTCCAAAACATGCTTTTACTGCTTGGTTAGCCAAATCACCCCAGATTTCCAGTTGCGGTGTGTGATATTAAGCATGGGGTTACAGTGGATGCTGTGTGCGCTGAGGAGAGTATTCACCACAACTGAGCTTAGGTTGGACTCTTAGGCATGGATTAGGATTTGGAGAGTTTAAGTTTGTATCCATTCACAAAGGAGTTATGCACATAGAAAAATAACATTTCATCTGATACCTGTTGCACCGCATACAGTTGCTTGTATTACTCATATTTCTGAGGCTCAGAAAGTATATTACACCAACATAACAATTAGCAGTACCATCAATAACGCAATTGCTCTAATATGGTTACATCCTCATTAAACATGCTTTAGCGGGGTGGGAGGCCGTGGTTAACGACAATTTGTTGTTGGATGGAATGAAAAGCCACATTGCTTACTAGTCATATGCAAAATATCCTAAAGGAGTTTCATTTCCAACATATTCAATATCACGAATCACGATCCTTAGCCAGAAACTCTAAGATATTTAGGCCCTGTTCGGCAAAAATAGCGGATTCAGTAGTGGATAGCGGATTCAGCAGCGGATAGCGGTTGGAGTAGCGGATAGCTGTTGCGGTTTAACGGATAGCGGATAGTTGTTTAAGTAGCTTATTGTAAAGAATATGTTCGGTAAAACTAGCTGTTAAATTAACTGATAAATGTAGAATTACCGAAAAGGACATTATTATTATTATTATTATTATTATTATTATTATTATTATTATTATTATTATTATTATTTTGATAGTTTGCCACCTCATAGCCAAATTCATTAACCAAGATAAAGTGCCAAATAACACATATTATTATTAACCAAGATAAATGGGTGAAAAACAGCAGAAATAAACAGCCAAAAACAAAGGCTTAAGTGCACCCAAAATTCAGGCTACAAGCCTCTAACCTACCTCCCCTACAACTACTAACATAGAATAGTCCAACTGCAAAAAGTAGACTATGTGTCATCCCATCCACTGTTAGTCAAACTAGGTATTTAAGTTGTGGTCGAAGCTCTAGTTGATCGGTCTCAGCAGGCGGCAACAATCATGGCAAAACAGTGCTCTTCATATTAATGGCAATTGGTGTAAATTTCTGTAACATCTCAAGGTAGTCTTGGAAATTGGCCTTATAAACGATACATTCAATTCCTAAACGTTACTAGAGGTAACGTTTGAGATTTTTTTCCAAACGCTGCTACAAACTCTATCCACTATTTCTAAATGTTATTTTACCGAACACTAAAAATTTGAAAAGTTGGCATTTTGACCAGCCAAGACGCTATAAGCTACTCTAAACGCTGTTGCCGAACAGGGCCTTAATATATACATCCCCCATTCCATTTTATTTGCATATTATGCCATTTCTGGATGTCACATTTTATTAGGTTATTATGCCACTTCTAGATGTCCCAAATTATTTGCACAATTTCCATTTTAATACAATTAATTACCATTTTTCCCCTTTATGCCCCTTACAGCCTTACGATCATAAGCAACATGTCTAATGAATGTGAAAAACAAGGTAAATAGTCTAATTATTTATATGAGAACTAGGGGCCTGTTCTTTAGGACATTTGGAAAAGTGCAATTTGCAGGTAAGTGCAGGTTGGTGTAGGTTGATGCAAGTTGATATGGGTCAGTGCAGGTGAAATAATGTGAGTGTAACTTAGTGCAATTTAGGAACGTTTTGGTATTTTTGTAACTACAAACTACTATATTAATAATATATATCATTGACCATTGTATATACAAAATAAAATTATTGTTTGTTTTTATAATTACATATAATTAAACTTGACAAAATACATAAAAATTCATATATGTTTACGTATAATACACATTTGCTACAAACTATATATATATATATATATATATTTGACAATGTGTAATTTGTCAAACAACAGCATGTAAAATTCGCTGGTAAATGGATAATATGGTGAAAGTTATGTTTTGATAAACATGCAAGTTTTGGTAAATTTTTGTAAATTTTGGTAACTCTTGGCAAATATTTACATCCCTCTATTTACAGACAAATTTTACAGGCCCTGCTAAATTGATTCATTGCTTCTTCGTCACGAATATCATAGATTATGACATTGAAAACAATTACAATATTAGGTGATCTTTCTGAAATTGATATCCTTTTTGGTGCATTATGATGAAGTAGTGTAATGTAGAACTCGTTTAATTACATGGATTGGTCGTCACATGGGCACTAGAGGCATTCTGCATTTAATACTTTCCAAGTGTTTTTTAACACTTCAAATGTCCTCTCAATTGTCATTCTAAGTGAAGAATGATAAAAATTGAGGGTCGCTTTATCATGAGCTAGTCTATGGTTTTTGAAATCTTAAACATGGAAGTGGACTCCTCTATCAGTATATGGAAATACATATACAAGAGTGTTAGGATATGCAGAATTGGCCAAATAATATGTTCCTAATCACAAAAAGTAGATTTTAAATATTGAAAATATACTTGAATCCAATTTGAAACAAAAACGTGGAAAATTAAATATGTGGATAATTAAGCTATGTTGGAGAATTTTCACATCTCGAGCGTAAACTTCTCATGGTATTGATGTCTGTCAATAAATTAAATTATTTTTAATTTAGAAATTTACAAGAACGGTTTAATTTTTATAAAGTATTAAGATAATAATTTATAAACTTTAGGGTTTTTGGACACTAATATACTGTATTTTGGGGTGTTGGACAATAATGCACTCGACCCAACTATATATGCCACTGGAATGATAGTCACCATGCCATCACACATGGTTATCCTATACTATAGGTTGTTCAATGATTTGTTATAGACCAGATATTGCTTGCATTTACTGATGCCATTGAACAACATTACCTACACTTTTTATTATTGAGGAAGATCATGGAAGACGAGCGTCCTGATAACCAATTAGCAAGTGGTGACGGCAATCAAGAAAGTGATAAGAGGAATAAAGAATGGTATCATTATTGATGCTATCAAGCTTCTCCTAGCTCTTGCACCCATTGATTTCTTTAACTTACTGATGTGACAACCAAGTTGGACCCTTTATTGCTGATTCTGGAACTTCCTTGAATTTGAGGCCCTACTTGTGAGAGCCACAATGAAACTCAGTTCAAGGTTCATTATTGTAATGGCACATGACTAGAAAGAGCTTGTAAAGACCCTAATAAAAAGTCCTAGCAAGATATGCCATTCTGAACATTACACTATTCTGGTGAGTTATGCGTGTCAAATGTGTGCTACATAATCTTATTTCCAGAATCCAGGAATGCCATGTTAATGAATATCACCATCATAGTCTGAATGCTTTCGGTACTTGTTAACTGCGTTTGTGGTTCTATCATCATTTTCTTATCAATCAAGGAACCATGTCACATTAATCATGCTCCCAAATAATCTAAATTCAGAACAAGTTATAATTAGATGAAAATACTGAACTTGTTTTGGGGCTATAGCATAATAAAAGTAATAAACTAGTACGGAAACTGAAGAGCTTACCAGATCAAGAGATTGCTTCTTCTTGTGAACAAATTGAAGTGTGTTCAAACAAGAACGAATATCGCACTCTGTAAAAGACAACCAAGAAACATCAAATTGAGCCAGGTACAGAGCAATGGTTCCAAATATGAAATTGTACCAAAACCCTGTATGCGTCTCCACACTACAATCCCCACTGTAACCAGTGTCTAAGGATGTCCATTACACAGACTTCGAGAGAGATCTCAGAGCAAAGGATCTTAGTAGGAATTCCATCAGCATTGAATAATGTTAACGTAGTAGTGATAGCAAATGAAAGCACCAAAATACATATACAAGGAAAATTTAGGAGAATTTGCATTCCCAAAACACCTTTTAGGACTACAGCAAGGAAATTGTGTACTCTAACTGGGGGGAGGGGTTGTAACACTCCAAATATGTACAAGTGATAACAGGAAAAATTTTCCACCTTGTCAAATTATGAGAATTATTATTTTCAAGAAGCCTCACATGAACAAAAACTAAACAAGTCCCACCAGTTATGGGCTGTTGTAAGGACAAAGGAATGAACTATTAGGTCTCTCACATTAATGTGTTGAATTGCACAATTAGGGGGCAGACCATTTCACCTTCGCTATCAATTATGGCATTCTTTACAGCCCCCCCCCCCCCCCCACCCACAAACCAACCAACCAAAAAAAATATAATAAAAGGAAAGAAGGCGAGATGAAAGGAGAGAAAAAAACGGATCAAGAAATGATGTAGGTATTCCTTAGAGAATGACCTGCTTGGCAAAAAAAATGAGCAAGACAAAAAATGAGCAAGAAAAATGCTGCCGGTGTTCTTCCGTGATGATTGTCCTACTAGGGAAACAACTGCCATTCCTTAAACATACAACACCCAAGATACGTTCTAGACATTAGGCAATAATACAGAGAGAAGAAACACCAGCCAGCACATGGCTGCAAGGGATTCCATTTTTTTGGACCCAGGACAGGGGCAAAAGTAGGGCCAAGAAGGGGGCATGAAACAGCCAATCACCTGTATATTCAGCAAGAGCAGACAGTGCAATGGAATTAGTCTTCAATCCCTCCTTGTTACAAATGTACTTGAGCCTATGTAAGATGATATCCCAGCACCAAAATCAGTTCATTCAGCACAAAAAGGGTGAGGCAAGGGGGATGAAAGGTACAACATTCTTCTCTATAAGACAGCACTCAAACAAGCTTATATTTAAACAAAAAATCTAATTGAAAATTAAACGTTTCAGTCGACCCGAAAATCCAGGGCAATAACTTATTTTGTTTATTTTCCCAATAAGCAATACACATCCTCGGCACCAGTCAATGTTGAAAGTAGTAATATTTCTCGATAGAGCAACCATGAGCTTCTAAAACTAAAACAGGTTTATTCGCATATAATGGCCTCAGTGTATTAGATAATTTACAACCCCTGAACAAAGGGGCAAACCATTTGGAAAGCTATTATGTTTGTCATTATGTTAGTGTATTTTGCTAGAATATGATGGTATTTCTCAGAGCCCCGCAGCAACTTTTGAACTATGGAGTCAAGTAGGATCTACCCTATAGATATAACTCAGCTTAGGGGTGGGCAATATTGGGTATCTGCCTAAACTTCAAGGAACCATTCCTAGATCCAATTAGCACTGGATCCAGATTTCTGGATCCAATCCCGGATCCATTTCAAACTGTATCCTAAAATCAGGATCCAGTCCCAGATCCACTGGAATAGGATCCTTAATTGGGTACCCCGTTGGAAAAACTCACAGGTGTCAATTTAGTTTAACTAGCAGCAGTCTGACATAATGTTCTGATCAAATTTCAACCAGATTCATTTCTTCACTCCCTGTCACTATCACCAACTTTAAAGTTCAAGGTTCAAAGTCTCAAACACAACAATAAATTACAAGTCTTACCATTAGGGTTTCTCTTAATAGTATATTAATAGTATTTGAGCATGTAACAACAATCATAGGCTGGGATTTATTACTGGTGAGACTTGAAAGAGCTAAATGAGTAATTGAATAGTCTCAAGAGTCCAAATTAATAGTATTTAAATTTAGTTTTTGTAATAATAGTCTTAAAACATCTAATTGGATCCTGAATACCTGGTCCAGTCCATTGGATCCTACATGTCAGGATCCGATCCCGGATCCATTTACGAAGGATCCTAACTTTAGGATCCAGTCCCGGATCCAATTAATTAAGATCCGGACCCAGATCCAATGGATCTAACTTTATTCTGTTCACCGCTCATATATGCCAACATTGCGTATCAAGGGGTCTTATTTCCATAGGATCAGGACTTGTTATTATTCCTTGACACTTTCTTTTTTTGCTTTTTTTTTTTTTTTTTGGTGATTGTATATGGTCATATCATCCTCTTTGTCCTGCATTCTTCTAGTTATCGATCAAATTAAACTTTACTTGCCAAGTACTCCCTCCGTTCCATATTAATTGTCACTTAGTAAACTATAACAGTCTCCAATGTGACTCTTTGATTGATAATTTCTTATATACTGGTTTATTAATAATTGCAATATTATATTTTTAGGATAGCAAACGAATCTAATGGTAGTAACTTTATACAACAAGTCGATGCATACATTGAGAAATTTATGGTCAAAATTTCTAAAGTTTGACAACACGATTTCCAAAGACGACAATTAATATGGAACAGAGGGAGTAAGTGAAAACTACCTGCTCACCATACGACTTACAGAGGGCTGTGGGAATACGTGGACCCTGAAAAAAAAAGCACAATGTGTTAGACAGATAAATAACTAAACAGCAAGTACTTTCTAAATTCCAAAGAAAACCAAATTAGATGTTTGGCAAACAGGTCACATACTGTAGCAGTCTCTCAACAAAGTCAAACTTTTCCAAACTACCTCGTGACACCTTACCAGACTTATCTTAATGAAGAAAAACAGTACGAAATCAAGTTTTTAGGACAAGACTCCGATCAGGGAAAAACATTAAAATGGGTTGCATTGATAGGCCTATTAGTAGGGTCAACATGATGGGGTCATTCCAATTTGAAGATGAAAGGACCGAAATAGTATATGTGAAACCTGTGTCACCTGGACTCGGGACACGGGTGTCCGACACGGATACGGATCCAAGGGTCCGACATGGCATCCCTAAAAATTGCAAACACGGGGACACGGTTTCCAAGGGTCCGAAACGGCAGGGGGTACACAGCCCAGAAGTTCCATACCATATTTAATTATAATATATTTTTTAAAAAGGAAGTAAGTTGCACAACAGAGTTAGATTGGTTTACAGCTGCATGTATTTTGTTAATGAGAAAGGCCCAAACCCATTGATCAGTGCAATAGCCAACTCACATTACCTAAAAAGAAGAAAGAAAAAAAAACAAATATAAGTTTAAGAAACCCTAACAGAGCACCTATCGCCTCTGCCGCACAAACCCTAAAGCACACTCTACTGTCAGGGTGATTACCGAACAAATAAAACAAATACAACATAGCATTTATTATGATAAGTTTAATCATGATTGCTCATAAATATGCAATGAGTTGCTATACAGGATTTTAGAAATATCTATGGCTACACATATCACTGTAGTGAAGATTTATAATTCAATGCCTATGAACATTCAAAGAAACAAATTGTAAAAAAGACGTTACTGATGTCATATAATAATGAGTTATCTCTACGCAAAAGAATACTAAAACTTAAATGTTAAACTAATAATAAAAATCCTGTTTCATTTTAGCTTCTTGCATTTGCCATATGATTAAATCATTGGTTGATCACACTGGACCAAACTTAAAGAACTTGAGAACTCAACCACAATAAAGCTTGATTGGGTCAATATGAATATGCTTACTGTTAGAGTTAGAGATGAAATAAAATTCACAATTATGAAGCACTATTGAAATTGGTGAGAATGAACAAGACAGCTAAAGGGACTGGCATAAAATTAGACAATTAAAGCCATGAGCTCCTACCAAATCTCCGTTCTTGCCTGGGCAACCACTAAAAGTAGGATTCCAATGGAGGGCGTACTTTAAAGGAGAAATTCCCAATTGCTTATGGTTGTCCGATATCTTCATCGGAGGATGAGATTGCAAACCACCTGTTTATCCATTGTCAGTGGGTCTTAGGTCTATGGCATTTATCTTTATCTTCGATGAGGTTAGTTGGGTCCAACCTTTTGATATAAGAAACATTTGGTGGCTTGGGGAAGAAGGTTGAAGAAGAGCTTTACATTAGGAGCGTAGAAGTTAATACTATTGACTATTTGGTGGAGCGTTCTAGATTACTTAGGGCAAGGCCGGGACTTTTCAAGTTTAAACACTACCTCTTGATAATTTTGTATAATTGGGAGTCAAGTTCTTGAGCGGTATATGGCTTGTTTGGATTCACAACATTGTTAGGATAAAGCTTGGGTTTGAGGGTTTTTGGTGTCAGCCTTTTTGTGTGTGGGTGACATCAGCTTTTTTATAACTTATCAAAAAATTAAAAATAATAAAGATTAGACAATTGAAAATGGAAAAGGTAGGAAGAGATACATACTTAACAAAGTTAAGCCTAAAAAAAAAAAGCCAATCTTCCGATAAATAGCCAACACCCCTTATCCTCATTACGATGTCTGAAACAAAGATCTTATTTGTATCCATTGGACTCTTTGATAAGTGCTTAAGGTAGATTTAATTTTGGAGCAATCTTTTGATATCAGGATCCAGGAATCTCCGCATTTAATAGATGTCTTTGTGCCCCTATTATACTATTATACTTGGGTTCTCAGTGTTTTTTGCTATATGGACAGATTGATGCTATACAAACCCAAATTATCTTAAGTGCCTTGATTCATCATTGAACAAGTTTTCCAAAGACATATAACAAGCACAATTCTGAGACAAAACGAAAGACATTAGACATATAGCAAGAAGCGTGCAAAAACTGACATATTTGCACTCTTTTGCTCGTAACTTTTTCCACACAGATTCACTGGTCTTATTACTTTAATCACAGAAACTAGACTCATAGAGCTTTCCAGATAATCAAGAATTGCATCAATCTGACATTGTATGCAAAAGTTATGGGTGGAACAAGATGACCCAGAAATGCTGCTGGGCAGTAGCCACCATGGTCACACGATGGTGATGACCACGGCCTGTGGTGAATCTTTTTCATGCGATTTTCACGCGGCTTATCCTCTTCATGTTGGGTTTAGGGTGAAATCAAGTCTATATAGCAAGGGTTTTCGCCCGCATCCTTTGATCCATTCCATCCCCATCCATCACCACATGTGTCCAGAGCATCCATCATAAATTAGATTAGAAGACACTTTGAGGGACTATTGAGTTGAAGCTTTGCGAATATTCCATGCCAGGATTGCACTCAGTTTCGGGAACGAATTGGATAAGCAATTCTTGTCTTTCTCTTCTCTTTTCTCAGTTAGATTCTATGTTTTCCATAAGTTGTAAATTTTGTTGCTTTAAGCCTTGAATTTATGCGAAGTACTTGCTAATTACTTGATTTTGTGTCAATCCTTTTGGTATTTTGAACGGAATTTTGAATCAATTGGAATGTTTATTGAACCCCAGAAGTTTATTGTTTTTGTGGGAGACTTGATCACCTTCTTACATATTTGGGTGTTGGGTGAGGTACTGAAAGGTGATACTTGACACCAGAAACCTAGGATTTGACTTGATCATGTGTAGTCTTGAGAAAGTCACACGAATTAAGAAGCCACTGATTTGATAATCACATATCCAATGAACCCAAATAAACCAAATCCATGAGAAACAGTAATCGGTTAGATCAGGCATTTCATTCATCTCGAAAGAGTTTTGGATATTTCATATGTCTTCGGTAAATCAAACAATTGAGGAAAAAGTGCTTGATCCATACTTGGATTGGGTGATATATCAGTTTGCTTAAAATTCTTGATTACTTTTGCAAGGAGATCAGATAGTAGTTTGAACGTCAAAATTCCCAAATAACCGATTAACTTAGCAAATAGTAAGGGCTTCTTCGATAGCCTGATTTGTCGAGTCCCTGAACCCCGGAGGAGATGGCCTTGATGTGCTAAAATGTTACACCTTTGAAGTTGTGGGCCTATCACTCTTCCTTTGGTTTACAATCCCCCCGTATCAAAGGAAAAGCTGACATCCCTGAATCCTCCACCAGTGGCTTCGATGGTCTCCATTCTGTATGCATTACTGATCCGAACACCAACTTAATTTTCCCGTGCCAACGAAAAGTAACCAGATGTAGGACACTAGGTGATTAATTCCCACACTAGACGGTTCACAAAAATCCGACAAATTCCCAAAGTATTTCAATTCAAGTCCGCCTTTGAAGTATGTAATAGGGAGATTAAACAGAGAAAATACCCAAACAATAAGGAAACTACAATGATAACGTGAGCAAAGAGATGTTACAGCTAATGACATAAAGAAAAGATCATATTTATCACTCAAAGAGCTCATAAATAATTAATTAACATGCATATACAGGTTGGAAATTGCATATAAAGCTTTAAATTATGCAACCCATTTGCGGTATCAAGCCAAATGAAAGAGAAACTCACTTTGCAACTAGCCTCAGAGGCCTTAATGAAGGAGCGTAAAGGTCATTACATATGCAGATTACCTGCATACTCACACAAATCAGTCCTACACATCCACAGCATCTCATATGATGAACCATGCTTAACAGAGCTAGCCTTACAGGTCGTAAGAGTGCCATTGATTTCCTACGATTCTTCGATGATTTCCTTCCAGAAAGCTCCTCTTCAGTAGAGGTTTCCTTCCCAGCATAAGAGTTCCTGTCAGCCGCCACCTAACCAACAAAAATCAATATGCCTTCTAAATTTATTTGGACAAAGAAAGCATCAAACTTAACCCCACTTCCTCCAACCCCCCCCCCCCCCAAAAAAATAAAAAATAAATAAATAAACACATCCAGAAAGCAAAAATAATACAAAAATAAAGAAGAAAATGATATGAACTAAGGGTCCGTTTGGACCTAGGAAAAACAACATGGAAAAAAAAATTATAAAACTAGAATGTTTCCTTTGTTTGGATTGAAGAAAAAGGAATGGAAAAAAAATAGTTGGAAAACTGCATAGAAAATTTGGGGTAAGAAAGCATAAAAAAAAATTCCCTTCAAAAATGAGAGGAAAGTTGAGAGAAAAATTTTGGATCTAGAAGCCAACATTTCTCTCTTTCATCTCTCGCAACTCTCTCGATTCTCTCTCTCTCTCTCTCTCTCTCTCTCTAACTCTCTTCTCTCTCTCTCCCCCCCCCCCCTCTCTCTGTCTCTTTCTCTCTCTCTCTCTCTCTCTCTCTCTCTAACTCTCTTCTCTCTCTCTCTTTCTCCTACTAACTCTCTTCTCTCTCTCTCTCTCTCTCTCTCTCTCTCTCTCTCTCTCTCTCTCTCTCTCACGCACCCATTGTAATATCTCTTCCATGCAGCCATTTTAATATTTCTCTCTCACGCAGATATTATAATATTTCTTTCACTCTCATGCACCCATTTTAATATATGCTTCTCCCCTTTCTATCTATCCACCACTCTGTTTCACGCACCCATTTTAATATCTCTCTCTGTGCCCCAAAATCACATCCTAAGATCTAGAAAAAGAAGGCTTGATTTTTACAAGTTTCCAAGCAAATTTATTTTTCCATGGATTTTTCCTTAAACCAAAAAAGGAAAAGAAAATTGAATGGAAAATCATTCTTTTTCCTTCAAAATTTTACTCAAACCAAACAGTAGAAAGAAACTTACTTTACCCAAACTGTTTCCTCCTAATTTTTCTACCATATTTTCCACAGTCTAAACGCACCTAAAAGACAAAGTTTTGCCGTAGAAAATCCATCAATTTTTTGCCTTCCATGGCCCACCAAATGGCTAAAGGAGCTAAATTCCACACACCATGAACCCAACCTTTCTTCACCCTTCTCTTCCAAGCCAACAACACATCCTTCACAACCTACGTGCTTTAGTCACTTGAACCCAAGAAACCCCCATAAAATAAAGGCAAGGTTCCAAAGCAAAGAAGCCCACGATACGAACAATAGACAAGTAAATGATCCACAAACCCTTCCTCCTTATAAGATACAGAACACCTAGTAAGACTGTGATGTACATTCATCATGCTTTAGCCTCACACAGAGAAGTCCAAGGCCCATGGAGGGTGCATTGATACCACATTAGTACAAGCATGTGCCTTAGCTATTCCAACAAACAAGGTACAAACAGTTGAGTATCATTCATCCTATTTGGTACCTAATATGTTTACGTATATATCTTCAAATTGAGGCGTTTGCTAAGATCAAGCCCTAGGAGACTTTTGAAGGGCTATGAAGAAGCTTTCCAACAAGCAATCAAACGTCCATTTTGGAGTTCATTTGCATCCCCAATCAGATTCAGCAAATGGAATATGCTCACTATGGCTTAAATTACACGGTTGGAATATTTTGGATAGTTCAAGGGTGTTTCGGTCTTTCCACTTGTGTATTCGAAATTCTCTCTTCATATCTAGTTCAAGGGATGTCCTAGTTGCTAAGGAAAGTACAAGCAAGCAAGGAGGAGGTGGTGCCATGAGTATTAGCTAAGTATTTCTGACCCAATGGGAATCATCCGTGTGTATTTTGGCAAGGTGGCTATCTTTTGCTAATTTTGGACATGAATCATCAAGGAGGATCAAAGAAGCGGATGATTTCGAAGATAATTAGCTTAATTAATCTTGTTTAGAGATTACTTCACGTGTAGGAAAGCTCATGTATTAGATTGAGGTGTGTGTGTGTGTGTGTGCTTGCTTGTATATATACACCTCTCTTTTGTTTTCCTCATTTCATTACTTGACTTTGATGAATGTAAGGAGTGAGCTTTCAGCCCCCTTTGTTTGTGAGCGTTCTAATAACTCTCAAATATCTACTTCTGTATCTTGATTTGGCTAATCAAGTGGTGATAAGTAGAGCTTGCTTTTTGATCTTTTGGTGTTGTTTCTATATCCAAGAGTGAATGAGTGATTAGCAAGTACCAATCCAAGTGTTTTTCGTTTGAGGTGTTTCTACATCAAACGAGATACACTTGCTTATCTTTCTATCTCATTTGTTTTCGTTTCCTTGATGCTGAGTTCATAGCTCATATTGAAGTTGAAACCAAACCAAGTCTTACATGGAGTCTCTTGATGTGTGTCTAGTTCATGCACTCTGATTGAACGAGCTACACATACATCAGACCGCCAAAACTTTTGCTTCGGTATCTTCCCTTTGGTGGCTACCAAAAGCAAAGAAGCAGGCTTCGGGGGCAGCGTTAGAATTCCAAATAGACTTTGCAGGGAACTCCACTACAACCTGCTCGCCAACAATTGCAAAAGCTCCTAATAGTGAAAGACCCCTTAGAGTCATGACAAGAAACAAGCTTATCATTACCCTCATGCAAGACCACCCTCTCAGCCAATAAAGCGAACAAACTACCCTTTCAAAGTTCCTGATATTCTAGAAGCAAAATAAAAACAAATTAGAATTCAAAGCTAAACAAGTTCTAGTACTTACCTAAGACTACATATAAAAAAAAGCATATATCAAAACATTTGATAAAGTTTGTCTCTGCTTCTTGTTGAGAAGCAATTGAGAAGAGAAGCAATTGAGAAACAGATGCTGATAGCTATGTTAGTATACTGCAGATTCGGTCACATGAAGCATACATATTGAGGGCTCAACACAACAACTTCTACATGAGCATTTGGCTTCTCTTCAAAAAAAAAAAAAAAAACATATATTTTTTTTATAAGAAAATATATGAAACAAATATATTATTTTAAATATTAAACATTTTTTTTCCTCGAAAAAAAAACATTAAATATTAAACATTAACTAATGGAGGAGTTTGAGCTCTAGATCTTTCAGGTACCCGCCAAGAATTTAAAGGATCAAAGGAAGTCCTCATAACGTACGTTGGAACCTAGGCTCTAATAGAAACAGTCTCCGTGAAAATCATGAGGAAAGGCAAAATGCATCTAAACTTCCATATACACCAAGGTAATCTATAGTATGATATGGATTATGGCATGATCATTAGACAAATAATTGGCAAAGTAACCTTCTTCCACAGCAATAGAAACAAAATGAAGGGGTAAACAAGTTTTTACCATATTTAGAATGACCTCTACTGCACCTTTTCCCTCTCCAAGAGCTCCATCAATCTCATCAATCACCTATTGAGATTACAGCCTTACTGTCATGAAGTTTCTGGTATAAATAATGGCAAGAAACATTTGATGACATAACTTACAAGACATTTGGGTTTTGAACTGCTCATGACTGAATTCATTTGAACTGCATCTAAAACCTTTGCCTCAATTGAAGTTGATGATCGGTCATCACTAGCATTTATCTAAACGAATCAACCAAAACAAAACATAATCCTCATGAGTGAACAAGGGATAACCAAAAAAGAAATGAAATGAAATGATAAAAGCATATACATACACATGTAAATATGTATATTTATGTTTGTACAGGTGCAATCAACTATGGGCTGAACCAAAGAACTATCCCTTTTAACCTTTGCTGATACCTAAAGCAAGAATTACTTGGAAGCTGAAGTTATTTCGCACGCACGAGGAATGAAGGTCAAAGATGAAGACAAACAATTCTACACTAGTTACTCAAACAGTGTAATTCTCCACAAGGATAAAACACTCTCTTGAGAAATTCTCAAACCGAGAGAAGAAGAATTTAAGCAAATACTATCTGATCACAGTGCTCAGTGCTCTATCTGCTTAATTTACCTATCTGAATATCCTTGTAATCTAATAAAGGGATCTAAAGTGACATATTTTACAGCAATCATGACGAGAAGTTTTAATAAGATTAGGCAGTGGATAGAATAACTTGGAACAAAAGAAAAAGGAAATGCAAAGCAATCAATCTTGAAGAAACTCAATGATATTCAAAATATTACAATTTGAAATGAACAAAAATACAAAAAAGGCAACAAGCCTTAACCCATAAGATGCCAAAACATGAAAGAACTTAACCAATAATAATCATGTCAGAAAAAAGGGAGAATGACAAGATGCATAGGGTGGCTGAGAATGGAATCTTATATAGCAGAAAACAATACTGAAAAGTTTGGCACCTCAACCTCATGGCATTAAAAACCTACCTCCACAACATGGTATCCACAGTGTTTAGCAGCCACGTGTGCAAGAGTTGTCTTTCCTAGCCCTGGTGGCCCACAAAGCAAAAGAACCTGGCATTGACCAAAATCTGTTAGGGACTTCAATCATGAAATAGAATAAAGGATACACTTTCACATAATTAGCAAGCAAGATCAAGAATGCTAAACGTGATAATCTTCACATTCCCATCATTCAAGCAAATGATCTCGCTACTACTCATTTCATATATTCTTTGTTTTCTATTATTAACAAGTAACAATGCACTCATCTGACCCACAAACATACGGAACAATGTCTGAAATAATGCATGATACTTGTCAAAAGATTAATAGCATTATCACCTGAATCTTAGTCACAGAATCAATCAATCTCTAACAGTACTAGTTGAAAATCAAAAATAAACACGGGTATATTTTCAATGTCATTTGACTCCTGAAATTTAGATGCCAAAAAAGCAAAATGCTGCATCTTCCAAATGACTTTCCGCTGAATTTACTGTCATTTTTGAAGCATTGCAATAAGCGCATTGATGGCAATAAAAGCAAAGACATTTTGCACAACTCCCAGTTAATGAATGTGAACTAAGATCCCATTGCTAAGTAAAATTATGGATCAAGCAATTAACAAGAAGCGTTAAACAGCTAAATACAAATTACTATTGCTCCACCTGGCACCAGTAATCCATGCAGGCAGGACATCTAAGGGTTCATACCTACCATGCTGAGCCAAATTCCTCCCTAAAGGCTTTGGCAGTGGCAGAAGAGCAAAGAATAGAAGATCAAACACAAATACAGGAAAAGCAAAAGCAACATAAACTCACTCAAAATGAAGACTGTAAATGTTATACCATATATCATTCACAACCGACGAAGTAAACATGAATAAGAACAGTAACATGCTCGAGATGGAAGCACTTAACTGAAAAATAAAGATGTTAACCCACATTTCATGAAAAGCAGAATGCAGCAATTCCTAACAAGACAATGGGCCATATCTTTTACAAGAAATCCCAATGACTGGGATGAGGAGAGTGAGTGTGAATTTATAGTATCTCCAGCCAAGAATAATTATCTTCATGGAGGGTGCTAATGAGATAATGTGATCTTTTGACCTTGTTGACTTTTTGGTCATGATAATAGTCTTCCTTTTCCTACTAAAGCATCTGGAAGTCTAAAGCGCCTCTGAAAGTATGTTTTGTGTAGGCTGCTACCAAATGTGGAATTCCCACAGATGATATATGTAAAAGAAGAAATTTTAACAGGACCTAGTAGGTGCTCTATGTGCCTTAAGGAGGAAGAGTTGACGGATCATCTCTTTACACACTGTTGTTGGGCCTCATCTCTTTGGCATTTATCTCTTGCTTTGATGGGCATCCGTTGGGTTCAACCTTTAACAGTCAAAACATGTAATGGTGGCTTGGAGAAGGAGAATCAAGATTACATGGGTTTCTAAGTTTGTAAAATGATTACTTTGGCAATATAGTGGTATGTTTGGAAGGAAAGGAGTCATGGAATCTTTGAAGAAAAGCCTAGTTCCTTCAAAATTTCAAGCTCACTTTTTGAGAATCTTTTATATTTGGAGTATGGTGCTTCACGTGGGAAGTAACATGAGTTTTCTCAATGTAGTAAATAACATAATGCATGCAAGCTTAAGGGCATCATGATTTTTGTCGTCACCCCTTTTGTAAATGGGTGGCACCCCCTTGGTGTCTCTCTTCTGCACTATTTTGATTACTTATCCCAAAAAAAAAAATGATTCCTAACAAGGCAAAGATAAATTGAGAGAACCTAACATTCACATTAGAAATTGCCATTATAGTTAGCTAGAATCACTGGATTAGTCATCAAAAAGGCCACGCCCAAGAGCATTAAAGGCAATATATATTTTAATGTCTGACTGTATCTTCCAGCACATACACACACTTAGTAAATTAGCCAGTAACTAATAATTTCCTGGTTTTTTGCTGATTGAGGGCACTGGAAATCCTGCCAAAAAAGGAGAGTTGTCTCAGGGACATGTTAAACTGATGAACATCATAGTTTCTTCAATATGAACATAGTAGCAGTTTATTGATAATCTGGAAGATTGAAATCTAAAACAGGTGACCAAGATGCTTGTCTCGTACATTGTCATTTTACAAAGAGTCAATTAGAGAATCTGCGTAGAGACACAGCGATAACGATCACAGAACTCAATGTCAACTATATTGTATACTAGTACTTAGAATCGTGCATTGCACGGGACAATGATAAAACACACATATTGCTGAAAGCATAACCCATTAGAACGCATCTAAAACGATTGTATATATAATTTTCTAATAACTGTAAAAAATACAAAGATTTAACTTATAATATAAGATATTTCTTCTTGCCTTTGTCCTTTTTCTTTTTTTCTTTTTTTTTTTTGAGTTAATTAGGGAAAGCAAACCAACATAATACATAACCACAAAATTTATACTAAAGAACATAAAAAGGTCTTATATGATTAATAACTATATTCAATAATAACCATATCAATTTTTTTATGAAGATTAATTTACTGTTTAACACATCATTCAAACACTTCTTTAAAAAAATATATAACACACACACACACACAGACATTTCCATAAGATACACATTTGCTAATTCAACTTTAAAATACTCTTTTTACATTCAAAAATACATACATATTTTAAATAAAATTTTATGATAAAAGAAATATCGCTTTAAAAGTTTCTTCTGCCTATACATGCAATGTAATTTTTTTTCTCTTCTTAATAAATTATCTTATATGAAATAAAAATGATCAATACCAAACTTTAAACTATTATAATAACCTATATGAATTGATCTATAAATATAGGGAAAAGAATAAGCTCATAGCTCTAAAAGATATAATAAGTTATTAGAAACAACATAATTAATTCATCAAAGCAAGTCAAAGTTTGGTCAATAACTTAGAAATTCATTTTTTCAATGGCTACCTATGGATAACAATAGAATAAATCTGTTCAAGAAGTTCATTTTTCAAAGTACATGAGCTCTTTTTGTGTAAATGTTGTAAGCATATCAGTATCATAAATAGTTTCTATTCCGCCTATTTTATATAATAAAAAAACCTTAAGTATACAATAATATATAAATAATTGAGAAACAATTTATTAGACTTATAAAAGTCATTATAGAAGAAACATAAACTGTAAAAAAATGAAAAGATGATATTAGATATTAAAAATCAAACAATATTTCAAATTGCATAAGTTTATACTACAAAAGACAAATTATACTTTATCTGCACAGCTATATACACCAAAAACTAACATTTTAAAATATGCAATTGAAGGATGTATAGCATCTCCATATGGTACAACAATCATAATATAAACAATAATATGAGATTGTAGAATATTGCTTAACTCCACTCTGAGACATACTTTATAGGAAAGGAATGTAGAATTGCAAAGACAAATTATAACTTCACCCTAATTCCTAATTTATCTTCCCCAATTATAAGCAATAATAAATTAATATTATACAATGTTTGTCATTTACACCTTTCATAAGCATGCAATAGTTACATAAATTATTCCCAATAATATTCACATACCCTTATGTATATGTATGTATGTATGTATGTATGTATGTATGTATGTATGTATGTATGTATGTATGCATAAATATATAAATATATATATATATATATATATATGTATGTATGTATGTATGTATGTATGTATGTGTGTGTGTGTGTGTGTGTGTGTATAAAAGCAAATCTCTCTCCCATGTCCATACCACTATTATAAGTTTAGATCATAATTTAGACATACCAACCTTTTGATCTGGAGGCCCTAAACCATTTAGCTTCCTGGTTTGTTGCCCCGGAATGCCTTTGTGTTTAATATTTTCCTGCTCTATCATAGCTGACTGACCTGTATTGTTTTCAGTTGATCTATGCCCCCAGCTTTTCTTCATAAACTTTGTGCCAGTGACTTTTTGATTATGTGGAAGAGAAGAATGTCGTCTCAGTGCACACAAAACTTCATCCTCAGTATTTCTAATATCAGTTCCAAAGACAGTGGAATCCCACTGCTTAAGCCAAAAAAGAACCTGAAAAAAACAATTGAATTCATAAAGAGAAACAAATGCTATTTGATACTAAACACTCAAGAAAAAGTGTGTACCTCACGATTTGTATGCTCGTCACTAAGAAGCTCAGTGAAGGACTTTGGAGTATATTTGTTTACCCAAAGTTCCTCAGTCATGACTGAGTTTTCAGGATTTTGGAACATGTTGTCTGAGACTTCAGCACTATTCTGCAATGCCTATAAAACAGCCCACAACAAAAAATTAAGATAAGGAAAAAGGAAAAAGAAAAAGAAGAAGGCAATTACAAACATGAAGAAAGATCGACTTTATCTAATATCCCTAAACCCATTGCTCCAAATAACACTAAGCAATAGGGGTGACAAGAAGGAATCAACACAACAAGGTTCCATAATGATCTAACAACCAACGGATCTCTCTTACATGGTGATCAATTGGCCTCATATATAATTTGCAAGGATAAGTGCACGTGTTTATCGACAGAAAACTGCAACAAAGGAAAATAAGTTGCTCCCAGCCTCCCACCAGGAAAAGACATCTAAATAGCTAACTAAACACTGAAATAACTGATTTAATCAGTTCACTCAGACAAACGTCAGTGAAAAACCTCCCTTTGCTCTCCTCCAGAAGCATCATCGTACATAGAGAGGCAAAAACAGCAGTATATCCACATAGATCACTGCCAAGCACTGCTTTGTCTGTGAAGACTCCATTTCTTTACCAACACTTATTGTGAAAAAATGATAATAATGATAAAAGAATGGTTTCTTAGAATCAGTCTCACTCTGCCCCCAATGATCGTCATAGCCTGCTCAACTGGACCAGCAAAGGAGTTTCCATACGATAAAAATAGTACCAAAAAAAAAAAGAAAATAGGAGCTTCTACTGCTCATCCCTCCCCAGAAAAATGTTCATATTGCCCTAGGGCCCAGGTTTTGCGGATAACAATATTGGCTGGCCATGTACAAACTTCTCTAACTTTCTCAAAGATCTTCATGTAACATAGCCACAATACCAAACAAGTGCCCACGTGCTTCGCTGCTTTTAAGACAGCTTACATAATATGGGGATAAAACTTCGCAGACCCATATCCTTTTTTAGGGATATGGTCCAAAAGATCTAGACCCAACAGATTTGGGTCAAATATAAGGTCCCAGCTCCTGAAAACTCATTTGGGTCTGGATCCAAAGGCTAAGACCCAAATCCATGAATACTTATATATTATCTTTTAGTATATAAAATATATATAATAAAAACTATATGGTCTTAAGTGACTCCATGTTTATTAAACCCTAATTGTTAGTCTAGAATAGTATGACAAGTCATTCTCCCTCTTTCTCTATCATAGTCTCTTCAGTTGGCATTCTTAACTGATGTCCGTTAGTCCTCCCTCCCACATTCTCACTTCGGTTGTTCATCTACCAAAATTTCATCTCTTACCTATCTTATTAATGCTTGCAGTAAAACTTACAGAGACATATATCTACAGTTGAAGTTATTGAAGTTGGTGAATGCTTTTTAGTGCATTAAGTTTGTGTTTACGGCTTGTTGCATTGTAATTTGGAATTGTACCTCTATTTTGTGAGCATTTATTCAAACTTAGAATATCTACGAGGTTGTACCTTAGATATTTGTGAGCTTCAATTAAAAAATTCCGTCTAATATGTTGTATATATTCAATATCAAACGAAATAACTTGGACCCACTATGGACCGACAGATCCATTGAACCAGAGGATTTAGGCATGGGTCCACACCAAGAAGACCCAATGACGATATAGGTCCAACTAGTAAAATAGAAAAAGGATCTGGGTCTAGGTGGACCCTACCCAGATCCTGCCCATTGCCATCACTAATTATTGCACAGTTCCTCGAAAAGATATTCACTAATATCAATCCGGTCCTCAAAGCTAGAGCTTGATCAAATGCTTTAACTTGTACTTCCAAAACATCGGTGACAACGACAGTCCCTACAGGCTCCTAACACACCAAGCTAGGGGCAAGGTGTTCAAATGTTCCCAACTCACGCTTGGCAAGAGGTTGACTAACAGAAAGGAAATGTTCCATAGAAAACAAATTGAACACGAACTCAACGTATCTATGATCTCAAAACTGCAAGATTGTTGAAACAGTAATTTGAAAGGTCATATAAAAATACTCAGAAAGTCCACTTGTTTCCCAAAGGCTACAACCACCATGTGCATCAAGCCTATATGAGAAGAAGCATCTAGAAACAACATCGAGGGGTGAGAGAGAGAGAGAGAGAGAGAGAGACTTTCATTTGTTGTGTGTGTTATGTAAGCTATATGTTGTGGGCATTACAAACTGAAGCAACCAAAAGTACAACAGAGACACTAGATTTGTACAGCATGTAAAAACCAACAAGAAGCACCACTAGAATGGTGTTGTGTAAATTTCATAAGCTATGTATTCTAAGAACTAAGAAGCAAATAACGAATTTATAGAGGCTACCGCTGTATACATTTTGTAAACTTATCTCTCCACTAGTTTCACGTTCCAGTACTTATTCTCATACATCGTGAATCATCTGGAGTATCCCCATAATACTTCATCAAACACAGCAAATATTCTAACACCACAAACCCAAAAATGGTAACGCTCGACACAAAGGTTAACTCATGATAATCATACCAAATACAGTATGCAAAGGAGTACAAACATGAACATCACTGCTACTTGCAAGCTTATACTTATGCAAACATTATGGTTTATTTTTTTGGGGCAACAAGATTATGGTTGTTAAGAAACTGTGGATACTAAATAAAAGTTTCGACAAAATTTGTGGTGTCTCTCCAAACAAAATCCAAAAAAGTAAACAAAGAGTGCACCTTCATCAATGCATCTTGTTCAGCTTTTTGCAGCAAAACACTAATTGGCTCTGCAATAAGACCTGCAATCAAGATTGCCAAAATAAAACATAAACCAGAGAACGAGAAGAAATTGGGGAAATTGGGAAAATAGGACTATTGAACATATAAATACCAGAAGATGCAGGCGGCATCTTAAATTTTCCAACATGAGCATTGCAACTTTTATCAAGTTTGGCGTAAACCCTTTCACCAGATCCAGAAGGAGCAGTCACTGGCATGCAATCCCCATCAATTTCAAAGGCAAACCGCGACAAATACTTGGCGTTCGAGGTTTCATCACGGGGAGACCAATTATGAACTTCATCTATGGAACTATGAGTAGGAGTAGAAGTAGAAGTAGGAGTAGGAGTTTCAGTCCTAACCCTAACCCGATAATCATCAGCAATGTCCGGAACTGGAGACAGCGATCGAGGGCGCTTCTTGCTGTTATCAGCAATTGAAGGGATCTGGATCTGTGACTCTTTCTCCGGCTGTGAAGATGCCGGTTCAAATTCATCGTGCTCGCCTTTTGTTGGGCCGCAAAGTGCATCTTCGTCGTCAAATTCGTGAAATTGGTAGCATTCATCGTGGTCTGGGAGATGAGAATTTGCTTCCTCCAGCCATTGGAGCTCGTCTATGTCTGGAATATCCATCTCCATTTTCGCACCCGTTGCTGTCTTTGGAGTTCAGAAATTAAGGCCAACGCCAAAAACCCTCGCTCAGCCTCAGGTTGAGGTATCACTTCTGGCGGGAACTCCCTCTCCCTCTCCTTTTTCTTTTTTATTTTATTCTTTTTTTTGCTTGCTTGCCTGCCTAAGTGGTCCTAATAAATTGCATTCCTAAAGAAAATATTATTAGTTTACGAGTGTATTTGCTAATTTTTTTAGTGTTTGGTATAAAAATGGTTTAGGAAATTATTTCAAAAGAAAATTATTTTTCTTTAAAGGAAGCAAAATTGACTTCCTTTGTTCAACCTAGGAAAAATATTTTCCATCCTTAATTTTTGGATCGAGTTTAATTGCTAAATATAACTTAAACTTAAAAGAGGAATTCAACTTCAATGTTTTGACTCGGAATTTTGTAATATGATATAATTGATTAAAAAAACTCAAATATGATTTTTTAGCCCAAAATATAATTATCTGATAATATTTATCGTGACATATATCAGAATCGTTTACCGCTAAAACTAACTGAAACTTTGAAAAATTCAAATTTAACTATTTTAATCGAAATTTTATGATATGATAGTATGAAGTAAAAAAAAAAAAAGCTCACAAATGAATTTTGAGCTCCGAATATTTTCATTTGTAACATATATCACCACTTCTGTCGACCTTTTTTTGTTGTTAAATATGGCTGGAATTTAGAGTAAAATTTAATTTTATTGGTTTGTCTCAAATATTTACAATACGATAGAAATGATTAGAAAAAGTTCAAATATGAATATTGAGCTCCAAATATTTTCATTTATAACACATATTGCCACTTATATCGACATTTTTAGTTATAGACTGAAATTTAAGAGCAAAATTCAATTTCATGTTTGACTCGAAATTTTACAATATGATAGAATTGATTGAGAAAAGCTCAAATATGAATTTTGAGTTCAAAATATTTTAATTTGTAATATATATCGTCACTTATGTTGACGTATATGGTCATTTTCCGAAAAACGAATTATCTCCTACCAAACAAGGGAAAATTTGACATAGAAAACAATTTTCCTGAAAAACAATTTCTTCCGTAATCATTTTCCTTCCAGCCAAACGCACATTTTATTTTGCCTACTTTTCAAATTTCATGTCTTTTGCTTTTGTCGGTTTGGCGTTTGTCCTTGTATGCTACTCTTTGCTTCAACAACATAGGCTGCGATGAAAGAAATGAGTGGTCCAACAAGCACACACCGCACGGAGTATTGAGATAAAGGATGGGGCGGATGGTTAAAAGACAAACCCAGGAATGCCAGGATAGATGAAAATTAAGAAGGATATAGCGTCCATTGTCCGTGACAGCCTCTTAGAGTGTGTGAGCAAAGCAAGCAAAGTGGACTCTAGCAATAGCAGAGAGTGTGGGCAAAGCAAGCAAAGTGGACTCAAGTGGTCCTATCTTCAAGCTCAGATTGAAACACAAATTCGGGTATGCCAAGGTGATGATTGAATCAAATTGCGTGCAACCCAACTCGAGGGCTAAGAAGTCTGCAAGTTCTCTTAGGCCCTGTTCTTTTATACAGCTGGCTGCAGTATGGCACGATGTGGTGTAGTGGAATTATGGTAGGTGTGGTGGAATTATAGTAGGTTATTGGTAAGTTGTGGTGGGTTTTATTTTTTATAATTGTAAATTGTATTGGTAAATGTGAAAGTTTTGATTGTCGTGGGTTGTGGTAAATTGTGATGGATTGATATGTTGTGGTGGATTGTGGCAAAGTGGGTGTGTTGTGGCACCGTAGCCAGCCAGCCGTATAAAAGAACAGGGTCATGGTATGGTGGTGGTTGGTCTCCTAGAGGTGAGCAAGGACTATGATGAATGCATATCGAGCCATATTAGACGGGGAGGAGATACCGTTGTGCACTCTTTGCCGATTCTTGTGATGTAGGAGTTGAAAAAGTCTGGGTAGATTATTGTCCTCATATTGAACCCTATGTACTCGTGGACTCCATGGCAATGAATTAATTTCTTGATTTTGATAAAATAAAAAAGGTAAGGAAAGCATTGATCTTCTAACTAATTCAGATTCTAAAGTATTGATCTTGCATTGTGGTTGAGGTGTGAAGCTGTCTTTCGATTGTTATGGCCGGAAAGTCTTTGCTGTGTTAAGTTTTTGGGCTGTTTGGTTGTAACATTTTTTTTTTTTGAGGTAGTTGTTTGCTGTTTTGTATGTAGGATGTTGTTATCTTTGAACTCTCAAGCCTTTTGGCTCTTAATAATCGAAAAAAAAACTAACTCAGATTCTGAGCATCAGGATTCATAATGTGGCATGCATCATCATAGATCAAAAAAAGCACGAGTCAAATTATTAGACGCACAAAGATCATGTCCATGGTGCTAAGGAAAACATCTCAAAAACGCCAACAGTAAGAGAAAAGGTGCTGCACTGTGGCCCTGTTACTTGATCCATTGCATTCAAGTTTTACTCCGCTGCTGTTCAAGCATTGGCAAATCTGCAAACATCCAAAAACAATCCTCACGACATGGCCTTTGGCAATGCCATCTAGACTCTGCAGAAGCTTTGTATTATTATTGGCAATCACAGAGGGCAAGAACATTACCCGAGTTCCGACAATTTCAAATGAGCCTCAGCATAATCTGCAAAGAAAGCATCTTCATCCTGTTGTACATCAATAGTGATGCTAAGTTAGTTAACAAAGGATTTCATACATATTTTCTAGAGTGATCCAACATCCCTGTGAGGGGTGACAACAAAATACAACAGCAATCTCCAGCCTGTAATGAGATCGTCCATTCAATCAATCCAACACTATCTACATTCGAATTTCACTAGGAATTCTCGAATTAAATAACCGACCTTATTCCAAATGCAAAACCCAAAAGTTGCAAAAAAGATAGGGTCCAATAAGGCACATAACACTCGTGCCCCTAAATAAAAAAATAAATCAAAAAGACTAATTTTGATCAACCCATGGTTTTATGATACACTATCTCTAGTATCCCATGAAAATGTAGAGAAACTTAGAGAGGCATTTGCTTTAGTCCATTACTTCCTCTACTCCAAAATATTTGTCCCTGTAATCAACTTTTTTTTTTGTTCCACAATATTGCACTTTGCATATGTAATAAATAGTTTACCAATTTTCCATTAATAATTAATACTTTTCAACAACTAATAGTTCATCTCAACCACTCTCTTTTCCCTCTCCTCACACACGGTTAACACTCTCAAAAAAATATAGTTTGGAAGTTATTGATATCTCCCCATAAACCATAAATAACTAATAATATGAAACACAGGGTGGTACAGCGAAGGCTGAAACAATAATTCATTTTTTCAGCTATCCCGATTATAGACAATCAATTATTTCTCCTTGCCACTTGATCAGTTAACCCAAAATATTACTCCCTCTGTCCCATAATGTTAGACCATTCTTCCTTTCATGGAAGTCCCAAAATCATATATTTAGCATTAAAATTATTCTCTTCCATCCAAAATCAACAAAATAATGAATGAAATGATGTTCCTTTAAAAATTTCATTTTGTAGAATGGAGTAGATCATTATGGAATGGAGGGAGTATACACAGACAGAAGCTTGGCATAGCAAGAGATTCTAAGAAAACATACAGCGGCGTATTTCTCAACCAATGGGCGAAAGACAGGGTCTGATAGAAGCGCCTTGTCAGACGGAAGCTGCAGGAGTCCATCCTTCTCACCACTTAGTAGCTCCCTTCAACCAACCCAGGGGAAACTCAAAATAGGTCAGTACATTGATAGCTCCATAGGGTGCTGGAGATCAAGACATAGAAAGTAAAAAAATTTACTTGAAGTAGGAGTTGTCAAAGATTAACGGGTTGGTAGTCCACGGTCCCTCAAACCCAGAACGATCCTTGTGGCACCTTCCCTGCAGGATTTTCGTGATTGAAAATCGTACCGCTAAGTTTAGCAACCAGTCATCAAGACTAAAGCAATACAAATTAGAATCACGAACAACAGCATACCAATGTGTGGCCTCCAGAGAGAGCCACAATGTCCTGGTCAGTAAGTCCCATTTGCTTGATGAACACATCCCTTAGGTGGTCAGAGCCTGTAAAAATTTAATTGCTAACTTGAAATTTCATAATAGTACACAGACAATTCAGCTACAACTTTCCCATCAGGGTGAACTACAGAGAAGAGTGTACCAAGTAAGAGGGATGCATACCCTTTGTGGCATCAGGTAGACGGCCTTCCTGAGGTGGCTCTTGCTTGTCCTGTATCACATGAAGCCCAAAACAAATTAGGAAAAGGGCTATGAGAAAAGGAATTGAAAAAGGTCAATTCAAGACATTGATTATTTTTCATGAAACCGACATTTTCATTCACATATTAAGCTGCACAAAAAAAAAAAAAGAGAGAGGATATTTTTTAAATCAGCGAACTGCGCAACAAGAATTGGCTGAAAATTCAATGACACACTGACAACAGATAGGAGCAAATTCTGTTGCAATACTGCCCTATGATGTCAAACCCGGACCAGTGACCAACCCAGTTAAACCAGAGGATCAATGCTTCTACTCATCAGACTATTATGACCAGACTAGACCAGTTAAAACAGTCAAAACCAACATGTCACAATGATGACCTAAAAAAGTTTTCATATGAATTTCTTTTTATATTAATATATCATATTTGCTAGTTATTATAAGTAAACAATGAAATATTACAAGTTAAACAATGGTCATTAAAGCAGGCAAGAAGCCAAGAAAAGCAATTAGCAACCCTAGGTTTCATGTGTATGATGAGTTCAGTACAGTACATGCTGCTTCCTCTCCCGCTCCCACCAAATCCCTCGTACCCTCATGAATAACAATCATCTTCATCATCATGAAAGGTAATTAGTTTTCAATGATGATAGGAGGCAGCAGCAGATGGGTTAGCCATAGCCCCAACACACCATCAACTTCTCTGTCTCCGCCAGCAGAATCTTTCATTTTCTTTTCGCTCCTCCCATTCTCAGCTGTCCTTCCCTCTCATTTCATCCCTTTCTCTTTCATTTTCTTATTCATGTCCGATCTCATTAATGGTTTTCATTTTGACAGGTTAAAGCCTTCCCCCGAACCAGACCTTTCACCAGTTCCCGGTTGAACATATTTGATTGATCTGGGCAGTTAAGGTTTAATAACAAAGCTGCTACCAAGTAACAGTAGGTAAAAACCAGTATGCATGTATATATACATGGATATACAAATACACATGACCACAACAGAGAAGCCTATATAGTACAAATATTGTAATCACCACTGACCTCTCTGCCAGGGTGGAAAGGAACTTCAGGGCCTCCGGTAACTTCAACAGCCACAACTCCAGCCAACTATAACAAATTCAAGGATACATACATATCAGGATTAAATCCTAAATCAGCACCACACTAGCACCAAGGAGAATGATCAATTTAACAAGACTTATCAAGAAAGGGGATTATCACCTGGTAGAAGTCAGCATAAGAGATGCCAGGGAATTGCTCCTTAATGGGCTCCAACAACCTGACTGCAATTTCAAGTCCGTTGTTAGCTCCATGACCTTGCTCTGCCTTGAACCTCATAGTACCAAAAGGTCCTCCAGTCTTTGACTGCACATCAAAGGTACCAGCAGAATGCCATCTGTATATAACACAGAGTACAATAATATTTATTAAGGAACAGTAAAAAAATAAATAAATAAATAAAAACTTTAACAGATTTGGCAAGTTTGGCTTACGCAAGGCGGAGCATAAGGGGAGCACAGTGCTTGTCAGAAATCAGACCCCTGAGCTTCTTCTTTGCCTTCTCAATGGACTTCTTGTAATCTTCAGTCACAGTTGGGTAGCTCTTCCCCATGGCTATTAATTAGTAGCCAGAAGCTCAATAGGATTAGCTTCTATTGATAATATAAATTCCATATTGCAAATAATCTTGACTTGTATTTGCTAAGACAAAAAGCACGAGTGTATGATCCAATGTTGAAATGCCCGTTTATCAAATGCTCAATTGAGTCCTTAGATGCATGGTTCCAATGTTTCTTAAGAAATTTCTCATCATGCATAAACAAGGTATCTGCATTGTCTTCCTAGCTATAAATCAAACAGAAAGTAATCATAATCCAGTCAACTTTTTCTTCTGTTGCACAACAATCTTATGTCAAAATGCATCACTCAAGATAGGCTCTGTCAGCTATCTTTAGAGGAATATTGAAGCATACAAATAGTACAGAATAAACATCATACTAGTGCCAATAATGCATCTTGAAAAGCCAGATACGCGGAGACAATAACTCCCAATAATGCAATGAGGTATTAAGCTGCTATTATGCTATAACCAAATTTTAATTGAAAAAATACCCAAGCCCGGACCCAAACTCGTGACACAATTCAACCGAACTTGAGTTATGGTCAAAACATAAAATTTACTGATTTGACTGGTTTGATTCTTACTTTCCATTTGCCTATTTCTTGATATTATACACAAACATAGCATGCAATTGTGCAACCAAAATCCATGATTGATCGGCTCTAGTAGACATTTAGATAAAATATCAAACATCACAAATCCAGTTAACTTAAAAAAATACAAATCTGATATCTGATAACCTAAAACATACAAACCCAAAATATTAGACATACAGGAAATCAACAACTTAAAACCTAATAATGATAACACAAACACTTAGAACCCTGGTAACACGGAACACTTGGTTCAGCAAAATGGTCAAATATTGTAATGCATTGCAAACATATCAGATCCCTAAAAGAAGGGAACAAAACTATATTATATGTATTCACTGCAGAATATATGATAATAGGGGTGATTTTAAACAATCAGAAACTATGATAATATAGATGACAATTGACATAGGGAACATAGGGAACAAAAAGTCAAAACGCTAAAATTATGACAGTGTACACTTGAACTTTAATTGAGATCAACGAGATCATTGGAGGCCCCTTGAGAAGCTCAGCCATTGAGATCTAAACCCCTCAAGAACAACGCCAAATAATCTACTACAGAATCAACTATTGATCAAGGATAGCGCATAGAAACAAGCAACCACAGCAAATACAAGCAACCACAGCAAATACAAGCAACCGATCCAATCATACATACAATAATAAAACACAACTAGATAATCCAAAACTGTTTCAGTAAACGACATTACTAACCTAGTGAGACTGAGCAAGAACTTGCACAGTGTAGAGAATTTGAAATGGGGACGCGGAGATCTGTAATTCAACTCAAAAACATTAGTAAACAAATCAATCAATCAATCATGAAATTGGACTGCATTCTATTAAAACATCATGAAGAACACAAGCAAATGGACCAAAGAGAAGGATAAGGAGATACCTCGGATTAGCTTTTAGCCAGATGGAGTGGAGTGTGACACTCGAGAAGTCAAATGAAGGACCAGCGGAAGGAGAAGATTTTCAGTGTTGAGTCTGCATTTTATACTGAGGCTTACTTAGGGTTATTGGACAAAGCACCCGCGGGAGTACCATTTCGATTATACTCCCGAGTAGGCTATTCATAATCCATTACTTTTGGTCCAGTCCTCGGTCAAGAAAATATTGAATTTCGGATATATTTAATAAGGGAGACATCATATGAGAATTATATCAAAATCAAGAAATCATGCATCAAGAGTTGCTTTATTCATATGATCAACTCTTTTTTTCGATTATTAGTAGCCAAAAGGCATAAAAGTTTTACATATTACCGCAAACCGCAAAATAAAACAGCAACCAACCAACTCAATCACACTGCTAAAATATCAAAACCTCAATTTGGTGTATCATCGGGGAATCGTACGCCAATATCTTTGCCAATAATCTAAGTCATACAATCATCATATGATTAACTCTTTGACACTGCTTATCCAAACACACGCTATAAATATTACACCTTGAGCATTATTTTCTCCTACCATTGTTGAGTGTGAGATTAAAGAAAATTGTATCAAGTTATTATTTATTGAGTTAAGTCGTTGAGATAATTACTGTTAGGGAGAGAATTTAAAAGTTGAGAGGTCAACTCTCCACACTTGATTGAGATGCGATATCAACTTATCAAGCAGTATGATGTTGAGAGCAGAGATGACTCTAAAATTGTGAGAAATTCATCATAATAATAATTCGAGGTTAAATGCTAGAGTTGGAGAACTCTAGGTGGTGACGTACTTCGAAATTGAGTTCGGAGGAACATCGTAAACAACTGCCATGTTTTGCCTATCTTTTAATTTCTGTGATTTATTTTTCGTGATTTATTTAACTAGCCAAATTAAACTTTCAATTATTATTATTATTATTATTATTATTATTTCCAAAAGAGTTTTTTTTTTTTTTGAAAGAACAGGAAATTAATATTGATTAACTTGTTCCCGATCAATAGTCGGTACAATTTGCTTGGGGCACACCCCAATACAAACCTGTTCTAGACCTATGGGAGGAACTTTTGCTAAAACATGTGCTGTCGTATTCCCGTCCCTTTAGACATGATTCTTGTATGGTTACCTTGACTGTTGAGAGGGAAAAAAAAGTAAAATAGTTGTAAATTTCCATCTTTCCACGTTTTCATTGGTCCATATTCTTTCATTCGCATTTTGGTATTTTAAAATTTAAATATTTTAATGACCTAATAAAATAATAAAATACTATAACAAGTTTAATCTTACAACAAAATATTAGAGTGACAAGTGGTGTTAATTTTATTTTTTGAAAATGAGGAAAAGGGTGGATGATCAGGATTGGACTCTATGTCGTTAGACCCGGCCCAGTGATCAAACTGGTTGATCCAGTGGGGCGATGGGTCAACTGGTTGGATCGTGTTGCACCGAGTTCCGATTATCGTTTGAACCGGTCAAAACTGACACGACCTGATCATGAGTAAATAAAAAATTTAATACTCCCTCCGCCTCAATTAATTTGTCTAATTTATTTTTTCACGGTTCTCGATACAACACTTTGACCGTTAAATTTTTCAAGTTTTATCTAATCAAAACTAATAATATTGTATTTAAGTAAAAATACTTTTCATCATAAATCTAATAATGCTAATCTTGTATAATATTCAACATATAATTTGATAAATTAATGGTCAAAATTTAAAAATTTTGTTTGAAAAAATCAAATATGACCAATTTATTTGGAATGGAGGAAGTATATTTTCTTGTCCCTTAATTTTCTTGTCTTATCTACCCTCTAGTGTTCTATTTGAACATCAGAAATCACATCCAACTATCCAAGGTACTCACGTATTGGTTTTTACCAAAATTTATGAGTAACTCTATTTTACCAAAATTTACCATTTTTTGCCAAATTTATCAAAACTTATCAAAAATTAACAAAGTTAAAAATAAAAAAATAATAATTTGATATATTAGCATAAATTTGTCAAACTTTACCAAAACTTACCAAAAATTATCTTTTACCCAATTACTTTCTATCCATAAATTCTACACACATCACCTTGTTTTCTACTTTTGTATGAATTACCTACTCCCAAGTCCCAACAATCCACACTTGAATAATGAACACTTTCAGACCCTATTCTAATGCCAGTTGTGTCCAATCCATCTCCTCCTCCTCTTCTTCTATCCCCTCTCTAAATCAAAAAATTACTAGGAGGTGTTATACATCTCTAACAACTTACTAGTAGGGGACCACATTTTTTTAATGCACTCGAAGGGGGCCACATATTCAAAGAACTGACTGCTGGGTGATTTTCCGACTATTTTGACTGAATTCTGACGATCTATATATGAATAGACGTAAATACCCCTATGTCTAATCAAACAATTACTAAGAGGTGTCATACATTTTTAAAACTGACTGGAGGGGACAAATTTGTTCACATCTCTTCTCTACACTTTCTCTCTCCTCCTCCAAATATTAATACAACTCAACTCATCAAAACCATAGACAAACTCATCATCTTCTTCATTCATACACCACCTGGTCACTACCACTACCACTAGTCCAATCACCACCAACACCACCACCATTTCAGCGCTCAACCACCATCGAGAACAACAATGGCAATTTTAAATCAATTCTCAATCTAAGTTTGACACAACCAAGCACTAATCCCTCTTCTCATTCCCTGTTTCAAACTGACACCCACATCATAACCACCAATCAGACTCCATTTTGCATCCCAAATATCACCAGAAAAAGCCACTCCAACCATCGGAAAACACCTATAACCACCCCAACTCAATCTTGAACCATCCCCATATCTCCTCTATTTCGTGCGACAGACCCATAGCTGCCACCGAGGCTGATGCCAGCGACCTATGATGACCGACGCCCAAACCCATGATAACCAAACGCCGCACTTGACGCTGTTCCTCCTTCTCTCTCCTTACTTGTTTGATATTAGGTCTTGATGAGTTGAGTTAAAACCCAAAAACAAAAAACAGATTGAGAAATTGACATGCTGATGGAATAAAGAGAGGGATTTGTGCTTGGTTGTGTCAAACTTAAATTGTGGTTTGATTTAAAATAGTCATGGTGGTTCTCGGTGGTGGTTGAGTGCCGAATTGAGTGATGATGGTGTTGTTGGCGGTTGGATTGGTGGCTGTGCTGATGGTCGGGTGGTGGATGAATGAAGAAGGAGAAGAAATGGGTTTGTTTATGGTTTTGATGGGTTGAGTTGTATTGATATTTGGGGGAGGAGAGAGTGCAGAGAACAGGTGTGAAAAAAGTGGTCCACATCTAGTCAGTTTTTAGAAATGTATGGCACTTCCCAGCACTTGTTTGATAAAACATAAAGGTATTTCTGTCTTTTCATATATACATCGCCGGAATTCAGTCAAAATGATCGGAAAATCATCCAGCAACCAGTTCTTTGAAGATGTGGTCCCCTTCGAGTGCATTAAAAAAATGTAGCCCCCTTCTAGTCAGCTGTTAGAAATGTGTGGCACCTCCCAGCAATTTTTTGCTCTATAAACCCCCTACTCTCTCTCCCGTCTTCTACACCATCCCAATTCTTAACCCCATTTCGACAAAAGTTTCACTCACCCTGCTACTTTTCTCCTTCTTTTGAAGCTCTTCAACTTCATCACCTCCAAAGGCAGAAACCCAAGAAATCAACATACCCCACCACCAAATTATCAACCCCCTTTATTCCATTTTTTCAAAAACAAAATTTCTTTTCCGGTAACCTAGCTCGCTTCGCCACATTCAGCCCTAACTCCCTCCTTTTTCCCAAAAAATTCGAGGGGTCCTTCAATTTGGTGAACCTCAAATACCACATGGATCTTGTTACAATGTTACCCATACCCATGTCTTTTTCCCAACATTAGCAATGGAGCATGGAAAGGGAGAAAAGAACAGCTCAATTTGGCGCAAAGCAAAAGGAAGAAACGCCTGATGTTTTAGGAATTTAGGGTTTAGCAATTAAAAATTTCTTTTTTGATTTTTTTTAAAAAAAGAAAAGGGCTAAAACCAGCTGAACCGGTTGAACCGATTCACTCCGGTTCTGGGTGGTTTAACCAATAAAACGGGTCATGACTGGTTTCATCAGTCCAGTCCGGGTTTAATATCATAGCTGTTTCAGAGACATCCTAACTGAACTTAATAACCCACAGAGGAAGAACTCAAGCTCAAAAACATAGTTATTGCAATACCCACCACCACACAAGGAGACATTCAATTCATGTGAATAGATAACAAGTCCAACATAAACAGCAGTCATTATGCCACATGAGCTCCTAGCTAACTGATAGCTGTGTTAGTCACAACTTGAATAATACCATTACACCATTAGCAACAAACAACTCCACCCTCTACTGTGCGCGCACCATGGGGAGTTAAAGTTAACAGACCAATGATGACATGCTCGCACATATTCTTTGGATTCTTTTCAGCATATTCAGCAAAGTCCGCAGCAGGTATGATACATGCTTCTCAAGATTGTGCAGATCGTTTCTTCTGGCTATGAACTGAACTGGGGCGTCTGGAGTAAGTTTGCACATGAAGATAGAAACTTCAAGAACTTCGTATCAACAAACAGAAGTGTAAACAAAAAACCCCTAGGGACATGAATTTTAGACTTCTGACCATACAAACTACCACCGACTGCTATTGAGAACTCCCAGTACTTTATAATCCTCCCATACACGCAACATGAGCCGTACTGAAATAATTATACCCAATGACAATATAGAGATGAACGGTGAAAAAGGAGACAGAAAACTGCAGAAATCAGTGCCACCCTTCTTACACTTTGGACGCACCGGCACCATCTCCCCTTGGCAACTGCTCACTGTTGACAGAAAATTTGCCCACCAATGCTACCTTCTGACCCTTGAAGACACCTAACCTCACTGACTGAAACACAGCAAGGTGCTTCAACCTCAACTGTGAACTGGCCTGACCCCACCAGACGTACTGTTGCAAAAGCCCATTTGTTTATCCACCTGAATTCAGCATTGCTCTCAAGTCCATCTTTACACTTCCTTGTTCCTTCACTCCAATTTCAACCCTACGTTTCATATTATTAAAACTTAGTGAAGGAGAATTACTTAATACTTGATAATATACACGGTTCACTCACTTTAAAGACTGTGCACCAGAAATTCCAAGAACAAGTGATGCAAATATCGAAGTGATTAAACCATACAATTTTAACAATGTGGTTCAAATGTGAATTCAAGGGATTGGCATGACTACTTATATCAGATAATGCACCTTCCCTTTAGAGATCACATTTCTTGAGAACTAATAACTATCCATGCTACACTTGGATTGGTCTAAAAAAGGTAACCTGCAGAGAAGTTTTCTTTGATAACACATAAATGAAGACATGGCATGCTGGATGGACTAATGGTGATTTGTGTGGTTGGGTATGTCATTGTTCCTTCAACCTATTCCTGTTAACATCCACGATCCAGGTAGGGGGTGGGCCATTACACTAAGGTTTTATTTCATTATTGAAAAATGAGATAGAAACATTTTGGAAAACTTAATCAAATAAAATCTGAAGGGAGAATTGGTGAGAAAGAAAATGAAATTGGGATCTATTTGATTCACATTGGAAATAAAATAAAAAGAAACTTTTTTTATCTCGTTGCTTTTTATCTCATTGCTGATTTAGTTTAAAATCCCTTAATTCTTACCTATCCCTTTATTTTGCTTTCTCCTCCCACTTTCCTATCAATTTTGGAAGGAATATTTTGACAATGTCAAATTCCATAATGTTTTCATATCACTTGTACTCTTTGAAGACCACATAAAAGAAAGTCATTTCCTAAAATCTTTCTTTCCAAATCATTTTCTAAGAACCAGATAGAGCCCAAGTGACTCTTTTCATACTTGTTCGCTACGTAGTTCATCAGTCATCATCCCCCCTTTGTTCAATCTCATAATTGAGTCGAACAAGGAAAAGGACTATGACTCTCAAACAATAGAATCCTGCAATCACTTCTGTAAGATCCAAATGACGATGCAATATAAATAGCATAGTTGTCATGGATACCTTCAGCCAAACTTGAATCCACCAGATGGAACATGGACCTCATTACCCCACATTTGGGAACTGGTCTGAGAACCACTGCCAGATTGTACAGCCTCTTCCTCCTCTTCTAACCAATACGTCTCAAGAATCTTCACTGCTTTCTCATATATCTCATTGTTGTCATGACTCTGAAGATTTTCTATCTTTTCCAATCCCTCAGCTTCATCTATCAGCTGAGCGAAATAATTCACATCTGCATTGCTATCCTTTTCTGCTTCGCCAATTTTTAAGATGTTCTCTAGGCCCTCTAGACAAACGGTGATAATCCTAGGATCGGGAGATACAAGTAGATCACACAATGGCTTTATGCAACCTTGACTCACGAGAAACCTAACACAGAGTAGGTCATCTCAAAAATTGATTCTTATAGGTCGGAAAAGAGATACTCCAAATGAAGTGCAATACGTTATGAATTCCTCACTTTATTTGCTCTGGAGAACCGCCAGATGTGGCGTTGGAAATTGCCCAAGCAGCCTCTTTCTTGATGTCAAATTCCACAGTTTGAAGCAAGCTTACAAGAGGTCCAATCAAACCAGCTTCTATAACAGCCTAAATAAACAAATTAACTAATCAGTGCTTTCTTCAAAGGAGCAACACCCTGATAATAGAATACAGCTAAAACCCTACTTGACAAGGGAGAATGGAAACGACATATGAAACTCATCAGCTCAAGAAAAACTAATGTGCCCACTAATGACACCATATTCAGATACTCTGGATGCAACTAGCTTCTTTCTGCACAAAGGATAAAATGATATACCTGTATCTGTGCCCTGTTTCCTGCTGTGATGTTTGATATAGTCCAGCAAGCTTCTTTTTTTATGCTTTTCTTGTGATTTTGAGTCAATAGGCTCAATAGACATGGCAGTGCACCGCTATTAATTATAAACTGCACCAAGCATAGTGAATAGAATATTTAAGAAGCAAATACAACAGGTTGAAATGACAGCTTTCGTAGTTCATAGATTTATGATCATAGATACTTAAAGTCAAACTAGTGCAAACAAGGACAAAGGAAGAAACATGAACTTCAAAAGCCCACCTGGGTAGAGGAGATCCTCCGTTCATTAACTTACATATCACTGAGAAATTAAAGATATGTACTTGGACATAAACCCGAGAGGACACTTCCAGCCAAGGGAAGAAAAAAGCAAAACTCTTCATAAATAAAAATATATATTTCAGAATCTACAAACAGAAGCGGGCAAAAGGTGCTTCCGGAGGTGCGAACAATCATTTTCGTTCAAGTGTAGTCTGTGCAGCAAATCAAGAAAGGCATACTTGACGTTGTGCATTTTACACACATGGAGATCTACAAGCTCAGACTACAATGACCTTTCAAAAAATGGCTTATTTACGTTTTCTGCTACAAAAGGAGCTGCTTAATTGACTACAATAGAACTGGGACAGAACCAACAAGGTCCAGTATCACGGTATTGAGTACTCTGAATTTGGCAACCAATCAAGCGAGGGGAAGGGAGCTCAGGAGGACCATTTGCAATCCCACCCGTAATTTATAATTGAATGTCCTAAATGCAAGACTGAACAACTTATATGAAGCTGATTCTGTTGGAATCCTAGCCGACACCAAAGTCCACTTGCAATAATAGATGAAATGACAACAAGCCATCATATCACCTGATAGAGTGACTTCAGACATACACCTGATAGAGTTACCTCAGATGTACAGTATACTCTAAATAGTGGCCAAATGACAGAAATGAAAGGAGATTAACCTACAGACTACATGTCATTCCCCTGTGGAGGAAAGTATTAAATATATAATGGAGGTGTAGATCTGCCACAATGGCACAGTCCATAAACAGCAAATCATATGCACAACTAACCCAACACGAAAACCAAACAATCCAGCAGCATCCAAAATATCATGTGACTCTATCCAATTCAGTTATAACATGATGCTACATGTATAGTTTAGAATAACCCAACCCACCCCCCCCCCCCCCCAAAAAAAAAAAAAGGAAAAAAAAAAAGAACCACCACCACCACATAAAAAAGGCTTCAAATGTGCAAAGAGCCTAAACAAAATTATTAAGAAGCCACATGAGGAGCTGGAAAATTTTTTTTTTTGTTCAAGGTACAGTTGGCTAGAAGTCTACAACTCATACATACCTATCAACATCAAGGCACAACAACAAAGAACGTGACAGAATCTAACCTGTGTTTGAACATCATCTCCTGTCACGATATTGCCAACCGTACGAAGAGCAGGAATGAGTACTGATGGAGCTGGGTGCCTGGATGCAAAAAACAGAAATTCTGACTCAGGGCATACGCAACATGAAGAAACAGTATTTCATCATTTGAAAGTATGAGGCATACATAAGTAGCTCAACCAATCGTTGGCATACACCTGCCTCAATCACAGCTTGAATTTTGTCATTTGGACCATCAGAAAGGTATGAAAGTGCCCAACAGGCATCTGTTAACACTTCTTCATCAGTTGAATGCACAAGACGTGCAAGGGCAGGAAGTGCGGGCCTCACCTGTTAACAGAAAGTTTATATTGTCAGATATTAACCAAAATAAACTTGAATGTACTATCATATTAATTAGACCAACCTGTTCAAAAGGTGGCTGTGGCTTTCCCCTACAAAAGTTTGATAAAGTCCATGTGGCATTTCTAAGCATGGAAAGCTTGGAATGTTCATTCACTTGTGCAAGTAGTGGAATCAACGCTCCACTGCTAAGAACAAGATCACGGCATCCTGGAGAGTCGCCAGCAACATTACCCAAAGCCCAGACTGCCTGAATTTGAAAAATTATTAGGAGGTATGGAAACATAGAACAGAAAACGAACAGTCAGCTGCTCAACATAAGAGGAACAATTAACAGTAAGTGAATAGTCTCATTAACTCGAAACTACCTGCTCACGAACATCATCACTTGGGGACGAGAGAAGTTTCACAAAGATTGGAACAGCCCCATGATCAGTTACCACTTTGGTATTTTCTGAGGTCCCAGATGCAATATTTGTGAGTGCCCATGCTGCCTCAAACTACACAAGCAAATCCAACTTCTTATAAGCAAGCGTGAACACAGTGAACATTCTTAGCAAGATTAAATTAAATCCACATGAATAAAACCTGTAACTGCGGAAGGTCCTCTCTCTGCAGAAGCTCCACAAATCGAGGAACCACTCCAGCTTGAATAACTTCCTCAATTGGCGGGCTCCTTTCTGCAAAAAGGGGACAAAACACAATAGTGAACACTAACTAACACAAAATAATTACACCCAAGATGCTGCAACAAATGTCTTTCATCAAATCAATACCTATGGAAAGCAATTTCCGGAACTGTGCCATGGCCTCCAATTGCAGCTGGTTACTATCACTGAAAACAGCAGCCACCATATTAGGAAGGCTCTCCAGCTGCAAAGATGCCAGCAATAAATTCAAACTCCATGATTGAGGTTAAGAGATAGCAGCAATATTCGTAAGGGGAATGGGATAAAGAGTACAACTAATATGAGTGTATGCATATTTCAGTTTGAATCCTCAGATCAAAATTTGGACCATGCCAACGAATACAAGTGGGCATATTTTTGGGATCCAGAAGCAGAATTCACATCAAGCTTATAAAGAACTTTTCTAATAGAAGGTTTCCACATTAGCGTCATAAACTACAAGTACTAATTGTAAAATATATCCCAAGAGATACCAAGCCAAAATTGAAGGTACAAAACCCCAGCGAAGCACCATATCAAAAACTCAGTTCAACAATTGCAACAAGATAAACCAGCCATATAGCCAAAATATATAAATAAATAAATAAAGGATTGAAACAGGGCACGTTGGAACCAGGGTCAACTAAAACCAGATACGATCATACGACATTCAAAATCAGGAAAAAACAAACAAGTTACCCTCTTCTTCCAAAATCATCTGCCATGAACAAATAACTCCAACAATAAATGAAGCAAGCGTGTGCAGCTTAAATCAGTCACGTTTACATTGGAGCACATACTGACGAAATGATTTCTGTAGCATACCAGTACTCATAACCAATATCTTGCACACCACTAACACAAAAAGGAACCCAAATTTACTAAAATCTCAAATCAAAGACAAAAACCATCAAAACGCACAAGGAGTGGTATTATGAGAGTAGAATAAGCGACCTTGTTCTCAACACTAGAGGAGTGAAGAGGAGCAGAAAACTGTTGTTGAGCTTGAATTCCTTCACGACGCTTCTTAAGCAAGCTTTCTTCTCTCTTACTCTTCCGAATCTCGACCATGTTATCCTCCCGGCGCCGGCGACCTTCGTCGGCGTCGACGGCGACTTTGTACCGGTTCCGGCGAACCTCGGTTCGAGCATTAGGCCTCAGCGACATCGTTTAACTTCGGCAATCAACAAAGCCAAACCCTATGGATGCAATAGGCCACCATAAGAAAAGAAGCAATAGAGCTCCTAAATCTGTATCATCAACAGAAAATGAAAAGTTTCGATTGAAATCATGAAAGAGAAGCATACCTCAGGCTACAGAGAATAAGGAAGAGTCTCGAAGAGGTGGAAGGTGGTGATTTCTGCTTCTGCGAGTGCAGATGGTGGTCTTGCTTGCTTCCTAGCTTTTAAACCGTCATTCTATGGAGGTGGCTTCCTAATTTTACACCAGTGCTAAACTCGTAAAAATTACAACAAAAAAAAAAAAATTGTTCCGATATACCCCAGTATTTGGAAAAAATTATTTTTTTGGTATCCCAAGTTTTCAAAACTTATTTTGAGGTATTTTTAAAATTAGAGTTAGTAATTATTAGGTATTTTTTCAATCATCAATTTTATTAAATGATCGAAATACACTTGTTCTTCCATTATTGAAAATGAAGAATAAAGGTATTTCGGTCACTTAATAAAATTAATGGTTGGCAAAACACCAAATAATTACTAACCCAAAAATTAAGGCTACCTCAAAATAAATTCTGAAAAATTAGGCGCCGAAAAATAGTTTCCAAAATATTGAGTTACCTTCAAGTAATTTTTTTTGTAAAAATTAGATTATAAGCTAGCGGCGAGCACCTTCCTCTTTTTTTTAATTTGTGTCAAACTCATGTGAATTTGATTGGTTACTTTATAAATTGTACTACCCTAGTCTCAAAATATTTGTCATTTTAATCAATTCTTTTATCCCATGTCACATTTACAATTTCAACGACTGTCATTCCTTTTTTACTCTTAATTAATAAATCGATTTATCACTTTTTATAATTCCAAATTTAGTTAGAGTGATAAAGAAAATGGGACGGAGGTAGCGTATATATATATATATTTCTGGGTACAAATGGTGAGAATCGAAATATGTGAATTCTAATGAGGACATTTTGGAAGACCTATAATTGATTCTAAATTTTTTTCAAAAAAAAATCATGTAATATTAATATGTGCATTAATGTAATATTTTTATTGATGACTCTTCTTTCTTTTCCTTTTTTTCATATGCATTATTCTTTTTCTTTATTCTTTTAAATAAAAAAACTATTTTTTTTATTTTTCATTCTTGCTCTTTTCTTTATTCTTTTAAATATAACTTCGGTAATATTTTCAACAATATGTATGGTTTACTTGCGTCCCGTGAAACGCACAGGTCCAAGTTACTTCTTATTTATCACCCCTATAAGCAGTATCAAATGTATCTAGTGTGTCTTTGTGTGTATTGACCCAAACACTGATGAGGCCTTATTCTAATGGTTAAGACTGCCCCATCCTAAATAAATAGAGGGTTATGACCATGTTTGCCAATCAGCTGGTAGCTAGTAACTGTTAGCTTGTAGCTGTTAGCTAATAACTGTTTGGATTAGTTGTTTGACTTTAACAATTTGGATTAACTGATTGTACGAAAAGTGTTTAGTAAAGTAACTTTTTGTGAAAAGTTAACTCAAAAAGCTTTCTCAAGTAGCTTTTTGGAAACTAGTTTATTGGATCTAACAAGCTAAAATAAAAAGTTACTTCCCAAACACCTCAAATAACTTTTTAATCTTGGTCAAAAAACTAAAAGCTAGCCAAAAAGCTAAAAACTATCCAAAAAATTGAGTAGCAACACCTCCTATATCCTCTTGAAATGGATTGATGTCTTACTCTAATGGTCAAGATTGAGGTCTTAAATGCATTAAATCTCATGTTCAGTTCTCCCACACCTCATATAATTGCTTATTGAATATATATATGGTTTGGTTCACTGTCAGTTTCCTCATCTCAAACCAAAGCAACCGTGATCAACAGGTATAGAGATGGCTCCGCCAAAACAAAACAAATCGTGAGGGCCACCATCAGATTAAGCATGGATAAAAGAATCATCAAAACTGGCATCCTTCAACACTATTAGTCATATTCTCACCACCGGAATGCTCTATACGAACCATTTTCATCTTATGTCATGTTAACACTGAGCCAAATTTTAACTCACCATCAGAAATTGTCTGATTATCACTTTTGAAAACCCCATTTCCAATCCTTTCTCTTGCAGCCACATTATGGCATTAGAAGACTTCCTCCTGTAAATTTTAGCCCAGAAAACATTTAACTCAGAACATCGAAAATCCCGATTGATACCTTGAACTAGTCCCTCATGCATACCTTCAAATGTTCTGAGCGAGTCCATCAAACTGGTATACTGCTAAAACCAGAATACTACAATTGGGAAAAAACATCGAATTGGCCAGGGAGACTGGCAGAACTGCTGACAGATCTTTTTCCTTTAAAGAAATTTCAGTATAGCAGACTCGACAAACACGGGCCAGAAACAACCTTACGTACCCCACACCGACCCAGGATAGCCAATGATATAAAAACCCTCATCTTAAAACTAAAAACAAAGTAATAAGAGACCCTTGCCACTCACAGAGACCCAAGCATCAGGCACCAAAACACTAAAGAAAGGACAACCCCATATTGGTCCAAGAATAAATACCCACCAAAATAGTTGCTCAAATAATTGGTTAACATGGCAGCTGCTGGGCGAATGATTCCTCAGACTTTCAGCCGTGATTCATACGGACATTCACTCACACCTGCTCAGCTCAGGCACTAGAAACATCAGCCGCCTTCTCATCTTCCTTGTTTGCCTCTGTTTTTTTCTCTGAGGCCTCAGCGGGTGCCACTTCTGTAGTTTTGTCCTTGTTTTTCTCTTCCACACTCAACTTCTCAAGAGCTTCAGCTGCTGCAGATGCATCCTTGTGCTCCTCCTTGTTTTGTGATTCAGCAACCTCTTGGAATGTTTCCATGAATGTCCTGCAATCTGGCAGGGGGCAACAATGTCATTCATCACATTAGAGAATGGATCAGCAAGATATAGCTAGACATATGGGAGCTAAGGGAAATCTTTCCCATGCAATCTGGCAGGAGAACATAGATGATACAAACAGTCAATCATACCATAAATGGCTCCATGTGCTTAAGATTACGGTCAAAGTAAGTTCTTATCTTGTGCTCTTGGATCTTGAATGTGATGCCTATGTTCTAGATGTATTTCATTATCTTTTAGCATCCATTAAAGATGCAATGTCGCCCTTCATGCTCTCATATATTGACTCTATTCTCGTGGATATTGCTAAAGCAGATGAGTTCATGTTGGAATTTATCGTTTCTATCCTCTACCAAAGTCAATCTATGGGTAGTGATATTTCACCAACTACTCAAATTCTCAATAAGAAGGTATTCGAGACAATGTTCCTCTAGGATTCCAGTAATCCACTCCAAGAAGTTTTGTCATATATGGGTGATCTTTCCCAAGCCATGGCCATAAAGTTCAAGAAAGACTCCATGATCAAGTTTTGGAAGAATTCAAGAGTGCTGCATTTCAAAGTGAACTTCCAAGTATTACAATAGATGAGGGGTATCTAGGCTCTATAAGTGACTGCAAGACATTGCCCATTTATGGGGATTTTCTCCTAATGCTAGCTAGCCTCTTTATTAAACCATTTATGCAATTGTAGAGTGCAAATTACTGAATAAGAATTATTAATGAATATTGAGTGAAATCCTCTCTATTTGAGAATCCCCCCTTTTTCTGTAGGAATTGCTCGTAAAGCGTCCTACATCAAATGGCTTACATAAGAATCCTGAACTCCAAACTTTTTTCATTTGACAACATATATAGTGACTTGCGTCGATATTTGTCACTACTAAAACTAATTAAAACTTAAGACCAAAATTCAACTTCAATGGATTGGATTGAAACTTTTTAATACGATAAGATTAGAAGTAGTTCTCTTTTAAGAAGATTATATGAAGTGTGCCTCTAAAGAAATTTTTTTCTTATGCTTCCTTTTCCCCTTTTCAATTTTCAGGTTACTCCTTTCTCCCCCTTTTTCTTCTGGGCATCTTGAACATATATTCTAAGCTAAAATTTCATTCACAAATAAAATTAGTGAAGTATTATGTATCTTATTTACTTTTTCCCAAAAAAATGTAAGTGGTCATGTTCGTGTCTCATGCATAGTTACCAAGAACGCTCTTCCTAGGTGCGATCCAAAATTTGGAATGTCCATTCCAAAATACGGGTCTTTTTTGTGCCAAAACACGGGTGACAAAGAGAGGTGAAGGTAACTAAAAGACTAATAGAATCATACATCCATACCCTAGATTTAGCGAACCTAACAAAGAAATTTTCAAATCTGATGCTCTTGTGTAAGTCTTGATGCTTTAACGGTAGCTTGGAGCTAAGATTGTATTTGTAGACAGCAAGAGAGATGAAAAAATTATATAGAGAAAGAAAAAATGAAAAGTTTGAAGCAGCTATGGATGTCTGGAGCTCTTAACCAGAAAGAGAGATGAAGTGAAGAATGTAAAAGAAAATAAAAAGAAAAAAGAGATAAAGAGAAGGCAAAGAGAGAGAAAGAGAAAGTGGCACTACCCACAAGAAACTAGAGTGTAATGTCCATTACAGTAAATTAAAAGCTATGTTACCCCGACTCTTCATTTTCCCTGCCGTACCCGTGTCGGACCCTTGATACCTAGACAAGGGTACGACACTCAACACTTCAAATTACAACGAAAATGTATAAATTTCTTTAAAAAAGCCGAGTCCGACGCTCGTGCTCATGTCCGATGTGGACACGCATACCCGAGTCCAAGTAACATAGATTAAAAGTAAAAGGAAAAAGAAAGACAGTGGGAAAGGATCACGTTTACTTGCTGCAATGCAATAAAAGTAGTACAGCAAAGGCATCCTAACAATAACTTATTATATTAATAAACAATAATATGCATGTGTGTGTATATTACATAAATAATAAAATGAACATGCATATATTATAATATACATTGAATTTTAAGCAAATTGTATGCAATGTATAGCAATAACCTATTATTAACATGAATTAACATAATTTATTTGTGATAATTTGATATTTATCCTTTCTCTTTTTTTCTTGTTTTTACGTAAACGAATTTAGCGATCCAAATTTCCCAACAATCCTCTTTTTGGGATGGTGGAGACCCCTAATCCGCGATCCGCACGTTCCTTGTAACTATGGTCTCATATGGGAGTTATGCTTCTTAAGACACTATTATTTAGCAAAGCCCATTTGCATTTCTTAGGACGCAGTACTATTCATGCGCAAGGGAATAGGGAATGTAAGCAAATTCCCATAATAAACCCATCTCAACTAATAAACTTCCTTGGCACAAACTCCTAATAAGTCCGTCTCAACTAAAACACAGGGTTGTTAGGATCGAGATTCTAGTTATGATCGATAGGGGTCCTTCAAATCCTAGGATCTGATTCAGGATCATAAGATTCTAAGAATAAAGTAAAATTATTATAGGCGACTTGAAGTTTTCAAACAAAATATTGTATTTTGAAATTCTACAAAAGACAATGACTTTCACCGAACCTTACAGATTCTAGTACTATTTTGAGCGATCCTGGTTTGATTGTCAACATTCTAGCACCAATAGGCTATAAATTGGGCTTGAACCGATCCTAACAATTCTAATACAGTTCTAGGGATCCCGACCAATCCTAGCCCTATCCTGGCACAATCCTAACATGGCAGCAATCTGGAGCAAGTTTGGATGTTAGGTGATGTTTGGATTGAAGGAATGAAGGCATTACACGGTACACAACCCCCACCCCACCCACCCCAAAAAAAAAAAAAAAAAAAAAAACTTTTTTTTGCAGCCGTCCACCCACACACTCCAATAGGCATGCCATAAAGAAAATACTGATTACTAGCCTCCACCTTCACCAATCAAGGTTTTAATCTAAAGCTAGCAGCATGCTTTTATCATTCTAATAAGACTTTCAAACATTTATAACTTTCTTCACATTGAACACGGGCTCGTCAGATTTTCTCAAAGAAAAGAGATCGGAGTTCATAACACAGTATGTCATTATATTCAACAAATGTCAACTAAATACTAAGCTAAGCATGACAAATGAGACAGACCATTTCATAGTGCAGACGGTCTGACACAAAGGAAAAGAATCAGAAAGTCGAAGTGATTTACCATCTTACTCCCCATGTTCAATTTAGTCTTATTTTTGCAAGATTTATCAATATATATTCTTTTGAAGATAAAAATTATGAATGATAAGGGGAAAACTAATACGATCAAACACCACAGGTCCTACCGTGTCGATCCAAGCACGTTGATCACAAGTTTTTTCAACATAAATAATTGAGCAGATAGCAGCAGAATGGAAAACACAACTAAGAAAACTTACTTTCAACAGATGCAAATCGTATGCAGAACATTTCGTCCTTTAATTCTTCATCAGCAAAATCAGTGGCATGCCAGACACAGGACTTGTCATTCCCAGCATGCTCCTGAACCGTCATACCAGGAAGTACTGCGGATACAACACCAACAAAAGAAAGATGCTCAGAATCAAGCACGTCGTGTAAAAATCAACAGAGGAAAGAAGGAAAAAAGAAAGAAACGAACTGAGATGATTAGCGCAGATCTTGAGTGTTTTGGACTGTCGCATAACAAGGCGAACTTTGCCAGTGAGCTTGTGCTTGAGAAACTTGACAGTACCAGTACCTCTCTCCTTCCATTGATTGCCGTCTTTATCAAATCTGTAAAGCTTTGATTTCCTAGAAAATAAGAATGTGATTAGAGAAGAGGAAATGGAAAAAGTAGAAGTAGAAGGAAGAGAAAAAGGGGGAGAAAGGTACAGATCGAGGATGGGGTCTTCGTCTTCTTCACCAGTGGAGACTGGGACCTCTTGAAGGTGGACAATGGGGGCAATTTGGGCACCGGTATCTTCATCTTCAGCAGGAGCATTCTCCTCCTCTTCTCTCTGCTCTGGATCTGCGCTCGACATCACCAATGCTACCAGAGATAGAGATGGAGACGGAGATGGGTGGCACGGCGGTGCTAGGGCGGCGTGCTGGTGGTGCTGGGTGGCGGTGGCGCAAGTGGGAAACACGAGAGGGAGAAGAGAAGCGGTGTGTTGGTTGTGGCGGTGGTTCTCGGTGATGGTGGGCGGTGGTCTGGTGGTGCTAGTGGCGCTACAGAGTGGTGGTGCTCTGGTCGGGGTAGCGCCGCGGGGAAAAGAGGGAAGAAATTTTTTTTAGGGTTTTTAATACTAGGGTTTTAGTTATAATATGGTACTTGTATCCTAATAACTAAAAGGATTAAAATAATATAAACTCAGCTGTAACAAAAAAATAATAATTATAACATTTATGTTTTCAAATTCTCAAAATAATTACACCATAGATAATAATATTTCCACATAATAAAATAATAAAAGTCGATGCTAGTTAGTCAGTTAAAATTACTAATATACAGTACCATTGTTAGTCCCTTGACGATTATATAAACTCAAGTGTTAACAGATGAAATTTATAGAAAATCATAATCAAAATGAAAAGTTAACGACATAATGGTAAATACATTCAGAACTTTCAGAGTTTTACATAATCAAACAACAAACCCACAAAATATAGCAAGCACCACAACATAAAGGAAATGACAACTCTCCCGTTTATATTAGGGTACATGATTATTGGGAAGATTGGATCTACAATAATATAAACTTTAGTGATTTTAGAGATGATCCAAAGCATCAACGTAAGTGATGTCAAGTGGGGTATAATGGGTGTACTTTGGTTGGATTCCTGACTGAATTACATTAATCTCAACGCTCTTAGGACGGTGGCTGGGTGAACCAGTTGCCCTCCTATTAGGACTAGAATTCTTCTACCCGAGGGCGATGGCTTTCTCATATTCATGCTCTCAAGTTGGACACAAATGTCCTTCAAGTAATCGAAGTCCTTGATCACATAGTATCCCAAGTGTCGAGACAAGCTACTCTTGATACTCTGTTTGTAGGTGGATAACTGTAAGCGTAGAGGTATTGTCTCATTGATGTGAAACAAATTGGTATGCCATCTTTCGAAGTAATCCAAGAAGGACTCGTCATCCCTTTGCTTCATGATTGTTAGGTCATCCATTGTGGCATGCTTCTCCTGGATACGGCTGTAGTGATCGATAAAAGCCTTAAACAGCTCATTCCAGTCAGTCTTGACTTGATGTGACAGGACATGGTACCATACTTTGACTTCTCCATCTAGGGTGGGAAGATTATAGAGTACAAGTCAACATCAATCCTGTTGAGAGATACCAGTCGCATAAACTCCTTGATGTGGTGAGTAGGATTTTCAGATGGCTTGAACTTGATGTTGGGTACTTCAACTTTGTCGGCCACCTTCATGACTGGGTGGATAGGCAAAAACACATATGTGTACTTGCAGCAAAGGCTGGAACAGTGCTCATTATCTTGGTAAAACTCTCTAACTTTTGTTCTAAGGCCTTTTATAGCAGGATCCTGTACGACTTTGGGAATCTACAAGGCCACTTTGAACTTCCCCTTAAATGATCATGAGCCCCCTGACTCATCCCCTACAGGTGTCTTGACGAGTTTGGGCTCAAATTCGTACCCATGGACTTCCACCTCATCATCATCTCCTTCAGTCTTTAGGCCCAACTTTTCGTTGATCTTGGTGATGGCTTGTAGCATGTCATCCATCACTTGTTGTTGCTCATGGAGTCTTTTCATAATCTTTTGCTCCTATTTAAGAGAGTTTGCAAAGACTAAACCTTACATCTTAGTGCAAAGATCCTCCAGTTGTTTTGAGATGTTAGCTTTAGTGCCTTTGACAGTAAAATCGCTCATCAACCATGGTACGAGCTCTAGCTTGGGTGGTAGACGGATTGTAGTTCGAATTCGGAACCAGTCGACCAGTACGCGGATCTTTAATGTGGGCACGGAGTCAATCTCCTATCTTGCCATGCTTGATCACAAATGCAAGTGAAGAGGACGAAGAACCGAAAATGATACGTTGGGTGTCTTCAAGTATCAACCAAGGTTGTTAAAATCGGGATCCTAACTCGAAACTATGGGGAAATTAGGATCGTAATTTAGCTCATGTAGGATCGTGGATCGTGTGTAAATAGTAGAATTGTATCGACGATTTTGGACCATAAAATCGTAGAATCGTAAATTAGGATCGAGATTTTAATAACTATGGTATCAACATCACGATAACTTCGGGACTTTTTATGTGAAATGATTGAGAATAGGAGAGGAATTTTGAGAGAGAAGTTGAGAGGGATTGTTGATGAATTCGGTGGTGATAATGAGGGGTATTTATAGGTGGAGGAAGTGGTGTGATCATGTGATCGTGGGATTGGTTGACCGAGGCGAGGCGCGAAGTTCATTTTGAAATCGCTTAGGTCATCTGACCTATGGGAACTCTGCACACGGATTGATGACGTGGTGCGCCGCGGGCCGCCTCTTGTGTCTACATAGGCCATGCGACCTACACAATATTCATGGCCTATTTCTCACTTTGGGCCTGCTCTGTGAGTTAGCCAAGGCCACGCGGCCTTGGTAGGATCTGTGGGGCCTGCACAACCAAGGTCATGCGACTTTGGTAGCTTGTTCTAGGCCTGAAAACTAATCAAGGCCGCTTGGCCTTGGTGTCAGGCTAATTCAATTTCAAACGACCATAGCTCCTTCATCCGGATTTCGATTGAGGCAATTCAAAAGGCGTTAGAAAGCTTATGATATGTACTTTACCCTCATAAAAAGAAATAAGGCCAATGAGACTTGTGGAAAAAATGAGATTCGAAATAGTGAGCACATATATATGGAAAGGGCGGAAAATGAAGGCCTTTCTAGGGGGTTGGTACGGTGGCTTTTGATTAAGCCCAGTGGCTTTTGATTGAGAAAGGTCCAGTAACTTTACTTTCATTCTAGCCTCTTTTCTTATTACTCTCGGTTTGTTTTTTTTTTTACACTTTTTCCGGTACAAAACCCGGTGTCTATAGTAGTTAACCACATTTGAAAACTAGAAACTACAAAAAATTACTCGAAGGTACCCTAAAATTTGGGAAAACTATTTTTTAGTACCCCAACTTTTCAAAACTCATTTCGAGGTATCCTTACTTTTTGGGTTATGAATTATTAGGTTCTTTTCTGGCCAAAGTATTGAAGTTTCTGATAAATTTAAGGCGGGAAGTGGATTGTCAACTTGAGTTTACTGAAATACCCTTTGGTTGTTACAAAACCAAAATTTTATTCATTTGCTCTTACAAAGAAGAAGCCCCCTCCCCCGCTAAATGCAGTTTCTCTATCTTCTTCTCTGTGTCTTCTTCTCTCTCGCTCACAAGCAACGGTAGTGGAAGCCATTGAAATGAAGTTCGGGGAAATGTCAGTGAAGGTATGCGTTTGGTTAACTAACATAGAATTTCAACAAAATTAACACTCACTAACTATTGTCGTCTGTAGTGGGTGGTTGACAATGGCATTTTGCTTTTCTTCATGGTTAGCAATAAGCAGACGTCACCAAAAAAAAAAACCAAAACTTTCTTTCCCAATTTGATTGTACACTACGAAACCCTATTTGAGGTAACAGAAGAAGCGCAACATGGAGATTGAAAGGTAAAAGGAAAGAGAATTTAGTCTCCATGGAAATGAGAAGCATCAGAGAGGTGACTCTAGTTTGGTAGAAACATTTAATGCAGATAGTAAACGTGAGCTTTCGGAAGGGCAAAATCGTCTTTCCCTTTCAACAAGTAAGGGTATTTCGGCCAGTTCACAAAATTAATAAGACTTTAGCTGGAAAAACACCTTACAATTACTAACCCAAAAAGTAAGAATACCCCGAAATGAGTTTTGAAAAGTCGGAGTACCAAAAAAACATTTGCCCAACTTTTGGGGTACCTGCGAGTAATTTTTTGAGAAACTAAAACCACAATGCGGTTAACCGCTTTTAGGTTCGGTTTAGGCTTAACCATAGGTTCCTAAAAATTTAAAGTAACAATCAGAGAAGAAAAATTAGCGTTTTGCTTAAATATTTTCAAATATTAGTATAAACTAATTAAAACGATTAACCATGGTGATTAACCATGGTTAATTGATTCATAAAAATACAAAACCGAACCCTAAATAGGTTAAATTGGTTCAGTTAACCTAAACCGTAGTTTTCTAAAAATCCAAACAGTTGACCGATTTTACCAGTTCGATTTTTGCAGTTTTACAATTTGTTTTCCGGTTTAGGCTCTACCCCTAACGGCATACATTAATTTTTGATCCAAATTTTGTCATTAACTAGTTAAAAGTGGACCTAGACTCACATTGCTGACAACACTATTACTAAATTAAATAAAAATTATTTAGATAAAAAAATATGTTGGAGTCTTAGATAAACATTTAATTTTATAAGTGATTTAGATGAAATGTAAAATGATTAGCAAGTAGCAACCATCTTACAATTACTATTAAATTTTTGATTTAAAATAACAATTTTAATATACTCCGTGCATCGCACGGGTTGAGATCTAGTAATATTAAAACACAACCTAACTCAACCACAAGCTGACACGTGTCAACCCAAAAAAATTCAACAAAGGCAATTTATTTAAACAACCTTTTGACTTCTCAGCTAATTATTTACCTCATAATATGATACAACAGTTAAAAAAAAATCTACACACTCACTTACTGTAAAGATGAAGAAAGAATAAAGAAGAAAGAAAGGAAAGGAAAGGAAAAGAAAAAACAATAAAGAATTTGATTATTATTGAAAAGGATTATTAGATGATAATATACTGAACTTTAAGGGTATTGGACAATAATGCACTGAACTTTTTTTTTGGACTCTAATACACTGAACTTTGAGGGCATTGGACAATAATACACTCAGACCAATTTAGCTGGTGGTTGACGCAGTGACTATTCTATTTTGAGGTGTCGTTTTTCTATTTTTTTCCAAAAAATATATTAGTCATCCTGTTTATGTATACTTTTTTATACAACAAAAATTTTTTCTGAAAAAAATTTAAAAACGACACCTCAAAGTAGGACATCCATCGTGTCAACCACCATCTGAATTGTTTTGAGTGCATTATTGTCCAATACCCTCAAAGTTTAGTGTATTAGTGTCAAAAAAAAAGTTCAGTGCATTATTGTCCAATACCCTTAAAGTTCAGTATATTATCGTCTAATAATCCTTTTCAATAATAATTTGGTTCGTTTGGCCAAAAATAATAGGAATATGCAATAGGTTACAAATTCTATCCTCCATAGCTAAATATATTAGAATAATAGAATAATAAAAAAACATTTTATTAATTTGGTGCATTAGTAATTTTGAAAAAAATAACATTTGATCATATAGGCTTAATAAAGAGAAAATTTAAAAGTTCAATTTATTAATTACTTTACTAATATTGATATTGAACTTAAACAACATGCAAAGTATATTTTAAGATTGAAAATTTACAATTGTAGAAATAATTGACAGTAAAATATAACAAAAAAAAAAAAACTACTCCAACATGAATCACTATTTAGAAAACAGACTATAATTCTCACAAATTAAGCATCATTGAAGAAAGAAAGAGAAAATATAAATATAATTTTAATTTAAAAACTAATAAATAAAATAGAATAATTCGTGTTTAGCATGGAATAAAGAATAGTTTTTGTTTTTTTAAAAAAAAACGGATTAAGGTTGGCGTGTAAAGTAGTGTGGTGCTAACCTAATTTGTCCAACTCCAACATGTTGCACGAAAAGGAAACCCCTCCAAGACGAGCTTCCCACTCCTCCAATACTCTGGCCGGCTGATTATACAAACACAGACAGGCATAATATTTCCCCCAGTTAGTTAATCATCATTAGTGGCGTACAACTGCCCTTTTGTTTTCGAAATACCGCCATTAATTCACCTTGCATTGTGAAACCAACCATAATCTGGCATGCATTATGGCATCATCATCAGCCATTATTACTCCCCTCATTTTCTTCCTCCTCCTCCTCCTCCTCCTCCTCCTGTGTTCTTCCACGGAGGCCCAACCATTCAGTCCGGCACCAGCCCCGGCACCCGCACCGTCATCAGACATCTGCAATGGTATATGGGTGAGCTACAGGTGGAAGTCCGGGAAGAAGCTCCACCCGTTAGAAGCCAACGGGAATGATCAGGCCTACAGCTTCAAGTCTGAGCTGACAATCCTGAACAACGACGACGTTGAGCTCAAGTCATGGCAGGCGTTTGTGGGGTTTCAACACGATGAACTCCTTGTTTCTATCGATGGTGCGGTCATTGCCAACGGGACTATCCTCCCGGCACTCGTTGGAAATGGGACCGTCATCGCTGGGTTCCCCCAGGCAAACCTCAAGACTGGGATTCAGACAGCGGGAGATTTGAAGCAGATGCAGGTCAAGGTTCAGATGGTGGGGACTCAGTTTGGGGTTCAGTTTCCTGATGTTCCGTTGCCTAACAATATCAGTCTTGTTAATGATGGATACATTTGTCCAGAACCCTTTACTATTGGTATGTTTTATCTCTTTTTACTCTTATTATTATTATTATTATTACGAAAATGATAAACATCTTGATGCAAGATCTTGCATTTTTTCTAAATCACCAATAAAGTTAAATGTAAGTGTATTTAAGTCATTCTAAATGTATGTTTCATTATTTTTAATTTTAGGGTTACTATAATTTATAAACAATTTAAAAATAATTATTTATTTATATTTATTTCATAAATATAAAATTATGTCTAAAATGTGCATTTTCTACTATGATTCATAAAATTAGGCTATTATTATATTTTTTTGACCTAGCTAATAAGTATTATGTTATTATAATTGATAAATATTATAATTATTAAAGAAACTATTAATAAAAGTTACAAAAATATGAAATATGACTAATTCAAGATGGTTAATAATCATCTTGTATTGTCCATATTTCATATTTTTATAACTTTTAATAATATTTTCTTTAATAATTATATATATTTATCAACTATAAGAGTATAATACTTATTAACAAGGTCAAAAAATATAAATAATAACCTAATTTTATCAATCATGTTAGAAAATACATATATTATGCATAATTTTATATTTATGAAAAAATACAAATAAATAATTATTTTTATATTATTTATAAGTTGTAATAACCCTCAAAATAATGAAACATAACTTTATAAAGATTTAAATATACTTACATTTAATTTTATAAATGATTTAGATGAAATGTAAGATGATTAGCAAGATATTTATCATTTTTGTTTTTTTTTTGTTTATCATTTTGTTATTATTATTGTTGTTACTATTGTTTCCGCTGCTTCCGCCTCCCACCCCTTTTATATTTCATTTACTATTTACTATTTATTTTTCTTATCTTCAATCTTATTCTTCAATAGATCACAATTAACTTAATAATAATATTGTATGATATGTCGTATTATTTATTTTAAAATTAATAGTAACATTTTCAATATTAAGCAAAATCAAAGTAAGAGGTTAAATGAAAAGTAAAGACTGCCATGATCGTTGACATATCTTATAGATAGTTTAAAATATTTTTTTAAACCTATATCGTAATAACAAATTAAAATATAATGTCTCATTAAATATTGTCTATTTATTTCTTTTTCATAGAGTAGTTGATAGACGACTGTTTTTTAAGTATAAGTTAATTAGAGCTAATATCTCTAATTTAAAATTAATTGAATATGAGTAATTGATTTTATAATGGGCATTTCCCCCCACGCCAAACGAGTCGCCTTCTCGTAAATGGCAAAATCGAGTCCTGGTGAGGTTAAGACATTCAACAATACAAACAATACTAGAACCAATTTGGTTACTAATTTAGATGCCCTTTCGGACACTGAACTCGATTTTTCAAATGAAAGAATTTGTAATAGGTTTCCACTCAAGAATATTGATGAATTCCAACAGAGAAAAAAAAATTGACAAAAAGGCAAAAAGTCTGTCGAAAAGCTGGAGTTTTTAACGGAATTTCAATGGGACTGATCTGTCTAAAATAACTAAATCGAAAATCCACTTTTTCGACAGGAGATAAATCTCCATTGAAACAATTTTCGATAGAACTGGCCCATTGTTTGTCAAAATTTCTTTCGAGAAGGACCAACCCATCGTTGAAAGTTTGTGGTTTATATTTTTCTATGTGCGCACACACACAAATATATATGCATATAATTTTTTTTGAACACTAAAAAACGGGGACTATATTAAGACGGGTTCAAATAGTTACACAAGTCCTGACCAGCCAGATCATTGACAATATCTGGCCACCTTAGTTCCCATTGAACAAGAAGAATAAGGACATCTCGGTCACTTAATAAAATTAATGGCCGGAAAAACAACAAATAATTACTAACCCAAAAATTAAGGGTACCTCAAAATGAGTTTTGAAATGTTAGGGTACCGAAAATAGTTTCCCCAAATATTGGGATACCTCCGAGTAATTTTTTAACTAAAAAACAATGATTCGATTAGATGATGTTTTAATGAGATATTGATTTTTCTGAATTCTTGACAATTGCAGGAAATTTCACTCTAAACACATGTTGCTTTCAAGATCCAGAAGCAGAATCAAACATGACCATAAGAGATGATTTTCTACCACGACAAAATGGTGACTTAACCATCATGTATGATGTGACTCATGCATTCTCAGGGAACTACTGGGCTCAAGTGACTATCGAGAATCATAACTCATTAGGTCGGCTCGATCAGTGGCGACTCAATTGGGAGTGGATGTCGAACGAGTTCATATTCACCATGAAAGGAGCATACCCAGATATTGTTGATGCAAATGACTGCATTAATGGCCCCCAAGCTGAGCAACTTCCTAATATAGACTTCTCAACTGTCCTAAACTGCCAAAGGAGGCCAACAATCATGGATCTTCCTCCTCAGTTTGCCAATGATCCCAACCTTGGTATGGTCCCATTTTGTTGCAGAAATGGTACCATTCTTCCTGTTGGCATGGACAAGAGTAAATCAAAGTCAGTATTCCAAGTTCAAGTTTACAAAATGCCTCCAAACATGAACCTAACTTCCATAATTGTCCCCCAGAATTGGGAGATTACCGGAGTACTGAACCCGAATTACAAATGTGGGCCGCCAATCCGGGTCACCCCCAGTGAGTTCCCAAGCCCGACGGGTCTACCCGTTAACACAACCGCAGTTTCCAGCTGGCAAGTGGTGTGTAACATAACCAAACCTAAAACTGCAACTTCCAAATGTTGTGTGTCATTCTCTGCATACTTCAATGAGTCAATCATTCCCTGTAAAACTTGTGCTTGTGGGTGTCCTAAGAACACAGACCAGACATGTAGCACAAAGGCTCCAGCCATGTTGATACCACCTGAGGCTCAATTGGTTCCCTTCGACAACCGAACTAAGCTGGCATTGGCATGGGCTGAGCTGAACCACCATCCTGTGCCAAATCCCCTGCCATGTTCTGACAACTGTGGTGTCAGCATAAACTGGCATTTAAACTCAGATTATGCCAAAGGATGGACAGCAAAAGTTACCCTTTTCAATTGGGAAGAAACCATCTTCCCTGATTGGTTCTTAGCTGTAGAAATGGATCACAAAGCTGCACTTGGTTTTGAGAAGGTTTACTCATTCAATGGAACCCTAATGACTGATGTTAATAATTCAGACACCATTTTCATGCAGGGTCTTCCTGGGTTGAACTACCTCATGGGAGAGACTAATGGGACCAAACCTAAAGACCCTAGGGTCCCCGGAAAACAACAGTCTGTTATCTCCTTTACGAAGAAAACTACCCGCGGAATTAGGGTTGCAGAAGGGGATGGTTTCCCTACCAAAGTATATTTCAATGGTGAGGAATGCTCACTTCCAAAAATAATTCCTATCAATGGTGGTTATAAAATAAGTTTGCCTACTATCTTCCCTCTTTTTGTTGTAGTTTTGGCATTCATTTTCATTCAACAATGACATGTTAGAGTGAGTTTGCATGATTTTTGTAATGTGATTTTAGTTTTGTTTATTTGTCTGGAAATGTTAGGGAGAGTTTGCGTGAATGAGGTAAATTTTGGGGGTATTTCGTTTGCGCATCCCGTAGAAGAGTGGGTTTGAATTCAGTCGGAAGTTATGGTGGTGGAAATGTTGTAATGTGATTTTAGTTTTGTTTATTTATCTGAAAATGTGTGGTTTGGTTAATGGAAGTTGCGAACGAAACTGCACTTCTGGTTTCGAAAATTTGATCATCAGGTTGCACAAAAAATTGCTGGAGGGTGCTACACATTTTTGGAAACTGATTGGTAGGGCACAACTTTTTTGTAATGCATTCCCGGGTGACATTAAATTTAACTAAATGACTTATTGGTGACATTCCGGTTATTTTGACTGAAATCCGACGAAATACATTGAAAAAGACAAAAATGCCCTTATTTTCCTCTCTAATTTAATTTAATCTACCCTTCATCTCTCTTTCTCTCTTTTACTCACCATCTTCCTCTATAATTCATTCATCTCAAATGCTCATCATTTTCAAAACCTTTATATTTACGTAAAGGGGGATTTAGATCATGCCAGCAACTAATATCATTCTCCACAAAAATAAGTTAAAGTCTTGACTGAACTTATATCATGCCAGCAACTGCAAACAAATTTTATGTTTTAAAAAAATAACACTTTATTACTCCACATTTAATGTGATCTAACGGTGTTATTTTTTTTTTAAAAAAAACAATAGAATCCATATTTGTTTATTTGAAGGTGCTGACGTGATATTGATTTAGTAAAGGTTTTATTATTCGCTTTTCTTTGCTCCTCAGTGGAGTCAGTTACTACTGAAATCCTTCAAATATGTTACTGTCCAACATCCCTCAAAATACAGTATATTATTGTCCCCCAAAAAAATTCGATACATTATTATCCAATATCCTCAAAATTTAGTATATTAAGAATCCAAAAGTCATTACAGTAACAATAGGAGCAATGCAAAATTACCCAAGTAGCAGTTTTGTAAGCCGAACCGAGCTACCTTGCAAGTGGAACCTCTTGCCATATCAATCATCAGCAACCATTGTTATCTATCTAATGAGATTTCTCAAAGAAACCACAATTATCAACCCCAACAACCAAGCTCCTCCTAATATTTGGTGACAACACTCGTTTCGAATCTTAAATCCTCAAGAGCTGAGCTCAAGCCTGCGATATTCAGAGAAGTAATTTCTTAGGATGTGCCGTAAATCCTGGAGATAATGTAAAACAGAGTGTAGAGGGTTGATACCTGTCGAGTGCTGTCGAGGTGATGGGAATCACACCAGCTGGTGATACTAGAGCGTCTATGTAAACATCATTCTCAGTTACGGGAATCACTTCGTTATCAAGAATTTGCACTGAATATGACAGAGCAACTGCACAGCAGCAAAGAATACAATTTGATCAGATTTCATACGAGTCTCCAAATGGACAACAAGTTCTTTCTATTCCAGGTGCTTACCGAGCAGCGGCTGCTTCCAGTTGCGCTCGTGAGCAAGCTGCCGATACTTCCTCAAGAAAGTATCGTAGTAACTGAAGTTATTCAGATACAGGATCAGAAACAACAAAAAAAACTTAAGACATACTTTTTTTCGGATATTGGATGACAATATACAGACCTTTGGAGGTATTGGATTGTAATATACCGACGTTTGCTATTGGACAACAATATCCCTGACCTTTATACATAGATGAGATTATTATACTAACAGTGACTAAGAGGGTGGTGACTGGTTAACTGGTCTTTATTTTAACGTGACAGGCGGAGGGAAAATAACCGCCCCTTGCCCAGTAACCCTGTTAACGCCTCCATTTTTCTCACTAACCTACGTTAAAAAAATCGGCCCTAACACAGTGACTAAGGAGGTGGTGAACCAATCTAATTCGTACTGATGTGACACACAACCAACCAATGTCTTGTAATGTGGGTTAGTGAGAAAAACGGATTGTTTAACGACGTTATTGGCTTGAGCAATTTTTTTCCTTCCGCCAGCCACATCAGTATGGAGACCGATTCACCATCCCCTTAGTTACTTTTGGTATAATAATGTACCTAGGTATAAAGATCAGGGATATTGCCGTCCAATAATAAAGGTTGGTATATTACAATCCAACACCCCCAGAAGTAGGTATATTATCATCCAAAAACCTTTTTTTTTTTGGATGTTATAGACATCGACACATTATTCAGTCTTCTACGGAACATTTTGGCCTTGAGAAATATCCCTATATTTGCAGTAAGGACTTGATTCTTTCTACTCAGTCAAATTCATCTAGAAGAAACTTTCTCCAAACAACAATAGCACTAGTGTGGAAATTTATCATATACCCTACCATTAATTTAGCCTCATGCACTATACTCTAAATTTCAGTTGCCCCAGAAAAGATCAATGCTTGAGAAGTACAGAGCAATAGATGATCCATTTGTACTCTGGTGGACTTTGATCTATTGAGTTAAGAGTACTTACGTCAAATATTGCTACTGAATTTCCAACTAAACCAGGTCAAAGCTTCCATAGATGTAAAAACTTACCCTCCACCACGACCCAATCGTCTTCCAGATTTGTCAAAAGCAAGTCCTGGCAAAAAGGGAATCGATGAATCAATCAAGGATTATCAGAATACTATTACAATCCCTCAACCCCAAAACCCAAAAAGGGAAAATCAAAATAAGAAAATACTAAAGACAAACAATGGAAATTCAGAGCAAAGTACAATTGTATAACGTGCAGAGAGGAAGAGTGTTAGAACAATTACCAGGTAACAGAATGAGGTCAACTGGTTCATTTGCTTGCATAACTGCGACAGGATGTGACACATGTAGAGATCTAGATTTAGCTTCATATCATCTACTGAGTTCACTTTCATAGTAAGGAAATGGAAACCGAAAATATTTCACAATACAAAGGGGCTTATCGTTCATTTACATGATAAAATTATTAGACGTACTTTGCTATTAAGTTCCAAAGGCATAGAGAAGGAAACAGGTACAGCAAGCTTGCCTAGCACTGAGTTTATTTTTGCATTGAGTAACTGGCTTAGAAAGAACACCAGGTATCTCGTCCATGTGAGGGAAGTTATGCTCGAGCCAGGAGTCAATTTTCCTTCCAGGACACTCATCAGAAGAGAAGTTAAGAGTACTTACGTATATAGAGCAATAGCACTATTTGACGTAAGTACTCTTAACTCAATAGAGCAATAGACACTCATCAGAAGAGAAGTTGAAAGAAGGTCCTTGAACATGCAGAAAACAGCACAAAATTCGGTGAATCCAGGGCAGGAAGCCGGTTATATGGGTTCATGCTACATATATGTTCACCCACCAAACTTAAACCAAGTTTATGCAACTTTTTCTTTAAGGATTTTTGGACGATAATGTACTGTGCTTTGCGAATGTTCGACAATAATGCTCATACATTTTTTTCTTGGACAATAATATACTATACTTTAGGGGTATCGGACAATAATAAACCAGAAACAATTCCGACGGTAGCAAACTCAGTGGTGGTCCCATGTGGCAGAGAAAATAAAAATCTTGATTAAATTAATGTCATGTCATTGTCAGCAAATGCAAATGAAATTGACTTTAATTTTTTAAGAATAACACCTCGTTACTCCACGTATGCACTAATCTAACGGTGTTACTTTTTCAGAAAAAATAGAATTCATATTTGCTTATTTTGACTTGCCGACATGACATCAATCAGTAAATATTTAAATATTTTTTGCTCCTCAGCCTACCACGTAAGACTGCCACCAAGTTAGTCATCGCCGGAACCGTCTCAGGTGCGTTATTCTCCAACACCACAGTATATTATTGTCCAAGAAAAAAGTTTAGTATATTATTGTCCAACACCTCCAAAGTACAGTATATTAGAGTCCAAAATCCTTTTCTTTTAAAGAATTAAAAACTTTTATGCAACTTAAACCCTTCATAAACACAGAAATGTGTAAGAAAGATCCAGTAAATCTACTCCTTCCACTCTCGGCCCAGATTCACCCACCAGGGTAATGGAAATTAAAAGTAATTAATCTTATGTGAAAAATGTAGGTTATAGGATGCATAACTATTATCAAGAAAACCATAGTAGTGAGCGAATAAATGTTGTTAACAGGAATAGGCCATCCAAATACCATATGTGAAAAACACAAGGAATCACAAGACATTACCATCTTCCTGTGGATTCCCTTCCCTATCTATAGGAGCAGGCTCCAAGATATCCATTGAGTTTGCAATTAGATCCTCCAAGCCTGAGATATGAAGCATCCGCATGTGACTGTTCTTGTCCTCCACCCGTGGTACATAGAGCTTTTTTCTGCGGCTGTTCTCATTACCTGGAAGTCAGAAGAGAAAACACAAGTTTAGAACAACCAAATGAAGAAGGCTCACTCAATGCTTCAGTGATATATTTGGCTATTAACTAAGTAAATAAATAACAAATTCCGTTCTTTTACTTGGGATAAAATTCAATTTCGGGGTTTCCTTGTTTCATGAAAGCTTCATAGTGATAGACAGCGGACGCTTCAGCCAGCATCTATGGGAAAAGTTTCTGGTGAGCTATCTGGAAACAATGCAGTATATTTGCCAGCACAACAAAATGAACTAGTATGCCACAATTACTTCATAGATGTTATAAGCTTGAACATGGAAAGAAAGCCAACCTTTCGCTGAAGTTTGTAGAATATCAGCAAGCACTTTTGATGTATCAACTTCACGCAAGGCATGGCAACTTATGTATGCACATAACGATTTGCTGGACATAAACCAAGGAGCTTCCAGAACAATGCGCTGGATGGTGTCATCTGAATCAATAAACAAGTTAAAATTGTCAAGGTTGCAGGGACGGCAAGGAACAGATTCTAAATAATGGGCTAAAAATCTACTTCAACCTCTAGTGTTGCAAAAAGAGGGAGGACAAGATGTTCCAACCTCTGCATTGTAGAATTGATTTTCTATCAGAGCAAATGAAAAATAAGAATGCATATCCCCCAAGAGATAGGTTGGTCAATTTGAAATTGCAGTGAGAACTTGGCAAAAGATCTTTATAGAAACTCCAAAGGGCTCTCCAAAAGTAGCCTAAAGAAGCTTAGCAATGAATGATATGGAAATGACTCATTTGTCACTTTTATCTTCATTACTGTAATTAATTTTTTCTCTCACTTCATGATTCCAACAGCATTAATCATAAGAATAGGGATCAAAACATATTTTTGGGCTAGGAGGTTCGTACCACATTACCTCCAATCTCTTGTGACGTGCCACATATACATCACAACAATTTTAAGGGCCCTAATGTAAATGTGTCACTTCTAACTTTAACTTATTGATCATAAATCAAAAGATCGAGATGAAAAGGAGAGCATCAATTTGATGCATCCGTTGATTGTGTGTAAAAGCGAAGCCCTGTTGATCTTCAAGTTCAGTGATCGGACCTCACTTTCTCTCTCTCTTCCCACAACTTTTTGAAAATTTCAGGTTTGTAACCTCAATCTCACTTTTGATTCGAGTAATGGAGATTGGGATTCAAGCTTTGTAAAGATTCAGTTCTTAGACAAATGAAATTTCCTGATCGGTGGATTTAGTTGATCATGAGGTGCATCTCTACGGTTCGGTACTCAATTATAGTTAATGGGACTGCGTCTCTTCAACTTATTCCAACATTGGGGCTTAGGCAAGGAAATCCTCTATCCCCGTACTTATTTATCCTTTGTATGGAGGCTTTATCGGCTTCCATTCAGAAGAAGGTGTGCCAGGGCAAGGTTACATGAGTAGCTGTAGCAAGAGGAGCTCCTCAAGTTTCCCATCTCTTTTTTGCCGACGATGCGCTTTTCTTTACAGAGCTGGAGGCAGCTTCATGTCTGGCTCTAAAAAATGTGATAGACAAATATAATTATACCTCAGGGCAGGTGGTGAATGTGAATAAGTCGTCCATTTGCTTTTCTAAAGGCACGCCGGATGAGGATAAGAAGGGTATGAAAGTCATCTTTGCATATTCGAAAGGGGTTTTTCTTCAAACGTATTTGGGGGTGTCTACAATGGCACCTAGAAACAGAACAGACCACTTTGGTTTCATGATAACAGATATCCAAAAACGTTTGGATGGGTGGCGGACAAAGATGCTTTCACCAGCTGGAAGGGCAGTTCTTATTAATGCCATTTTGGTTTCGTTGCATCAGCACATTTTTAGTGTATATTTGATCCCAAAGAAGGTGGTAGACAAGATCAAAGCTTTGGTTCTTAATTTTTTTTGGTGGAAAGCGGATGGATCAAATCAGTCCACTGGAAGCATCAGAATGTGGTTTTCTCGCCAAAAGGGCTAGTGGAAGGGGGGTGCGGCATGTGGGGTGTCTTAACAAGGCGTTGCTGTTGAAACGAGCCTGGCGAATGTACAATCAACCGAACCTGCTAATAGAGAAGATATGGAAAGCAAAATATGGCATCTCGTCACCTATTGAAAGATTTGGGAATGATCACTCCTGTTAGGGGGTCTGCGGTGTGGAAAGGGGTGTCTCCGGTAGCTACTCAGTGCAGGAATCGTCTCAGATGGACTATTGGGGATGGTTCTGCGGTCAGGGTCTTGGACAGCCGTTGGGTGCCAGATAGCCTGCTGGAAGTGCTGGATGAGGATAGAAGAGACAGTTTGCAACAGTTATGAGTTGCGGCCTTAACAAAGGTGAGTGGGGAGGGGATGATTTGGGATACAGATGTTATTCGGATGAACTTTACTCCAAGGACGGTCGCCAAGATTCTAAGGGTTTTCCCACCTCAGCCGGGTCTGGAGGATCGGCTGGTATGGCCAGGTAGGGGGTCATCTGAGTACCGGGTAAAAGAGGGATATTACTTTTATTTGTTGCTCGAATCGGAGGGTAGTGCTCCTTCGGCGGCAGATTCTACATTTTGGAAACAATTGTGGCATGCGGATATGCCTCCGAAATGGAAGGTGTTTGGCTAGAGATGTGCTGTAGATGCGCTACCCACCGGGGAGAACATATTGAAAAGGAAGTTTTCTGATTCCGGTAGGTGTTTTTGTGGATGTGTTGTGGAAACAATTAACCATTTGTTTCAGTTTTGTATGGCAGCTGGGAATTAATTCATCGGCAAACCACCATTTGGATTGGTTTGAGTGGTTGAAGGGGTGGGTGGGTTTCTTGGCTAAGCAGCAGGAAATGGGCCTGGACCTCATTAGGAAGTTTTTTCGAGTGTTGTGGGCAATCTGGAAGTCAAGGAATGTTGCATGTTTAAATGATGTAACGGTCGACAACGCTTTATTGAGTAGGATGCTGGCCCAATCTCAAGAGGAGGAGATGCGATGGTTGAAAGGGAAAGGGACGCGTGGTTGTGCAAGACAGTTGGTGAGTCGAATGGGGTTGCATGAGGTTGCTTGGGGTGTCCTGTGTCTCTTGGAGCTGGGCTGGTATTTTTGGTCGAAGGTGCGAAGGATAAGGATGGGGGGAGGGCGGCAATGGCCTGGGTGTTGAAGGAGGGGGATTCCACAAGGTTAAGTGCGGCTGAGCGGGTTCAGATAGAGTCAACCTTGCAAGCGGAGATGTATGCAGTCTATATGACAATAGGCGGGAAGGAGAAGCCTACGGGTAGTTGCCATATGTTCGGATTCGATATTGGTGATTGATTTGCTGGGTCGGCCTAGTTCAGCGCCTGTCGAGTGTAGAAGTCTAGCTATTGCATGCGTGCCCATGTTTTCTCAGTTTGAAGGGGGTGTTATAAGGACGGTTGATCGGCCACTAGTGGACCCGGCCCATAAGTTGGCGAAACAAGCCAAGTAGGGTCATTAGGGGAGGTGGCTTTTCTTATTCTTGTTTTTCGTGGTTTTTATCTAATGTAGTGTGCTGTGTGTGTTGTCTTGTCTAGCAAACAAAAGGCTGAGCAATCTATCAAGGTGTACTTCACACTCACAGCCATGATCCGCAGGTGTAATTTACAGCCATCGTTTACTAAAATGCATTTCCACATTAACTTACAGTCATCATTTCAAATTTCTCCCACATTTCCACATCCCCTTTGGCTTTCAAATTATACTAAAATGCATAAACGAATTCAACAATTCAACATATAACCCAATTCGCAAGCCTTACAGACGACCCTAAACTGCACTGTTCAAACAAATAATTTCCCCCATCAGTTTGAATTCAAACTAGACTAATTAACTTCACATTACAGGTAATGCTTGGTTATATCTCCTACATTTCTACAAAATCAAATATCACAACCCCAACATAAACGAGGACAAAATCAAATATCCTGTCTAAAACCCAATTCACAAAACAATTAAAGAAGGCATGTTTCCAGAGTGAGTTGAATAAGAAGTACCTTCAAGAGAACGCAAAGATGGGTCCATTTCTTTGAGGGATTTCCTGACTTTGGATCGGATGCTTTTCTTCTGTTTGAATATGTGCTCCAAATCGGAACTGGGCATCGTTGATTGGGTGTGATTGAGAGGGTTGGTGGAGCTCATTCTGAGAGAACAAGGAGATGGGCAGCGTAGGTTAAGCAAGAGGGGGGCGGTTGAAGCTGCTGGTTTTGCTAATGTGAGCCAAGAAGGGACTGTCGATGTCATAAGCTTCTTTACTTCCTTCAACCTCATGTCTTTCGTCTAGGATCTAGGTAGTTATTTTTTTCTTTTTCTTTTTTTTTTTTTGACGGCGGCCAAACAGGTTTTAGAGCATGTACAGTGTTAGTTCTAGAATTTTGGCTGGGTCATATTTTCACATTATATAAAATTCCTATTTTTGAAAACTTCATTTCATCATACCTATTATTATAAGACCTCATTCTATCCTTTTACTTTATAATATTCGATGTAAAGCTCCCTTTTTCTTATAATTAATAGATTTATGTATGATAATATTTTGTAAAGCTTAATAAGATTGTTATTCAACATTTTGTTTTTGTAGAAACAAAAATAAATAATAATTAACTTAAAAAAACAATCAAACGAAAAAGACATAATCATAATTTTTTATAGAATTTTTTTAAAAGTTAAATTAAGACTCCAAAATTTATAATGCAATCCACTAAAAGAAACAACAAATGCACACAATGCTCACTGTACTTTAGAATTGTCGGTTGGGGTTGATTAAGCGTTCCTTTCACGCTCCACATTTCTGTTCCATATTTCTTCAACAAGATCCGCTTGTAGACATTTGTGCAACTATCGTCTCAGACAAGTGCTGATTGTTTTAAGTAAATATTATAGCAAGGGTGACGTTCTCGACAAATTGTAGGCTATGGGGCAAATCCCTCAACATGATTATAATCAAATGCTAGGTTATATGTGTCACGCTCATTTTTACAATCATGTTGTGAACGAGGAGGACGTTGATGTCATTCATACTTCCTGGACACCAAAAAAAGCATGTCATATCCATGTGTTATATGAAGCGACTACTCCAAGAATAATTATTGGAGTTTTGTACAACCCTTTCTCAAATTGTCCCTTATAAGAAGTTGGACAATTCTTCTATTCCCAATGCATGCAATCGATGCTTCCTAACATACTTGGAAAATCACAAGCATTACCGACTTCCAATAAACGATCAACATCGGCTTGAGTTGGTTTCCTTAAGTACACTTCCCCGAACACATCAATGATAGCTTGTGCAAACATTTTTGTACACTCTAAAGTCGTGCTTGCCCCGATCTTTAGATATTCGTTGACACAATCAGCGGCAACACCGTAAGCTAAAATCTGCATAGTTGCGGTGCACTTAGTGAGTGGAGTCAATCCACATCATCCAATTGCATCGTACCTTAGTTGAAAGTACTCATAGTGACTGTTGAAGGCCTCGACTATGCGGAGAAATAAAGGCCTACGCATTCTATCTACGGCAAAAAATGACTTTCATAGTAAATTGAGTCATCTGCAAAGTAATCTTGGTATAGACGATCGTGAGCTTCTTTGCGATGTCTCCAAATAACTCTTTTCCTCCTTTTTGGGTCGGATGAAAAAGGCCCAAAATGTTGTTGTGCAGCTTGCAAGAATTGTTGCAGAAGCAATTTTTGTTTCACTTCTATACTACTCCCTCCGTCCCAAATTAATTGATGGAATTGGAGTTTTCACACATACCAATATATAACTATAATAACTACCAAACCTCAATTGTATTTGACATTTCTCTCTCTAATAAATAATGTAAAATAATTGAATTAGGTATTGGGAATAGGAAAGTGACAATTATTTTGGAACAAAATAAGTTAGTTAAAGTGTCAATTAATATGGGACGAAGGGACTATAATCTAACATTTCTTACATAACGATTGTATCATCAGAGGAGGAAGAGGAATCGTTGTCCAATATGAGACACCTAAAACTTGCAAGTATAGTTATAGAAAAAGAGAAGTCACAGACAACATAATTCATTTGATTGCAAATTTAACTACCTCTCAATATTTCACTTCATTTCATAACAATTATCATTCAAACCATTGTAGCAAATTACTAACCATTTTTCCAACCATTTTCAAATAGTAAGAAAAAAGGATGGTAGGAAAATTTTCCAACCATTTTAGTAAATTTAGTCGGAATTTCCAACCCTTTTCCCACCTATAATTTTTGAAAAATAATTGGAATATGAAATAGTTGCTAAAATGGTTGGTTTTTCCAATCATTTTAAATTGGTTAGAAAAAAGTGGTTGATAATATACATATTTTTAGTAGTGTCAGCCCTTATCACACTCACACCCATTTCAAACAATATATATTAGATGCACCCGGAGCATATGTTCCAGATATTTACGAGCGAACAATCATATGAATCAAAGTGAACAATCATAATAATCAGAGTGAACAACCTAATACATATAAGTGAACAATTGTAGAATTTGGAGCACGTGCTCCGAGAGCACTTAATAAATTGTGAATAAATCCTCCTCTATCTGTTGCGGGTCGAGGGCTCCTTCCCCTTCTTCCAATCCCGATTCATATTTTTCATAGAGAAATCTATGATTAAGGACAGAACAAGATTCATTTTTCATCATATCTAAGGGATTCCTTAGTTCAGGCCGAAGAAGCAATGCACTCGATCATTATCAAACTGACTGCAATTTTTTTCTGTCCGTGAGGATCCCACCAGAGCGCCTTCTACTTCTAATAGGCCATGAACTAGATCAGAATCATTCTCAACGAGTCCATAAGAAGCGATCCCATTTTGTTCATCGGGTCCGAGTAGAGACCAAAGATCTTAAACGACCAATTTGGCAGAACAATTCAAAAAATAAAGAAGTATCGTTAATTTCTTGATGTCCAAGTTCGACAATTCAAGGAGGCCCGTTTGACAATCCTATGGATTACTGAAATCATTCTCCTTGCTATTGGAGTATAAAGGTGGACATTTTTCAAAATATATATATATATATATGCTTGAAGTTGAAGCTACGACTATGACAGGAATAAAAGTATAAAACATTCATGATTGGGTGTATATTTTAGCCGGTTCCACTTCTACCCCGTTCACACATTGGAAGTCCAGCTTTTCTTTCTTTTCCCTATGTTTGTTTTCTTATTCCTACTTTCTTTTTTTTCAAATTGAAGTACCCGTAAAGTATAAGTTTTAGGTTGCAATTTGACATAAGAAGCAAACTCATGTACAAGGACATACAGATTCATCATCATCTCATTCTTTTTTCCATTATATTTTTTTAATCCTGCATCTTGAATGATTAACAACTGTATATTGACATCTCTCACTGGTTAGAAAGCTTCACATAACTAAAATTTCGGTACGCAAATAAATATTTTTTTTAAAAATGCTTTGATAGTTGATAGTATAACGTATGTGACATTTGAATAAATATATCATTTAGATAAATAGATCAATTCTTACTCTGCATAGGCGAAGTTAAAACATTTTACGCAAATTCCGATATAAGACCGTCTCACGTAAATTTATCATGTACAATGACTTGATCTTAAAGTTCCATTGGCAAGGCTAACCAATATACTGAAATGCAAGGGAAATGCTTTGGAAATAGTGGGAAATGATTATTACATGAGTAATACAAAATCCAAATAACCTATTGGCCCTGTCAAATTTATGGGTAAATACAATTTATCCAAATTTACCAGTTTTTACCTAAATTTATCAAAATTTATCAAAACTTACAAAAAATTATCAAACTTAAAAAAATTAAAATAAAATAATTTTGACATATTGATATCAATTTGCCAAAATTTACTAGAATTTATCAAAAGTTATCAAAAATTACCAAAAATTACCAAAATTTAACTTTTACCCAACTGTTTTTTACCCATTAATTTGATAGGGCCGTTGAAGCAACATATATAACAAATTTAAGCAGCTTATTCAGCAAGAAAGTGACGATATTTGTTTAACTAATTAATCTGACCATTCTTTCGGCTTGAACAATTATTTTAATTTTCAAGATCAGCAAGTGTTACACATACGTAAACAAATGCATCACCCATGAGTCGATGACATAAAATAATCAAAAGGCATTAATTAAGGTATCTTTTGACTTAATTTGTTCATCTCCAATATAAATCCAGGATCTAACTCATAATTACTTGTAGTACTCCCACTATATAAACTAACCTCACCTAGAGATTTGAGTCTCTTAGCTCCAGACCCAAAAACTTGAAAAAGTTGTACCATACCATACCATTAATACAAGCTAGAAAATAGATCGAGAATCGATGCTATAATGGTTATGGCACCAAGAAAGTTAACCCTCACATTTTTCATCGTATTTAGCACCCTTTTGTGTGTCATCTCTGAACCAGAGGACGTCGAAAAATGGTGCAATACTGTGCCTCATCCAGAGCCATGCAAATTTTTCATGGCAAACAAGTCTTTGAACCCAACGAACGAGTTTGAGTTCAGGAAGATGTCAGTTGAGTTAGCCCTAGATCGAGCCCAAGCTGCGCAAAAACACGCATGGAGATTAGGGCAAAGGTGTGACAGTCACAAAGAAAGAGCTGCATGGGTCGATTGCGTCAGACTCTATGACCACACCATCATACTACTCAACCAGACCTTACAAGGTCTCAGCACTGCCCGTGCTAACTCTAGCAGTTGCACAGACTTCGACGCTCAGACATGGTTCAGCTCTGCCCTGACGAATCTTGATACCTGCAAGGGTGGATCTGATGACATGAACGTCACCCAGTTTCTGTGGCCTCATTTCCAGTTCAATGTCTCGGATCTCGTCTCGAATGTCTTGGCAATCAATCAAGGGTTACTTATGAAGGAGGATAACTATACGACTAACACCAGTGGTGGTGTTCATGGTGATGATTTTGATCGGGAATTTCCTGGTTGGGTGACACATGAGGATAGGAGGTTGTTGGTTTCGCATAGGAAGCTGGCTGTTTCCAAGGCTACGTTTGTTGTTGCGAAGGATCGAACCGGACATTTCAGGACCATTCAAGCTGCCATTGATGCTGCGGCTAGAAGTAGGTTGAAGAGGAAGATTATATACGTTAAGAAGGGGATTTATAGGGAGAATATTAATGTTGGTCCTTATAATAATGATATCATGTTGGTTGGGCAAGGTATGAGGAATACTATTGTCACTGCTAGCAGAAGTGTTCGAGCTGGGTATACCACTTACAACTCTGCAACTGCAGGTACTCTTATTCATTCATTCATTAGTTGTTTCTACTGATTACAATTTTTCTTGCAAAAAATGAGTCACAGGTACTATTTTGATAATGAAAACATGTAGGTACCTTGTATTTTTTGTGGAAATTATTTTAAGTATTCAATTATCTTTGCTTCTTGTTACATTGATGTATAACTCAAAACAACTTTTCTCATATTTGTTATATTTTTTTTAAAAAAAAAGGTACCGATACAAAGTACCCAAATACTCCCTCCATTCCATATTAATTGTCTGTGTTTAGAAATTGTGCAATCAAATTTTAAAAATCTTGACCATAAATTTTTTAATATATACAATGGGTTGTTATATAAAATTACCACCAATAGATTCATACTGAAAAATACTACCATAGCAGTATAATATTACAATTGTTAATAACATATTATATAAGAAATTATCAATTAAAGAGTGACATTGAAGACCGTGAAAGTCAAAATTGTGACAATTAATATGAAACGGACGGAGTAATTTTTTTTTAAGGAGAAACAAAAAAAAAATTAGGGAGTAGAGTAGTATTTTTAATTTTGAATAGAATGTGGAATCAACCATTGACCTCGATGTCTTTCAGTGATCAGAAGCAATTAAGTATGCGTAAATTTGAGTACTAAATTCTGACATAACACTTGATCAATATTATTATACGTGTTTCCTAAATTTTCCCATTTTATTAACCCTGAAGTCAAGACTTGCTTCATCATTATGCACTACTGTGGGCCTTGTGCCAAGCAAACAACACGTTCCTCCGGCACATATCTCTCTTCCTGTTTTCTGCATTACATTAAATTACAAGCCACTCAATCCTTAATTATAACATAATACAATATAATTAACAACTAGGTTATTGATATTTTTAGCTGTGTGATTGAATTGTGATGGTTTTTGGTTATAGTGGGTGTGAACGTTCTTGCTGTGCTATTTATGTTTAGCAGTGTTTGGTTGTTATCTTTTTCTCTTAGAGCTGGTTGATTGCTGTTGTATTTTGCAGTTTGCTGTATTTTGTAAACTTTTAATCCCTTTGGCTATCAACAATCGAAGAAATAATATTTTCACATTTTGTTGTATTTTGCAGGACCATGATAAACATTTTGTCTCAAGATGCATCTTGAATAATCTATATTTCACATTTTGCAAACTTTTAATAATATTTTCTCTAATAATGATGTATATTTATCAACTACAAGAGTATAATACTTATTTGCTAGGTCCAAAAAATATAAATAATAGCCAACTTTATCAATCATAGTAAAAAATGCATATTTTATACATAGTTTTATATTTATGATAAAATATAAATAAATAAATATTTTTATATTGTTTATAGGTTACAATAACCCTCAAAGTAATGATTTAAATATACTTACATTTAATTTTATAAGTGATTTATGTGAGATGTAAGATGGTTAAGAACCATTTTGAGGCAAGGTGTTTATCATTTAACAACCCGGTTTTAATTTTTGCTTGATTTGTTTTGATTATTACAGGCATCGATGGCCTTCGATTCATAGCCCGAGACATCACATTTCGAAACACAGCCGGACCAGAAAAAGGACAGGCAGTAGCCCTCCGATCAAGCTCAGACCTGTCAGTATTCTACAAATGCAGCTTCATAGGCTACCAAGACACCCTCTTCGTTCACTCCCAACGACAATTCTACAAAATGTGCTACATATTCGGCACCATCGACATCATCTTCGGCAACGCAGCCGTTGTCTTCCAAAGCTGCATCATCAAAGTCAGAAGACCCATCTGGGGACAGGCTAACGTCGTGACAGCCCAAGGTCGGGCCGATCCTAACCAAAACACGGGGATCGTGATCCACAGCTCGAGGATCACAGCGAACCGAGACCTCTCACCTAGGATCGGATCCGTCGCAACCTACTTGGGTCGACCATGGCAGAAATACTCGAGGACTGTGATCATGAAATCCTTCATGGACCGACTCGTACACCCCGTGGGTTGGCTCGAGTGGAACGGTAACAGATATGTCAACACATTGTACTATGCTGAGTACAAGAATTTCGGGCCGGGTTCGAATGTGGGTAGACGTGTCAGGTGGGGTGGATTTCACTCTATAAGCAACCCTAATGCCGTCTCGAAGTTTACGGTTGGAAGCTTTATAGCTGGCCGGGCATGGTTGCCGGCCACTGGCGTACCATTCAGTGCTGGTCTTTGAATACTTAGGGAGCGTTTGGTAGAAACCCAATGAAATTTTTCCTTGGAAAATGGAGAAAATGGTGGACCCACCGTGAAATTTTTCCTAAGGTCAACCCACATCCAAGCATGGGAAAAATAAGTCAACCTGAGAAAATTGACCATTTTCCTAGGGTTATTGACCAACCAAACGCACCCTTAATTTTATCAGCTCCCTATTGTTTTGCTCCTATATATGATTAATTTCTTATTGATCATACTTGAATTGGTTCACTATTTATTTTATGATTAGTATGATTGTAGACATTTCAATTCTTCTCTAAACATGTTGTCATGTATCTATTCATATGCTTGTAAAGAACAAGGGAGCAACTGAATTGAGGATTAGGGAATTCCCTATTAAGTTATTGCGATACTGTATTAATTGAACCACATTGTACCAAGAAAGGACCCCTTATTTTTTATTGATTTATTCTAATTTTTTTCCTTAATTTCCTATTTCTATGGTCAGTTTTCACATCATGTTTGCGTTGAATGTGCAAAATTTTCGATTTATTAAAAATAAATAAATTATATGATTAAACACAACAATAAAGACGAGCAAACCTTGCTTGTTTGCAAGTATGGTGGAAGGAAGGTAGGTCCCTTCATGACAATGACTTGATTATGGAGAAGGAATGAAGGGTGAAAAATGAGGTTTATGGATGATATGGATGATATGGATGATAGGATGATGATGATAGTGGAAAATTGAGGCTTGATGAGAGAATTTGAGAGAGTAGATGATAGTGGTTGATAAGAAGTGTTCGGGGTAATTGTTGATGAAATGAGTGAAGGGATGAAGGGATATTTATAGGTGAGGTCAAGGGAATTAGAATGGAAGGATGGGAGACATGACCCAAGGACTATGCCCCTAATGGCACAATCGTAGGCCCAGCGGCCTATGGCGTGCGAATACACGAATCAGTAATGTGGCAAAAAGTAGCGGGCTGGAGTTTTAACATCGTAGGCCCAGCGGCCTACGCTTGTTTATTTGGGCCTGGTTTGCCTTTTGGGCCTAGTTTGATGGCGGTATAGGCCCAAGGGCCTATGCCATTTTCTAGTAGGCTGGCTGGCGGCTTTCCTTTTTGTGGGCTTGATTCTTATGTTGGCCAAGGCTCATGGGCCTTGGTGGACTGTTTTGGGTCTAATTCCTTTGAGCGGAATATGTTGGTGCATAACCCAGTTGTAGACACCGAAAATGTGTCGGACAGATTTTAGCTTAACCCGAGATCGAGATGTTGAAGTCCGAGCAGATTTCCGATTTGGGCCAAAACCGGGGATGGCGCGGATTTGCAGTTTTTGGGCCTAAAAAAAGGAAGGTTGGCGCGGATTTTGGGATTTGGGCCAAAATCAGGGCTGGCGCGGATTTGCAGTTTTTTGGGCCAAAATTATTGGGTTTGCGCGGATTTGTGCAAGTTTTTGGGCCAAGATGTGCATCTCACGCGGATCCGGACCTTGAACCATACCCGACCCATATTGCAAATCGGATCCGGATTCGGGCATAACCCACAGATCCGCGCGGATTTGGCCCCGGGTTGACCCATCAGACTGGCGCGGATTTGGTCAAAGAGAAACTGCAGGCGGTTTTCGACGGTTGAATAACACGGCGATTCTACCGCAGATGGCGCTGGATTTTGGGCAAGCTTCTGGCGATTCTTTGGAGGTTGGCGCGGATTTCCGGCAACCGTCGCCAACCGTCGCCAACCGTCGCCAACTGCTGCCAATTTCTGGAGCTTATTTAAGGATCCGTGCGGATCCGGATAGGGGGTTGGCAATTTTTGATCCTGGGTTGGCATTTTGGTATTCAGGGAAGAGATTTTTCTGGGCAAACACAGACTCAATCCAGGTGAAATTTAAGGAAATCCGCGCGGATTTCCTTGTCGAGTCCTTCCCAGCCACCTCGGGTTCCGACGCACACCCAACCTGAATTTGCTTCCGACGACCCATTTTCCACCAAATCTGCGCGGATTTTCGGTATAATCCGCTTCACTTCTTTCGTTTAATTTAGTTTTTTTGTGATTGGTTTAAGAAAAAGTTGTAACAATGTAGCTAATACGCCCCGCCCGCTGTAATTTTAGTTTTTTTTCTTTATTTGTTTATGTGCTGAACTCTTTTCTTTTCGTTAATTGCATGATGTTTTTCTTTCAATTCGGTGACAACTTCGTTTTTTTTCTTCAAAAAAAGTAACCCGACTTAGTAAAGGCCGCTTCGGCGGGCGGTGCAAGGGCATCCCCCTACACCGACATCTTTACCCCCGGACCCGAGTTCTGGTTCGAGACCGGAGTCATTATTTTCTTTTTTGTTAATTTTTTTTTTTTACAAAATTAACTGGCGACTCCTTCATTTTTACGGTATCCGCATTAAACCGACTTTCACTTTTTTTCCTTTTCGATGCATATTGGTTACCGGCACCGTTTGAACACTCGGATGGAAGCCACCGTGGTACTACTGGAGCTAGGATCCGCGCGGATCTTCGCCCAGTAGGCCAATGGAGGTTCCCGTCTGTGGTTCAAATGGGCCGGAGCGGAAAATAATAAATTTCGGCCTTGACAGACCTTGAATCCGCGCGGATTTCTTTGATTTGTTTCGGTCCATTTTTTCTTCTTTTCCCGAAAATCTGTATGCGTTTCAAAGGTCAAGAATAAATTCGTTGAATCGGATTACCGTCATACGAAATTTTTTTTAATTCAATAAAATTTGCACCATTAAGGACATAAGCAACCCTACGTCGAATCGACCTTCCGTGGGGGACCGTGCCCTCCGAGGGCCGCGGGCCCTACAGTGGCGACTCCACTGGGGACTTATAAGAGGGTAAAAACTTGAAAAGTCGGGTTTAGTTTTTTTTAAAAAAAAAGTTGTCATGTTTTTTTTAACTTTAGGCATTATTCGCATCTTACGGGCCTTCCCCTTCGTCGGGCACACAAGGTACCGTTTAGGAAAATCCTTACTTACCATTTAGGGAAAAACATTAACCATTCAACTCAGGTGGGTCCATTTAGACCTTCACCGAGCCGGTGGTTGTTTTTCCCCCTCGTGCCATACTCCTTAATCCACTTGATTAAAAGGAGCAACCCGGGGGTATTAACCTTCCATGCACCCCATGGAGGCCAAATGCCCGGGACACGAGTTAGGAGGTGTTAGTAAATCGACCTTTAAACCTCAAACATAGAGCTTTGGTTAGGATGGAACTGCATTTGCATGCTATGTGTTCTTCCCCATCCTCGAACCCGAGACCATGCAGTAGTGCTTAGAGAAATTCAAAAATAAAGTCTTCTTGGGTCTTTTGTTTTTGTGTCGGACCCCAATTTAGGCCCGGAAGTAGGCCTGAGCCCAGAAATCCGCGGATTCTGTTGAGCTCAGTGGCGGGAACTAAAGTGAGGGAAGTCAGTGTCTGGGTTTAGAATTTGGCCCACGTAGGACACAGACCCAGGGAATCCGCGCGGATTCCAGGTTCTTCCGGTTTTTGTTTTTTTTTATGCTTCACCGAATTTATGCCTGGTAGCGGGTTTGAGCCCAGAAATCCGCGCGGATTTCTGTTGACTTTAGTCGCTAGCAGGCTTAAATCGAGTGGTCTATGTGTGGTTTTTTTTCTTTTTTTTTTCTTCTTTTCTTTTCTTCGTCTTTTGTTTTTTTGTGTGTACCTTGATTTGGGCTCGGCAGTGATCTTGAGCCCAACAAATCCGCGTAGACCTCACTGGGTTTATACCGGAAGATCCATGTGATTCATGAGCTCGATACTCTTTGGACCCAAATTTTAGGTTGTTCGGGGTTTTGTTTGAGTTTTTTCTTTTTTTCTTTTCTTCTTGCCTTTTTGCATAAGGTTTTGTGTTTGAGTCGAAATACATTTGGGTATCTAAAGTCGTTGGGCCTCATGAGATCCGCGGTTTTGTGAGTGGGCCCCCTTTGGGTAGTCAAATGAGTTTCTAGTTCGTTTAGTTCGCTAGATTAATATGTTTAACCCTATGAGAGGCTGAGTTCTTTACGGATTCGGTCAGATAAGGTTTAAACATGTTATTTCGAGCTTTAGTCGACGTGCATAAGAGTTTTATTTGGGCTTCGTATAGTCTTGAGCCTTAGTTCGATTATTCGGAGTTGAATAGAATTCTTCATTCATTGCATGTTGTGTCTTTAGGAGGCGTTGGTGAGTCGTTGAATTCCTCCACCTTTTCGGGACGGGATAGGTTGGTTTGGGTTTATCAACGGGGCCGAAGCGGCGTTTGAAACCTTCGATATTCATTACGGCGATACGAAGACCGGGTATCATCGAGGTGACCAATCGAGGCGGTAGCGAAGGGACATCGAGGAGTAGTTGAGAGTTTAGTGATTGATCCATCGAAACCATGTCAAACCCAAATGATGGCGTGGTCAACCACCGCGGTGATCTTTGGGGAGGAAGCTGTTCCACCACCACCACCAGCTCCAAATACTGACTTGGAGCAATTAACCAATGTGATTCTAAACATGCAAGTTTCGATGAGCGCTCAACTGGAGGCGCAGAACTGAAGAATCGGCCATTATCCATGCCATGGAGGAGGCAAAGAACTCAAATGTGAAGAATCCTCCCACGGGGGAGGTTGATCAGTCTGGCAGGGAGAAGGATGGATCTGTCCACGGGGTTTCAAATTCGAGACTAGATCGCATCGAGCAGATGTTGAAGGAATCTACTTTGTTCAACAACCAATTTATGGATGATGTCGGTTTTACACCGGTGCCTCGGGGAAGGCTTCCCCCTAAGTTCAACATGCCAGACATTAAGTTCTATGGTGTGGAGAGCCCTCATCAGCATGTGAGGAACTTTCTAGGGGCGATGACGCTGAAGGGGGTAGAGGAAGACATCTATCACATTATTTTTCCTTGGACTTTGGGACCTGATGTTATGAAATGGTACAACACTCTCAGTCCAGCTAAGACTACACAATGGAGTTTGCTTTGCAAGGAGTTCTTACATCAGTATTCCTACAATGTAGACATGCCAGTCACTTTAAGGGACATGGAATTAGTGAAGCAAGAGGAGAAAGAATCTTTCTCTGACTACTTTGCTCGGTGGAGATCAAAGGCAGCTCAAATGGTGGACCGACCATCTGAAGAGCACCAAGTAGACATGCTTATTAGAAGTCTACAACCGTCATACAACGCTCATTTGAGGTTTCAACCCCTTAAAGATTTCGCTACATTAAAGGTTTGGGACTAAAATAGAAAGTGAGTTTGCTAAGGGAGTTGCAGTTGAAATTTGGAAGAACACTTATACTAACGGGAAGTGGTGGCCCATCTGCATCCAACAACAAGGAGCGAGGTGAATGCCCTACAACGCTACACGAATACACCCCTATAGACACTACGTGCGCCCAAGCTTTAGAGCGTCTCTTAGCGAGGAATGATTACTCTTCCCGACTTAAGGCCGGAGCCAAAAGAAGCCACGGAGTTGGGGCCGGCAAGTTCTGCAAGTACCATAGGGCTCGAGGCACGATCACGAGCGTGCTTTACTTTGAAGAACAGGATGGAAGAGATGTTTAGGTCCAAACAACTACCCTTACCGAAGGCAGCACAAAAACCTAGCAACACAAACAATCCACTAGGTTCACTGCATATACACGCCGTGTCGGAGGAATGCGAATGGGATCCCTCGGATTTCATTACCGATGCAAAGAGGTCAACTTACATCAAACATTACTTCACGGAGGGCCTTGAGGTCAACGGTTTATGGGCTAGTGACGAGGAAGATGTCTATGGTGAGCCTCATGCTGAGAGGGCCACGGACAACTTTTGGGATTCTGATAGAGACGAGGACTTTTGGGGAACAGCAAAGTCTGGAGAGGTCAAAACTCCGGATGTTACTTTCCTTACAAGGTCAGGACGCCATAATCATCAAGGAGGCCCTTCCCAAGTCCAACCTCAAGACAAGGGAAAGGAGAAGGTAGGAGAGGTAGTGATCCCCGTTCCGGAGGAGGATTTGATGTTAAAGCAGCTGAAGAGATTGAAGATGGATGTTACGGTATGGCAATTGTTGGCAGCTTCACAAAAGCACGAAGCCACGATTGAGGCTTTGAGCAAGTTGGAAGTATCACCCGAAACTACGCCCGAAGAAATAGTATCTTTTGTCACATCTGGCAGGAATACCATAACTTTTGGTGATGAGGATTTGCCTAAGGAAGGTCTTGCACACAACAAGGCCTTATACTTGACCGTGGGTTGTGCCAGTAAGGTGATACCCTTAGTATTGGTGGACAACGGATCTGCGGTGAACATCATCCATGGAGGGCGGCACGGTGAGGATTCAATCCCATCGACACCCGAGCCATTCAACTTAGGGCCTCGACAACACTCCTAGGCGAATTTTGGGTTCAGTGCATTACCGATTACTATGGATGCAATTTCCAGCAATGTTGAGTTTCTAGTGTTGGACATTCCGGCATCATTTAACCTTTTGTTAGGACGCCCTTGGTTGCACGCACAACAAGCGGTGTCATCTACTTTACATCAGAAGGTGAAGATGATGGTTAAGGGGCAGGTGGTAACAGTCAAAGGAGAGGAGTTAGCGGTGTAATTACTTGAAGAAACCTATGATCGAGGTAGAACATAACTCGAGGCGAGGAGTTCCACCATTTCGATATCGTAGCTACCTTGGAGAAGGAAGAAGCACCTTTGGACTTCGATCCTTATTCCAACAGGAAGGTGAACGCAATTTTGAAGCGACATGGATACTTTCCCGGGTTACCTTTGGGAAGAAGAGCTCAAGGGCCTACATCTTTTTCTTTGACTCAAGGAGGGAGCTATCACTTTGGTTTAGGCTACATTCCAACAGAGGAAGAGAGGAGATTAGCTAAGAAGGTTAGGAGAGTTAGGAGAGATGAGCCAATACCGCTTTATAGCATAAAGCCATATCCACTCACGCTTAATGGCCAGTTCATGAGGGAAGGAGATCCTTTCCCTTACTTTGGTTTTCCAGAGCCCTACTATTTTAAGAGCAAGGGCATCCTAGTTCCAGGTTTAGAGATCTTCAACGACTGCATGCTACTCGAGGAGGAATTGTTCACACCGGCAAGAGAGAACAGGTTTAGAGATCTAGCAGGGAGTAACATCTTTGGAATGTTGTTCGGTCAAGAAGCACAGAGAGAGGAGAAACCTGTGGGGGCGCTTTCCTTGGCCCTATCAAGCATGGATTTCGATCCTACTAAGCTCATCGCTACATGGGGTCAGGAAATCATCAAGTTACCTGGGTGTCGGCCAAAGGAGACAAGGAGTTTGTGTTAGCTTTAGGAGAGTCAGTGCTCGGGTCAGAGTCTAGTGTCAATCCTGTTGTTGTTCCATTTTCCAAGTGCATCTTGAAGTCGGGTTTTAAGCTTAATCGATCTGTTGCATCTATACGGAGTGCATTGAGTCACCTATTGATGTTCTTGTTTCTGAATTCAATGAAATGAACTCGTTTGCTTATGACTCTTCTTATCCCCCGTCCCTGAACTGCTTTGCCTCTAATGAAAATAATCAAGATGCTGTAAACGAATCAGAAATTCCTAAAGATCTCTTAAAAGCCGTAAAGAAACATGAGAATCGGATTTCCGTAATTGAAGAAACTATAGAAGTAAACCTAGGTACACCTAAAGAGCCTAAATTAACCAAAATTGGGAAATTTTTTAACCATCGGGGAGCAAGAGCACTTTACTCTTCTCTTACGAGAATTTGTAGACGTCTTCGCCTGGTCATATCAAGATATGCCAGGTATAGACCGAGAAATAGCTGAACCGCAAATTCCGCTTTACTGCGCTAAACGATTAAGCGAAGCTTAGGCGGATGAAACCGAATGGGCGTTGAAGATTAAGGAGGAAGTCGAAGCGATTGAAGGTAGGCTTCATTAGGGTGTCGAATATCCACCTTTGGATAGCTAATGTAGTCCCGGTTCCAAAGAAAGATGGGAGAGTTCGGATGTGCGTAGATTTTAGAGATTTAAACAAGGCAAGTCCGAAGGATGACTTTCCCTTACCTCATATCGATGTTTTGGTAGACAACACCTGTAGGCATGCCTTTCTTTCATTCATGGATGGGTATTCAGGTTATAACCAGGTTAAAATGGCAGAGGAGGATATGGAGAAGACGACGTTCATCACACATTGGGGTACATTCTGTTATGTAGTGATGCCATTCGGGTTGAAAAATGCAGGGGCGACCTATCAAAGGACAGCCACCACATTGTTGCATGATATGATGCATAAAGAGGCAGAGGTTTACGTAGACGACATGATCATCAAGTCCGTTAACCGTGACACACACTTAGATAGCCTTAGAAGATTCTTCCATAGGCTGCGGAAATACGGAATGAGGTTAAACCCTCAGAAGTGTGCTTTTGGAGTGACGTCAGGCAGGTTATTGGGTTTTGTAGTGAGCTCTAGGGGAATCGAGGTTGATCCAGCAAAGATCAAGGCGATACAGGAAATGCCACCGCCTAAGACAGAGAAGGAGATAAGGGGTTTTCTTGGACGATTGCAGTACATAAGCCGGTTCATTTCGAAATTAACCATGATTTGTGACCCTATATTTAAGAAGTTGAGGAAAGGGGTCAAATCTGAGTGGGACGAAAAATGTCAAGCAGCTTTTGACAAAATTAAAGAGTACTTGGCTAATCCGCCTGTTTTAGTTCCACCAGTATCTGAAAAGCCTTTATTGTTGTACTTGACAATCACTGAGTCGGCAATGGGGGCTATGCTAGCTCAAAGATACGATGGTGAAGAGCGAGCAATTTACTACTTAAGCAAGAAGTTTCTAGAATATGAAGCCCGGTACTCCAACATTGAGAGATTGTCCCTTGCCTTAGTTTGGGCAACGAGGAAACTACGTCACTACATGCTTGCGCATACCGTGCATGTGACCGCATTCATGAATCCTCTCAAGTACCTGATGGAGCGACCAGCGGTCAACGATGAAGTAGCTCGGTGGATGGTTATGTTATCGAGTTCGACTTACAATTTGTTCCACAAAAAGCCATAAAAGGAAGAGTAGTCGCGATTTTTGGCGGTTACTGTTGAGGAGGCTAGTGAAGAAAAGTTAGATTTTCCCGATGAAGAAGTATTTCAAACACAGAAAGAAACATGGGAAATGTATTTTGATGGAGCTTCCAACCAAAGTGGATTCGGTGTAGGAATCATTTTGATTTCACCCGAAGGAGCCCACACTCCTATTTCCGTGAAGCTAGATTTTGAGGCGACAAATAATGTAGCTGAATATGAGGCATGTATCATTGGCATGCAGGCTGCTGTAGAAATGCGCATAAAGTGCATGAGGATATTTGGTGATTCGAGCCTTATAATAAACCAGGTTTGCAATAAGTGGAAGGTGAAGAACGAAGCTTTGGCACCCTACCAGGCTTACGTAAGGGATTTAGCAGAACACTTTGATCAAGTAGTGTTCACTTATTTACCTCGGGAGCATAATGAGTTAGCTGACGCATTAGCAAAGCTGTCATCCTTGCTAAATATCCCGAGAGGAGTTGTGTCTATGCCGATATGCATAGAGAGAAGAAGTCAACCAGCTTATGTTTATTCTGTAGAAGTTTGTGAGATAGACTCGACTTGTTGGTATCATGACATCTATCAATACCTCACCAAAGGGGTTTACCCTGAGGATTCTACCACAAGATCACAAAGAGCAATCAGACTCTTAGCGTCGCAGTATTGTTTGATTCAGGATCAGTTGTACAAAAAGACGGACATGGGTATCAATTTGCTTTGTTTAGAACAGAGTGAAGCTCAGAACTTGATGAAGGAAGTTAATGGGGGAGAATGTGGCCCGCATATGAATGGACGGATGTTGTCCAAGAAGGTTCAAAGGATGGGGTATTACTGGTCGACTATGGAAGCTGACTGTCACGACTACGTAAAACGGTGCTACAAGTGTCAAATCTATGCGAACTTGCAACACCAACCCCCGTCATTTTTGACCACGTTAACCTCGCCATGGCCATTTTCAGTTTGGGGCATTGATATCATAGGGAAGGTGACTCCTAAAGGAACGGGAGGACATGAGTATGTGCTTGTAGCCATTGACTACTTCACAAAATGGGTGGAAGCGGCATCCTATGCAAAATTGACTTCTAAGCACGTCGCTAAATTCATACTTAGAAACATAATATGCCGTTATGGGGTTCCACACGAATTGATAAGTGATAATGGGGTTCACTTCAAGAAAGAGACGGCGGAATTGTTAGCAAAATACAAGATCCAACATCATAGATCTTCGGTATATCGACCTCAGACCAATGGGGCGGTTGAGGCAGCTAACAAAAATCTCACTAGGATAGTAGAGAAAATGGCTTCTTCTTATAAGGATTGGCCTGATAAATTACCTTTTGCCTTATGGGGTTATCGAACTTCTATTCGTACATCCACCGGAGCAACTCCTTACTCCTTGGTATACGGAATGGAAGCGGTATTGCCAGTAGAGGTAGCAATACCGTCATTACGGATTATAGCAGAGTCGGTCGGAGCGGAATGGGCTAAGGCTAGGTATGAAGAGTTAGTCAACATTGATGAAAGGAGACTCAGAGCCATGCACAATGTCCAGATATACCAGAATCGTGTGTCCAGGGCATTTAATAGGAAGGTCAAACTAAAGGACCTTGGAGAGGGTGACATGGTTTTGAAGGAGATACGGGCACCTATTTAGGACCCAAGAGGAAAGTTTAGGCCCAATTGGATGGGACCTTACATCATAAAGGAAATTCTTCCCGGAGGGGCGGTAAGATTAGTAGATCTGGAAGGAGAAGAATGTGTTCAGCTGATAAACTTAGATCAACTTAAGAAGTTTTATGCGTAAAGGGTAAAAGTGGACATAGCAACTGGTATTTAAAACCAGCAACTATCCTTGTAAGAATCAGCTACTGGCCCATTTGTCCAGCAACTGATTTATTTTTCTTGAACTACGATGGCCTGATTCCGCACATTGTGGATACGTAGGAAGCTTTTCTGAAAAGTCCGGCCCCACCAATTAAAATTTCCCTAATTTTGACTTTCTGTTTTAAAAGCAACATTGAACTCTCGCGGGTTCAATGACACTTGAAATAAAATATAAGGCTCGAATTTTCAAAAATCCAAGTTCCAGGAGATCTTCGCGGATTTCCAGATGTCAAAATTGGACTTTTTTGATTTTAGGTTTTCCCGGTTCATTTCAATATTGGGCCTGTGAACCCTCACAGGATCCGCGCAGATTTTCTTGTTTCAGGCCTAAGATACTCGCAGTCTATTTTGGAGCCGTTTTGGGCCAAATCCGCGCGGATTCCTCCATTTTCTGGGCCAAAGTTTCTTCGGTAATTCTACGCGGATTTATGTTTTGACCTGAAAATACCCAGTTTGAGAGCAATTCGGTGTAGATCCGCGCGGATTTATGTTTTTCGGACTTTCTTTCGTTTTCAAATTCTCGCGAATCTGTATTACTCAAAATACTCAGCTGATATTTTCTCGAGCAGTTTTGGGGCAGAGTTGCGCGGATTTCACCTTTCCCCGGCTTGTTTTCTTTTTCTCTTTCTTTCTCTCTTTTAGGTTTCCTTCGTAATGCAAAAGTCTGTTCGGATTTTACATTATTTTGAGGGGAATTAAATTTTCTATGTGCAGAAATTCTCGCAAATTTCACATATATGGTAGAAAATTCTAGGGAGTTTCAAGAAATATGATTCTTTATTATTATTTCCAAACAGCAAAAAGAAAGAGCATGCGAATTTATTTGCTACTCAAATCGTTCATCAACATCTAAAAAAAAAAAACGAAACACACTAAAAAGAAAAATACAAATTAAAAGGCAAGCAGCATCAGTTCTTCAGTCCTGTTTAAGCTTCTTCTCAGCTTCAGGAGCAATACTAGACCTTGACCCTTCACCCTGTGAGGATGTTCTTCTGGGCCTCTTTTTGATGTTAGAGTCACTGGGGGCTTTCTCTTTACCTTTCCCAGTGTCTTCCGGAATCTGTCGAGGTAGAGTATTGTCAGGTCTAGGTTCCCTGATTGTCACAGGTCTTTCCCTAGGATGTGTTGTAGTAGTTGGGGAGCGATTTCTGGTTGATAGTGGGTCTATCCTTTTTCCTTCTTGATCTTTCAGCTGTTTCCTAACAGTAGGGTCTTTCTCGATTATCCATTGGCGATATACCATAGATACATATGTGCTTCCTCCTGTTGTAGGGACAGCAAGAGTAGGCCTATTCATCCAGTAGTCTTGCCAAGATCGGACCTTGGAGGCGTCATTAGTGATGACCCTGGGACTAGGTGGGATGCAGTCTAGTGAGGGGATCCATTGCTTTCTCCTGATTTGACGCTTGGCCCTTTCAGGGAAATAATAGGTTGTGTGTGTTAAGCCCACAAGTCTCACGAATGGGCATCGATGGTCGATGGTGACTACTTCTCTTATTCTCCACCAGGTAATGTGCCACTTGATGATCATTTCTTCGATGAACCATTTCAGCCACTTGTCCGTCGAACGTTCCTTGTGTTTGCGGGCACGTTGGCAAAATTGGGTCATCCGGAAGGTAGCTTCATTCTTTGGGGTGCCGAAGCGGGTATGCTCCATCAACCATATCTGCAAAGAAGAAGAATTAAATTCCAAAGAAAACCGAGTCGCGGATTTTTGAAGGCGGGGTCCGCGGTTGTGAGCGATGAAAGTGGGGTAGGTGCGAAATCCACGCGGATTTGGAGAGTTATGAAAATTTTTACGAAGCGGCGGGGGCTTCTGAAAATTCACCTTGAGTTCGTTACAAAGCCGATCGAGCCAGGATGGTCTCGGCTACTATCATTGGTGCTAGATTTTGGTCGTCGCGGAGGCTTTCGCTAATGTTGATCAAAGAAGCGGGCCATTGTTTGTGCGCCATGGTAGAAAGCGAAACCACCTAGTAAGCATAGGGTTAGGGCCTAACTTTTCTCTCAATGTGTTAAACTTCTTTTGAACATAGAAATTAGAGCGAGAAAGTTCACTCTTTCACCCTCTAAGATTTTCTCTAAGTCATTTCTTTCTAAGCCTAGGATAGAAGTGTACCTAGGTGAGGTATTTTTGGAGGAAGTTGGGATGGCGGTGTGGAGGTAAACTTAAAACCTAGTATTGCGAATTCTTGGGGAGAGGGCACAATTCTTTTCCCAAACCTAAACAAATGGAGTTGGGTCCCGAGAATTGAGCGGCTCTAAGGAAATCCCACATTAGCCTTACTTGCCTGAGGCTAATTAGGGTGTGTAGGTTGTATCGTTTCAGCTCTTCTTTCTCGGCAAAGGAAAGAGAAAGAATCCATTGGTCGAGTTCTTTCTGGAAAGACATGTTTGGAAGGAAAGAAGAGATTGCGGGGATTTCTATAAAAGTTGGAACGCACAAGAACTCAGGAAGGAAAGTGTGAAGTTTTGGGAAGAACTTGCGCAGATTTTATAGTGCAGAAGTCAGGAGTGCGATGGAATTCCACGAGAGCTTGGCACTACCATTTTTGATAGGAATCAGAGACTTAGTTGGGAGTTGCGATCCGGTACAAAGTCTGCGCGGATTTGCTAGCTGATGTTGAACAGGACTCAAAAGGGAATGGCGCGGATTTTTTGAAGAATTCTGGCCCAGATGTGTCGTCGGGTTGGCGCGGATTTTGACTGGGTCGGGTCTCAGACTGGCGCGGATTTTTGGTAAAATTTAGGCTTGAATGTATCTGGGCCGACAGCGAGGATGGCGCGGATTTGGGCCAATTCCTGGCGAAGATGGCGCGGATTTGGGCCAAGTCCAGGTAAAGTTGGCGCGGATGTAGGCCCAATCTTTGAAAGTGCGGATTCTTGGAGTTCTAGATTGTATTGAACCTGCGTGATTTAGTAATAGCATTTGTATGTTTCCTGGCTTTGTTCGAAAGTTGTTTTGGGATGTTGTAAAAAAGGTTGTTTGTCCTTGATAATTTATGGAATTCGCTTATTGACCACAGCTCCGCTCTTGTTTCTTTTTTTTTTTTTTATGTTGCATTGCATATGGTTTTGGTTTTCAATTTTAAAATAGATAAAATTAGATAAATAATTAAGAGTGTCCATACATAAGCACTGCATTGCATTCATGTTAAGCATTAATATGGTAAATTGAAAATTCACAGAGTCAATCCTCTAAGCATTATACATGGTCTCTCCCTCAATCATCTTCTTCGTCGGATACCAAGTCTATGTAGGCGGGGCCCGATGGGCCGTAGCGTCCACCGGGTTGAGGTGTAGGGTTCTGCCCGGTGAGGAAGCTCCATCCACCGGCCGCCCAAGAAGAAGAAGCTGGATCTTGCTGATATCCTCCAGGAGTAAACTCATTTTGAGAAGAGATGGGAGCATCATATGTATGAACTCGTCCAGATTCGTCCACGTGGAAGGAGCCCGGATAATGTCCTTGCAAAACAGGGGCTTGCAAGACCGGGGTTAAACTCCAATCATCGCCATATTCTTGTTTGACCGGTTCTTCTTTACCTAGAAAATATGAAGAAGCAGAATCGAAGAAACCGGTGTTGCTTGAGGAATGCATGCTAGGAGTAGGGATTTCGGGTTGAGCTTCCTTGAAATCTACCGGTTGTTGATGGAAATCACCTGACCATCTCCGTTGGGGGTAGTCAGAATACCCTTGGGACAAGGTCATACTGCCGAACATCTGGTCCAACATAGAAGTATCGGAGGCCTGTGAAGCAGCATCACTTTCACTTATATACCTCCCATAGGCACGTGTTCGGGATGATCCTCGAGCACCGGCAAAACTCATAGTACTGGAAGACTCGATAGAGTAATCGGTATCATCTTCGGGGATGATGGGGATGTTGGGAACGTAGCCATGGGACTGAATTCCATAGGTGGTCGTCCATTGCTAATGGGAGGGTCTGCCGCACACGAAGGGCCTGCACCCGGTGTCATATGAAAACCTCCTCCTCCCAAGTCAATGTCATGGTCGCTTTCCTCTTCTTCCTCATCACCATCATGTGCATGGAAAGCAATGGGTATAGCTCCGCCACCGCCTATGTTCTGGCCATTGTTGTCATCATCATCGTCATCGTCATCATCATCGGCATCGTGACCTCCTTGGCCCCTACCATGGTGATGGTAATGACCTCCTCCTCGTGGTTGTCCTCTACCACGACCTCCACCACGCTGAGGCCCAAAACCCATTCGACGCCGATATCGCCTCTGCATGTCTTGAATTTCATCACAGAGGCCGTATATAAGAGCAATGGCCTCCATAGTTTGTTCCCGACTCCACTGCAAGCAATTTTCTTTTATAAGGATAAATACTTGGACATAGGGTTTATTCATTATTTTGAAACTAAGAGCCTTACCCCAGGGCTGTTCGAGGACAAAGGGAGCTCGGGGCAGTTTCTACGACGACGTCTGAAACCAAGTGGGTTAGGGACTGCTGGTGTTCCAGTGCCCTGCAAATTAACTAGGGTTAGTTGCAATACAAGGGCGAAAGTTGCAAGGAGTTCTTATAGTACTCACCATGCGTCCCATGAGGCGTGGCCGAATGGATGCGGCATAGTTGGCCCCCATGATTAGCAAATTTCCAATAGGAATCCCCATGAGATTGACTTGAGTTCGTGAAAGTCGAGGCGGGGTAGAACATCTTGGCGGTGGATTGGTAGTACCGGAAGCCATACATGCATGCATTGGTGGGTGACCCTTTCCCCGCAGTACCATATGAAAGTAAAAGGGCCTTCAAATAAGATCCTTCTACAGTTGAGGTCCTGTAATGTATCGAGGTCTGGAAGTTGATCTTCCGTGACCTCATAAGCCGCCCAAGGGTCCAAAGCGCACTAAACATGCGTTAGAAGTGAGCTTGATGGTTTTAAAAGTCAGGTGGGAAGAAAAGGAAAGGTCATACCTGTCCTGGATTATTCAGTATGCCTCGGAAGAGCTCCATGTGCTCCACCCGACGTTTCCTAACCAGTAAATCGTCGCGCCCCCAGCGAAGAGCAATTGGAAAGACATCACCAGCATTAGATTGGGGAGACAGGCCCTCGAAGTATTCGTAGAACCATATCTGCAAAGAGTAGGAGTTAGTTTTCAAGCTACAAGTAGGTAGGTAGATGGCAAAGGAAAAGGAGATACCTCGATGACTTTCCACAGGCCAGACAGATAGGTGTTGTTCTGCTCGAGTTTTGATTTAGGGACCCGCACACGAGGAGTCCGGAAGAGACAGTATAAGGCCTACCCCAAGCTAAGTTGGAGAGATTATCTAGGTGCCAAATTACCTAGATAGTGGAAGAATACCACGACTACCACGGTCGGCAAAATGGTAGTACAGGGAAAATGGCAAGTATCACTCGCGTCTTTGTGCATCGATGTACGTGTCGTCCCAGTTGCCTTCGGGACCTCATCGAAAGAGCGGAGTATCGGAAACTCGTGTGTCGTATATGGTGCCCATAATCGGGAAATAGGGCTATTTGTTGGGCTTTATCTTGGCCCAAGTCATCAGTCTTGTAGAGGCACCCGTAGAAAGATAACCCGTAATCATGGCAAAGTCAAGAGGGTAATAGTCATTTCATACTCTGGGAAGTGAAAGCGTGTTGGTTGTATCCCAAAACGTTCACTTAATGCACGCACTACGAATGGCGATGGGCTCGCGCATGGCATGTAGAGCATTAAGAAAATGACTAAAACCAGCTTCCCTGATGGTATCTTTTGCTGGAAAACCCAATTGTTCCAGCTCGTCCAGCAGTCTCATCACCTTACCGATTGCCCCACAGGCCTGGATATTATCGGCCTGCAAGGTAAAATTGTACATGAGATTTCTGAGTGGAATTCAAAATGTCATAGTTAGTGAAGAAAGTGACATACCGTGACTTGGGTGACGAAGTGAGAAATATGTACATCACGGCAATAAAGGAGATCCTGACCATCCCACGGATGAGGGCCGGCCCAGTCTCGGCTCATGTTGCCCTTTTGGGCTAAGTCAGCGGCCCAGGCCTCCTTCTTGGGATGATATTTAGTGGGTTTCGTTGTTGGCATGGTGGAGTACTGCAAGAAAGACTCAACTCAAGTACAGGATTATTCGATGCTCGAGCAAAGTCAAACACTAGAGAAGTGCAAGTTTCTACGCGGAGTTGAACAATCGAGACCAAAACGATTTTGGGCCCATTTGGCTGGATTGGCGCGGATTTTGGGCCGAAGGTTTTTTGGCCTATTTTGGTTGGGCTCGTGCGGATTTGGCATCAGTTTTGGGCCAAGACAGTTTTGGGCCCATTTTAATGGGACTTGTGCGGATTCTGGGCCGAGACTTTTTTGGCCCATATTTTTTGGTCTGCGCAGATTTGTCTAGGTCATTTTTGGGCCAAGACAGTTTTGGGCCCATTTTAATGGGACTTGCGCGGATTCTGGGCCGAGACTTTTTTGGCCCATATTTTTTGGTCTGCGCAGATTTGTCTAGGTCATTTTTGGGCTGAAATTTTTGGGCCCGTTTTTTAGTCAGAATGGCACGGATTTAGGATAAGTTGGCCCAAAATTTTGATAAGTTTTGCAGACAGTGGTTGGGCCAAATTTAGGAAAATTTACATCATGTACGGGCAAGTCCAAAACTTAATTAAATTTAAGTTCAAGACCCCATAATAAGTGCATGGTTTTGAATATTTCAACACAAGATCTTCTACCCAAACACACATACGAGCTAATTCATGCGAACTCAGCAAAATGCGAGAAATTAAGCAAATTTCTACATATATACATGGTGGATACTTGAGTGAACTTGAAATTTGTGAAAGCATACCTCTTTTGAGGGGACTTGTGCGGATCTGAACGGGGTAAGGTGTTCAAGCAAAACAGCAGAAGTTGCGCGGATCTGCGTAGGGTATGAACAAAAATTTTCAGCTCAAGTTTTTACAGTACAAAGAAAATGGCCCAAAAGTGACCCAAAACTGTCAAGCTTTTAGCTCAAGTGTTGCGCGGATCTGCGCGGATTTTCCTGGGTTTTGAAGAAATGTCAAGCTTTTTAACAGTTACAAACTCAAGAAAATGCAAGGGAAGTGTTGGGTTTTGAACGAAACTTGCACGGATTTCTTTACATTACTGAACATAAAAGTTGAAAGTTCAAGCATCGTTACCTTGATATAGACGGGTCTGCGCAGATTTCAGCTGGGAGGTATGGCGAGGCTTGAGTATAGCGCACTTCAGCTGAGGGTGGCGCGGATTTCAGCCGGAGACGGGTTGGTGTCGCGCGGATTTTGCCGGGAGTGAAGAGGAGAGTGAAGATATTTGAGTGAGGATAGAGCTTGAGTGAAGATGAGGTTGAGTTGGGAATGAGTGAGTGAGTGATAGAGAGGGAGTGAAGAGATAAGGAGTGAGTGATAGGGAATGAGTGAGTGAGTGAATGAGTGGTTGTAAGGTGAGTGAGTGGCTTTAATGCCATGAGGGTAAAAGACAAATAGCCAAGGGAGTATTCTCATTACTAGTATCTTTCTCTTGTTTCATTTTTGTCTTTATTTTTCATTCTCTATTTTATTATTTTAATTTTTTTTTTAGATGTGTTTTTTATTTATGCATCAGAGTACTTACAAATTTATCCTTTTCAGGAAAAGCATAACAAGCCTGGACAATATCCAGCAGTCAAGCTAGCTACAAAAACAATTCCGGATATCTTTCAAGCTACCCTTGAAAGTTGAAGCCTGGACAACATCCAGCAAATTGATCAGCATCGGACTACCTCCGGTCAGCATTCCAAGCTACCCTTGGATCGTTCAAGCCTGGATAATTTCCAGCAAATCAAGTCAACAAAATCGGACTACCTCCAGTTGACTACAAAAGTATACTTTGACTTTCGTCTTATTCAGACTCAGTCAAAGTGGGGGCTATCTGTAGACACCGAAAATGTGTCGGACAGATTTTAGCTTAACCCGAGATCGAGATGTTGAAGTCCGAGCAGATTTCCGATTTGGGCCAAAGCAGGATGGCGCGGTTTGCGATTTTGGGCCTAAAAAAAGGAAGGTTGGCGCGGATTTTGGGATTTGGGCCAAAATCGTGTGTGATTTGCGATTTTGGGCCAAAATTATTGGGTTTGCGCGGATTTGTGCAAGTTTTTGGGCCAAGATGTGCATCTCACGCGGATCCGGACCTTGAACCATACCCGACCCATATTGCAAATCGGATCCGGATCGCATAACCCACGATCCGCGGTTGGCCGGGTTGACCCATCAGATTGGCGCGGATTTGGTCAAAGAGAAACTGCAGGCGGTTTTCGACGGTTGAATAACCGTGGCGATTCTGCAATGATGGCGCGGATTTTGGGCAAGCTATGGCGATTCTTTGGAGGTTAGCGCGATTTCCGGCCGTAACCGCCGCCAACGCTAACCAATTTCTGGAGCTTATTTAAGGATCCGCGCGGATCCGGATAGGGGGTTGGCAATTTTTGATCCTGGGTTGGCATTTTGGTATTCGGGGAAGAGATTTTTCTGGGCAAACACAGACTCAATCCAGGTGAAATTTAAGGAAATCCGCGCGGATTTCCTTGTCGAGTCCTTCCCAGCCACCTCGGGTTCCGACGCACACCCAACCTGAATTTGCTTCCGACGACCCATTTTCCACCAAATCTGCGCGGATTTTCGGTATAATCCGCTTCACTTCTTTCGTTTAATTTAGTTTTTTTGTGATTGGTTTAAGAAAAAGTTGTAACAATGTAGCTAATACGCCCCGCCCGCTGTAATTTTAGTTTTTTTTTCTTTTGTTTATGTGCTGAACTCTTTTCTTTTCGTTAATTGCATGATGTTTTTCTTTCAATTCGGTGACAACTTCGTTTTTTTTCTTCAAAAAAAGTAACCCGACTTAGTAAAGGCCGCTTCGGCGGGCGGTGCAAGGGCATCCCCCTACACCGACATCTTTACCCCCGGACCCGAGTTCTGGTTCGAGACCGGAGTCATTATTTTCTTGTTTTGTTAATTTTTTTTTTTTACAAAATTAACTGGCGACTCCTTCATTTTTACGGTATCCGCATTAAACCGACTTTCACTTTTTTTCCTTTTCGATGCATATTGGTTACCGGCACCGTTTGAACACTCGGATGGAAGCCACCGTGGTACTACTGGAGCTAGGATCCGCGCGGATCTTCGCCCAGTAGGCCAATGGAGGTTCCCGTCTGTGGTTCAAATGGGCCGGAGCGGAAAATAATAAATTTCGGCCTTGACAGACCTAGAATCCGCGCGGATTTCTTTGATTTGTTTCGGTCCATTTTTTCTTCTTTTCCCGAAAATCTGTATGCGTTTCAAAGGTCAAGAATAAATTCGTTGAATCGGATTACCGTCATACGAAATTTTTTTTAATTCAATAAAATTTGCACCATTAAGGACATAAGCAACCCTACGTCGAATCGACCTTCCGTGGGGGACCTTGCCCTCCGAGGGCCGCGGGCCCTACACCAGTGTCTACAGAGAGCCCCCACTTCGATCGAGTCTGAATAGGACGAAGATCAAAATAGCATGAGGTGCGGACTGCTTGTGATCAGGAGGCGAATGATGTCGGTGCTCTTTTAACGGCGACCAGAAGATGAATGATGTCAGTGCTCTTTTAACGGCAACCGGAAGACGGATGATGTCGGTGCTCTTTTAACAGTGACCGGAAGATGGATGATGTCGGTGCTCTTGTAACGGCAACCGTAAGATGGATGATGTCGGTGCCCTTTTAACGGCGACCGGAAGATGGATGATGTTTGTGCTCTTCTAATGGAGACCAGAAGATGGATGATGTCGGTGCTCTTTTAATGGCGACCGGGAGATGGATAATGTTGGTGCTCTTTTAATGGTCGGCGACCGGGAGATGGATGATGCCGGTGCTCTTTTAATGGTGACCGGAGGGTGGACGATGTTGACGCTCTTTTATGACGACCGGAAGATGGACGATATCGGTGCTCTTTTAATGGCGATCGGAGGGTGGATGTCAACAATTGTTATATGGTATCCTTAGAATACCTACTTAGGTCCACCAATGTATTAAATATTTTGAAAATGTTTATCAATATTTGTTATAGAATTCATTGTAAGTTTATCAACATTATCATAAATTCTTCAATACTTTTAAAATTTTATCAATTATTTGTTTATAATAATTGATTGTATAAAAAGTTGACCTACTTTAATATATTTGATGGACCTATACGAGTCTATCATGACAGACGGTCTAATTTGTTGTTAGGCAATAACTTATTATGTGGATATGTCAATTAAAATAATTAATAAAATCTTATTTAAGAGTTGATGTTAAGAACTTAGACGGAAGGCTCACCGACATTAACCAATAGAGAAATGATAAATATCTTGGACAAGACACTTGTTAAGTGTCTTGTGATGCTATAAAACCTATATATTTATAAATTAAATTGCAAAAAAATGACATAATTGACTTCTACAACTATAATAATATATATAAATGTTATAAAATCACATTTTTATCTATATTTTTTAAAATTTATGAAAATGCGTCCAAAATATGCCAAACGGATTGGGTTCATTCGTTAGGGTGTCAATTTTTATTGTTGGCGTAGCCAACATATTCCAAACTTCTTATAATTGATAATTAATAGTATCTATAAAAAAATTTGAGGTTAAAAATGATAATAAATATTGATTTTATAAGAGAGAAGACATTTAAGCAGTGTTTTGGGACAAGACACTTATCATCACCCCAACTAATAACCAAATCTCATAGGACATAGACATAACAGTTAACACCAATATATATTACATGCATCTGGAACATGTGCTCCAAAATATTTTAAGTGAACAATCATAATAATAAAAATGAACAATTATAGTACCAAGAGTCAACAATTATACTATTTGGAGCACAAGCTTAAGACGCACCTAAGAAATCGCAACATTCAATAGTAAAAGAAAAAATGAAATTAGATTCCACGTCATTTTTAGTTGACTTAAAATAAATGGACCATGATACATATCTTGCCTCAAGATGGTTAATAACCATCTTGAATTATCTATATTTCACATTTTGTTAACTTTTAATAATATTTTCTCTAATAATTATGTATATATATCAACTACAAGAGTATAATACTTATTTGCTAGGTCAGAAAATATAAATAATAGCTAATTTTATCAATCATAATAAAAAATGCACATTTTATGTATAATTTTATATTTATGAAAAAATATAAATAAATAAATATTTTTATATTATTTATAGGCTATAATAACCCTTAAAGTGATGAAACATACCTTTATAATGATTTAAATATACTTACATTTAATTTTATAAGTGATTTAGGTGATATGCAAGATGGTTCTTCCAGCAAGATGGTTATCATTTTCGAAAATAATAATGTAATAGTTGCAGGTTAAAAAGATTCCAACATGCCTAGCATGAACTGGTGGCAAAAGCCGGCACTTTAACAAAATTTGATTATTTTATCGTGTTTAATTAGAAAGCTAATAAACAAATCAAGTAACTAAATTTTGATCAATTATTCTTATAAAATAGTATAAATTGTTGAAGCTTTCTATATAATAATCAAGGATGTTTATCCAAATGCAACTAATTTGAAATATTTCTGTTCATTTCTTATAATTATACGCTTAATTTGACTACTTATTTTATTTTACAAAATATTTCATGACCAAGTCCTCCCACTAATTATTGCGTTTTACGTGCATGCTATTATCAATTTTTCATCCCTCAATACTATCAAACATAATGACAAAGCCTATTTTTTATATTATATGCATGTATACATACAGCTAAATTTTCACTGACTTTATTGTTACATTTATATTATTTATTAATAAACTGATTAGATAAGTCTATTTATTGTTTTTTAGTGTGAACCCACCATTCATGATTTATGAAAATACTTTAATATTCGTGTGAAAGATACACTTCAAATAACTATTTCCTCATATTATTTTAAATGGGGTTATTTAAAAAAGCTGATTTTTGAATGGAACGAAGCCTTTAATTCTTTAAAGTATCGAACTATGGGGTTATTTTAAAAAGCTTCAAGATCATCTCGTTGGTATTAGTGACTCAACACATTATCTACCATATAATATTTTGAATTTTCTGTGAGATGCTTGGTGCAATGATTTTATCAAATTTGAATGTGAATATAATGTTGAGTCTTAAATTTATAATACACTTTTTACTATTTCAATTTTCAAAAATTTAGATTTAAGTACGTATAAAACTTGACTTCAATGGTACGCTTCTAAATTCATAATAAAATATGATAAATTAAAAATCTTTGAAAATGACATAGAACCCCAAGTTTTTCCTTTGGTAACATTTAGGTTAGCGTTTGGAGTAGCGTTTAGCGTTTTGACCAAGTCAAAACTCTAATTACGTAAATATTAGTGTTCGGTAAGCTAGCGTTTTGATGAGCGTTTAGCGTTTTAAGGAGCGTTTTGTGAAACGCTAATAAAGTTAACGTTTAGCGTTTGGGGTATAGCGTTTCATATTTTTCGGTCAAGAAATACCCTTTGAAAATTTTATCTTTCAAAATTATTCATATCCTTTTATGTCAATTCACATTAATATGTTAATTCAACCGCTAAATTTACCGAACATAATTTTCATTTGAACAGTCATCCGCTATCCGCTACTTAAACCGGTATTCGCTGCTTAAACCGTTATCCGCTACATGAACCTCTATCCGCTACCCAAAACACTAATTTTGCCGAACAGGGCCTTAACCATCACATTGTCGATATTGTTTTATCGTTGAAACAATTGTTTAAAATTTAGGTAAACAATTTGATTTCAATAATTTAGTTTAGATTATTTGGGCACTTGTGTTGAATAGTATTTTCTCCTACCTTTACATATTGTATGTCGACACTTCTGCTAGTTCATTACAAGTGTGTATAAATTCTCTCTCTCGTTGCTTGATGTGTAATAATAACAGAATCAGTTTCCTCTCATTTTTTTTTCCTCTCAATCTTCTTTTCTCTGCCTGCTCTCAAATCAACATGGTATCAGAGTGAGCAAGGGCAATTTGAAGATATTGTTGATCAGCATAGATCTCAACTTGATCAATTCTATCTTCCTAATTTGCGTCTGGAAATCTATCGGTCGATAAGTGTGCGAATGAGTGGAAGAAATGTTAACTTTAACGATTTGCAAAATTCATTATTCATTTATCCATCGGATGGCCCGAATTTGCTAACTCTCAGTGAGAAGCTGATCGAAGCTTCGAATTATATATCGATCATGCTGAAGAGCAATTGATAGTTCTCTTTCCACTAAGCACAAGCTGGTGTTTGTCGAAAAGACATTTCTAACATTACAATAAAAAAAAAAGGCTTATGTAGACTATGCTACGTCATGCAAGATATTATTATATGGTTGAATTCTATAACTATACTATCGCATATAAATTGCTTGCAGTTATACTTTTATCCATTATTTTTTATATTTAAAAAAAACACACGCAAAATAAGTTTAACCGAAGGGGTTTGATTAATTAGGGTGTCATTTGTGCTCATTAACGCAATCTAAACGTCTCAAACTTCCTATAATTGATAATTAATACTTATTATAAAAGATAATATATAGTATAAAAAAAATAAGAAATACCAATTTGATGAAGGGTAAGACATATACAAAGTGTATTGGATCAACATATGATCACCCAAATTCAATATTTAGTGTTTCGATATTAATTCATTCTATATATACGCAACGGTTAGTTATTTTAGTTATTTTTCGATTGTCATAAAAAAATAAGCTCTCTATTTTCCTGTTGCATTGAAATAAATATCAAGTACCAAAATCAGGAAAGAATAAGCAATCACGCACTTGAGCTGAGCAGCAAATTCAATTAAGACTACCCCATTTTTATTTAAATGTTATTTAGGTAATTGTATAAAAAACTTTTATTGTTAATATTTTAATTTGTATAATGATTTATTAAACAAAATTGACATCATTAGATTCGTAATAAAAAGTATTATTGAACAAATATAATATTGTATTTTTTTATAAAAATATTATGTGAGATTGTTGATTAAAAATGGACCTCAAAAAACGTGAATGACTGATAAAAAAACGGATGAAGTACATTGCAAAGCTTCGGTTGTGCTCCGGAGCTCATGGAGCTATGTGCGCCATCAACATTCAACAATATGTGTTTCATTTTTCTTTTCTTTTTTTCCAGCAACAATTTGTTTAGTACTGATACGTATTTCATTTTTCTTCTTTTTTCTCAGCAACAATTTATTCATTTTTTTTTAATTTTTATTTTTAGTCCATTGTTAAGTATTCTATAATTTATTGGACAGAAATGACTTATGATTTTTAAGTTGATTGAATTGTAATTATTATTTTTGTCTCCATCAATAATAATAATTATTTTTAAGTTTGTTGAACTATAATTACAATAATTTTCTTTTCAATTTCATTACATTTAACTATTCAACATTTAATTATTTGTTTATACTTAATATGGTTTTTTTTTCCTGTTATGAACATTTATGTTGAAGGTTATGAGCATTTGCGTTGAATGTTGTGAACATTCATCTACTGGTTTATGAGTATTGTTGTCCAATAAAGCTAAATGTTAAAGATACATATTTTATGATGATTCATTTATTTTTTCTGTTTTATTTTTTTTTGAATTTCATTGCATTTAATTATTTTTTTATACTTGATATGTATATTTCATTGTTTTGAGCATTTGTGTAATGGTAAAAATGTCATGTACTAGTTTAGGTTTATGAACAATCATATATTTGTTGATGAACATTCATTTACTAGTTTATAAGCATTATAGTAAAAACGTCAGGTTATGAACATTCATGTTAAAAGTTATGAATATTCATCTACTAATTTATGAGCATTTATATACTAATTTATAAGCAATATACTTTAGGTGTATCAGTATAGTAATTTAGGTTTATGAATATTTGTATACTGGTTTATGAACATTTTAGTAAAAATGTCAAGTTATAAAATTAATGAGATCGATTTTATATGATAAATAATTATACAAATTAAGATATTAACAGTCAATTTTTTATATGAAAATTTAGGTCATAGATAAAAAAGAATAGAGGTACCATCAAATATTAAAATACTATTAAATACTTAACGTAAAGAAAAAAATAAAAAATAAAATTAAAAACAAAAAAAAAGATTGGACATAAGTTGGACTAAGCTGGACAAAAAATAAAACTCATGCACAAAGCGACCAATCAAAGTTACATGGGCTTGACACAAATAAAGCAAAGAAAAAAAAAGATCGGGCGCACAAGAGGGAGGTGCTCCGAGGCTCATAATCTAATATTTAGTATTCCCTCTGTTATGTATTAATTGATACTTTGACTGAATTTTGACCGATAATTACTCATAAATTATAATGAGTTATGATATGAAATTACCGTCATTAGAAAGATACTTTACTAAAAATTACAATGAAGGTAATTCCATATTGTAACTAATTATAATTTGTAAATAATTAACAGCCAAAATTTAGTGAAAGTGTCAATTAATATGAAGCGGAAGGAGTATACAATGGCATGCATAATTAATCAAGCAAAGATATTGAAATTTTTTTAAACAAAGGAATTAATTAATGATTGCTCTCTTCATCCTGAGGGGCTTCCTTGGCAGCCTCTTCAATCGATTTACCCTTAGACTCCGGCACCAAAAACGTGAATAACATGCCGATGAAATTGATCACCCCCAACGCAATTAACGAGTTTTTCTTCCCAATGCCAGCCGGGTAACCCGGTTCCCTCTTGGCAGGATCCTTGTCCTGAGACAAATACAAGAACCCAAACGCTCCAATTATCGCCCCTGCTTTCCCCGCCGCAGCCGATATTCCATGACACGTCGTTCTTAACCTCGCCGGAAATATCTCAGCCGGGACAACAAAGGTGGTGGCATTCGGTCCGAAGTTGGCGAAAAAGAATGTCAAACCATACATGATTAAGAACCCAACTCTATGGTCCTTGTGGCTCCAGTAGTCATACGGGAAGGCAATGGCGAACATGAAAATGGTCATCATTAGGAACCCTACGAGCTGGATGATCCAACGCCCGATCACGTCGATCAGGGCTACGGTGAACCAGTAACCCGGGACGGTCCCACAAAGGGCGATCAGGGTCTGGGCTCGAGCCACCTTGTATACTTCACGTATGGCACTCATCTTGTTTGCTTTCGGGATCCAACCGATGGATGAGAAGAGGTCTTTTTGGAATAGGTTCTGGCTGTAGAAAGCAATGTCGAGTAAGAACCAGGTGCTGGTTGTTCCCAATAGACGAAGCCCGTAGTTCTTGGCAAACTGTTTGGAAAACAACCCGTATTGCCGGTTCTCGTCCTTGACTATGGCGACCAGTTTATCTTCCTCTGCTTCGAAATTCCGGTTCAGAACTCTGGACATGTCGTTGGCCGCCTGCATGGCATTCTTGGCGACCAGAGCGGTGTACCTGGGCAGTGGCGGATTTAGACGTTCAGAATAGGGGTGATCAATATACTTATTATACTCACATGAAAAAATATAATTTATAATTTTTACTCGTAATTCTACTGGTTCTTTTCTGCGGTTGGCAAACTGCGGTGCCATATCCTACTGCAGTTTGCCACAACCCACCACAAAATATCATTCTACCACAATTCACCACAACCCACCACAAATTACTTTTTTCACAACCTACCACAACATATCAATAACCCGTCACAATTACACCACAACCCGCCACAATTTCACCAAACCATTCCACGCCATACCGCAGCCTTGTTCTTTTCTGCGGTATGATGCGGTATGGTGTGGTGAAATTGTGGCGAGTTGTGTAATTGTGGCGGGTTATTGGTATGTGAGGTAGGTGAGGAGAGAGAATGTAAAAAGTAGAGTAGAAAAGTGAGGAGAGAGAAAAGTAATGATTTGTAGTAAGGTGTGGTGGGTTGTGACAAATTGCATTATGTTATGGCACCGCAGTTTGCCAACCGCATAAAAGAACAGGGCCTAAATTTCTCTAGGCCTAAGGGTGGCCATGGACACCCCCAAGCTATATGGGGATCCGCCCATGTACCTGGCAGTCTCAGGCATCTGCATACGCCAATAGTATGTCAGCCCAGCAGGGACGGCCCCGAACATCAAGATGATCCTCCAGATATAGTCGGCCTCCGGGGTGAGTGACCCAATAGGATCCTTTTCAAAACTAGGTGGGTTGAACCTGCTCTCGAACCCAGCAGAGACGATCAGAGCGACTATCCCGCTTGTCAAAATCCCAACCCCCTGCATAGCAAAAACAGCAGCAATGAACGCCCCGCGAGTCTTCTTGTTGGCGTACTCAGCCATGATTGTGGCGGAGAGAGGGTAGTCTCCGCCAATGCCAAACCCAAGCCAGAACCGGAAGAAACAGAGGGTTGTCATGACACCCTTTGGGGTGTGTCCGAAGGAGAGGCCGGACGCCAAGGAAGAGAAGACCATCATGACGAGTGTCAGACCGTAGACTTTCTTCCTACCGAGTTTGTCTCCCAGCCAACCGAAGAAGAGCTGCCCGGCTAGGGTGCCACACAATGCCACACCGTTGACTGCGGCTGAGACGTTGATCGGGAGGGCACCCGGGTGTGCTGGGTTCGGACCAGGGTCCGTGTAGTAGAGACGGCCCAGGAGCTTTGTGACGAGGGAAATTGCGAAGAGATCGTAGGCGTCTGTGAAGAAACCCATGCCAGCTATGATGATTGCTGTGAAATGGTACCATTGTGTCTTGGCTACGTCAAGTGCATGAAGCACTTGTAGGTTGTTGTCTTTCGCCATAACTCAAGAAACAAGTGATGAAAAATGAGGAAAGATGTCCAGGTATTTATAGGGATCAAATGTATGAGAATAAGATGCCGCCTTCATTGTAACAGGCATTAATACTTAATAATGCCAACTCTTTCTCTATCACCCTCTTACTCCTCCCCCACTAATGCCTACAAGTCAACTGTAACCTTTCTCTTTGTCTTCACTTTAACAAAGACATCTCGTGTACCTGGTCAATGCTCAAAGGGTTATCAAGTTTGCTAGATAATTCGTAATTTGATATGCTTACTGTATGTATAATTCATCAATATAGATGATCGATTAAGACAGACAAGTACTCTAGCCTTTCTTCTATTAATTGACGTGTGTCTGATGTATGCATGCACTCTAATTTTCTTTAAACTTTTAATTGAAATGGTCCTATATATTTAAGCTTCATATTCACATGTACGTTTTTAGAAGCTTTTATATCTGTATGATCAGACCCGATTTTATTTCGGGTCGAACAATTCGGGCGCAGCTAAAATTGGGTTCGGACAATAGAAAAAAGAGAAATTTGATGTCCGAATATTCAGTCAATATCAAAATTCTGACGAAAAATCTATGTCCAGACCCGATTTTTTCCGGATCGGATAATTTGGGTCGGACAAACGTTTGCCAGCTCTAAATTGTTGAGTACTTCCATTAAATTAGATCCAAACTATCTAAAAATGTCCAAAATACTACCATAGATTATTTTGTGTTAAAAGTGACACTTAGCTTGTTAAAGATGGTCAAAAATATCATTTAACTGATTGCAACCTATACAGATTGAAAATTAATTGAAAATTAATTTTTGAAATTTGTGAACTGTGAAGAGAGAGACGCATGATTCTCTTTAGTTGTCTTCATCTCAACCTTTCTTCTCCTAAATCATCTCAAGAACCCCAAAATATGGATGAAAATTGAAAATTGTGCTAGCAAAGTTTAAAATTTTGATAGGATTATGAAGAAGGCAATGTAAAGACAACACATCGAAAACAATCAAAGAAAAGTTTTTTTACAGTTTTGCTCAAAGTCAGTAGGAATGGAGATTCGTAGAATGGGTGGTTTCACCATGAAAAGGAAAGAAGATGGCAGAAAGAAAATGAAGAGGTGTTTACAGATAAAAGAAAAAAAGGCATATTGGAAGTAACTGATTCAACCGGTTAAAGGTTTTCATGCAGTACTTTCAACACTTGACAATACGTTTAGTGTTTATTTTTAACAAAAAGAAGTCTTCGATGGTACTTTTGACATTTTTAGATAGTTAGGGGGCATTTTAATTGATGAACTCAATAAATGTTACTGTCGTTGCTAGTTGTCAGTTGTCTTATGTCACTATTGCTCAGCAGTCTTTGCCCATCGTCTTCTATCACTATCTACCAAACAATGCATGAGCATTGAGCAGACAGATATTTCATCAATGGCGACATGATCCTTTAATTAACTTGGAATAAAGCTAACCATGATCAAAAGCAAAAGGTTTTTCAAATGTAACCAACAATTGGGCCTTAAAGCAGCTCAACAGCTATGCCACAATGTTACAGGACAATTACAGCATTATTTGGTTTATAGCCTATACACTGAAATATTTACACAAAAGTATTAACAAGTTCCACATAAATTCATACATAATTCAAACTGCTCATATACCTGTAGTCACAACTCTTGGGGTCGAGGAATAGTCCAAATATTGATATTGTCACACAGTATAGACCTTAATGACTTGATCAATCTGGGTACGGCAAACTGGGCATCCCCATTTCTTGAGTTTAATCTCATTCAAACAGGACATGCACCCAGCCATGTGACCGCATGGGACACACGCTCCCTCAACTGGGGCATCAAAGCATATAACACATGATGAAGATTCACCTATCTTGCTGACATCTCCAATAGCAGGGTTCAATGCATCAACATCACTTGAATCGATGGTCGGATAATGTATGCCATCAGTGATAACCTCATCAGAAAAGGCTGGAGCTGAGGGTGTAGGTAATGACGGTGCTTGATTGTCAGCACTTGTTACTGTCGACGTGCTGGTGCTGGTGCTTGGCCCAGCCTCATCTACCACCTGTTTTGGGCAATTCCCTTTCTCAGGAGCAGGGTTATTTTGGGAATCGAGAGACCCAGAACCAACAGAGCCAACCGAAGAACTCGGCCCAGAAGTCCCTTCCATATAGCCCAAGGGTACACCCTCTTCAATGGCAGTCTGAATAGAAGCGTTTATTGCCCTTGCTAGCTCTAAATCTTCTGCGGGGGCAAGTGGCTGTGGAGGTGGGGCTGTTGCGGCAGAAGTCACTGGAGGTGCGGCAGTTGCTTCAGCAGTCACTGGGGCAATTGGAAGAGCCATTGGAGTAGCATTAAAGGGAAAACTTGCATGCATCACCTAATTTTAGCAAAAAAAAAAAAAAAAAAAAAAAAAAAAAAAAACTCTTCAGACCATTGGCATATCAACTACACACGCATAACACAAGTGCTTTTTTTTCACCAAAACATAAATGTAAAGCAAAATAACACACAATACTCTTCTCAAAATGATTGTTAGTTGACTTCTCCCAAATCAAGTACTTAGAAGGATCAAATTGATGATGGGCTCCAGCAAGCAAAAAACTTAAAAATGAAACAGGTGTAAGACATTAGAAATATTCAAATATTAAGCCAGCAGAATGGGAAGCAAGACATTCATTCAGAGAGTGAACGAGGTAAATGGTAGACACACAAAAATCAACAAGCAAAGAGAAATGCAAGCTGGAATCATCCGTCGCCAATAAGTTGCAAATGATCAGCTTGGTTTTACAAAAACAATTCTTTTTTTTTTTTGGGGGGATAGGCACAACAATTGTTAATCAAGGTAAGTCTTATTTTTTTTGAATCCTTATTATTCTTTATGGATCACATTTTTTTTTCCTTTTTATATTTGTTTTTCTAGGGGGATATGGCGATTCTCCATTGGTGCTGCTCCACTACACTTCTTTCTGTCAATGTCCAGCCAATCTAGATAAAGTGACAGATAAGAGTATGCATCTTGACCACATGGAATTAACTTCAAAGCCCTATTCAAATTTCTAACAAGCCATCATGTAGTTGCTTCAGAGTCGTGTGTTTTATTAGGCACAGTCTTAAGCTTGATTAGTACCGGATACTTAGTTTTTCATTTGCTTATGTTGTATAACCACCCAATACATAAGGTTATTGTTTAAGGAAGTCAATTGTTTCAAAAGCTGTTTTCGACGCTATAATTAGGGACCCTTTGTAATGATTCCTCCCCTTTTGTTGGGCATTGGGATTCTCCCTCACTCCGTTTTAGAATATCAACCAGTTCAATATTGTAGTATACTAAATAACTGTATAAGAGCATAAAGGCCACAACTAAGCAACAAGGATGTCTCTGTATGCAGAATACAAACATTACACTTTCAGCCACGTGCAGAAGAGTGTAAAGACTCGATGGAAGAAATGATAGTTAACATTGTATAGTTTGGCAGCATATTTGGGAATAATACACAAGGAGTCCACTCAGTAACGCTACCATAATGTCGGCTGTGGAAATCATATTATACACTCTCATCTACGATATTCCCATATATGCCATCCATTTTTATGAATCACATGCAAATCTTTTAAGAACATTAAGTGAAGTTTCATACGAATATTTTTAAAACCAACCATAAGAGTGATGAGTGAATTTCTTATGAAACATAAGTCTAGTTTCAAGGAAGGGTGGAGTATTCATGCACCTTATGGTATATGACATAATAACTATCAGGCTAGAGGATCACAAATAAGCTATTTATACCTGTGGAATTCCTTTGCATGCACTACAGAACTGCTGAAGCTGCTGTTTGTCATTTTCATTAAGTGGAGCGAGCTTAACACGTGCCTCTGTAAAAGAGAGAACCATGTTCAATCACTCCAATGCAAAATTTCAAGATTAATAAGTGATCAAAGATTCAAAGAGGACAGTTCATTTACAGAACAACAAAATATAAGATTGTACAAAACAGAAGCTAGTGATGTTGCATAGCCAGTACTTGAACCAGCTAAGACCTATACAAGGCAGATGTCAGATCATGAAGGTGCCTCCTAAATCATAATCTACAACACCGGGTAATACAGAAATAGAACTAGAACTACCCATCTTGACAGGTCACAAGTTATCTTGATTTTGCCAGATGAAAGAAGAAATCCTGCGGCTCTATTTCAGATTCAAAATTGTCCTTAAATAACTTACGACTAACATGTCGAGGCTTATGCCTTCTCCGCCTCCCACGCCTTGGAACTAACAACAAACACAGAAATCAATCCAGGAATAGAAAGGGCATCAAATCTGTTGAGCAACAAACTGCTAAAATGGAAAAACTTACTGGTGGATGCTTCAGAGATTACAACAGCAGGATCAGGCTGGTTAAAATTTGGTTCTTCCATACTGGCTCTCCAGAGAGCAATAGTTGTACGCGGCTGAGCATCCTATAAGTTAAGAAGAGGAGGCAACAGAGTGGTAAAAAGCATGAGCACTACTGAGATCAGAAAATCCAAAGGAACACAGCTCTCTCAAAAAATGGGTATAGCATGAAAAACACATGTGAACATGGAGATCATTAGCATTCCACGATTTCGGAACTTTGAGTATGGCACCGAATCAATAGAAAAGTGAGATTGACGGGTACAATGCTTCCCTTTCCAGCAATGACAACAGGAAAAAAAACAAAGAAAATAGACAGCAATGTACATCCAACAATTGAATCATCAACCAACATGCCCTGAAAATAGGGATTCCGGTAATTGACTCGCTGGAAGGAGAGAAGTCTGAAGGGGGTCTGAATGCAAGAGAGAAGAGAGGTGTTAGTGGGTGAAGCGTGGCGTGACAGGGGAGCAATATGCTTGAGTTGTATCATCACAGTAAATCACAAATATCAACAAGACACCCACAACTCTTGAAGAACACTTGAAAATAATGAAAATATGATCTTGGATAAAGATGATCACCACCAAAACCTAATCAACCCACCAAGTATTGATAAAGGGAATCCCACCACAATACTATAAAGGACTGGCTTAAATCCACCACCAAAGTAGTAATATGGATAAAGAAAATTAAGGCTTGATAGAGTTTTGAGTGTACTCTCAAAATACAATAATATTAATCAGCAACAATTGAGTTCTTTCTCTTTCCAATTACCCATTTATAGATAAAGGAATGGAGTTAAAACCCCAAGGAGAATTAACTAAGAACGGGCCTAATTAACCCAAGTTAATTACAACATAAAGGCCAAATTAAAATCCTAAGAGAGGAGAGGACTAAGCTGGCCCAAAATTAAGACGAGGGATTACAAAAGATAATAACAAAATAACCCCTAAATAAGAGTTAAAACGCCACGTTTCATTAAATGAAATCGTAGGGGTCAAGGGCATTGCTACGGAGGTAAAGGTCGTGACCAGCTTGGGTTGGACAAGGGGGCATCTAACCCGCATAGATTCATAGGTGTGCGGTGTGCCCCATTGTGTCACAGTTGTGACCAAGGTAGGCTAGGAAAAGGGCCACCAGGTCGGGGGCGTAGTCACTCCGTCACTGTTGTGACGCTCTTTCGGTCACTGGCATGACTGTTATAGTCACAACAGTGACTCCTTGTTGAGTCGGATGGTCACAAGCGGCTGCTCCTCGTCGCGGGCATGTGCATGACTGACCAAAGGCGTGTGACGGGTATGGCTGAACCTGTCTATGGCAAAAGCATGTGTCACGGTTGTTACCATTGTGGTGACGCCCGTGACTCTAGTCTAACTCCCAAGCTCTCCTTGATTTGCCCTCTCCTCCAAAACTCCCAAAAAGACCAGCACACCTTAGCCTCCTCCTTATTCTTGCCAAAGGCGGGAAAACTCCCCTTAGTAGGGCTCTTGGCCATCCTACCAAAAGGATCCTCTTCGGTTCAGGTCGATAAAAATTGTAATTCCAAAAGAACCCGGGAAGCAATTTGCTTAGCCTTCAAGAGTAGGTTAGCAAACGGTCCCCAAACCAATTTAGTGGGAGAGGAAAAATCAGGGCAGGGAAGAACTAGTGGGTCTTTCAGCGGCTGACAGCAGCCAGCAAGGGCTTTCCTGCCAACAGCAGCAAGGAGAGAACGGCATGAGGTAAGCCTTGGACATAACTGCCTCTTATATAATCCTCCTCCAATGGGAAATGCACCACAATAAAAGTATTGACATCACCAACACCACCAGCCCACCACTAATTATGTTACAGGTAACAGAATTACAAAGCAAAATCTTCATGAAGTATGGAAATACCTGTAGACTTGCATATATTGCGAGCTCCAACTTGAAAGGCTTCCTAAGGTTACGAGAACCACAAGGAACTACAACCACCAAGCTGTAAATCAAATTGTTCAGTAGGGTCATCAAAAGGTCATGCATTATATGTCATGCAGAAGAAGACTAAATCAGAACAATAAACCATATCATACCACCCCCAATGCACAACAACAAATAAGTAGCAAATATAAAATTACTCAACTTCACAAAAAGTGCTATTAAGCGATTTGACGAATAAGTTGTACTCACACTTTTCTCGAAAGAAGCTGTGGAGCTAGTATTTCTAGAAAACCTGGCCCATACAACTCACGCAACCAACCAGAGTATAGGCAGATGTGACTCTATATGCATCAAGGCAAAAACACAACATCAGAAGGCAATTTTTTTCAGATACCAAGCCATCAGAAGAAAATATTAGGCAGTTCATTCAGAAAAGAAAATACCTCAATTGTTCGAACGACATTTGTGAAGCCTTTGGCCCTAGCAACCTCAAGTGGGGTTTGGCAATCATCATTCATAAGTAAAGCATTGGCTGCAAGAGAAGGAATTCTATGATGTACTTCACATTCCACAAAGGCACAAATAAATTATGATCGTCATGAGAGGACTCATAGAATGGAAACACAAGCACCGTAATATCTCAGCTCATAACTTCAGAGTTCAAACTCCAAACAAAATGTCTATCTGTAATCTTTATGAATTTTTCTAGCTTGTCATTAAAGAGCTCAACCCTCAGGTGACATTGTGGACCCTATAATTGATATCCAAACATGAGTGTCAAGAAAGGGGGCCTAATGCTATATACCTCCATGTGAAAGAAGTAGCTTGACAGTCTCTTCTAATCCTCGTTTTGCCGCATGATGCAAAGGTGTCCCTCCACTACGACCTAACAAAATGAGGTATAAAAATTAACTTGGTTAAATGCACACACATCCATAGACAATTCAACATGTAATTCCAAATGCAAGAAATGTCAAAACATTAAGCATTCGTAAGTTCCTGAAGCAACAAGACACCATCAACTTTCAAAGACATTTAGCGAGAAACAGAACCCCTTCAGACCATATGAGAATGCTCACATACTAAAGTTCACAAACCCTAGCACTTCAAACAACAAAGAGGGCACAGTAGGAAACCCAAGAATGACATACCTGGGCGATATGCATTCACATTGGCACCCAATTCTATAAGAGTCTTAGCAACATTGTAAAGAGGTAAACTCATACAAGCCAGTATTAGAGGAGTCCTCCCTTCTTTGTCCACATGCTGCATCAAAATTGCCCATCAAGCATAACAAAACAAATTCACATTAGTTCAAACGAGCAAGCTAATACTCTGATACTCACTACAAGGAATGCTTCTTCTGACCAAATAAATGAATATACTCCATTTAATTTGGGTTTTTGGCTCAAAATAATCCGAAGTCAGAGGTGAGAGGCTGAAAATAATTCAAACTGACTTTTTGGCTGAGAATGTGCATTCTACGACATTGGAATTCAATTCTGGTTTAGTGAGAGTAAATAGGTGAAAAGTTTGTCACATTTTCGGCTAAAAAGTCAGTTTGAATTATTTTCAGTCACTCGCCTCTGACTTTGGATTATTTTGAGCCGAAAGCCCATTTAATTTCAAGTTAAATGCTACATTATCCAAGAATCCACGATACACACATTGTCGTACACTTCCTCAACCAAGCTATGCTGCCTATTCATGTGAAAGCCGTAAATTCCCATTCAGTAAGGGAAAAGGGACTGAAAGCCAAATCGTAACCATTAAGTTTTACCCAGAAAAGCTAAATATGCATGGAAATCCCTGCTTCTCAACACTTTAGCACCAACCAAGCCACAAAATTAAACATGTAAACTTGACCATTTTCAAGTTAAACTCCAAGATTATGTGAGTTTTTCTTATGCACGATACCCTCTGAGCAATTGGAACAAAATATCCTAATTTTAAAAACCCTCGGGGGATTGAATAAGGGAAATTACCTCGAGACCAGCACCTTCTGCACGAAGAGATTTGATGGATTCAATGTTACCATAGGAAACCTGTTGATACAGCAATTCGTCCTTTGACTGTTGCTGCCCCATCCGAAAACTTGAATTTTGTTTCTACAAATTTTTACTATCCCCCAATCAATTTGTAGGTGAAGAAGAACCCTAATCAGCAAAAATAGCCAACTAGGGATGGGCGGATTTTATTATGCACTCTTTGAAATTGACATTTGATTTTGAGTGAGACGCTTACTTGTAAGAATTAATTGCTGGATTGTGGATTTTTTTTTCCCCTCAATTTTGTGCTATTCTACGCGGTGTGATTTTCCTTGGTGGTTAAGCAATGACGTACAAAATTAACAACCGGTCTACAGACTTGTAAAATTTAGTGGTAATTACTCCCTCCGTTTTTTATTAACTGTCATTCACACTTTTTAAGATCCATTACTAATCAACAATTTTTCATATAATATTTTCGTAAAAAAATATGATTTTATACTTTTTCAATAATATTTTTATTATAAATCTAATGATATTAATTTTGTTTGATGAATCATTTTACAAATTAAGATATTAACGGTCAAAATTTTTGATACAAATACATATATAGACGACACTTAAATAAAAAGAAAGGGAGTATTTTTTTAAGGATAAGAGAGAAATGTATATGTAATCTTCTCTCAACGGTTTTACAAAAAATAGCATCAAATACAATATTATGCAGATCCTCAATACAATTATCAAACCAAACAACAAGATAATTAATAGAGTGTCTAAACTTTGAAAGTCAATCAACAACACGATTTCCATGATGACAGATATGAATAATTACCACCTCATCACAATGGGACAAGAAATTCTAATATGTTGTGCCATAGTAGAAATCTCCTTGAGAACCTGATAAGAGCCTTTAATTACATTAATAAGCACCAAATTATCACCTTCCATGTGAACATGCCTTAATGTCAAGTAAGCAGCTTGAATGTCATTTCTCTCTTCGTTGTTGCCTCTACAACCAAGACTAACTAGAACCCAATATTAAAAGTCGAAGCTTGAATGAATCTCCTAAAGTGATCCCTAGTAATGAATCTGCCAGCCGCTACTACAGACGATTTCATATCGTCAAAATTGATACTCACCAAGCCCCACGAGGGTTTACTCTAAGCAACCCAACGTGAGGTTTGACAAGCCAGAGAGGATTCCAAGTTTGACAAGTCTTGAAACTATGCCGCCATCTTGTGGACATTTTTGGCGTCTTTTAAACTTTGAATACTTACGGGATGGAGAATTTGTTGGTGTTTACTTTTTAAAACACTTCGTGGTTTATTTGCACATTTTATGAATAGTTGCATTGTAAAATCACATTCCCTTTACTATATGCATTTTGTGAATAATTGAACTAAATTTTAAGGGTGAACATCCACTCATTCCAACTCCTTAGGATTAGTTCAATTGGTTCATAAAATGTTAAGCTCGAAAGAAGGTAATTTATGCAATCCTGATGTGTTTTTTAGTTAAAAGGAGTCGTCACCCAACTTTTAAAAGGAGAAAATCCAAGAAAAAAACCGAAAAGAAAATAAAATAAGACTCCGCCTATTAACCAAGAAGTGAATTCGGGGGTAAGATTACGGACTCAAAAGATAAAGACCTTTAGGTCCACTTCTCACTTAGAAAAGACTCTACTTATGGTAGTTTTTCTGAGTTATGAAGAATTGGAAAGAAGGGTTGGATAACAGTTTAATAGAGTTGCTAGAGTATTTGCTAACTACATTCGCAAAAGTTTTGGGTTTACTTGGTACATCAATAAAAGTTTTGGGTATGGTTATACATATGTGTGACATTTGGATGATAATTACTACCTCCGTCCCTAAATGAGTGTCAAATTTTCTAACTATCTTGTCCTTTTTTATTTGTCAATTTTACAATTTCAATGATTAAAATACTCATGTTACCCTTATTAATTGATGCATTGAAAGTTTAAATATTACTTAAGATGTGAACAGTCATTGCTAAGTGAAAGGGACATACTTGTCCAAGTGTAATTTTTTTACTCAATTTTCTAGGAGCATTGAACTTATAAAATTAGTTAAAGTGACATTCAACAAGGGATGGAGGTATGATTGATGATTGCTAGGGGCATTGAACTTGTGTTTACACAAGTTCTTTACACAAGTGGGATAAAGTGGAATATGTGAGGCAAATTTTATCCACTACGTAAAAGAGAATGGCAACCTACATGACCAATATAGTTGAGTCAAATTAAATTAAGAAAACAAATTTATTTACCTGATTATCATTAGTAAAAATTGTACATAAATGCTAGAGTTTATTGACAATATCATTAATTACTAACTAAACTCGCTAATATTATATATTTCAGAGAAGAATACATTTACTATTAAGCACTCTATGATTATTATTTTTTAAAATATTTGTCTACCTAGATTAATACATGTTCGGAAGAATGAGTAAACACTAGTGATGAAATAAAAGGGGGGAGGGGATGATATGTGAAGGAGAGTGAGGGAGATTAGGGATCACTAGGAAAATAGGGTGTATGATTGAGAGGGAAAAGGGATTATATTAGAGTTTAATATGGCAATGAGTGGAATGGGTAATCAGGAAAAGGGGGAAGTTGGGCTTATGGGGTTGACGAGATTAGGATTAGGGTTTAATATATTTTTAAAATTTTCTTTTACTTTGTTTCTTTGGGTTTGGGCTAATAAATGCAAATGGGTCACACAATAAAATTAGTCTAGTAATTATATAAAAACTCTCTTTCATCTAGTTTGAGCATTGAGGTATTGACTTTGATTAGAATAATCCATAACTCTCTAAACATCAAAGGTGTGGAGGATAGGTACAAAACCCATTGGTGTTCCACCTCGAATTTCCTCGAAAAGGAGTGGTCAATCTTACCTTTGATGACTTTCCCAATAATTAATGAGTGATAAGGGGTTTTATTCTTCATGATTGGTGTGACATTCTTCTCCAAGGGGGTGGTGGAGGGGGTGTTGGAGACTTCGGAGATGCCTCAACCATCATTGCAAAAGCCAAACTTGAGATGGCTTATTGGAGGTAAGTTAGTGTAGGGCATTCAGACATCGTTATTGAAGCTGGTAATCTGTCTTGATTCAATTATTTATGGGTATGTTTGTAATTCCTAATAGATTTGGATATTTATCGACAATACTAGAGTTCTTCTTAAACAATGTTAAGAAGTTACAATGACACTCATATTTAAAGGAAGCAAACGTTGCATCAGCTAATTGACTTTAAAAATTTGGGCATAATCTGCCAATAGTTGGAAGATGAGGCTACCAAGATATGAGAAATTTCATAATATTTTGTATTCTCATAGGGTGGACAAGTCTCTTGTGAGAAACTATTAATTCACTATCTTTCAACTTACTTTTATTTTAAAGAAAAGTTTAGTCCGTAGACAAATGTCCTTACATATATGGAAAGAATGAAAGGTAAAATTATTCCAAAAAAAAGGTGTCCGCAAATGCAAAAGGACAATTCTCAGGTCCCACTATACATCAAGTATATGTTTAAGTCCGATGATAACCTAGCGATATCTAGTGAGATTTCCCCCTATTGTCAATTGTAAAGTCATATGTACAATACAAATAAAAAGTCAAAGGAGTGTAAGAAATAAAACCATGTTAAAAATAGAATAAAAGAATATGCCACTTTTATCTGCCAATTTTTTCTCTATCTTCTAAGCAAATTGATGACAAAACTAAGTTACACACCACAATTCTCCTACTCATGCATCTACCCAAGAAAAACATCTTCAAACTCCACCAGAAGGTGCACGTTCCTATCATGTGGATGAGAAGAGAACATAAGTAATAATCTATGTTGACGAAGATGCTGGTTGAGTCTCATCTTCACTTGTTTTCTTGACTGAATATTCACTTGTTTGATCCGAGGGTGAGGCTTCTAGTGGTGGCAATGTCGGTGGAGGAGGGGCAGAGGTTGATGATGTTGCATTATTTTGTGGAGGGGGAATGTACTTCCGTAACACCAAATCTCTATTTTTCTTCCACCATTCCTCAGCTTGTGTCTCAGCGAACTTTCTTTTGCTGCAATTTCAATAAGCGATGAGCAAACCTCTTGAAAACATCAAATATTAGCCTATATTTATTATATATTACTGCATAAATAACTTTGATCATTACAAGATGCATTTTTCATAGTGATTTGCTATTGTAGCAAGGTTTGCATACTAAAAAGCTTCAATCAACACATCCTTTGCATGCTATAACAGTAGTAGTAGTAGTAGCAAAATTGTATTATGGAATTCATTGTGTAGATATCAAGTTAATAATGAATGATATCATATCACAAGACGTAAAGACGTAAGGCTAAGAGATACACGATTTTAAAGGATCTATTTATCACAATAGGTCTTGAATTTGATTTTTGAATTCTATTTTCCTTTCTTCTCTAGTTCCCTTCTCATTTGATTGAATATGTTCATGTTTTTCTATATTTCTTACTACACTTTCTCATTAAGATTGAACAACTATTGCACTCTTCTTTTGGAATGAAATGTAGTACATTAAAATAAACACTTTTATTGTTTATACTAAAAGGTAAATAGAGTTGATACGTTACCTGAATCTAACTCGCCTGAATACTTTAGTGCCATTACGAAGTTGAATGTATGTGATGTAAACACCAGGCGCAAATTGTTCAATACTCTCTCTTGAACCCTCACTCCTTGACGTTGAGGCTTGTGGTTGGTTTTCCCCGGTTACCTTGGCTTGATTAGGCATCGATTCAATGTCAGTGGAAGTAGTTTTCTTGGACTCTAAATGAGCTTCCTTTTCGATGATTTGATTACTTGAGGATTCAGATGCTTTAGAAAAGGGAGGTTGTTTCTCATCTTGGGCCTCTTGTTTTAATTCTTGATTAGCATCAAATGAAGATGCTTCATTGACATATTCATCCAAACTTTCACCAACTTGTGATAGGTCACCCATCATAGAGGCGTCCAAAGTTATGATCTTCGAACCCTTTCTAGACGTAGCTTCATTGCCACACACACATGGTTGATCTCGTTGTAGCTCCTCAGGAAATGATGTCTGTGAGTCTAGTGCTATTTGACTTCCTTCCATGAAAGCTAGCATTTGGGTTTGTACTACCTTAAAGGTCTCGCTCTCAAAAACTTCAGGAGGCAATTTCTCAAATATTTCGTTCAACTAAAGAACCATGAAACCATCAAGAGATACATATCAATTAGGACATATTAATTTTGTCCATGGAGAAATAAATGAATAACACATTTATTACAAATTGGGAGACTTATTCGATCGTCAGGTACAATCATAAAATTTAATAATCCATACGGACTATAATTAAGAGTGGTTTGAAGTCCCCCTGTAAAATGATTTTCTAAAGATCCCTTAGACTGAATTGTTTAACGTTCAATCCATAAAGCAAAAATGTCATCCTCATATGTGTACATCATGAAGTATGAGACTAAATGTGAAGATGTGTTGTAGCTTGTAACCTTCTTTTCATCATTTTTGTTCTTTTTTTTTTTTAACCATGAACTGTCAAAATGGAGCAAGGTGCCTTCTGTGCTACTGACAAATTGCTAATGGGATATCTTTAGACCCTAAAATTTCTCCTAATCTCCCAATAACATCACGTTGTACACCTTAAATGCATGCTTGCTATAATTTGGATAGTGAGATGAGTAACATGTCGGATCCAAATCTTTGAAAGTAGTAGAAAATGCCACCACTTGATGCTAAGCTAAATACATCGACATAGGGAACTTCAACAAAGTGATACTTTGGATTAATACCTATAAATAAACAACATAACATCCATGGAGGCTGTTGATGCTACCAAAAAAAAAAAAGATAGACACTTTACCTCTAATTATCCGAGGATAGGTTATAAAGTTCATTTCGCCTTCATTAGCATAGCTAGGTGGAACAGTACTTTTGGGGGATGTGACGTGGATACTTGCTCATATTTGTCAATTTATTATCCTAAAATATTGTATAATTTAACGCTCCTACAGGAATATAAATAGGTTATAAAGTTCATGTTGCCTTTGAGATACTAGAAATATAGTCTTCTTCAAGGTACCTACCTACTACAAAAATATTGATCTATTCTCCAACTCAACGTAAAAATAGTTATCTAATATAAAAAAAAACTAAGTACAAAGGTCTAAATGTTAATAAAAAGCTCATAGATAGTAGAGTCTTACCATATAAGATTGTGATAGAAAACACAATGCAATCAAAATTGTAATTTAAAAGAGCAAAATGTTAAGTGGATAGATATGATTGGAAAATCTCATACCTAAATTAGCTAGCTTGTTATAGTCTTATCAATATTGCGAGAGGTAACACTACCACTTTAGATGTAAGACAACATTGGAAAAAAGTCATATGTGGGCATATATATCTAGCATTTGTTTAATGTTGAAAATTTCATCATTGGATGAAATAAAGAACATGTGGTTGGCATATGCTTTTTGGGCATGGAGGACCTAATGCGTAAAGTTAGATGTAGTTGATTCCATGATGTCAATTTTTGTACTTATATGTTATGATAATGATGTAAAACATTAGAAACTATGACAAAATGTGACATGTGCTTTCCAACATTATGGAATATACTTGAAGTTTACTTTTCGTATCATTCAAAAGCATTGTATTCTCTTTTACTGGTAAAGCCTAAATGTTCTCAACTAAAGGCAAAAATATAAACGCTTACCTGACTAGCAAAAGATCTTATAGCTTCCTTTGTAGCTTTGTACTTGGTTGATTGTTCTTTAGCAAACGAAGATGCGTCTTTAGCATGTTTCTGCAACTTTTGAATCTCCTCATCTTGGATCTCGCACTTCTGCTTTAGAGATTTGAGCTGGAGGGGAAAAAATAATAAGTAGTGAGTCGACTTCAACTATTAAGAATGGTTAAAACAGTTTTACAATAAACAACTGAGCCAGTTTTGAATTTATCTCAAGTACATGGTTTTGAAGCTTTGATATTTCTTGGCTTAGAAGTTCATTCGACTTCCTGAGACTATCAACAACACCCCTAGAAGGTGGTGCACAACGCGTAGGGCTCGGTCTTCTTGAGTAAGGTGAAGCTGACCTTGGGGCTAAGTTCCCAGGAAAGGGTGGCGGTTGAGGAGGAGTTGGACCAGCTGGCTTAGGAGGAGTTTGTAGGGCACTAAACGAACTAGGAAAAGCAATATCTTTGAGTTGTAGGAATGATGGTACTTGTGAAGCTCGAACCATGGAGACTGACTCAGATTTTCCCCCAGAACTCTGGCTCTTAATCTCAAGGTATTTGACAGGTTCCGTGATCGGAGACAACAAAATTCTTGATGACTTTTCTAGTCTGTCAAGCCTAGAGCAACTATCAATTGAACGACGTATAGCAGTAGATCTCTTATGGTGCAATGAAACATTTCCAGTTGTAGTGGCCTTTAGTTTATTGTAACAGGCATCACATACACGATGTGGTTTGCTTGGAGTGGGGGCAAGAGCTGCTCTTATTGCTTTTCTGGAGCTACATGAATGACAATGAACAAGGCCACAATTATAACAGTTGTGCCTTTTTCTAGTAAAACCAAATGCTTGACGACAGCCTGAGCAAATAGATTGGTCAGCACCGGAAACCCACTTATGGATACATATAGAGGTAGTAAAATTTGATCCGCATGCTACACTTTTTACATGCCTATCTTTTAGTGCCTCCACAAATGTGGGGGTTTTACGATCTTCTACATCACCATGTCCCAAACGCCCATTGGCTCCTTTACCCCAAGTATACACCTCACTTCTTGAAGTGAGGACTGCAACATGGTGAGCCCCGCATGCTATTTCTTCTACAAATTCACCTACCAATTTGTCTTGCACTAAGCAAGGTAGTTTTCCATCTGCTTGTGGGTTTCCAAGTTGCCCGTTTGTTCCACTACCCATAGTGAACACATGACCTGATGTTGTGAGAGCGATTGTGAAGTTATGCCCACATGCTACTTGGTGAAAGTTATAATCAATAAGATTGGAGACACAAGTAGGAAGCAAATATGTATTCTTGTTTCCATGACCTAAGCGGTATTTATCACCATCTCCCCATGTAAATAATTTCCTAGAAGGGATACTAGTACCAGAGGGAGAAGGATTCATAACTTCTACAATAGCAGCAGTGTGCCATATTCCACATGCCACCTTAACTGTTCTCAGGCCACTGAGTTGTTGAACTTCCTTGGGATAAGGGGCACTTTCTCGATCCCCGTGGCCTAAAACACCAAATATTCCATCACCAAATGTGAAAAGCTTTCCGTTTGTAGTTACCAATGCAGAATGCCAAGTACCACATGCAATGGAGAGAACTTGAATGCCTTCAATAGGACCGGAAACTCTTTTTGGAATCCAGTGACTCGCATGTGTGCCATGCCCAAGAATTCCAGCGTTATGGATACCATCGCCCCAAGTGAATAGATCACCTGATGATGTCACAGCACACGAGTGGTATTCACCACACGAAACAGTGTCCACATTAGTAATAGAGAGAAATTCAACAAGTTGGGGTCGAGTGAAGTTTCTTTCAACTCCGTGGCCAAGTCTTCCCCCAGATTCTTCCCCCCACGTGAAAACCTCACCTTGCCTAGTCACAAGGGCAACATGTCGTACACCGCAACCAATTTGATGAACGTCCAACACTACACTAGATTCTAAGGGTTTAGGAATTAAGACATCAGAGGTATCAAGTAAACCTCCATCAGACCAAAGTTCACCCCAAATATAAACATCACCTAATGATTCAATATCATCTGGTCCAGAACTTGTAGTTGAACAACTAGGAGTACTGGAAACACTAAAGCGAAATCCATCTCCACCGAATCGAAAACCATCTGCGCTGCTTAACCTTGGTTGCATATTCAATTGTTCAGACCCAACATCTGAGCAATAACCCCAATCAACCGATAATCTACCACGTGCACCTGATGTAAATTCTAGTGCTGCACCAAAGGGTCGGTCACTCTGAACAGATTCAACATCATTCCACTGAATAAAAACAGTCAAGTAATTGAATTAGTCTTCCTTTATATTGTCCAATTTAATACCAACCAAAAATGTACTTCATCAATTTCATATAGAAGACAAAAAAAAACTTTTTTTTTATTGTAGTGTTTTGATAGGATCAATACTCACATCAGGAATCTCACTTCTTGTACGCCTATTACGTTGCTGAATTATAGTACTAAGAGCGATAAACCAAAGTTCTGTCTCTACTTTGTCTTTGCAAATCTACAATCCATATCTAGTAGTGAGTCAAATAACTAAATAATTTTATTGAGACTATAATGGCGCTAAACTAGGTAAAACAAAGTCATTCAAAAGTTAAATACTAAAATATTAGAATTGCTACCAACCAGGTCAAGAGATCTATCCCCGTTTTTGTAAATAAGTGAAAATGACAAGTGATCCTTCTCAGGACACTTGTATCTACGAAACACGACCTGTAGCAAACAATAATAAAAAAAATATAGAATTTCATCAAAGTAATGATGAATATCTTAAAGATCAAATCAGAGATTATTAAAATGAGTTGCAACTGATCATGCATGAACATAAAGGTGGTTAGCTTACAGTTCTTTGACCCGGGATGATTCTTGAAACTGAAGATAACTTTAAACTCTTTTCTTCACCATGTGATAACCAAACGAGGGCTCTCTCATCCTATGAATTTCAAAGTTGATGATTAGTACCACCGATTATTACTGATAAGCTAACAGTTATGATTCTTCATATCTAGAAGATTAATTTTCTAGTGATTGAAAATTGAACATATCAAACTTTTGTAAGCCTTTAATGGAATAATTTTGTTCAAGGATTCTTGTCAATGTATAATGAAAAGAATTTTAATATTTTTCCTTCTCTATATGGAAACATCATAAAATAGAAAAACAGAGTGGAAAAGAGAAACACAAGTACCGGGGTTAGTCTAAATGCCCTAAATTTGGGCTTGCCTTTCCTGCTATACTTGATTAACTGAGTACCCTTCTTCAAAGCAACAAGAGCCTTCAATTATTGAAACAAAATGTCAAGGCAATGGTAAAAGCATAATTATCAAATAATAACATTCAATTACTCATTAATTCTCCAATCTATCATTAATGTTATTGCCGAATTATAAAGACTCAATTTATCTTTTGAATAAAAGGGTCTTTTGAACGCAAATTATAAAAAAAAAAAATCATTAATATTATTGCCTTCAATTATTGAAACAAAATGTCAAGGCAATAGCAAAACCACAATTATCAAATAATAACATTCAATTACTCAATAATTCTTCAATATATCGTTAACCACGTTGAAATTTCATGTAAATTACATCATTGTTTCACCACTTTACTTCATTTTCCATCAGTACGATTATTGTACTTATTTTCTTTAACTAAACCTTGATATTATACCATGTGTTAACTACTCCTTCAACGATTCATTTGCCTTCTGACATTGCAAAGACAACAATTCTAAAGAATGGTTTGTGACAAAATTTACAATTAATTTACTTTTACCTACTCCACTTTTACCAGAATAATTTCTGTAATAATTTTTGGGGCCTCCATATTTGAAAAATAAATTTTACCCTATCCAACTTTAGGCGTATGTAGTTTTACCCCCTTAACTTTTTCAAATACTTTTTAGCTTAAATTGATTGTCCACTTTAAATATTTGTTGCGTTTAAAATAATGAACAAATCTAAATACTAATTTTCAAAATTGCTAGGAAATTGACCTATTTATTACTGTAGATATGTAGGCTTCCTTTAACCTCTGTTTGCTCCCTTATATAAAAGTTGATGTGTACGTATCTTAATTTATGAATTTGATAATAAATGAACAAATCCATGTATGTTAACGGAGGGATGATAAGAGAAATGGAAGTTGGAGAGCAGGAATAGAGTGTTGAGGAATTAGAAAGGAATAATATCAGTCCATAATATTTCAGGAAAAAACAGACATTCTATGTAATTCAAAATTTTATTTCAAAAGTTCTCATTTTGAAAGGGGGGAGGGGGTTTTAAAATTACATACATCCCTCTTGTCAATAAAAAATAATGCAATGAATATTTTCCAAAACATGAGGGGATAAAACTACATATATTTAAGGGATATTTGATGACAATATACTGACCTTTGGAAGTATTGGATTATAATATACCGACATTTACTATTGAACAACAATATCCCTGACCTTTATACTTAGGTGAGATTATTATACCAACAATGACTATGACTAAGGAGGTGGTGAGTGGTTAATTGGTCTCGATTCTGACGTGACAGGTGGAGGAAAAATAATCAGTCATCACCCAATAACCCTATTAACCCCTCCGTTTTTCTCACTAACCCACGTTAAAAAAAATCAGCTCTAACACAGTAATTATCGGGGTGGTGAACCGGTTTTCATACTGACGTGAAACATAACCAACCAATGTCTTGTAATGTGGGTTAGTGAGAAAAACTAAGGGGTTAATGAAGTTATTGACTCGAGACAGTTTTTTTCCCTTAGCCAACCATGTTAGCGCGCATGGAGACCGGTTCACCACCCCCTTAGTTATTGTTGGTATAATAATATCATATAGGTATAAAGGTCAAGGATATTGTTGTCCAATAGTAAATGTTGGTATATTACAATCCAATACCCCCAAAGGTTAGTATATTATCATCCAAAAACCCTATATTTAAGGTCAGATTGGGTAAAAATTATTTCTTAAATGTAAGGATTCCAAAAAATTATTATAATAAATGTAGGGTAAGGTAAATATAAATATAATTCTCCAAAATTTAACAGCGATCCTGACCAATCTTTTATTGATACTTAAGGGTCCGTTTGGACCTAGAAAAATAGGATGGAAAAAAATCTCGTGGAAAAAAAATTAGGAGGAAAAAAAATTGGGGGTAAAGTAAATTTCTTTCTCTTGTTTGGTTTAAGTAACATTTTGAAGGAAAAAATTGTTTTCTATTTAATTTTCTTTTCCTTGTTTGGTTTGAGAAAAGATACGCAGAAAAATAAAATTTGCATGAAAATTTGTAAATGTCAAGCGTCATTTTTCTAGATCATATGATGTGATTTGGAGAGAGAGGGGGAGAGAGAGAAGAGAGTTAGAGGCAGAGAGAGAGTCGCGAGAGATGAAGGAGGGAAAGGTTGACTTATAAATCCAAAATTTTTCTCTCAACTTTCCTTTCATTTTTTAAGGGAAAATATTTCGTTCTTTGTTTCAGACACAATGATTTGAATGAAAATTCAGACATGACAGAGAATGAGGGAGATGGGGTAGTTTATGAATAGAAAAAATAACTTCAATTAAAATTCTAAACACAAAATTAAGTTGTCATAATTATCCCCAATAAATACAGTATATAACAAACAAGTGCATGAAGCTAAACTCTAAAAATGTAGTGCAAAAAAATAAATATGATAACTTAAAGAAGGACAATTGCAAATGACCCTATTACAGCCTATCACAACCATAAATGTCAAATGGAAAAATCTCTATTGTAGAAAGGGAACGTATTTTTAAAGGTCTTCGTTCTTTCTTTATCAACAACTATATGACATGGACCATGTATGCTATAATAATAAGACAAAATGGAGGGATAACCTAAGTGCGAAGCTTATAAATGGAAGTTTTGCGACAACAGTTCCTAAGTTTAGGGATATCACAAAAAATTATTCTCTTACGTCACTATGTATATTGTAGGAAAGTAGCAAAAGTGAAGGGAATGAGAATAATGAATGAAAATAATAATATAATGTAGTATGGCCATTTTCTTAAAGAGAGTGACATCTTGGTGATAGTGGCGATTATTGCGACTTGTGATGGCGGGGATGGTTATAATGGCTGCAGGAGTGTGAGATAAAGAGAGCTGAAGAGATGTAGAAAAGATTGTGCACGAGGAAAGGGAAAGGGTCTAGATATACTATGATTTAACTGAAATATAGTACAATTATAATTACAAGATATGTAAAATATAATTACAGTTACAACATAATTTGATGTGTAATGACATTTTTTAGTACTTCGCCCGCAACTAATTAAAAAGGACGAGTTTGATCAAAACCTATTCATTTTAAATCAAACAATGATGTTCTCATCTTTTAGGTCCTACTTCCCTCGAACATAAGATTATACTACCATACACGTTATGGGAAGAAATTCATACTTAAATAGCTTGAAGGTGTTCATTTTTTCATATTTGGTAAAATTATATTTAATATACTTTTTCATAACTATAGAATTAGATGTCAAATACTCCTTTATCAATACCCTGGATTCAAAGAATTCAATTCCTATATGAATTAATTTTATCAAAGAGAATTTCGCTTACTACAAGATGCTAAATATATTTATTATCAATTATCACCCTAAATAATATTGAAAACTCATGACTGAAATTCTCATTTCTAGAATATATGCATTCACACTCTTTAAAATTTGGATTTTCTTAGAGTGCAAAAGACACATCCATGCAGAAATTATGGCAATTGTGAATTACAATAATGTTTTTAAACAAAATGTACAAAGAAATTAAAGGTGGCTATGAATATGTTGCACATAATAGCGTAAATTAATATGCATAGTATAAAATCACTATATTTTTAACAGTTATATTTAACTTTCATAGGATAAATTTTTGCATTTTTCTTTAAAGTCTTTTGCACGAAAAGAAAATTTTAAAACTTTCCTTCTACTTTAATCATTACAAAGAACATATAACGAAATGTCTAATCTTTTTTCTTTAATATGAAGATCAACATGTTTATAAAAGTACTATAATTTTACCATTGTGAAACGTAAGGATATTACAATTTTATAAAAGTACTAGGGAGAATTTATGTATGTTATTTGATTAAATATTTCTGTTAGAAGATAATATAGGATTTTAATTTGAAACAATGTATGCCTATTATTTTGTAAAGAAGAGAAGAAAAGAAGAAACACAAAGGGAAAAAGAGATACTTGTTCTATGTCGCGGTCAGAGAAGACATGACTAGCAAGATCTGCCATTCCATCTGAAAGTGATCGTGGAAGATCGGGAACAACAAATATTTCTCTTCTTCATAGATGATTTTTTCTTTTCTCTTTTCCACCTCGCATTAATTCTTCAAAATCTGTGGAATGTGACAATTAATTATTCGAAAAAATAGAATCGGAAATTGGTATGATTTGAACAATTAAGATTGAATTAGTTAATAAAGCTCAAGAAGGAAAGGCCAAGGTGGAAAGTGTTGGGTAGGGAGGGTATGAGGAAGAAAACTGAAAACAGTTAGAGAAGAGAGAGAGAGAGAGAAAAAAAAAAAGAGAAAAGGACTCAGACAAAAGTTTAGGATCATTTGCTACTTCACCAAATTTTTCGCGCTTGCTTGGCTCTTCTTTTCCCTTCATCATGCCATGTGCCACCACCTCTATAGTTATCATCTCCTGCAATTTTTCTTTTTGTTTTATTTCATCACCAAAAATGTTTTACAAAAATTTTAATGGAATGATCCAACTTAAGTGAAACCACTTTAAAAAGTACGAAAATGATATGCCTCTTGCTGTAAGATGATTAATAACAATATTGTATGACATCACATATCCCAAATAAGCACATTCATTTTTATTGTAAAAAAAAGTATATCACATCACTATTGTAATTAAGTGAATAAAAAATGCATAGGAACATTTAATTAATTAAACAAAATTGTAGTGACCCTATCATTAATGTTATAGAAAATATTAAATATTGGAAAATAGAAAATCCACCATAAATCGTGTAATCAAGTTTTAACCTAACCGTTCGGTCTGGAAGTTCCCTAGAGTGTTAGCTTTCATAGGAATTTTACGGATCAGTTGAGGTGTATAATTTGAGTTATGACCCAATTATCAGACTTAGGTCAGAACTGGGCCAGTTTGAATAGGTTTCTAGGGGAGGGGTAGGTAGAAGGTAGTTCATGCTAACTCCGAAGGGCACGTATTAATTATATAAATTATTCTATTTTAGGCACGATCTAGACTGTCTGTTTTATTGAGCTCAAGTGTATTCGCGGAAGTGAAGAAAAGATTGTTAGGTAATGTCTATGCCTAGTGATAGCAGTGGGTCTCAGACCCCGCCTGGACTCGACCCATCAAGGCGGGTCTGGGTCCAAAAATTTTGGACCCGGTGGGTCTGGGGCAGGTCCGGGTCTGGAAAAAAATAGCGGGTCTAGGTCCGAGTCCAAGCTCGGACCCGTGGACCCATTAAACTAGAAACATATATAATAGTTTGTGATTGTAATTGGAGGACAAAAGCTATCTTCATTTTTTATTGAAGAATCATGAACATTTTTTTTTTGCATTGTAAGTTGTGTAATTGTATTTTGAGAGACTTTTGTAATATTTTGTTGATGTCTTGATCACTTTTGTGATATTTTGACGTTGGAAACTTAGAATTCGCTCATATCATCGTAATGCTAATATGAATTTTTGGAGTATTGGACAATAATGCACTGAACTTTGACCTTGGATAATAATGCACTGAACTTTGAGGGGTGTTGGATAATAATGCATCCGAAACGATTTCGACGGTGGTAGACTTGGTGACAATCTTGCATGGCAGGCCGAGAAGATAAATTGACTAAATAATATCTAAATTTATGACATGTCAGCTAATCTACATAGTCAAAGGTTTTTATACAGCTACAACAACAATCTCTCACTGAAACACGCTTAAGCAAATGTGATTTTATGTTTTTTTTTCTACTCTTTTTAAAGTTGATTCACTTCGTTTATGTATGGATTAGCTGACATGTCATAAACTTAAATATTTTTGTCCAATTCATCTCCCCCACTGCTACGTAGGATTACCACCGAGTCAGCCATTGACGGAATCGTTCTGGGTGCATTATTATTCAACACCCCCCAAAGTACTGTATTATTGTTCAATACATCAAAAGTTCAGTATATTAGCATCCAAAAATCCTTTAATTAAATGTGTTGTGTTAAAAATAGGTATATTTAAACAAAATAGTTATTATTATACATGTGTATAAATATAAAATGAACCCAAAAAATTGATAAATTTAGTAAAAAAATGCATAATAGGGTTGGACCCATTAAGAACCCGTGGACCCATGGACCCGCGGAGTCTAGGTCTGGGTCTGAATTTTGGGACCCATCGGGTCCCCAGGCAAGTCCGGGTCCGAGTCCAAAAAAATCTGGTGAGCCCGGGTCATTGTCCAGCTAGACCCGCCCCAGACCCGGCCCATTGTCATCCCTATCTATGCCCTAAATCCCCACTTGGATGCACTTTACATGTTTTGATGAATTTACTCAGTTTTCTTAATCATGCATCCCGAAGGGGACTTTATGTGAAAAATTTAGACCGTCTAGTTTGATTATTGATTGTGGATATTGATTTCTAAATTAAGGAAAATGAGATGGTCTTTTGTAAGTGGTTTCTTATTACTGGTTTTGGGAACTCTGGTTAGGTTTGTGTTGAGAATTGTAAACCTGAATTTCATAAGATACTAATAATTCAAAGTGGAACATTATGCGAGTTTCAGGGGATTAACCCCCAGCCGCCATACACCAATAAGATTTGGAAGAAGGGGCGTGAATCGGGCAGTTTTGAAACTATCTTTGAGGTGTTGGTGCCTAGGAATTTTGAGAAGGATTGTTTTTTTTTTTTTCCAGTGGGGTTGGAAGGATGGTAAGCTTTGATAATGTCTGTGGATCAATGAGGGTTGCGATAGTGGCGGAGCATATAGAGTAGAGGCCTAAATCCCAATAAAAACCAGCAAGCTAATCCGGGACGAAGGGCTTGTCCTGGGAAATAAGATTGGAGGACCTTGGTATAGTTTTTGAGAAAAAAATATAACCAAAACAAAATTGTCCTTATGTTGCTATCAACCCACATGCTTGGGCAAAGACAATTGTCTAGATCCAATTCTAGAGGTGTAATCCTGTTAAACCTGTTTGGGGTAGTTTATTACAGACCCCGATTGATCCATGAGCAAAGATGTAACCATTTTCTTTCAAAATATCACTTAAAACCACTCGGTTAACCATACTTGATCCTGAAAATGCATGCCCAAGAGGAACAAGAAGCTTCTTTCCCGTAGGTGTCATATTGTCTCTGGATTGACAGTATACAAGCAAGGCCCCCAAGAGGAAAACAAAAAATCTTAAAATCTAATTCCAATTCTTACTGCTGCTACTTGTAGCTCATAATGTGGATACAAAAGACAAAATGTTTGTACCTGCTCCAACTTGCTAGGCATACGCTCTAATCTTTGAACAAAGCAAAAACATAAACATGATCGTACAACACCGCAATATTTGAACCCGATGGCCAATTATACACAATTTTAGGAATAAATCAAAACTATGGCTTCATCCAAACTATTGTAATCTCAATTTACTTTGTTCTGGAGATGACAATATGTGTGAGATCTATGAGTGCCCGCCTTGACCTTTTCACCTCCTCGTCATCATTTGGTGGGAGAGAATCAATTGCTTTTGCAGCTAGGCTTGCATGCTCTGTCGCTAAATCCTTTGCCCTTTGTAATCCTTGACTTCTCCCGAGGTAGTCAAGAGCCTAAATGAATGCAAACAGAGACTCAGTACAAGAAATGGTTTGTCACAAACACGTCAACAGTCATTCATTTATAGTATGCTAAGCTACAGAAAAGCTCAAGTGCCATAACACCACTTAACAATTGCTGTTCACCAAATACTTGGCTATAGGCAGGCAAGATGCAAATAGCCTTGTAGCTCTGCGTAATTTTCGAGAAACACATTTTAACAGAAGACTAGAAATTAATAGTAAAAGCAAGCAAACACTAGGATCAGATTGTGTAAAACTGAATGAATGTTGAGTATCTACATGTCCCCTTGACCACAACAATCAAAACATCACATTTGTCCACCCCAATACAAGGGATAAGAAGGACCTAATATCAAAGATAACAGTCATGTAAAAACCTAAGAGATCAAACTGTTTTGAGATTAAACACAAAATGCCATATCAAGGTTTGCACATTAATAGGAGCTTAGTAAAATAACTTTCAAAAGATGATTTGTTACAATAATACTCATCCATATCTCCTAAGGTTTACAAGTCGACTTACCAGCTCATTAGAATTGAAGCTCAAGTTCGAAAGCAATCAGATACTTTTTTCGGACAAAGGGTATTTTGGTCTTTTCACCCTTGATCAAAAGCTCAACTAGCTAATTTAAGGAGATTAAATAACTATAAATTCAGCTCAAATGAAGGGAAAATTCAGCCACAACATAGAGAATACAAGAGATTCTGACTCTGCTGCTCCCAGCAATCAAAGATGATAAGTACGGTACCCTGGAGGATACAAATGCAGAGAGGAAAAGAACAGCACCATTGGACTTCTAACATCACATCTGAATAAAACAACAGCCAACACATTTCCAAGGAGACAACCACTCAACGGCAATTAGGTGTTCAATGGATTAACTAATTTATACTTAAAAATTATTTGACAACAGCACATGAAAGGATTGCAAATTTTCTAAGGTGCATTTAATGCCACAACAAAAAATTGCTACCTTATGGATGTGAAAGTCAAAGAGGCAGAACAGAAAGAGTCCCAATCTCCGATGAATTAGCACAAAACCAATGAAACTGAACGAAAAGGTCACACTAAGGATGCTGAAGAGAATGACTACACAGTAGGATTGACATCCGCTTTGAAGATGTAATTGCTCACGGGCCAAGAGAAGCTCCAGCCAAAGTAAGAATTTACGGTTAACTACACAGTACCATTGACATTAACATAACCATATAAGAGTAGCGCTATTTAAAAGACCACACCAAGGATGCTGAAGAGAATGACAATACAATCATCTTAAACGTAGGCATCTCAAACAACCACACAGCGCAAGAGAAACCACAGGCATGACCATGGTGATGAGTTTTCCAAATACGTGAGCCATAAGCACTACTTCAAACTCAATATGACAGTGGATTTCAGCACGAAACCGTCCTTTTGTGGAATTTTCCAAATATTTGAGCCATGATCACCAAATTGGCTACTGGAATCTGAAATTGGACCCTCAGTCCCCCATTCCTCCTATTACTGGTATGTAATTCATTAATCACTAGTTTGGTGTTGCATGATTCTGTAATTCAACAGAAGTGCTGTAATTACTTGAAACATTTTTCACCCTATCTTGACTATCTCAAAATTTCTGCTTGACTAGATGTAAGGACACCCAAATTAGAAAATTCCCGACAGCCTGATCTAGCAGGATCCCCGCTTTTTTCTGCAATGAAACATTGGAGAGGGGGAAGAACTCCTTGTCCAAAATGTACGACATGTGGTCCACTAAGATCCACCATTGGTGAGTCAATCAAACTAGCCAAGAGAAAGAAAATGACATATTTTTCCAGTTTACTTGATCCATGTTCCTCCTAAGCCTAAAGCCAGCTCATCACAAGGCTCATCGCATAGAGGGTGTTATTTTGGTTTGTAAACAAACACACGGCTTAACTTCTCTTTCAACTCATGAGTCATGATTCAAGTGGGCAATATTCAGCTTTCAGCCACAGCTCTACAATAGCTGAAAAAGGTTTGCCCGGGAAAAACATCTGGAAATACCCCAGTGTGCTTCTGAACATGGAAGCGCAGCGCATTCCAGAAGAGTGCACTTCTCAGAGCTTTTTCACATTTTGTGGGCATTTTCAGTTCTTGCTATGCACGTTGACGGCATTACTTTTGGGTGTGCAATAAATGTATCTTTAGTACATTGCCGCCTTAGCTAAAAAGTTACATAATAAGGATATCCAGTTCTGGAAGCACAAATCTAATTTCCCTCTAAAGATATTTCACTTAAACATGCCAAAAACAACTTTTGCTCTATTTGCATTCTCTTGTTCATAGTGATTCAGGGTCCTAGAATCAACACGTGAAAAGACATGTGAAAAGATTCAATAGCTGTATGTCCTTGTAGTTCATATGACATCCCACAGTAAACAAAACTGGAGTTACAACTCACAACAAACAATAATTCACATCAGCATTAAAATTTTATATCTACTCCAACCATCAATATAAAAGGAATCAAATAGAGTTTCTTGTGATGTTCAAACAAACTTACAAGATCCACATCGGCAGGGCTGTTCAAGCCTCTTTCTACAACCTCACGTAATTGAGGGAACTCTTCCATGGCAAACAACAAAGGTGCTGTCACAATTCCCTGCACAAAAGCTATGCATGAAAATTTGCGACTTCACAGAACATGGTGACCTCACGTGAACAAATGGATAGATATCGGTACACATGAAGTTCCTATTTGCACATGAATAAAGGGCAAAAAAAAAAAAAAGATTGACTCAATAATGTATCAATAACTTTGATACATTGTAGTCCGGTTTAAGAAGAAAATTCCCTTGCCACAATTCAGGACTACTACTACTACTACTATTACCAGATTAGCTTGATCTATTACTGTTACTGTTACTGTTATGTAAAGTATCCCCACCCTCCATTCAAACTTATTTCTTACCATATTAGCATGATCTATCCCACCCAATTTTATTATATGATATGATAAATAAATAATTTAAAAAGTAGTATTTTATAAACTACCGAATTAAAATAGAGATCAAGTTTTTACTTATAGATCCATAAATATTTACGGGCGAATTAGATTCCCAATTACCGTTCCTATTGACCTACCCCCCTCGATCAGGATTTTAGAAATTTTACAATTCCGATCCCATTTTTGATCCTCGACCCATATTGATCCCCGACCCTGGTAACTATGCTTCAAAAATTACTTTCCAAGGAGTTTCTCAGCCTTCCTCATATTTACTCTTAACCTAAGAAGCACGAACTCGGACACGAGACACGAATACAACACGACACGGACATGGGGACACGCGATTTTTGAAAAAATAAGGAGGCAACACGTAGTCTGACACGTACCCTAGTTTTATATAGTACTTCATAAAATATCACATTCTATTTTAAAAATGTTTGTTAATGAATACATTTTCTCTAATAATTATGAATTGCAAAGCTATATATAAAACATAAAATCTTCTAAAATAATGAAATAGGGACAAAGTTATGTGAAAGAGGGACAAAGGTATGTGTAAGATGGTAAAGCAGCAGGCAAGAACAATGATGCATTGAAAAAAAGGATATCATATTTGAGGATGTCTATGGAGGTGGCTAGCCGAAAATGTGATGCCAATGATTCGGAAGTGTCCGAAGGTTGTGATACGCGTGTCCATCATGAGTCCTCCAAGTGTCGGATGTTTATTTTGATAATTATTTAGGGGACATGTTTTTTTGCGTGTCCGACACGTCTCCAAGGAGTGTCTGAGAGTGTTGGTGTCGGATACGTGTCTGACACAGATACGAGAGGCCATAGAAGTGTTCGTGCTTCATAGTCAGTAACTATCACCCAAAAGTATCCATCTTTGGGACCAACCCAAATGTTTTAAACAGAACAAGTCAAAGAAAATGTTTTCAACAAAACAGGTCCATTTCATTATAACCAACAGGAGAGAGAAATTACATGATGAATGTCAGAAAGTGAACCCTTTCCCAGAGATACAGACGTGCCCGTGAAATCAAGAACATCATCTATCACCTGAAATGCCAATCCCTGTGGGCACAACATCAAACGTTAATAATGCATAATCTTCACGATGATAAAATAATATATGTACCTATTAGGTATCAGACTAATTTTACCAATATATTAAGAATACACAATGTATGTAACGCCATAATGACATGGAAAGTAATAAAGGCATAAAGTACAGTTTCATAAGAATACTGTCATCAGACAAAAATGTGGGCGTTCACACATCAAAAGCATTCAATTATCACATCAAGATCACTGGAGTCGACCTCTCTGCTTCCAGGCAAGGGCTCCTACTTGTGGATCTTCCTAGACCTCCAACAAGCAAGGTCCACAATAGTTGCTGCTGCTGGCAGCTTTGTATCAACTAATTAATATCACAGGAATGTATAAATGAAATACTTCAACACTACGATGTCCCACCAGAGTAATACCGTAGTGTCCTAATACGACATGCTATCTAGTAATGCACAAGATATGCAGCATATCATCAGTGGAATCTACTTATACTATCCAGATACTCTTTCATAAATATATAGCTCACAGCTAAATTGTTCATCAAGCTAAACAATAAACCACGTTTTTTTTCTTCTTATATGTGCAAGCAAATGGTGCATACACATAATAGCTAGAGCTTGCAATGTTGCATTGCCTAGGATATCACCACTTTTTTTTTCTTCTTTTTTCTTAACTTTAACTAAAAGAGGGTAATTTGAAGATGATAACCCACCAGATTTTTCCCATACTCATAAGCTAAAGTTGCAACTTCTGCAGTTTGTCCCCCTAAAAGTGCAATTGCCTTGCAGCTATTGGAGATCAATGATGCTGTCTTGTAGTAGGTCTTTTCCATATAATACTGCAAGCTGCATACAGAGCAGAACCAAATGATCAGTCTTAAATATATAATAGAACCACAGTCAGAATACGAACCACTCATCACACCAAAACCAACATAGATATCCATCACTCCCATGATCTCAGTTCTTAGTTTTTATTACACATAATAAGTAAAGAAAAAGGAACATTGGATTTAACAGAACAGAAACTGAACCTTACTGGGTTCGGTTTATTTTTGGCTCACCTGTGGTTACCGCTTTGCTTAAAGCCTCCCCACCCCCCTAAATGAATCAAACTCGGTTATTGAATCCATTTTAAGGTGGATCCAAGTCCTTGGAGGATCATTTTGATCATCAATGGGAGCGGTGTTTACTTCACGGTAGACCCCAGACCCAGGACAAAGTTTCGGGTCTTCAATGGAACTATTCCCAAGCCTTCTAAGCGGCTCAGGATAGCTGCAAGAATAAGGGACAACCTTGGAAGCTGAAAAAGGAGAGACGATCACTCTTTCCATCACAACTCCCTCTATAGTATCTGATATTCTTGAGATTCAAGGAGCTTAAAGTTCACACAGAGCTTTCCATGAATATACTAAAGGGCCAAACCGGAGTTCCGATGAAGAAGTTAAGCACGTTTAAAGTTCGGCTGGAAAACTGCCCAGCAAGCAGTCACAGCCATGACCATAACGGTCACGCCCGTGACTGTTATGGTCCATCAATTTTGGGTGAAGCCAAGGTCACAATCGTACCCTCATGGGTCACATCCATGATCTCATGGGTCACACCCATGACCCTGTTTTGCCTTGCTTCCTCTCGCGTAGGTTTTGGATGTCACGCTCGTGACAAGGCCGACCTCAGGCCTTTTTCGCATATTTTACCCTTTATATAGAAACTATTGTTGTTTTTTGAGGGAAATAGAAGAGATAGAACATAGGTTTTAGACTCAAAATCCTCCCCATTTTGAGTTTGTAATTGATGAGTGTTTAAAACTCTAATCAATGAAAGCTAATCCTTTTGAGTGGAATTGCTTGGTTTGTTTGTGAGTGGGTGATTCTTCCTACACTCTTTGGGTGAGATTTCTTGGGTGATGTTCCTTGCTTGTGAAAGATCCTTGTGCATGATTCTTTGTTATCCTAGTTCAACTTAGTAAGTGAATTTTCTATAGAGTTGTTCAAACCCTTTATGCTTCTTGTTCTTGTTTATTTACAAAACCCCGAAAACCCTTAAAATTGTAGTTTGCGCTTGTATAAGTTCTATGGGGGGATTTCCGTCATCCACATGATTAATTAAAACCCTAGGCCCAACCTATTCCAATTAGTATCAGAGTTAGGCATAGAACTCATAGTTTTGTTGGAGAATATCTTGTTTGTGCCCGATTTGATAATTGTTGGTTTGGAGTGATTTTTGGTGTTCTTGATGTTGCTTGGATGTGAAGCAAGTTCTTGATTGGTATTTGAATGATTGGCGAAGGTGTACGGTTTTGTAATTGAGTTTGAATTGTTGGATTTTGCTTGAGTTGTGTGGTTGTTGTGTTGCCAGTAGTTGTGGACTAAATCCAGGTTTGCTCCACATTGTGTACATTCCCTTTTGTCGATTTCACCCCATCTTTCCTCCACAAATATGGCCTCACGAAACTCCTCAAAATTCCATACACACACAAAGAACCTAAACCTCCATTCGATGAAATTATACACCCTACAAGAAAACCAAACTCCACAACCTCAGTATACTACTCTCGTCCTACTTCCCAAACCCGGCCAACCCCGAGATGTCCATTCAACATCTCGAAAAGAAAATACGAAAAGTACATCAAATGGGTGACTTGCTCCGCACTGTGGCCCAATTGCAACTTGAATCCTTGAAAAATGTTATATGAGATTCTAGTCTGGGTCCCAGAACTCGCCATCATAACAATAAGCGGTCTCATGTTGAGCGTCGACATTGTGGTTCTACTCATGACTCTAGAGTTAGCGGCCCTCAAGATAGGGTAAAGGAGAACAAGGCTCCCTCATGGCCTTCTCGAAAGGGAAACATTCACTCTCAAAGTGCGACTCCGTCCAAGGGAAGACGGCCTTCCAAGCTACCCTAACCATCTTATAGACTTCAATAAGAAACTACAGAATATCTTAGGAAGCTAAAGGGCGAAAAATACTTCAAATGTAGAGCATATGGTCATTATCAAGCTCAAAGCCCTACAAAGGTGGTTGAAACACCCCAAACATGAAATCCAAAGGCTAGTGCTGAAGTCCCTACTCAAGAAGTAGAGATTTCGCCTCCAAGGCGGTCCTTAAAATCCTCTACATTGAGAGTTTGTAATTGATAGATGTTTGAAACCCTAATTGATGAAAGTTAATCCTTTTGAGTGGAATTGCTTGTGAATCTCTTTGTTTATGAGTAGGTGCTTTTTCTACACTCTTTAGGTGAGATTTCATGGGTGATCAATGATTCCTTGCTTGTGGAAGATCCTTGTGCAAGATTCTTAGTTATCCCAGAATTCTCTATGGAGTTGTTCATATCCTTTATGATTCTTGTTCTTGTTTATTTACAAAGCCCCAAAACCCTAAAATTGTAGTTTGTGTTTGTATGAATTCTATGGTTGGATTTCCGTCATCCACATGATTAATTGAAACCCTAGGCCCGGTGCATTCCAGAAGCACCAAGTGAATGACACACGGAAAATATCAATAATACCCTTGGCACCTCAGACAGCTAACCCATGGAAAAGTGAATAATATCTAGCAGTATCACATCACCGGGAAAGCAAAGTCCTTTGAAGGAATGACATTCACCCCACACATTAAGCATTTTACGTGATCATTTCTGATAACAAATGACCAGAATCGCATACCTTAGGCGCTGCTCAGATGTTGTTGTCATTTGCATTGTTTCACCAGTAACAAGATGCTCCACAACTTGAGCAAGTAATGATACAACCTGCTTCAAATTAGCACTATAGATTATTAGTTACCACATTACATGAAATTATTATTAAGCTAGATGGCATGACCAGAACACAAATTAAAGATAACAAACACTTGCTATTTAACATGTCCCAAGAACAAGTGTTACCTCTGTGTTTTTCAGAGAGGCCAAAGCTACACAAGCCCTAGACAATAGGAAATCGCCTGCCAGCACTGCCAACTACACTTTGTCAAAAAGTGACAAAGTCAAGAAACATGGTATAATGCTCGAAAGAAACAGCATATACACTGCACGTAAATGCATAGCTAAGTGTTACACGGCAAGCACCCATGAAGCATGGAATGTAATCATTTATAAGATATTCTACGGAATACATACATACAAATATACATACTTATGCGTGTAGACACACACACTCAGTGCCAACTACACTTTATGAAAGTGAGAAACTCAAGGAACATCCTGCAATGCAGTACAGAAACACAATATACACCGCACCTGGATGCATGGCTAAGTGTTACATGGCATGTACCCATGAAGCATGGAATGTAATCATTTTAATGGGATGCTCTGAGGATTTGAACCCCCCCACCCCCCTCCCCCTTGAATATTTATGTATATATGTGTGAGTATGAGTGTGTGTATGTGTACTGGTACAGATGCAATGGTTGGGATTTTCTGGGGCATTTATGGAATGTTATAGTTGTTCATGTTTACCATTTTAAAAAAATACATCATACATATCAATTGTATGGTGATTACCATTGACAATTAAAAAAAACAAATAATTACAAAAACACAATAAAACAAATGTAATTTATTAATAAGAGAAAAGAAAGCATATTTAATATATTGTTACGAGCAACTTATTGAGCAATCTCTTTAACATAACAAGAAAATTACTTAAAAAATAAAACAGTATGTAATACTCCATTCATTATTTTTTTCATTTTATTTAAAATGTTGTTAAGACTCTTGTAAAATATGAAATATGTGTTGCAATTATCCATATGCCTATTAGCTTAAGACAAAAAGAATGCTAGAAACAAAAATTAAATGTACAAACACAGGGATATTTGGAATTATAGAATGAAAATATGTGTTGTTAACAATCATAATCATAATTTTATTTATTACTTACTAAGATATATGAGTGCGAGCTAAACAGTAAAATGTAAAATATAATTAGCCACCCCATCATAATTTTATGCTTTCTAAATCAAAGTAATAATATAATCTTTCTTTGAGTTGTATTACTAATTCTTAAGCCAAATATGAGTAATATAATTTCTAACATGTAACTACATGCAAAATCATCATAAGTGTATCAAAAATATTAAACTGGTTTTATTAATATACAAATAATGGCAATAACATTACATGATATCTAATTATTCCCCATGCAACAAACGGATTAAAACACTAATATGCTTGTATTCGAGACACATGAAACTTTTAAATTGCAATGCGATTTAGGAGTTCTTGAAATGACTACATGTTCTCTTGTGTTTGAGACAAAAATGCAAGGTTATAATTCTAGGTTATAATTGTCTATGCATTTGCATCCCACAATTTAACAAGTTTGTGCTCTAGGAAAGAAAATATAGTGACAAGCACTTAATAGCTATGTTTTTCCTAACTTTTCATTTACCTTACTGTACTTGTATCGGACCCTAGACCCCCGGACAAATGATACGACCCTCAACACTTACGAAGAAAATCTGAAAAATTCCTTAAATTAGCCGAGTCATACACCAGTAAAGGTCTACAATTAGAACAACGTAATAGTAGCCTTTCCTTGGTATAGTTTCCAGATTTTGACAAGCTGTATGACTAGGATAAGGGACAAAAGACTTGCCTTATTTCCCATAACTGAGTTCAACGAACTAACACCACGTCTTGTCTCAGCATCATCCAAGACATCATCATGAAGAAGACTGGCCACCTGAAGAAAGAAATTGCACAGTTTAGAACCAAGAGACAATCACTTTCTTAGTCTTTTCACTACAGAAAATCAGATAAGAAACAAGCAAAAAGATAGAACAAAAATATCCACCATATCTGCCTAGACTGAGATTAAAAAAGCACAACGCACAGAGCAGGGCAAGGGACCATGGGGCTTGAGGCACAAGCTCCGCAACTTTTCGCACACAGAGCGCGCCCACTACAAAAGCCATAGAAGTTCAACTTGAACAGCAAAAATCGAGAAATTCCCACAAAATCAAAAAAATGCATGCGCTTTTGGAATGCCCTATGCTCCCATATTCATATGCACACAACGGTATAGTCTGCACTTTTTCAAACCAAGTTCCTATAAAGGAGATAGAAGTAGTAAATAGAAACTGAATACCAGTATCATGCATTATCAATTCACATCAGAGGTATATGCATCTATAATACAATAGTTGACCTCTAGGACCCGGCATAGAATCGCTTTCAATGTCGTATTACTAGCTTAGATAAACTGCTCTTTGGGTAATTACTACATAATACGCCAAGGAGAGAGGAAGCACAACTATAATGATGCTCCCTTAAATTTACATTTTCCCTGGATTTGACAACCTTTTTGGGATGATATGGGCATTCTAGAAAGAGGCAAAGTTCAGTATCCATTTACGGTATAGCAGACAATCACAAGAGGTGTTCCCTATCTCTGAAAACATATCACTCAGTATATTATTGCATAATACCCATATGATAAGCAGGATGGTTATTTAAAAAAAAAGGTCCAGCGCGTCAAAGCCTCTCTCTGATTATAGGGCAAGGCTACAAAATTGGAATAAGCCAAAAATGGTATCAATAGTAATTTAGACAGTACAGTTAAGCCTATAGGTTCCTAAAGCAGCAGTCGTGGGCAACATAAGAAATGAGTAAATTTGATATGGGCTTTGTTTCCTTCACTTGCATCTCTAAACACTCCAACAGCATATTGCAGGTATAAAATGAACGAACACTTGACATGGTAAGCCTCAAGATGGTCAAGCCATGACCATCAAAGGATGCACAAGTTTATAGTCACCGCCTGTGAGAGCGTGACCCAATATAGATCCCACTGAGGTGTGTAGCAATCCTACCCAAAAGATTTCCCGGGGACCCCATAAACATTATTGGTGGTGGTGGTGGTGGTGTGTGTGTGTGTTGGGGGGGGGGGGGGGGGGGAGGGGTTTGGGAGGGGGGGCTCACCCTAGAGCCAGCAAACAAATTTGAGACAGCACAACTCAATTTGAATAGATACTAAAAAAAGAAGGGAAAAAAAAAAAAGATTGCTGAAAACAAAGCAATTAGAGGGATAAATAAAAAGGCTATCACAGTAAGAGGCTAGACACCAAACTATTCCAACACAAGATAGGGCATAGGAAGCGCCTTTGAAGATAGCCAGGAGGTGGAATGCTTAGTTTCAAAAGGAAGACCAGGGTTTGATTCATCTTAGGCTGTGAGCATGTGTAAGACTCATAACATTACCCTACATCAAAAAACAACACAAAGTGCAAAATTAAAGATTGATAACTATGTACTAACATGGATCATCTCTGTAATTTCAGCAATACATTGCTGTCTTGTGCGTAACTCTGTTGCCAGCACATCAACCATTCTATCAGGTGAAGGTGCACTTGAAACTGAGACAGGGACAGGCATATTCAGGGCTGTAGCCATTAACAATAAAACCTGCATAAATAACACTGTAGCTTCTTAAGAGACCAGCAAGAGAGAGCTCAAACGCACCGGTCACAAATTCAAACACCATATTCAAATTGTCAATAAAACATCATAAAAGCAAAAGCCCCTAACAGTACATCATACTCCTCACAATTCAGGAAAATAAATATCAAGCTGAGTGATGTAACCAGCGAAAGCATTCAGCTTGTAAAGCCACCAAAAACGCTACGGCCTCGCTACGAGCAATCAAAGTAAGATGAGCCCCCTCAAAAATGGAAAGGTTTATCAAGAAACAAGATAGTAAAACTGATTGTTAGTTATTTAGTAGTAGTAAGCATCTCATACAATGAGACTCGCAACAAGGAATTCATGCAACTTTAATGCAATAGGCAGGTAACGTTGATACAAGCATATCAAGCGAATTCCAAGCAAACATTACCATGAGCATCAACCAAAATATTTTAAACCTACCGTAGGCCGGAACCGCTTTCCTTCAACTCCCATTTTGAAGAAGTACTCAGCAGCAGATGCTAACTTTGGTACCTGTAAAAAAACCTCTTTAGTGGACACAATAGAGTGCCTTGCACCCGGACAACATTTCTCTGCAAGTAGCATATACCGCAGTCATAAATAAAACAGACCTTTGCGACCACCATTGACCGCAATCTATTTGATAGGACTGATAATTCATCAGCAACAAGCGAAAATGGGTCTGATTGGTCCTGCACAGAGCTTTCAGCCAATTACAACACTTCAGATCACAGAACAATTATAGAAACTAAGAATAGAATGGACGAGCAAGTTTACCCTCGAAAGACAACACGGATGGGTGCACAGGCAAGAGAGAGGGAGAGTGATATAAGCAAGTAATATGAACTTTATAACTGTTTAAGAAAAACAAAAACTAAAGTTCTTGCTTAGATACTACTTTTATTCTTTTCAATCACATTATTTCATAGGCAATAGAGGCATAGCACAGGTGTATGACTCTTTTTAATAAAGGAAAGCACAGACCTATGATTACCTAAAGCACTATGAAAATATAGCAACTCATTTAAATATACAAAACAAGTAGAAACATTGTGCTAATTCTTTCTAGATATTGCAACTGTTGATACCATCAGAGTATAATCATGTGCTTAAAGCTCAAATTGATACCATCAGAGTATAATCATGTGCTTAAAGCTCAAATCCAATATCATAGAAGTATTCTGTATGGAGCTTGACATCATTACGTAAACACTTCTCTCTTGGGATATCATTCCTTGAGCGAGGTGATGATTTCTACCATGAGGATTCCTACCATGCGGATTTGAGGGCAAATCCTCTCCAGCACAGGGAGGATGATACATTTCTTGGGCCCTACCCTTCGCCCAAGAGGGGTGCCTTTTGATCAAGTAAAGCCTTTGATAAAAGCTCTACTTATTCTAAGTATTGAGCTCATCATTTCTCAGTTAATCAAGGCATTTTAAACTAACAAGGGTAACTATGGGATACTTCTAAGGCCTCTTAAGGTCATTAAGGAGCGAAGTATCCTCACAATACTAGTAACTAAGTTGGGATTAAGTTGATTTTCCATCTACTAAGCTTTAACCAACTTTAGAAGCAATTTGAAGAAGACTGGGAAATTTTCGAAGTGAGGGACAAAATGGTCATTTCACCTTGGTGGGATATTTTCATCAAGAATCTTCTAGAAGCCTTGAAGACAAAGTTTTGGAGTAAAACCAAGGGTAAAACAGGCCACAAGGGGAATAATCAAGGAAAATGCAATTCACACACACCCTACCTTGATTTGTACCATTGTACCTTTTGTCCCCCATTTTAAAACGGACCCTTCCCCCTCTTTTCCTAATATTTTCTAAGTTACTAACAGCTGATTTCAGCCCCTTTTTGCTTCCATTTGGACGTGTATACGGGGTGGGATTTAGCCTTTAATCTCAACCTTAGGATCTAATATGTGTTGGGGTCTTTCTGGCCATTGAGCTTACTTTCATTTCCTAGGGTTCTTCTAGCCTCTTTCTACATATATGAGGCCTTATGTAATGAAAACCAACCAGCTATGATAATGAATGAAATCCTTTTGTATTTACAAACCAAAACACAAGCTTTATCCATATGATTATGGTGGTGTTATTCTTTTCTCTATAGAAGATTAACGGTGATCTCCTTCAGCTAATCTTCGGTGGGTATTTTGGTGCATTCTTCGGGGTTTGATGGTGATTATATCTTTATTCAATCAACCTTGAAGGCATCAAGATCACATGCTGAGTTATCTCTTTTAAATTGATCATATCATTTTATTTTGCTTTGCTTATGTGTTGTGGCTGGCTGCGATTCACGTCTGTTTGGGGTGAATTTTTGCTGGTGTTTTCCTTCTTTTCCTGCTCAAATCAGTGGGGATTGAGTGTTGAATCATTTGTCCAAAAAGCATGCATCAACCCCTCTCAAATGAATGGAGAAGTCTACTAGAATCACCATCACGAGAGAACAAAATTTATCCTCCTTTCAACTAAGAAAGGAGAACTGCTATCTTTGCAATAATGAACAACCAACTGTTCCCCTAGAATGTCTCAATGTCAGTTCCTTCTTATACCGTAAAGATGAGTCAGTCAATCTCCAAAGCATTTCTGACGAGAGTATAGAGGAAATCATTCAATCATTGAGTCTCCCTGAGACAAAGATACATACTTACGTTTCCTCCCCTTTTATCTCATGCCTTCCTATATGCCTGATCTTAATAAAAGGTTATATATCTATAGTTTATGATTGATTGATTCACGTAGAGCCTCAAACTGCTAGAAATACTACCTCCGTTCCAAAATCCAAATTAATTGTCACTTTGACTAAATTTTGACCGTTAATTACTTACACATTATAATGAGTTATAATATGAAATTATTGTCATTAAAAAGATATTTTCATAACAATTAGGGTTTTTGGATGCTAATATGCTGAACTTTTGGGGTATTGGACAATAACGCACTGAACTTTGACCTTGGACAATAATACACTGTACTTTGGGGGTGTTAAACAATAATGCACTCAATATGATTTTGGCAATGACTAACTTGGTGGCAATCCTATATAGCGGGTGGAGGAGATGAATTGGTCCAAAAATATTTGTCTTCTCGGTCTGTCACGTAAGATTGTCACCAAGTTCGCCACCGTCGAAATTGTCTCGAGTGCATTATTGTCCAACATCCCCCAAAGTTCAGTGCATTATTGTCCAAGGTCAAAGTTCAGTGCATTATTGTCCAATACCCCAAAAGTTCAGTATATTAGCGTCCAAAATTCCTAACAATTATAATGGAGGTAATTATATATTTTAACTCATTGTAATTTGTGAATAATTAACGGTCAAAATTAGTCAAAATGACAATTAATTTGGAACGGAGGGAGTATTTTCATACTTACAATCCAACCAAACCAAAGAGAAGTCCTTGATGACATGAAAAAGTCACATTATATTGTATCTTCAGAGCCAATTCTAACATGTTTTACTTCTCTTCCACATGGAACATCATAGCCAACTCAAATACATAACTGCTCCAGTAAAATATCAATTGAAATATTTTCACACAAAATCCATAAATAGTTTCCTATGGACATTTCCACAACATGATGCATGCTGAAATGAGAAAAATTACAAATTCACACCTAACCTCAACAGTAGACGTGGCACTGTGATGAATATAATGTCTCATATCATGAAACCAAGGGGATGCCCAGAAGTTATTATCTATGTAGCCCATAACACCCTGCTCATCAGAAAAAATTATAGCATAGTCAAAAACAAGTACATTAAATCATATTTAGCATGAAAGTAGATGAAAAAGGGATATCACCAAAGTCTAGCAAACCAGACACCATTTACTATTTGATTTATCCCTCCATCAAAATCACCAGGATGGCATAATGAATAGACTTATGGCAACGTATATGCTATAAATATGAAAAACAACAGGAGAAAGAGATTAAAGATAACATATACACAACAAAAATAAATAAATAAATAAATAAATAAATAAATATAAGTGGATAATACTACAGGTACAGCATTGCAATGAACCCAAATTCAAGTCTTCATGGGAGCAACAGTTACTACATGACAGATTTCAATTTACCATTTCTACCCAATGAGCCATTATATATTACAGTTATCAAAATTGAGCAAGTGATATAACCAATATCTACAGGCATTACTCTTACCAAAAAGGGACGGGGGGAAACATTAAGGATTAGGATCCTGTATGTAGTTGTAGACTTGCAGTTCACATGGAAGATGAATATTAGCTCATAATATTGCACCAACTCCCCTACCCACCGAACCCCCCCCCCCCCCCAAAAAAAAAAGGAAAGGAAAAGGAAGAAAGAAAGAGGGATGTAAATGTTACAAAAGCATCCCCCAACAACAGAATAGCCAATGTATATAACATGCACCTAGAGAACATCCTCCACATCAAACATGGCAAACATAATTACATGTTGAGTGTTGAAAAACTTTTTTTTTTTGTTTAAAAAAAAATGCACTATTAATCACATCTTTGGAAACTGCTCCTCACTTCCCTCTCCCTCAAACTTCTCCCATTGCCACAACAGCAGACCTCCTCTGCAACCTCCAATGGCAACATCGAAGTTGATGTCGTATGACCTCCACCGGCGCTACCACCACAAATACTGTGACTGACCTCAACGTCATCTCGCACACAAAGTAACGCATCTAGGTTCACTTGAAACCCGGCCTCCAAGGCGGCATATCTTCGATTACCACGACATCAACACCATCGGAGCTGTCGTCGACATCTTCAGCTTCAAGCTCGTCTTCAATTTCAGTTTCCTCTACGCCTATAGGTTCATCTTTCTAATCATCATCAACTCCGCATCTGCGCCTGAAGTCAAGTCCATCGAAAATCAACTTCAATCCATGTTTGTTCGCTCAATAATTCGTTGTTGTTCGTTGCAAAGATTCTGCTCTTTTGTGACTTGATTCAAAGTTGCTCATTGTTGAAACTCTCAGGACTAGTCAATAGGAAATAAGAGGGAGAATTGGGAAGGTAGAGGAATTGTTGAAGATCTGGTTTCTTCAGTACTGGCTTTGCCTTCTAGATATCTCCAAATTCTTCTTGGAATTTTCTAAGTGAACAATAAGAACAAGCTACTAAACAACTTGTAGGTGAACACTCACAATATTGGTAGTAAACACCCGCAAACCGATGTTAGCTAGCAACGAAGAAGCCACTGACAGCTGAACCTTAAGCTCCTACTACGATTTATTTGACTACGGCCGCAATCAATAAAAAAAATCCCATTTATAATCGCCGCTATTTGTGTAAAAGCAAAAAAATGCACTGGCTTGCAATTTGTCTGATGCAACTGCTGATATCATCTCTTAGCACACTCCAGGAGCATCTAATAAATTGAAATCCATAGCCCCTAACCAAAGCAGTGAAGACAGACTTTTACACTCTTATCATCTTTGTTGATAAAATGCCTGAAAATGGAAACTCCTAATCCAAATTCCATGTGGGTTGCCATGGGCGCATCTGGTGCCCCAATAACAGTTTTTGCCGCTTCACAAGGCATTTTGGTGTGAATCAATCAACATAAAGACCATCATTCTCGCCCTCTTCTTCAAAATTTACAAACCTTTACTCTTTTACACACCAATACGGTAGTTTTAAATAAAATGCAATCAAATAAATCCCAGAAGCACAAAGGGGAGAATTAAGTTATCTCAAACACTAACCAACTCAAGCACAACAAACGAATTAAAGGAGATTGCAATCGAGGAGTCAGGCTACCTTGGGCTGAAAAGAATTATCAAACAGGAGCAATTGTTGATACGTCGGCATGGTAGTGGCCGGATTAGCACAGCGCCATCGAAATTGGTACAAGGAAGCCCTAGAAATGGAAGTAAATCTTCTTGAAAATAGCATGTCTAGAGTAATATTAGTAGTAGTGATAGTATAGGGAACAAAATAGAGGAGGTGAAGGAGAAATAGCGAAAGAGGTTGGAAGGTTGAAGTTGAAAACTAAGAGCAGGTAGGTTTGATGGACAAAATCAAAGGGTTAAGGTTTTGTTCAACCAAAGGGTGGGCGGTGGGAATGAGGATTGAGGGGAGAGAGAGAGAGAGAGAGAGACAGAGCGGAAGTTGAATGAATTGGTGGGTGCACCGTGCTCGGTATAACCAACCGCGTCACATTCTGCAATACATTTCGTACGCGTTGCATCATACGTGGTTTGTTTAGGGCCTTGCGATGGGCCCAATACGTGGTGTCAGAGTCGGCGTCATTTTTTTTTGTCAGGTTATTTTCAGGTTTGAATGTATAAGTTTGAATAAGTTGTGATGTTTTTTTAGGAAATTGTGTTAGATTTGGATAGGTTTGGATAAGTTGGGTGAGTTATATCAAACCGAACCAAAGAACAGGGTCTGAGTGAGTTCTTAGATAAAAATGTCACTAAACTTTACAAAATTTGCGATTTTGTCACCCGAAAAAACATGTAATGAAAGTGTCATTAATTTATGTTAACTATGACAAAAATGTCATTTTACTAGTTTGTGACTTATTTTAGCTGGTTGTAGACAGGTGAAGGGTGTCTAATGCTTTGATTAGCTATTAAGATTCCCCCCCACCCCCCACCCTACCCTAAACTACCTACCCAAATTAATTACCCACTCAAATTAATTATCCTCCCAAATGTTTTTACAACATGAATTTACTGCCCCCTCCCAACCCAGACGCTTCATCTTCTTCTTGCTCGATTCTCCTCTTTAATCTCATTTGCTTTGTCCGTCATAACCCGACTCTTCCTCATCTCTTCTTCTTCATTTCTGGGTTAAAAAATTAGGGCTTTCAGTCAACTTCTTCAATTTTCAACCCAAAAAACCCTAGTTTCGCGCTAAGAACGTGATTTTTACTGTGAATGTGGGAATCGTTGTTTGGTGTACACTTCATTCACTTCTGACAACCCTCTTAGGAGGTTTGCATGATGCTGCAGGTGGCAGTCCCCTGCTGATTATGGGCTCTTCAAGTGGATTGATGACCCAATTTGCAACTAGTTCGCTATTACAGCAAAGAACTTGATTGAAAAATTTGAAGTTGGATAAAAAAAAGAGGGATGAATATAGGTACGCGGTTGAGGTGGCAAAAGCTAAGATTAATGGTAATCAATTTTTTAGGTCATTAGCCCTTAGCCAATATCATGGCAATTTGTATAGCATCTTAAACATATGCTTCATTTTTATTTTTTATTTTTTACTTTTTTTTTGCACATCAGTTTGTTGTAACATGGGTTGGTTGGGTAGTCTATTTGGGTTGTTATGTAATGTAGGTTGTATACAGACAATGAAATTGTAAAAATGATCTTTCAATGCTAATGAATGGAAAATGATGGTTGCTTGAAGTTTCATTGTATATATCAAGAATTCAAGGTCATTATGCTCTATTTGTTGAAAAACTGTAAAAGACATTAAACATAAGGAATAAACTTGCATTACGTATGGGCGAATATGTAATGGGTACAACATCTAGTGTTTGATGTACATACTTTTCTGTTTTGGCTTAAGCTATCAACCAAATAGGGTACCAAACTGAAAGATATACACAAGACATATCTGCCCCCCCCCCCAAGTATGGCATAGACAGTTTCACACCATTTACATCCTAGCTAGTATACCGCCATCCAAAAGAAGCCATGCACAATTCAGAATGGCTTAAAATAGTTAATCATGTACATGACAAACAAACACCTAGTTTCCTATGTTCATATTTGGCAATTTCTTCATTGGTGAACTCTGGCAAAGTTAGCTCTATTTGCAATTCTCTTCTTTCTGCCCTTTATTTGGGTATGAGATTTCCCACCTTGATCATCATCATCATCAAAATATGATCAATCATGATCTGATCACAATCAACGACTGCAACAGTTACCTGGATTTCCCATCTCCCTTGTTCCTTCCATGTTTCCAACGCGACTCAATTCCAGAGAATCAACAACCCACATTGCCTACTAAAATTTACAATTTTATCTCACACTTTCTCTCACTAGTTTATGTGTGTTTAGGTGTTGATAACAGTGATTATAATTGTAACGAAGATTAGGTTTGGGTCTGAGATAAAATTGAGATGGGTTGTGATTTGCGTTGAAGATATGGTGGTTATGGTGGCGTTTGGGTGGTCGAAAATGGTGGTGTGTGTGGCGGCTGAGAGATAGTGGACGACTCGACAATAGGTGGTGGTTCAAGGGATGGTCGGTGGTGGTGGGTCGGAAGGAAAAAGAAGAAGATGATAAAACAAAATAAAAAAAAAATAAAGAGAGAGATAAAGAGAGAAAGGACCAAGTCAGCTTCTGGGCCCAGTTACACTCCCACAAATTGGGACTCCATAGTCCCTCAAATCCTTTTGGGTCAATTGTGCAATTGGGCTGTCATTTGTAGTCAATTACCCTAAATTGTAATACAAGAAATGGGTCTGATGGTGGTTCTTGTGGTAACTTTAATTTGTAGTTGAAGTTTATGCTTTTAGTTTTGAGGCACTTTGCTTGATGGATGAACAATGGGCTACCATCCTAAATTTTTTTTTTTTTTGGGGGGGGATGTAAGGTACAATGGTGCATATAAAAGGGCAATAAACTTCTACTTTTTATTTGTCAATATGGGGTATTACCTTGGAGATGAAATATATTCTAAGTGGGCAACATCGGTGAAAACCATTAGTGCCCCGCAAGGTCCAAAGCAAAAATTGTTTGCTCAACGACAAGAAGCACTGAGGAAAGATGTCGAGCGAGCCAGAGCCTTCGGTGTACTACAGTCTCGATTCGCCATTGTTCGTGGTCCTTCTCGATTGCATGATAGAAAAGACCTGACAAAGCTCATATTAGCGTGTGTGATACTTCATAATATGATCGTTGAGGATGAACGAGACTCATACGACTTAAGCTTCGAATATGATCAGGTCGGTACTGAACCCATTGAAGTTCATCATGAATGTCATCCATGTTTGGATACTTTCTTGAAGTAAAAGCAAAAAGTAAAAGACATTGCAGCCCATAGGAAGCTCGGATACGATTTGATGCAAGAATTATGGAAGAGAACTCGGAGTGTAGAACCACAAGCATGAAGTCATTGCAAGTTACCGTCATGATTTGTTTTTATTTATGTCAAAGTCAATTCTCGTGTTATTTACTATGTATCTTATTTACTTTCATTTTCAGCATATGATGTACTTTAATTTCAATTTTTGTATTGTACGCTGAATTTTAAAATTATGATGTACTTTAATATTATGAATTCATTAGATTTTCTAACTAATATAAACTAATTTTATTTTCATGTAGAGTAAAATAGCAAAGTTTCTTAAATATACATAATAAATGTGTCACCATAAAAACATTAAACATAAAGAAAAACATTATTATACTCACTAAAAATAAAGGAACAAAAAAGTGGGTCCACTTAATAGATCCTCCCACTACCTTCATACTTTAATGAGGAAAACCTCAAAATTGCAAGGGTGGGTCGGTGGGAATGATGGGACCCACCATGACTCTCTCTATTTCTCCCAGTTTGTTGAATGTTCTTAGGCTATCAGCAAATACATACTTTTGGAATAAGTATGGGGGAGAGAGTGTAAAAAAAAGAGGCATTATTGGGTATGGCAGACATTGAGAATGAACGAGAGAGAAAAAGGTATGGGGAGGAGAGATAGAGAGAAGGTTGTGAATAACTTACGGTCAAAATTTAGTCAAAATGTCAATTAATTTGGGACGGAGGGAGTACTACATAACCTTATGATAATGTTGGTGACAACAATAAAAGGGGTGTCGACCAATAATAACTGGTAAATAATCATCAAAAAGGTTGTGGTGATCCCAAAAGTATTTGCTGTGGTTACTTCATTTAGTTGTTTGGTTGTATCCTTTTCTTTTGATGGTGTTTGTTAGCTGTTTTGTTTGCTGTCCGTTGTTGTCATTGAACTTTTAAGTATTTTGGCTCTCACTAATGAAAAAAAAAAGAAATTCCATTTGGTAGGATTCAACTTTAACCTATTCCAAATGGTAGACCACTTTACAACATATTCCAAACGGTAGGCTTACTGTAACAAATATTCCATACTGTGAGCATTCAGACGTTAACTGCTTGCTTTTATTTAAAAAAGAAACAAAGAAAGTAAAGCATGCATTTGAAACCCAAAAATAATTGAACAAGCTCACTTCTTCTTCTCCCTCAGACGACCAAGAACCACAGGCCACAACAGCCATTGAAAGACTTCAGTCAAACGCCATGCTGCTTCTGACAAAATCCCCCTTTAAAACAGAACAAAATGCTCAAAGGTACCCAATAAAAAATTGGTTGAATTGTTGTATAGAACAAAATCTTACAGCTCTTTGAAGCCACGCACTGACAGGCCACAAGGGGCTTTACAAGTTTGCAACACTAAAGTTTGAATGAAGCAAATATAGAAGGGCCACTTCTTTAAAGTCACAAAGTCCTAATTATTTCCCATTTTTTAAGGAAACCATATAATTAGCTCTAGCAAAAAACACCAATTCAATTGAAAAACCCTAGCTTTTACACAATAAAATGCAACCCCAATCACAACCATCAGTACATCAAAAAAAACCTAATTTTCTGTTTGTGACATGGTTTCTGATGTCCAACAACCACATGCAAAACTCAAACTCTGCTCAGTTTCAATGGCTGATGAGAGTGACGATGGGATAGCAACGTTTCTCGATGGAGTGAGAGAAAAAGAGAAGTGAGGTTTCTGACCGACTGGAAGAGAAATTGAAGCAACACCGCGATCGATTGGAAGAGAAAGAGAAGCAACACGACAATTGACAAAGGTTCTTCAATGGCTGTTTTGGTTCTCGGTCGTTTGAGAGATAAATAAAAGTGAGTTTAGTTGAATTTTTTTTTTCGGGTTTCAAATTCATATTTTTTACTTTTTCTTCAATGGAGATTGACTGAAGTCCTTCAATGGTTGTTGTGGCCTGTGGTTCTTGGTCGTCTGAGGGAGAAGGAGAAGTGAGCTTGTTCAATTTTATTTTTTTTGGCTTTCAAACGCATACTTTACTTTCTTTGTTTTTTTAAAATAAAAGCAAGCAGTTAACATCTGAATTCTCACAGCATGGAATATTTGTTATAGTAAGCCTAACGTTTGGAATATGTTGTAAAGTGGTCTACCATTTGCAATAGGTTAAAGTTGAAGCGTACCAAATGAAATTTCCAAAAAAAAAATAAAAAATAAAAAAATCATCAAGAACTTCCTGGTCCCAGTCCTTTTATCCAGAATCTACCTTCCATACTATTCCATATTCAATGATTCATCCACCATCGGTTGCAGGTGTATGTATAATCAGTCACCATCCTTCCCAGATGAATGATGATTTTACCTTTCTCTTTAAGCAATCTCCTCTTACAAGACGACGTTATTAGGGTTTTGCACTGTGGTAATCATTAATCAACCATGGCGGATCACTACAGGGTCCTTGGAGTGACAATGAACGCGACAAAGGACGAAATTAAAGAAGCTTTTCGGAAACTGGCGATCCAATTTCACCCTGATAAGCACGCTCAATCCTCCAAATCTGCTAGAGAGGCTGCAACTCTCAAATTCAAGCAGGTGTCGCACGCATACGAGGTTCTCAGCGACGATCGCAAGCGTGCGGCTTACAATTTGGGTCGTCGAAGCTACAACAATGGCGGAAACCCCTACTCTGCCAGTTATGGTTACAATAGTGCTAACCAGAATGCCAATTACTCTTACGGTGGTGCCGCTTCCTATTACAAGCACTCGTACCGGACCAGTTCATCACATTCGAATCAATGGGCTTCCAATTTGAATGCCGCTTTGCGGTTTATGACCACTCGTGAATTCCTCCGCAGTATGATATTCGCCAGGTAGTCTCTTTCTGGTTTGGTCTTATTATATGTTGCAATGATTCTAAATGCCTTTTCTTTTGAACCTGAAAGAATTGGTGGTCAGTTAAACTAGAAGACATTGATGAAGAATCTATAAGAAAGTGTAATGAAGCTAAATACCATTTTGAATACCTAAGAATAACATGTAATCATCATGATAAGGATTACATTTCATACTTGTGGCTAGCTTCCAATGGTGCAACATATGGGGATTCACAGTTTGAAGGCTACTTGGCTAGTTATATGAGACAAAAGCCAAGAGAAGAACTTGTCCTTATGTGTGTAATGTTCTCATCCATAGTTGTGAGCAAACTAGGTTTTCAGCTGCCCAAAACAATGACTACATTCTCATTTGTGCTGGTAGTGGTGCCTGTTCCTGTAATGATGCTAACTAATTTTAAATTGCTGTGACAGTGGTTAAAAAAAAAAAACCCTTTGCTAGCAGTTTCACCCAAATAGGGATTCGAATCGATTGTTCTCTCAGTCATGATTATGATGGTCGTGGAAAATGCTGTTCTGCATATCTAAGTTGTAGTTGTGTTTGACGATCACCTATTGTGGTGCATGCCTATTTTTCCTAAACAATTGTTGCAACTTGCAACCTTTCTGATGTAAATGTTGCAAACTTGAAAATGTTCTCTGAACTTGAATACTTTGTTATTTCACAATGGAATTGTCTCACGAATTCAGAGTCTAATCAAACCCTTCATTTTCAATTCAGGAAACACACACATCCACCCACAAAATTTCAAGTATTTTAAATTTGAGATTGTTAATGTATTCCACTGCCCCCTACTTTGTGATAAGTAGTGTCAAAATGCTGCAAAAATGAATAGAAGCTTTTGTTTGATTTATTTACAACTATTTTTGCTGACTTAGTTGGTGATCTAACCTTTTTCTTCTTAATTTTACTGTGCAGTTTGTTAGTTGCTGGTACAGTAGCAATTGACGTGAGCGGGGATACTTTGTGGAAGATGCATAATAGTGGGGTATGTATATGTGTTTGCGAAACCCTGTCCCCTCCCTCTGTCAATAAAGCAATTAAAATCAAGGGGTTTAAACTACATAGGGCCCCTTATTCCCAATTTCTCTTCGAATAATTAGATTTCATGCAGTTGCAAACTATGATGAAATTATTGCATACGGTAACTTCAGACATATTTCCCTAGCTTTACATCTGTATACACTTCGAAAAACTTGCATGGTGATGGATAAGGTATTCATTTTATCATACATTTACTCTTTGCATTTGGATCTTTCTGTTTCAGCCCACAAATATTAAAAAACAGACCTACAGCTTCTTGGATCTTACTTTTGATTTGTTTCAATTAGGTGCAGTGTCTAGTTTTTTGGTTGATTGTTCCTTTGCGGAGTAGTTCCTGTTTCCATGTATTCCTTTATAAAGTGGCTTTGTTGTTTTATTTAAGTTTGTGGTTAAAAACATAGACTGTAATGAAGGCTGGAATTCTGAATGCATGCTGCTGAGTTATATGAATTCTAATAGGCAACCTAGTTTTATTGATAACGAATCCTATTGTGCACTGAACAACTGGCCGTAGAAGAACTGGAAAGAAGCCTTTTCTTTTCAAACAATCCTCTTTTCTCTAATCTAAAGTGTATGTAAAGAATATGTTGTGGCACAAGTTGCAGATAATTATCTAGATATATAATGCGTATCTAATGAATAAGATGGTTAAAGGCGTTGCAAGTTTGGCTACAAGTGGTAGTAGCGATAATGAATATTTATTGCAAAAAAAGTTCAGGATGCAAGATTTAAGATTCCAATTCAAAGTCTGATCTTGGCTGCTTCTTGAAAATTTCCAAGTGTTTTGGATTTTTCGAATGTTCATTGGTGAGATGTTTTGATTGAACATCAAGTAGGAGGACACAATCTCAGTTGGTGAAAAATGACTCCTACAAGTTGCTGGCAAACTTGATGCAAATGGGGAAGGTGATGGAGAAACTCAATGGAAGGAAGGGGCTCTTAAATGGGTTCTTTTATTATAGAATAAGGTGTATATTGGGCTACCTCATCAAGAAGGTTCACCTTTGCTTATTCTCTTTCAATCCAAAAATGAGAACCCAACTTCAAAGAATAAAATACTTAAAAAACAGAACTACCTGCTTTTCTTGGGGCTTGTGCTTGGCTTTGTACCGGCTAATTCCCAACATACTCCACAACTGAGAGCTCTCCAGGGGCTGGACGGCTTGAGGGAGGGTGGGCTAAAACAAACTGAACAGGAGCCCTTCCATTTTCCCTGAAACTGGATAGGAAATCGGAACTCAGCCATTTGCCAAAAGTTCTGTCTTTTGGGCCTAATTTTCTTCTAGGGTGATATCGTTAGCTGTTGTGTCTTTCTGTGACTTTGACACCAATTTGACGAGGGGGAGGGGGGAAATTACAATAGAAGAGGAAATAGTTGATCTTAAAGGGCTTTGGAGGGGTGTTTATTGAGGACCAAGAGGGGTGTTTGTGAGGAATAATAGGTTGAGTAATATGGGAGTAATGAAAACATTGCGTTTCCTTTTTAGCACAGTGAAATAATCCTACATATGGCAGTGCATTTTATCTGTGTTCTTTTTTCTTTTCTTTTCTTTTTGTTATGGAAGGGGTTGTGTCAAATTATTTTCTGATAAAGGTATTTGTTAGAATTCCATATATGCCCTTCACTTTAATTTTATTTTGAGCAGTATATTATTTTTATTTATTAGACATATAGTTATATTTTAATTAAAAATTATTTACATATATGTAAATTACCTCATCCTTAGAACTTAATTTTCTTCACACTACTAAAGAACTAATTTTACATAATTTGTATTATTTATATCATTTTAGCTTTAGTGTTAATTTATATTTGTTTTTAAAAATAACCCTTTGAATCTAATATAAAGGGAGAGGATTGTCACTAAGTACTGTTCATCAGTCTAAGATCGGACTGACTGGACCGAGCAAGATATCTTTCCAAGACTGAAGACCAGACTGATTTTTAGTCTCTGAGACTGGACTGATCTGACTAAATGCAAGACCAACTGGAATGACCGAATATGAACGGAAGTGTCTGCTAGGGTGCTTGCTGTGCTTTCTACGTACTTTCGTTTGGGTTTATGAAAGTGTGTAATATTGCTTTAATCATTCCCACTTATCAAAACAGAATTAGATGTTATTAAATCACTAGCTAATACTCAAAATTGTCAATTCAACAATTAAAAACACATTCAAATATTTGGACAATACTGATGGCAAAAGAAGGGACTAGCCTTTTCCATGACCCAAATTAAACAAGATTTACAATTTCTAATATCAAGTCATTCCAAATATGTGTGATATTCTGCAGTTAAGGTTATTAGTATACAACCATCAAACTTCAATACTTTGAAGCTGGCAGTGGACCTGAGCTATTTGTGCCTCACAAATTGCTACTGGTGTATGTATGGCCTATTAGAGTGCAAGACCAACACACACACTGAGTTTTGCCTTGGTTTTGAGAGATGCTGTGGTTGAGTTTAAATGAGAAGACAAGCCACAAGGGCCTTGTCCTATTTTCTACCTTAGAAGGTAGTGAAGTAGAAAAACAGGCAACCGAGGTTGCGGGTAGCTGTTAAAGACAAAACATCAGTTATATGGTCGGAACTAATCTAAGCGTTTTCTAGTAGCTCTCTAAAGCAGCAAAACCAAGCAAAGTTTGCTAGGGTCTTAGGAGCGATTCTACAATCGTCTTGGTGAAAAGGCAGCAAGATTTCACAACTCTGATTATGTTGACCCATAACAAACATAATCAAAAAGAAAACACAACTTGCACACCTTTAAACAATCAGAATGTGATTGAGTAATGAAAGGCTGTGAGTTCAAGATAGAGTAGTGAAAATCCAAAGTGATATAGAAACATCACACAAAGGAAAATCGATAGGTATGATCTCCTAAGGTGAGTTAGATACAGAAACACCACTAACACACACTTAATAACACACTTAAAGGAACTTAGAACACCACTGAACTTAGCCAAAATTCAGATACAAAAAAAGCTAAGGATTTTGGGGATTCAAATAGCTCACAGCTTCAATTATAAACTTGTGTCTCCAATGCTTACAATGAGGGTCCTATTTATAGGGAAGGGCAAGTCATCTGTTCGAACTCTATACTGTGTGGTTTTGCAGCAACAGAACCAAGAATTCCAAATTGAAAACAAGTGAAGTTTTGGTTGGCCAAAATCTGTACAGTTAACTTTTCTTTTCTTTTCTTTTTTTTTTTTTGGTAGAAGCAGTGAACTGAAGACCAGGGTACAAATGTGTGCAAATTGCAAAAGTGATGTGACTTGGCTTTCCAATGATTGTTTTTTCCTTCTGCTTTTTAATTTTTTTTTATTTTTTTATAGAGGGACTTGAATTTTAGAAAAGAAACTTTCTGCTTTTCCTTTAGCTGAATAGGTAGACAATTTCCTCAGTGTTCATGGTATAGATTATTTCTGAGCTGGATGGAGACATCTCGCATCTTGTTCTGCATTTCGGAAAGGATCTTGAATTCTGAAATAGAAAGGCTGGGGTTTGGGATGGTTGAGCTAGAAGTAGTATGGGCTATATCTACCCTTTGATTATGCTTCTTGGCGCTTGAGCCATATGATTATTTGGTCCAGGCGCCTAGGCAGGAAATGATTTGGGGGTTGGTGGGGCTGAGTTATTCTAGTGGAATGAAGTGGTACTGTGGCTGTGGCATCCCTTTTTGCAGCACTGTTATTCATTGTCTTTAAGCAGCTTTACTCGAGGATTGCAAACCCTAATTATACTCTAGGGAAGCCTTCTGTCTTCTTTTGGACCTCTCCTTCCATCTTAATCCTTTTGATGGCTGTTAATTCTTGGTCTGGTGGATGACTGACTACCCTATGACCCCTTGACTTGTTCTTATCTGTACCCTTAACCTACTGCAATTTATTAGGTGCTCCTGGAGCACGTGCTCCAGATAATATGATTGTTCACCCACATATATTAAGATTGTTCACTATAAATATTAGATTGTTCACTCTTATTATAATGATTGTTCACTTGTATATATCTGGAGCACATGCTCCGGGTGTATACCTACCATCTATGATGACGAGTTAATTTTCTTTTTTCAATTCTTTTATCTTTAAAACACAGATGATGACGAGTTAATTTTCCTTTCTTGTCATATCCTAGCAGTACTCTAGTTTTTATCATGTAGTTATGAACACAGTCTCTACGAGATCTTTTACTACATCAGCAGTACTCTAGTTTTTATCATGTAGTTATGAACACAGTCTCTACGAGATCTTTTACTACATCAGGAAAAGCTAGCTTCTTTGTTTGGCCTATAGCTTGGTTATTTCTTGTTTCTTATTAATTAATCTACTGATTTTTGAACGTGATTCACTTTTGAGAATTCATTTCAAATATCAAATTTTGTTCTGTTTTGTTTGTTTTCTGAATGTTGATTTTTACTTTAACCCATTGTAGTTTTTGTGTCAATTTGAGTATATGATGTGCTCGTGTTCAAGTTCTCTAATCTTAACAAATTTTCTTGCTCTGCAGAAATCGTTCGAAGATGTAATGAAGTCCGTACATAATGGTATACCGGATAGAGACGAGGAATAGCTGTGACTTTGTGATGCTCCGTACATGTATATTTGACTTTTTGATACTTTACTTTTGTTGTAATACTTGTTACTAGTTACTTTCTGAGAGAGAGAGAGAGAGAGAGAGAGAGAGAGAGAGAGAGGTGTATATATATTACACGCACTCGGAGCATGTGCTCCAGATATTTGTGAGTGAACAACCATAATAATCAGAGTAAACAATCATATTAGTCAGAGTGAACAATCTAATATATATAAGTGAACAATTGTAGAATTTGGAACATATGCTTTAGGTGCACCTAATAAATTGTAGAGAGGTGTGAAGTGTAACTCAATTGGATCAACATATTTGATATTTCATGCATGACATTCGTGGTGGAAGAGTAGTAAGAGGGCCAAGCAGCTGGGACTGGATTTGGTTAAAAGCTCTACCCGACTCGAGTTGTGCTCATGTCTTTTGAGCTGAGCCTGAGCCTTGGGGCTCAGTCCTGCTAGACTCATTCTGATATTTTATGTAGTACGTTGTATACTACATTTCATGAATATGGATGAACTTTATACTTAATTTACATTTTGAAAATTTAATATGAGAATGTAAACAATCTTTTATTTTTTCTTTAATTTTTAGTTATGTTGCGCCAGACTTGGGAAAATTGAATTTCAACGCACTATACTTTTGGTCTTAGGATTGTGGTAATTCGAATTTTTAAGTTGTATTACAGTAAACTAAATTGATACAGGGGAATTCAGTTGATGCCTTCCAACTACCTAAATGAGTTGGCAGACAGGTTGGCATCTGTTATAACAGAATTGGGAAGGTTGTTACAATTGGTTAGAAGTAGTTTTGGAGGGAAAGTTTGTATATAAATACTCAACATATCTATATTGATTTCATCATTCATTCAATACAAAATGATAAACACATTACCACCTATCTCTCTCTGTCTATCTTTGTTCTTGCTATTTCTCTGAAATTGTTGTAGCTACTCGAGAGGATTTTCTTCGCAAAATCTATTCCTCTCCTCGAGCTACATCATAAATTGCGAAACCATTGGACTAAAGTGCATTACCATTGAGTTGGTTGAAACCAACTTGGTGGATTGTTGTAGTTTGGTGTATCACAATTTAATGGTTGGAATGCTTGAACTAATACAATCAAATCCGTCATACTTTTTTTATGCTAAACTCCAAGTTATGAAATGTTAGGCTAACTGAAGTTCAATCTGTCATGCTTTAGTTTCATGGGCAATAAGACAATTATCCACAATGAGTCTTCCAGGTATGAAGGCATTTTGCAAATTGTCAATGATATTAGTCACATTTCTTCTTAATCTATGGATAAGGCATTTTGAGATTATCTTGTAGAACACATTACAGAGGCTAATTGGCCTCAAATCCATTAGGGTCTCCAGGCTTCCATTCAGAGTAACCAAGATTAGTATTAAAATTAGATTACTTGATTTTGGGCTGGGTAATTTGACACAAGTTACTTTCATTAGGTCTGTATTTGAACTTTTATTGAGAAATGTGTTGTATTGTAAATAAAAGAAATTGAGAAATATGTAAACCTCATTCAAGTGGGTGTGAATTCTTCTGTTTAGTTCTCAATTGCCCAAATGAAAGAAATGTTACATGAATGTGTGTCATAGTTGAGAAGGAAAAATGAAGGTGATGAGAATTGAGCAAAGAGAGAAAAAGAAATATGTAAAAAAAATACAATTGACCTTTGTGTTTGGTTTCTAATCTAAAGAGCATGAGTTGCTCTTGATAAATGTAATCCCAAGGTCTCATTGATCCTTCATCATTGAGATTGGTTAGAGAGCTGAAGGCTAGGATGGTGAAGTTTCCTTGTTTTTTGAAGCTTTCGAAGAGGACGGGGGTTTCGCTTGATCCGGTACATCAACTGATTGGGTAGTGTTCTTGGTCTTGGAAGTCTTGGATGAGGTGCCTGAGGCGGCCTTTGATTTCTTCTTCCGAGATGACTTGTCTTTTTGAGCCCTTTCGCCTTCCGACGTTGATGATGACTTCTTAGGGGACTCTGTTGAAGATGGCTCTGTCGAGCCCTTTCGCCTTGATCCTTTGGCTTTCTCTGACCTGCGCTTTGATGACGTCTCCGTTGTTGATTCATTGGCCTTCCCACCATCCGCGTCACCTGGGGTCATGTTTCTGGGCGGGGTTAAACCACTATGTGCTCCAGATATTTATAAATGAACAATTATTGTAATAAAAGTGAATAATCTAATATATTTGGTGAACAATATAATATTTGTGGGTGAACAATCATACTATCTGGAGCATGTGCTCCGGGTGCATCTAATAAATTGCACAACACATCACATATCATGACAGAAAGATTGTAACCAGTTTACCTCCTCCTGTTGTCCCTGCCCCCGCCGCGTCTCCTTCACCTTTGAATTGGTTAATCTGCCAATACATGAAGAAGATTTACAAGATAGAATCCAAATTATCATATCAGGGCTACACCCAGATCATGATCTATAGTGAGGGCATACTATGACCCTGTTTGGCAATAGCTTTTTGGAAACTAGCTTATTGGGTCCAAAAAGCTAAAATAAAAAACTACTTACCAAACACCTCAAGTAGCTTTTTAACCTTAGTCAAAAAGCTAAAAATTATCCAAAAAGCTAATAGCTACCCAAAAAGATGGGTAGCCAAACACCCCAGTTGGCCAACCTAACTTCAAAAGGACTTATTCCTCATATTTACCACAAGATTCAACACTCTATGTAATTCAAATATAACCATTAAGAAAGAAAGCTTGATTGTTACCCAGCTTGGTGCATTTGCTGTTGGACCATCCCATCCAATATGGGCAACATGCTTCACATCTGTTGGGTTCCCAATTTGCAGTTCTGGCTCTTCCTCTTCATCTGCATTCTCCAAACCATTTGTTCAAACTCAGAAAAAAAACTTACCAAAAATACCTAGCTAGAAATAAGCATGAAATAAGAAAAAGAAAATAGAAACACAAAAATAAAAAACTTACCAAAAATCTGGGAAATATATCTGAATCCTTTGAGAAGACCCTTCATCTTCATTGTCATAGCAGCTGAATTAGGATCAAAACCTGCCGCTGATTCTTTAGCGAAAATGTTCTTCGAGCTTCGAAAATAATACCAAGAATTTTGAGCATGTAGTTTCTTAAATCCTCAATTTGATCAAGGATAATGATCACCGGGATATTTCCCCATTTTTCTTCTTTTTTGTCAACCTTGGTTTATTTTTTGCCCATGTAAATTTTACGTCCCCTTTGCCAACTTGTTTATGCATGAAGTATCATATCAATTATTGGCAAAAGTCTTCCAATCATGTAATTTAGTTGATTTTGATTCTCTACCGTGGAGTGAAAACCACGAATAACCAGGAAAAAAGATGGTACATCAAATTCAGAAACTAATTATCTCAATAAAAAAAATCAGAAACTAATTTTGAAAAAATACTACTCTTGCAGTGCATGTTTGTGAGTTGACCTGAATCCATTTATTTATTCTGACTATTTCTAATCATAATCCTATTAATTTTCATCAATTGTGGTTACATGTAACAAAAAAGTTGTACAATTTAACAAAATTATCATTTAGACATAAAGTGATGAATGCTCACCCCAACATAGTAGAAAATCCCAGCTCCAATCCTCAAATGAAGGACCAATGAAGACTTTGTGAAGAACAAAGGTGGAAATCACAATTTCATAATGCACAAGGAATTCAATCATGCATTTCTTTTTTGTACCCTGATGAATTGATGGAGGGGAAATTTTCGGAAAAATTGGAAGTTTTTTTCCCCTCTGTTTTGGATATTAGAAAAGCATGGAAAGGTTTTCATTGAACGTCATATGTTCCAGTTTTAGGGCCAAACACGTTTAATATGGTCAAATTTGTCAATGCCAGCCAAATAAACAACGAAATAAAGACAACACACTATTATTTATTTATTCACTTCTTACTATTATTCTTATTATTGTTTTGTTTTTGCTCTTATAATTTCTCTCTCTCAACCGATCTTTTAGGAATTCAAAGTATATAGAAAATTGAATCGCAAATAGAAATGAGATTGTTAAAATCTTTGGAAAGGTTAACAAACAAAGCTCTACGCCCTCCCACCTTGCCCTGTGTACTCTTTCTACGGTGTTGGATTGAAGTTTTTACCGTCCGAGTAAACTCTCCCTCAACAAAATAATTAATGGTGGGTTTGCTTAAAAAATATTCCTGGAATTTAAGTTGACAAAATCTCAAGTTTGGTAGCACAAAGCAAATAGAAATGTTGCCCTCAAATCTCAATTGGATTTTGGATCCGTTTCATGCGTTAATTCCTAAACAAAACAGAGTACCTTCACAATTTACAAAACACCAGGTTATCACTGTGGTCATGAAAGTGACTATATGGAGGACAAAAAAATAAGTTAAACTCTTTTGACAAAAAATTACTCAGAGGTACCCCAATATTTAGGGAAACTATTTTTCGGTACTCCAACTTTTCAAAACTCATTTTGAGGTACCGTTAATTTTTGGGTTAGTAACTATTAGGTGCTTTTTTGGTCATCAATTTTATTAAGTGATCGAAATATTCTTACTCTTCTTCTTCAAGGGTATTCATTCAAGAATGGAAAAACAAGGATATTTCGATCACTTAACTAAATTGATGACCGGAAAATCACCTAATAATTACTAACCCAAAAATTAAGGGTATCTCAAAATGAGTTTTGAAAAGTTTGGGTACCTGAACAAATTTCACCAAAAATTAAGGTACCTCCGAGTAATTTTTTGCTCTTTTGACGGGGTCCATTTCTAGGCCAAGGAAAGTAATGTTTTGCACAAGCAGATTTGGGTAAGTGCCCAACTGGTTCCTTATGTGCTCATGTATACATTGACAATTGACTGAAATGAGGTCAAATCTAGCCAGTTGC